>OY728155.1:1956397920-1957647920 GCA_963277665.1 Viscum album | reverse complement strand
AATCCATCAAGGTCCAAACAAGCCTGAAGATATAGACCAATGACTCTAGCCAATTATTTTCCACCTAAGTATTTGGCTCACTGTGGAACCTAATCAGTCTCTAACGCTAGAACTCGCTGAGTACACTAAGCCTGTGCGCATTTTCAACCACTCTACTGGGATGATCTACTGCTCGATAGGGGGAGGTGTTGCGACCAACCCACCTGGAGGAAGGGGATCATGGGATAGACCCTAAAATGAGGCTTCTTCACTCATAGGATTGTAGTCACTAACTGAATATGGTATGCTGGATGACTGTCTTCACGAAGGCATCTTGAAAGTTATCAAGTAGTACCACGGTTAGATGAGTATATATATATATATATATATATATATATCAACATCAATGGGAAGATTACTTAAGAAGGATAGTCAAATAATCAATCCTACATGATGCATGTACCATTAACCTTGCAACAAATGTCTCGAAATGCCGAGTCAAAAAGCAGGTAGTCAAGGGCATAGTGAATGGCTACATCATCCACCACACCATCACTGGATTCCCTTGTATGAGATCCGTACTCGAGATACTTTGACACCATTGCCCTAAACCCAACCAATCCTCTTTAAGGGGATACGTCTGAACAACGTCCCAAGGAATGAACATGCCTATGATACAAATATTTCACGACCCGAACCATGTCGGGGCTCAAGATACAACTACCCCAAGCCCACCTTTATAGGCCAATGGCTGACAATAAGCATTGAAGGCATAACTAACTCAGGGAGGCCTTTACCTAAGTAATTGTATGCACACACACAACCAACTCAATTAAAAAGTGAAGAGGGAAAGAATTAAAGATAAAAATATGATATAAAATAAACTAAACATGCATGAAGCTCTGGATTATACAAAGGTACGAAAATTTAAAATGGAAATTAAAGATAAAAAATACATGCCCAACCAGAAATGTGTCACAACTTGACAAAAAATTGGAAAAAGTAAATAGTTGAGAGAGACCAACTCCTGAATTCCAAACTACAATCACCATATGTGGTCCAAGTACCCAGTATTCCTATGATCCTCTATAGTCACAGTCAACCTGCCCGTCATCTGTATAAGACACAAAACGTGTGTGAAAAACCCATATAGGGGTGAGTATAAACATACTCATTAGGACATCCTGAAAGTTGAGGGGGGGAGGACTAGTAAGAGATGCAATGGAAGAGAAAGATAGTAGATGCACGAGGTATAATGAAAGAGTAAAACTCGATCCAAAAAGAGTGAAAGTAAGCTCATCCAAGCATGAGAGGCTAAACACGGTGAGTAGATGCACTACCCATTGAGCCATTTCCACCTATAGTAGGAGAGTGGACACATCTAACCATGAGAAAATAAACATAAAAAGCACATGGCATACCCCGCCCATCTTCACCTCTCCCTAAAGGAGAGTAACAAAATCCAAAGAGTGAATATAGTAAAAGGATATATATATATATATATATATATATATATATATATATGCTCAGTATAAAGAAGTCCAAACAAGAGAGTAAGGGGATCTCTATATCACAGCTCAGCCTAAGAAGAAGAGCAACCAATAGTTCTAAAAGTCCAAAAATGATGCCCAACAACCCATACATCTTCCCTAAACACACGAGTTTAATGGACTCATTCACCACACTTTGATACTATCCACTTTGGGAGGTGCCGAATCACCTGCACAATTTTGGCCATGTCACAAAAACTCGTTTGAGTGAAGAAAGAATCCCTCTTCCTCGTGATTCCAAAGCTACATCAACCACGTCTCATATCTATGCTTCATAGTTGAGGGGCCACAATTTCTAGATAGAGGAATCATGCCCTAGTACAACAGGAGGGTTCTACTCTAATAGTTGATGGAGGACCCCTGCCCTCCCCACCAGGAGGGTTCCACTTTGATGGTTGATGACCCATGCCCAGTACAGCTGGAGGGTTCCACTATAAGTCATTGAGGACCCATACCCAACCCAGCTGGAGGGTTCCAATATAATAGTCATTGATAACCCATGTCCAACCTAGATGGAGAGTTCCACTCAGGAGTCTATAGAGGACCCATTCCTAGCTCGGCTGGAGAGTTACACTCTAGAATCCATCAAGGACCCATGCCCAACCCAGCTGGAGGGTTCCACTTAGGAGTAAGCATATGGTGATTCTTTCTGATCACCTACATCATCAGGGTCACCTCAGAAGGTTTCGTGCTTAGAACATTTCACATCATACCTCTAAAGCCACAACCGAGGGCACCATCACATTATATGTGAAAAAACACTTAGGATATGCTACTTGTGGGCCAAAATCCGAGTTCAAACAAATAATATACGGAAGTTCGAAGTTTCATTAAAAGGAACTATGAGGTACATGGCGTGTGAGGGGTCTCACATGACACATGGCCCCATTTCATAGCTGGTCCATGTCCCTGGCTAGTAAATGACACCCTGTCTGTGTAGCAGTACATGCTGTGTAGGTGGACTACATGGAATGTCCAGGCTAACTGGGACCCGGGTCCTGTCTGCTGGTCGTGTTCATGTACTATTAGTACACGTTGTGCTCTAGGCCATGTAATTCCACATGACTTCCTGTCTGTGTGACCCATAACACGGGTTTTCCAACTGGGAAAGGGATACATGGCATGCGAGGGAGGACTATACGCCGTGTCATCCTTAACTTCCCAAACCCTATAACTATCGCTGAGGGAGGCTTTGTGCCATGTGTTCATCTTGAAGTATGGCATGTAGTTGGGATTTTCATAGAAAAGAAGATCCGCAATCCACATGGTATGTCTTTCCATTTTACCTTGTTTAGGTACAAATTTTTCCTTGAATCCTTTCGAGATGAGTGAATCTGGTTGAGATTCAATCTTGTCGGCCATCGTTTGTCAGAAATCGGCTCTGTTCCCCAGGAAGTGTTTTGTCGTTCATTCTACACACCCTCGCAAGCTCAACCTTTGAAGATCCGGGCTCAAACTGTTGAATCGATCATCCCCATCTCACAATATTCCCAGATCTATGCTTGATTCATCATTCCATTCTCATTTCTCTGATCCAACGAGAATTTGGGGGCTCGATCGAGCTCGATACCGCTTGGCAAATTCAAACCAGGATCGTGGGGATCCAGCCGGTGAATAGCACAAAGATAAACAAGGAGAAAAGAAACAAAAACCAAGGTTTAAACATCTTTGGCCAAGTGTTCTTGGACAACGATCAAGAATGTGCATCCGAGGTTAGATAAACAACTCAAATAAAATTAGATTTTAATACTTAGGATCATGTGAAAGATGCAACAAGGGCGCATATCAAATAAGAACAAATGATCTACTCAATCATTTAATCAAGGGTGTAAAAACACCAATTGATGAGTCCTACCTCAATATTGGATCACTTGCTGATGATTAACGCACTTGCCAATGAAGAAAGAAGATTTGCTGCATTCGTCGTGCTTCAATTCGCCTTGATCCAGAGATTCTTCATCGTCTGGCATGATTTTCCAATGGAGGATGGAGGAGAGAATCATGGGTGAAAACAAGAATAATGATCCATACCTGGATACTCTTCTATAGTGATATATTTATAATATATCATTTAGGTTAAAAAGGAATTAATTGATTGATTTAATAAATCAATTAATCCACTTAAAAGCACCTTCAAAGGGTGAGGGGCCCGAACATCCTACAATAACACACTTTATATCATTCCTAGGGTAAAATATGTGTTCTAGACCCAATAATGATCTTATAATTCCAATACGATCAAAAATTTAAGATTTATACTATTTTCTTTAAGAATTTTCATGTGTGCAATATAAAATATATTTAATATTCCTATAAAATTAATTTTGGGATCACTGGGACTTGGAATCGTACGCAGTCTCAATTCCTAGATCTGGAAATATATATAGAAATATTTCAAAGTTTTACAAGGAAAAAAATGGGTCTTTACAATCATAATTTTTTATATCTACCCAGTTTTCTAAGAAAATTAGACATTTACCTTTTGATTTGATAAGATAGTTTTTAGTCAAAACTTCTAAGTAAAGTTTCATTGAAATAAATATGTGCCGGGTAGTCCCCATTATGAAACATACACATGCTTTATTTGATGAACTTATAGTCATACCTATGGTTGACTTTGATATAATCTTCAGCATAGACCGACTTTCAAAATATGATGCGAAAAATTTATTACAAGAAGGAAATTACTATTTGTGAGGAATATATAGAATTCCATATCTTTATAGTAGAGAATTAATCGTGCGAGTCATATCTAAATCCACCCCTAGTAGCTCTACTGAATGAGATTCTTGGGGAAGAAGAGAGAACAACATCTAGGGATGAAGAAGGTACTCTTCAAAATGAGGATGTACCAATTATACATGAATACATTTATGTATTTATTGAGGAATTACTAGGACATCCCCCAGAGAATGAAGTTGAGTTTTACATTGACTTAATTCTTGATGCAGGACTAATATCAAATACTCCCTATAAAATGACCACTATGGAATTAGTGTAGCTGAAGAAAGAACTAGAGTTGGGTGATTAGGGATTTCCCCCCTAGTGTTTCACCACGGGGAGCCCCTGTTCTCTTTGTTAAGAAGAAATATTGATCCATGAGGATGTGAATTGATTATAAAGAAATCAATGATATTATAATAAATAATAAGTATCCTCTACCTTGCATTGATGACTTATTTCATCAACTTCACAGAGCCTAATATTTTTCAAAGATTGATCTTCATTTTGGGTATCACTAATTGTGGGTAAAGAAGGAATAAATTATGAAGACAAATTTTTGAATGAGGTATGAACATTATGAGTTTATAGTAATTCCATTTGAATTGGATAATACACCCTTTATTTTTAGGGATCTAATGAACATAGTATTTAAGGAATATCTTGACATTTTTTTGTGGTATTCATTGATGATATTATAGTGTAAGAACCATGATAATCACTTTCAGAACATTCTTGAGACTCTTATAAGGAAAGAGTTATATTGGAAAATTATTAAGTGTGATTTATAGTTTCAAGAAGTTTGTTTTTCTGGACATATTGTCTCCAAAAATGGAATCTCAGTTGATCCTACAAAGAAAAAGATAGTTAGAGAATGTCATATACCATTAAACCTAACTGAGGTACATAGTTTCATTGGTTTGGCAGGTTCATTCACAATTTTTCCCGATTGGCTAACCCATTAAAAAAGCTTACACTCAAAGGGGTTAAGTTTGTCTAGTCAAAAGAATGTGAAGAATGTTTTGATTAACTAAAGAGGAGATTGGTCAATGCTCTGATTTTGACTCTACCATCTGGAAGTGATGAGTTTTTGATATACAGTGATGCATCAAAGAAAGGACATAGTTGTATCCTAATGAAAAATGATAAATTTATTCCATATGCATCAAGGAAATTGAAGTCTCACAAACAAAATTATCTAACCCATGATCTTGAGTTGAAAGCTGTAATATTTGATTTGAATATATGGAGACATTATCTCTATGGTGAAAGATATGAGATATACATGGATCATAAAAGTATGAAATGAATATTTTCATAGAATGAGCTAAATATGAGCAAATGATATTTCTCAAGCTACTCAAGGTTTATTATTTCTCAATACATTACCACCGAGAGAAAGAAAATAAGGTAACATATGCATTGAGTAAAAAAGATCATGGAATTCTAACCCAAATGATGATTGAGAGGGATCTTATATTCATGGATCTAGTAAATATGGATATGAGAATTACTAAAGCTAGGGAGACATCAATCATTTTTCAAATTATTTTAAAACCATATTTATTATAAAAGATAAATAATTTTCAATCAGATGATGAGAAACTTCAAAGGAAAATTAAAGTTGAAAATGATGTGAAATTAACAGACTTTGATTGTGAAGATGGTGTCCTGAAATTTGTAAGGAGATTATGTGTTCCATCTATACCTGAGCTACTAAAGGAGTTGTTGGATGACACTCATAGCTCAAATTTCCCTATACACCCTAGTAACATAAAAATATATAGGGATTCTAAGGAACATTTTTTGAGGGATAACATGAAGTGGGAAATTACTGCTTATGTGTCTCGATGTTTGGTTTTTCAGTAAGTGAATGTTGTGAGGAAACATCCTAGAGGATTCATGAAACCTCTTCTTATTACTATGTGTAAGTGGGATGAAATTGTTATGGACTTTGTTACGGGACTACCAAAGACTCCTAGAAATAATGATACAATATGGGTTATCATTGATTGCCTAAAAAAATATTCACATTTACTCACTATAAGAGAAGATTTACCTATTGATCACCTCACAAGACTCTATATTAATGAAGTTGTAAGACTGTATGGTGAAAATCTTTCAATTGTTTCTGATCAATATCCCTAATTTACATCGAAATTCCAAAAGATTCTTCAGAAGGATCTTGATATAGAGCTTTATTTGAGCACTTCCTAACATCCTCAAATCGATGGAAAGTCCGAAAGAATGATTCAAATAGTGGAATACATGTTGAGGTCATTATCACTCAACTTTCAAGGTATGTGGGATCCTTATTTACCTTTGGTAGAGTTTTACTATAACAATAGTTTCCATTCAAGTATCCAAATGGCTCAGTGTGAGGCATTATATGACAATAGATGTCACACTCCAACTTTTTGGGATGAAGTTGAAAAAAGGTAACTTGTAGACCTAGAACTTAATGAATAGATGAACATAAAGGTAAAGGCTATTCAAGATCACATTAAATCTGATCAAAGTAGGTAATAAATTTATACCGATAATCGGAGGAAGGATTTAGAATTCCAAGTGGGAGATCATGTCTTCTTGGAGGTATCTCCATGGAAGGGTGTTATAAGGTTTGGTAAGAAAGGGAAACTAAGACCCATGTACATCAAACCCTTTGAAATTCTTGAAAGAATTTTAGTTGTTTCTTATCATTTTCAATGCCGAAAAGCCTCTCAAAATTACATAATGTGTTCCACGTATCATTATTAAGAAATTACATGTCAAACCCAACACATGTGCTCACCACTGATGAAATAGAAGTAGAACATGATCTATCTTTCTATGAAGAACCCATTCATATTCTTGATATTATAGAGCAAGTATTTTGGAATCATATGACTCTCCTAGTGAAAGTGCTTTGGAGGAATCGCAAAATGGAGGAAGAAACATGGGAACCAAAGGATATTATGAAGAAGAACTACCCTCATATATTTTGAAGGTAATATCCTTGAAATTTTTAGGATGAATTTTTTGTAAGATGGAAGAATGTAACATCTAAAAACTATACAATATTTTTCTTTTAAAATAAATTTAATTTTATTAATAGCTTGCAGTGCACGTAGTACCAGGTTTAAACAAAACATCGTTTAGTCATGCTTTTCACAATTAGTTTAAAATTAAATTTTAACACTTACAAAATTTATTTGAAAAAATAAACTTCATTTATGAAATCGGAATACCTAAATTATCTTAGGGTGAATTTCTGGTAATTTTCTAAAAAGTTTTATTTTTTGATGAATACTAAAAAATACTGAATTTTAATTAAAAACTGTATTTTTTGTTTAAATGATTTATAATGTTAAATTATATTTTAAATTGTTTTTAAAGTAAAATTAGTTTAATTTTACACATATTAATCCAATTTAGGTTATTATAACCATTTTCATATTGAATTTAGATATAAAAACTTTATAAACTTTTGAACAATTTCACTTTAAAAAAACCCGCTTTCTCGTCACATTTGTGGGATTAATCTTAATTTTTTTCCACTTATATGGATTGAATTTGAAAAAATGGATTCCATATTTATAACTAGAATAATTTATAATTTATAATAAGTTCATCTTAATTTGTAACCAAAATGATTTTTGAAAACAGTTAAAAATAATTAAAGTGATTAAGGTAAAAATGAGTTTACTTAGTGGTTAAACCTAGAATATAAGGTGTAAAAAATAACCCAAAACATGTCCAAAACACATAGGATATCCAGATTAAAACCTTATCCCTTATATTTTCTATAATGGACCATTATTGGGTCTATTTTATATGAAAAAAAAACATGGTTGAAATTCACTCTTTCAAAAAATTACAAATGTGCTACTCATCCCACTTATAAAAGGTCTCCCCTCTCCCCTATTCTTCACCCCTTAAAACCATTTTTTTCAGAAAAAAACTACCAAAATCACTCCAAAAATTAACTCTACTCATCCTATAATCCTTATTTTGGGTAAAAATCCAACCTATAAAGGGTTTAGTGCAAACTAAAGGAAGACACCCAAAGAAAAGTTAACGTTCTCCAACAAACGCCTTTATTTTACTTCTTTCTCCACCTCATTAATTTTTTATCAAACCATAACACTATAACAACCTCAATATATTTCATATTTTTTTATATTTTTATAATAAGTTCATGATCTAAAACCATATCCACTTTCATCAAATGAGTTATGAAATCATCGTTTGTGTGTACAACAGACTACCGCCTCACAAACTGCCGTCATTAATTTTTCCATTTCCACCTATCAAGGTTGGGTATGATGACAAATCTAAATAATATATTTGATATGTATAAAATATTTATACCTATGGATTCATTATATCATATATATATCTTTTTACCTTCCATTTCATAGGATATACGATAACGTTGTTCATGCGTACGATAGAATGCCACATCACGAAGTGTTGTGATTCATCTTTCACTAATGTTTTACATTGAAGGTGATAAATATAAATTTAATGATTATATATGATTTTTATGAAATAATTATGATATTAATTACATATTTATCATTCTTTAAGATAATATATATCATTTTATTTCTTTCTTTTTTTACTTACGTAAAGATGATAACATCATTCGTGTACGTGTGGACTACCGCCTTCACAAAGCGATGTGACTCTCATTGTATCACCACAACACATGGATGAAATATGTAATAATATAATTTAATATTTATTATATAAATATCATTATATAAAGGTAAAATATTACTTACCTTCTTTCCATAATGATCAGTGAAAAATGGAAACATTACTCATGCGTACATACGACTCACCGTCTCTATGAACGTAACATACTTCATTTTTCATAACCATCATTCATGATTGGTTTTAAAAGAATTATTGATGTAGAAATATGATAATTATATCATGATTATTATTCTGTAAATAATATAACTATATAATATGTGCAAGAGCCGGACCTTTCATGATGAAACACGCATGAGAAAATAAGGTAAGTAACACCTGAAATAATGAAAATAATGAAATATTATTAACAAACGAGTGATAAAATGATATAAGAGAATATTATGTAATATTATAAATTTAATTATGGTTATGATATAAATTAATAACATGATTAAAATTATTATACAGGTGGATAAATCACGTATAACCAAAAGGAAGCATGAGGTAAGATATTTCTTCTCAATTTACATTCCATTGAGACTTATTTATTATTATACACCAATTCACTATTATTAGGTATATATACTACTCCTTTGATATGTAATATCTTGAATACATAATTCTTCATGGTATTTTAAATTTTAATTTGAATTATTTCATCTAAGGGGATTTTAATTGAGAATTACTAAATGGTAAGAGTTATTGTGCAATCTCACTTTCTTTCGTGATTACTAACTTTCTCTTGAAACAATCACTTAATTTTAATCACTTTTCATTAGAAATTAAATTTATCTTAAATATCCATATTATTTTGTGATGTATATAATTATTTTCTAAACCATATACTATTTTTACATATGGTGTTTACTTTGGAAGTTATTTGATTAACTAGGGAAATATTGATAAATCTGTATCCTTTACTCAATATAGATATTCTATAAGGTGCATTGTTTATGAATGAAATATATTATTCGATATATGAGGAATGTTTTTTATGTGAAATACATGAGATTATGACCAGTTAATGCAATACCCTCGATGCATCTATAGTCTCATGAAATGAATCAGTTGGCCAAATCAGATGGGTTTTTACATAGTATGTTTTAAACTGTCTTGAGGATAGATCTTGATGGTAAAGGTATCATGTATTTGGGAAACCTGATGTATGAAAATTAAGAATTTCATTCATTAATTATTCATTTATTATTATCTAGGATATTTTCACTATAACATTATCTCTATATACATTTGATTAACAATTATTGACTAAATAACATGTGTTTTCAGTTACTTACCTTTTCCATATTGATTATGACTTATCTATTCATGTAGTCAAATTATTTAAATGGAATGTATTTTCAGTTATTTACCTTTACATATTTATTTTTCTCATTGAATCATTATTTCTTCTGTTGTACTTAACCCTTACTGAGTATTTGATCTCACCCTTGTTTTTTTTTCTTTCCCCTGGTTATGAAGAGGAATCCTTTGAATGAGTTTTGAAGAATACTGGTAATTTTATTTTTTTATGTATAATGCTTCATTTTCTATTCCCAATGTAAAATTAGTATAATTTATGTATCTAGTTCTATAAAACTTCTAAACTATTTGGTCTTTTGGGATTTGAACCATTGTATCTATGCCAATGTAATAAAGTACAACACCAGCTTTTGTCTTCTGGGGTTGGGGTGTACATTCTTTTTCTTCATGTATAATAAAATAATGTTAATTTTTTATTTTCTTAAAACCAATTTTTAAGTCTATTATTCTTTTTTATTACCATATTACATTTATTTACTTAATCAATTAAGTTCACATTAGACATTTTGATAATATTCAGTTCATATGTCCAAAATGACATTGGTATGTTGATTATGGTAAAAGTGGTCATTATTAAATCATCTTCAGAATAATAATAATGACATAATTATATTTTTTTATACATAAATTATACTTTTAAAACCAAACATGAACCATGGTTATGAAAAATAGACTATGTTACAATTATAGAGACTCTAAGTCAAACATGTGCATGGGTAAAGTTTCCATTTTTTAATGATCATGATGAAAAGAAGGTCAGTATAATTTTACGTTTTCAAAATGATAATTATATCATAAATAACATATTTTTTATTTAAATAATCTTAAATATATCATCTCTATGATGTGGGGATGAAAAATGAATCACATCGGTTCATGGAGGTGATAGTTAGCGAGTACGGACGAATAATGTTACAATTTTTTAATGGATGGAAAGGTAAGAAAATATATGATATATTACTTTTAAAAAATGATAAATATTTTATGAATATAATATATATACATTAAATCCATAATTATAATCAGACATGATATATGATGAAGAAAAATGAATTACATCAGTTTGAGAAGCGGTAGTTTTCCATACACATGAACAACAGTTTTGTTTCTCCTTTAATGAAAGAGGAGATTTATATAAGTTTTAAAATTAACATAATAACATCTTAGTATATGGAATATATTGGTGTTATTATTTTAGGATGTTTGAAGAATATTTGAATGAGATGGAAGAAGAAATAAAATGAAGATTCATGGTTAAGAATTATACCTCCTCTTTGGACAACTCCTTTAAGTTCATACTAAAAGCCTTCATACAATGGTTTTTTGATAAAAAAAGGGAATATAGGTAATGAGTATGTATGTAAGGAATAGATTTGGATAGTTATTTTCCAAAAAAGGCTTTTGAAGTGTGGAGATGATAGGGGAGGAAGTTTCCTTTTATAAGTGGGGAAGATGACACACTTGAATTTTTTTTAAAATAATAAGATATATTAAAGTATTAATCAAGAAATATGAACCAAAAATAGAAAATTACAGAATATTAGATCATATAGGGTTGAAATATGGTTATAAAATATAAATTAGAAACGTTTTTAGGTCATTTAGATGGTTATCTCATTATTTTTACCCACTGTAAACTGATTTTAACATTAACCATGGTAAGATATTTTTAATGTTTTTATTATTCATTATTACCAAAACTTAAGTTGTAATTATTAACTAATATTAATTATGATGATTCCAAATATGGACTCAATTTTATAAAATTCAATTCATATAATTAGAACAATTTAGTTTAAATTTAAACCCATAAAATGCGAAGAAAACGGGTTTTCAAAAAAATGTATTTTTATATATAATTTTTTATACCAAATTCAAACACAAAATTGATTAAAATGAAATTAATTGGATTTATTAATAATATAATAGAACTAATTTTACTTTGAAACAATTTTAAAATATAATGTAACCTTGTAAATTATTGATACAAAAACACAGTTTACAATAAAAGCAGTATTTTTCACTATTCACTAGAAAATCATTTTTTTATAAAAATAAAAAAATTCACTCTAAAATAAATTTGATATGAAAATTTAAAAAATGATATTATTTTTATTAAATAAAATTTATAAAAGTTCTGTAAATTAATTATAACATTTTCTCACAAAAAGAATTGAAAACATTTTTGAAGAATAAAATGACTGCTAAAAATTGAGAGCTTATTTCCTAATAATTAATCAATAAATTTGTATTTATTAGGTCATTAATATATATATTTTATAACATGTTTAATCCTTTTCATACCCTTCAATTCAATGATTAGGTTATTGCAGTTATATTTAAAAAATAATATTTTAATAGTATATCATGGTTTGTTTAAACTAAGTGTTGTGTGTAACACAAGCTATCAACAACTTAAATTTATTTAAATAGAAATATATTCTAAAACATCAAGTTGTTGTAGTGAGACCCTATGACTTTTGATGCATCTAATGGTACCTGATATCCTCGCATAGATGAAGAACCAATTTCACTCCTTGTTGGAGAATTATTCTTGCATTACCTATTGAGGTTTCCCAATTTCCCACAAGTATGGAATACCTTATGAATCTATAAAATTGAAGGATTCATGGGACCATACTTGTTGTATTGGTGGTAACCAGGATCATTACTCCCCATTGGGGATGAAAATTCCTTCTGAAATGAAGTTCAATAACCATTTCCACTGCCTAATCTAGGCTCTTCCCCCTTTCACTTTCTCACAGGAACTCCACCCTCACTACCACCAAACTTAACAGAGGTGTTAAGAAAACTAAAAATCCTTTCTTGGTTGATCTAAACCATTAACACATTATCTACTACGTATGAATATGTAATGTCTTAGTTTTTTCATGTAATACTTTGAAATATTTATGATAATATTTTCAGAGCCAGACGTTGAGATGGTGTGAGATTCTGAGGCTCGGTGTGCCCAGATTTGATATTTTAGAAATATTAAATATATTAATAATACACACATGCATTTTTATTAAAAATTGGAATAAATTATAAAAATAGTCTCAGATTGGAAATCTAAGACCGCCATTGAGTTCAGAACATGGGGTTTACCCTAGTAGAGTCATAATCTTGTCAATATTGGGCATTTTAATAAAGTGCTATCGTGGGTGTAAATAATAAAATAATAAAATTTAATAAATTTATTTCTTCATTTTGACGCAATGACCTAAAATTATCTATTTAAACATGGTTATGACTAATCCCTATGGTTATCCACATAATCCTAGAGACTTGATAGGAGTCTTTTGAGATGATTTGTTACAAGATCATTAGTAGATGATATCAGATCGAGATCAGATCAAGGATCATGCGCCAACACAGCTTGTAGATCTCATCAATGATAATGACGTGTTATTTTTTCATCACCAATTGATCCAAATCAAGGCAGGATGTTTGTTTTTTATATTTATCCTCAATTCTAATCCCATGAAGAACGTAAATCAATCGACTAACGGATTGATTCACAGATCGATCGTTTTGAGGGTATGGATTTATTTGAAAGATTTGGGGATAATTATGATTATTTTTTCATTGATTCTTATACCTCTTCATTTGTATTTTACATGACAATGGATCGAGGCCAAAAATTAACAAATGTTGAGGTTTATTTATCATGTTTATAGTTTGTAGTTTTCTCTCTCCACTGTATGTGCGTTCATTATTTTCATTTTATTTTGGTCTATGATTCGATGAATACCTAATGAACAATCATTGCGAATTTAGTATTTGGTGAAATGGATCACTTCCATAGGTTTTGGATATAGATTCAACATCACGGTTGTAGTACATGACGATAGTAGTAGATCCATGAATGGATTGGTGGTTTGTGATACCTATTTGGAATGAGGCACCGATGAGGCACGATGACGAGTGTTTCTTGAGCAGTGGATATATCCAGAACAACCAAAATTAGTCCAATGATGGTGAGGGGTTTTTTTCAACCCCAGATTTGTGGCGTGCAGTGTGATTTTCTGAGGAACCAGTGGCTGTATACATTTTAAGAAAATATGGATGAACTTTTTGGAATTTCTATAAAATTTTAGACTACATGACGTGTAGTCTTATGAACACACATAGTGTAATCCCTTATGCATGATGATAGGGTTTCAACATAGTTATAAGAATCACATGCCATATGAACCTTAACCGTCCAGCTTGGTCTGTATAGGGAGTATACGCTTTGGAGGCCATGTAGTGTTACACTTCATGTGTTCATAGTAACACGTCGTGTAACACATGGTAGACAACTCAACGTGTACAAGGGGTATACGCCTGTATGGTCATGTGGACACACATGATGTGTACTTGGGAAGTAGATGGGAAGGTCAACATACATGGGTAGAGTCATGTACTTAGACACGACCAAGTATGAGGGTACGACCTAGTGCACATAGTCATGGGAAAAATGGAACACCGAGTACCAGATTGATATCTACACATCATGTACCTTAGTAAAATGCCGTGTATTATGGAAAAGTTCATGCCGTGGGAGAATGATACATGGGAAATTTTAGGCTTAGTGAGACACATTGTGTACCCCTAGGGACAGGCTGTGTACTCCTTTATGGACAGGTTGGATTCCTCTTTCTTCTCATATTAGCTTCATTATAAGATTATGTTAGATTCCTTGATCTATTATCGATTTAGTGTGTTACCTTGGTCCATTACTATGAGGGTTCGGTGTGGAATCACATTCCCAACATAGAGGGTGACCCCACTGCATCTTCCATATGGTCAGTGCAGTGTGAGCGAGCTCCCTTATTCTAGAATAAGTAGTCTCAATCCGCTTCGACAGATTTGTTAGCAACTTACAATATATATGTAACACCCAAAGGATTTAAAATTTTTTAACATAGAATGCATGAAACACTAAGTCTCTGTGAAACAAACACATTATTATAGATGATAGTTATAACCTAGATTTTAAACATAATTTTGCCGCTTCTATGTCTTGAATTTTGACAAACAGACATACACAGTTACGATCAGTAAGATATTTAGAGTCTGATATGATCAACACACATTTTTAGTGAATAGTAACTTGACCCTTATGAATAGTATTGTACCCTTATGAATAGTAATATGACCCTTAACCTCACCCATGTAAGTATAAATAAAATTCAGGCACCTTATAAATGAGAGTAAATATTTTAAAAATTAATAGTTAAATTTTGATATTTTTGTGAGTAATAAATATTTAATTATAATTTTAAATTAATAAATTGATTTAAAATAAAATTTATTTTCATAAAATGTATTCCCAAATAAATATTTTTTTTCCAATGGATTTAGGATAATTTTATGAGATCTCAATTAATTTTTGGAAGTATTATAAAATTAGTTTTAAATTTAAAATCTGTATTTTTTAAGTAAATAATGATTTTATTTAAAAATTAAATTTAACATATTTAGAAAATTATTTTGATAAAATTGAGTCCATTTTTAAATTTTATACATTGAAAAATTGTTAGGGTGAATTTTTTAATTTTTTCTAAAATACTTGAATTTTTAGTGAATAGTAAAATACGGTAATATATGGTATAAATAAATTAGAAGCCAAATACACTATTTATTGAGTCATAGATGATGTAATGACACTTGGTTAGAACTAAAATAAAATTATTACTATTTTTGGTCACAAGAATCAACACTATTGGTTGTCGTGATCAAAATAATAAAATAATGAATATGTTATTCAAAAATCACTCCTCTCCACTATAAAAAGCATCCATAACTTCCTATTATTCCCACTTATCTAAGACTTTAATCTTGTCAAAGTTATGAAAAAAATACTATTCCCTAGCCTCTAACCACACCCAAGGGATTTTGGTCTTTCCAAAAGACTAAAATCAACCCCCTTAAATAGATTCTCAAGGAGGAGTATCCAAGAGGTAAAAACCTCTTCCATTTCCTCTTATTTTCTTTTTAAGTTCCTTCTTTATTTATTATTATCTCCTCACCACCTCTATCCAAATGTTTATCATAAATAAAATATCATCTATATACTGGAATTAAATCATGTTAATGAAATATACATCATCAATCTCCTTACTCTCTCTCTTTTATTTTAAAAACGAAACCATCATCTGTGAGGTGCCAATTTACAACCTTCGTGGATAACGAACATTCATTCTTCAATTTCTCCTTTAATAATGGTCATGAAACCATTTTTATGGTTGAAATAGATTCTAAAATATGTATTATATCATATGTAATTATTCTGTAACCATTATTTTTGCATGATACTAAATAATAGAACAAAACCAGTTCATTGTGATTGAAAAACCACTGTAAAAATATAAATGAATATCACTAAATGACTTATCTAATGATTAATTCTCATAAAATATAACCAAATTAATTATATCACCATTTAATCTTATTAATATTAATTATTATAATATAAATTCAATTCTGGAGAATTATATCAATTCCACATGAAATTCCATACTCAAATACAAGTATACTGATCATGAAAACCAAGGAATTGAATGCTCCCGAGCGATAAAATTGTATCTTATAACTCATCCAAAAATACATAAATGAACTTAATAAAATTATATAAAATAAAATACATGTATATAAAGTTATTAATTAATTAATTAATGGATTGAATTTTATTATCCAGGACATTAAGGTCAAATACAGAACTCATTCAGACATAAGGTAAGAGTTTTCTACCCGAACCTTCTTTTTCTTTCGGGTTACACTTTTTTCTCTTAATCCTAATTAACTTATTAATTATTATTATGTACTCCTAAAATATTCTTCGTGAATTTTCTATATATGTGTACCAATCAGAATCATTCTTTATTTTATGGGAAGTTAAATGTTCTATAAATATCTTCCACAATTCTTCCTGATAAACAAGCCCGATTCAAGAGAACTTCTCAAATTCTTACATATTTTCAAGTAAACTCTATAATCTATTTTAAGACACCATTATTTTTATGAGACAACTCATTTCATCATGGAAAAAATACCTTAGTTTATTTCTGGTTTTATGTAAATATTTTTTAAAAAGAACTCTTCTTTTAAAAGTAAAAGTGTATTTCTCTAAAAAATTCCTCGATGATTTTATTAGAGTATTTTTGTCTATTTCAACAATATTGTTGAATTATTTGTCTTATAGAGGTTAATATCTTATTTTTATCATCTACCATATTTTATTAAATGGTTTATGATCAGTTTGACTATGGATGTGCTATTTTTATACCATTCAATTCATTACTCAAAATGGTTAGTGATTTTGTTTACAGATTGGGGAAAGTTATTTACATTGCATTTGTATATGATGTATATGTTTAGCCACATTAATATGATGAATGAATTGGAATTATTAAGTTATGGGTGTAGCCAGCTATATCCCCTCGATGCACCAGTAGATCTAATGAGACAAAACAAAATTGGGTTTTGGCTGAGGCTTTACCTTAGTATTTTCTGACGTCTTGGCCAAGACCTTGACAATATGTTTCAGATGTTAGGCATTATGAATTCCCTAATTATGGTATTAGAAATTTATAAACCACGTGATTATTATACTATTATAATATCAATGGTTATGTTTCATTCTCTCATGATCATTTATATGGACTTATTTTATCAGCGTTCATTCCTGCCATATTATGATCAAGTATAATTTTTAAAGGTATGTGTTTTAAGTTATTCACCATGCCTAGTATTTATGTTTATGATAACTTCTGCTGTATTACTCACCCTTACTAAGAATACGAGCTCACCCCTTTCATATGTTTTATTTTTCCCAAGTTGTGAAGATGAATATTATGAATGACTTGTGGGGACAATCTAGAATTCATAGATGTTTCCAGTGGAGTTACTATTATGTATTTCATTTCAAGTTGTAATGTAGAACTTATGTTTGTATCTTGTTTTCCAAAACTACTAAATGATTCGTTCTTTCAGTATACCACTTTCTTATAATCATTCCAATGTATTAATATAAGGCACTGGCTCTAAGTAATTGGGGTCTGGGTCTTTACAGTTGGTATTAGAGAGAGTTTAGTAGAATCCTTAGAAACTAGATTTAGAAAATGTAGATTAGGGAAAAAAAATTCTAAGATAGAATTTGAGGATAATAATACATGAACATCCTGGAATTTTGGTAAGGTATAGATTATGTGGATTTTTCTAGAAAATATATCCCTGTATAGATACTATAAGTGGGCGTGATTATGGAACATATGTACCTAGGAGTAACAACTTTGAAAAAGTGTTCTGGGCTTGACTCAAGGTAAACTGGTACATGACAATGGGTCTTACTGTGCACCTGGTTTTACACTCCTAGGGGATATGCTTAGATAATTCACATTTTTTTATAAATCATTATGAAGGATTTAAATGTAAATATTTCCTCAAAGTAACCATGCTTATGATTATGAGATTGGACATGAATAAAATTTCAATTTATGTTAAGTGTTTTTCTAGTTTGATATTATACATTATGATTCATAACCTAATTTAATGCTTGTCATTATCTATAAATGATTCTTAGTGTAAGGAATTAAAATCTCATGGATGCATGAATCCCATGTAGGGATTTACAACCTATAAAAAATAATGATGTTGGTTCTGAAGATACAACTGGTGTGGATCAAATTATAACTATACCATGATAACTGACTCAGGTTATGAATAATAACCTTACCTGTATGGAGAATCTTAATCCACAACATGGGGGAGAAATGTTAGACTTATTTATGTGAAAACATCCTACATCATTAAATGGTACTAAAAACCCATTCATAGAAGAGAATTGGATAAGTTCTTTATAGAAGATATTTCTTGCTTTTTGATGTAACTAAAGAGAGAAGGTTATCATGATAATTTATCATCTATTGAGAGATGCAAATTAGTGGTGATTATTAATTCAAAACATGAAGGAGGAGGAAGAAATAAAAGAAATATAATGGAGGGACTTTAAGGAAATATTCTTAGAAAAATATTTTCCTTGAGAACAACGAGTAGATATGGATAGGAAATTCTTGAGTTTTAAACAAAAATAGGATGAAAACATTGAAAAGTATGAATCCAATTTTACAAGGTTTTCAAGGTATGTAATGGACTACATACATAATATGAGGAGCAATATTGATCAATTCTTTGATTCTTTAAAACCATTCCTCTAAAGGGAACTGGTTTCCCAAACTTTCTCATCATATGAAGATATAGTCGTATGTGCAATCAAGACAGTGAAAGAATTATCTAAGACTTATGACTTTAAAGTAAATCAAAAGAAGAGTAGGGTGGTAGAGGAAAGAATGGATAAAGGGAATAATAAAAAGGGTAGCTTTCCAACATGTGATAATTGTGGAAAGAAACACCCCAAAGATTTCTTAAAAGGAAAATGAGTTTGTTACAAATGTGGAGAAAGATTCCTCCAATATCATGATTTCAAGGGAAAGAAATAAACTACCAATGTTCAATGATATAATTTTAAAGAGATGAGATATCATTCCAATGATTTTTCTAAGCATTAAGAAAACATTCCCTAGAGAAGGCCAAGGGAGGAAGACAAAGCTTATGCGATCACAACTTCTAAAGTTGAATTTTCTAATGATGTGGTGGTAGGTACTATAATAATTTCCTAAAACTTAGCCAATGATTTATTTGATTCTGGATCATCACATTCCTTTATATCTTCCCGGTTTTCTTTAAAAATTAGATATTTCCAATTATCCTTAACAAGGGAGTTGTCAGTCAAAACCCCTAAGGTATGTCTCATTGCAACAAAGTTGTTTCAGGCAATCCCCATTATAGCATATAAATGTGATTTATCTACTGATTTTATCATCATACCTATGGTTAACTTTGACATAATCCTTGGTATGAATTGGATTTCAAAATATGATGCCAAAATCTATTACAAGAAGAAGAAAATTACAATTTGTGAGGAAGGTGTAGAATCCATTATCTTTAGAGAAGTAACATCACAATTTGATTTTTATCTAGATCCACCCCCAGTAGATCTACTGAATTCAATTCCTGGAGAGGAATAGAATGAAATATCTATGGGTGAGGGAATAAATATTCAAATTTAGGATGTACCTATTATGAAATAATATTTTCATGTATTTCAAGAGGATTTACCTAGACTAGATTCACAGTGGGAAGTTGAGTTCTCTATCGATTTAATCCATGGTGCAAGGCCTATTTTAAATACCCCTTATAGAATGGACACAATGGAATTAGTAGAGTTTAAGAAACAACTAGATAAATTGATTGATAAAGGATTTATCCGCCCTAGTGTTTCTATATGGGGATCCCCTGTTCTCTTTTTCAAGAAGAAAGATAGATCCATGAGGCTGTGCATTGGCTATAGAGAAATCAATGCCTTTACAATAAAGAACAAGTACCCCCTATGTCAGATTGATGATTTATTTGATCAACTTCATGAAGACCAATATTTTTTGAAGACTAACCTTCAATCTGTGTATCATCAGTTGCATGTGAGGAATGATAATATTACAAAGATAGAATTTTGAACTAGGTATGGGCATTACGAGTTTATTGTAATGCCTTTTGGATTGACTAATGAACCCTCTATTTTCATGGATATAATGAATAGATTTTTACAGGAATATATAGATTATTTTTGTGGTATTTATTAATGGTATCTTGGTCTACTCAAAAAGATACAAAGATCATGAGAATCACTTATGCATTATTTTGAATACTCTTAGAAGAAATGAATTATATGGAAAGTTTAGAAAGTGTGAATTTTAGCTTCAATCAGTATCTTTTATTGGGCATATTCTCTCTAAGGATGGAATCTCAGTTGATCCTATGAAGAAAAAGGATATTTAGGAATAACCTACTCCAATGAACATAATTGAGGTATGCAGTTTTATTGGTTTAGAAGGTTATTATCAGAACTTCGTTCATAAATTCACCTGATTAGCCAACCTGTTAACCAAGCTTACTCATAAAGGGATTAAGTTCTTATAGACAAAATAATGTTTTGAAGAATTGAATAAGGGTTAGTGAATGATCCAATTTTGACTCTACCATCATGAAATGATGGATTTGTGATTTATAGTGAAGCATCAAAGAAAGGAATTGGATGTTTCATTATGAAAAATGATAGAGTTATTGTTTATGCATCAAGACAGTTAAAAATTAATGAATAAGAATATATAACTCATGATCTTGAGTTAGAAGCTGTAATCTTTTCAATGAAGTTATGGAGACATTATCTCTATGGTGAAAGATGTGAGATATATAATGATCACAAGAGTTTGAAATACATCTTCTCATAGAGATAACTCAACACGAGGAAAATAAAATGACTCAAGCTACTCAAGGATTATGATTGTTCCATACACTACCATCCAGGGAAGGAAAATAAGGTGTAAGATGCATTTAGTAGGAAGGATCATGAAGTTATAAACAAAATGAGGTGACAAGTATCATATGTACATGGATTTATCAAGGTTGGATACGAGAATTATAAAAGAAGTTGAAGTATAATTAATTTTTAAATTGGTTTAACAAAAATATTTATTGGAAATAATGAAAAGTTATCAATCTAATGATGAGAATATTCAAAAGAAAATTAAGGTTGTGAATGATGGGAAGTTGCTAGACTTCATGTGTGAGGATGAAATTCTGAAATTTGGGATACTGTTATGTGTTACCTCTATACCTGAGTTAAAAATGGAGTTATTAGATGATTCTCATAGTTTTAATTTCTCTATACACCCTGGTAGCACTAAGATGTATAGAGATTTAAAATAACATTTCTGGTGGGACAACATGAAGCATGAAATTGCAGATTATATATCAAGATGCTTAGTCTGTCAATAGGTTAAGGCTGAAAGAAAATTTCCTAGAGGTTTCATGAAACCTCTACATATTCCTGTATGGAAATAGGATGACATCACCATGGATTTTTTCACTGGATTACAAAAAACTCCAAGAAGGAATGATGAAATATGGGTAATTGTGGATAGACTTACCAAATCTGCACATTCCTCGCTATATGGGAAGATTTTACACTGGAGCGTCTTGCATGGCTCTATATCAATGAAGTTTTGAGGCTTCATGGAGAACCTCTATCAATTGTGTTTGATTTTGATCCACGATTTACATCAAAATTCTGGAAAATTCTCTAGAAAGCTTTAGATACTAAGCTTCATTTGAGTACTACTTATCATCCTCAAACTGATGGGTAATCAGAAAGGATGATCCAAACATTAGAATACATGTTGAGATAATGCTCACTTAATTTTCAAGGTATGTGGGATCAGTATTTACCTTTGGTGGAATTTGCCTACAATAATAGTTTTCATTATAGAATTAAAATGGCACTATATGAAACATTGTATGGAAAGAGATGTCATACACCAACATGTTGGGATAAAGTTGGTGAGAGGAAGCTTGTAGGACCATAACTTGTGGAGGAAACAACAACAAAGGTAAATAATATTCAAACACACATTAAAGAAGCTCAAAGAAAGCAAAAGAGCTATACTGAAAATTAAAGGATGGATTTGGAATTTTAAGTGAGAGATCACATTTTCTTAAAAGTAACTCCATGGAAGGGTGTTATAAGATTTGGGAAGAAAAGGAAACTGAGCCCCAGGTACATTGGTCCTTTTGAAATTTTGGAGAGAATTGGATATGTGGATTATTGTTTGTAAATTTCGACTAGCCTTATGAGGGTACACAATGTGTTCCATGTCTCATCATTGAGAAAGTACATGGTAGACCCAACATATGTACTCAATCCTAAAGATATCGAATTGGAACTTGACTTATCTTATTGTGAAGAGCCTATCCGGATTCTGGACACTAAAGAATAGGTGTTGAGGAATCAGATGACTCTTATATTAAATGTACTTTGGAAAAATCATAAAAATGAAGAGGTGACGTGGGAGCCTGAGGAGACTATGATGAAGAACTGCCCAAATATTTTTATGAGGTAACATTCTGGTAATTTTGAGGATGAATTTTTTTAAAGGGGTAAGAATGTAACACCCAAAGGATTTAAAAATAAATTTAATATATAATGCATGCAACAATGAGTTTCTATGAAACAAACACTTTGTTATAGGAGATAGTTATAACCTATCCATTAAACATAATTTTTTCGGTTCTATGTTTTGAATTTTGATAAATGGACATACACGGTTGCGATCAATAAGATATTTAGAGTCTGATAGGATAAACATACATTTTTAGTGAATAGTAACTTGACCCTTATGAAAAGTAATATGACCCTTAATCTCACCCATGTTAGTATAAATAAAATTTAGACACCTTATAAATGAGAGTGGATATTTTAAAAATTAATAATTAAGTGTCAGTATTTTTGTGAGTTATAAATATTTAATTATAATTTTAAATTAATAAATTGATTTAAAATAAAATTAATTTTCATAAAATTTATTCCCAAATAAATATTTTGTTATCCTATAAATTTAGGGCAATTTTATGAGACCTCAGTTAATTTTTGAAAGTAATATAAAATTATTTTTAAATTTAAAATATTTATTTTTCAAGTAAATAATGATTTTATTTAAAAATTAAATTTCACATATTTAGAAAATTATTTTGATAAAATTGAGTCTATTTTTGAATTATAAACATTAAAAAATGGTTAGGGTTTATTTTTTGGATTTTTATGAAATACTTGAATTTTTCGTGAATAATAAATTACAGTAATATACGGTATAAATACATTCGAAGCCAAATATACTATTCTTTAAGTCATCACTGATGTAAGAACACTTGGTTCAAACTCAAATGAACTTATTACTATTTTTGGTCATGATAATGAACACTAATAGTTATGTTGAATAAAATAATAAAATAATGAATAAGATATTCAAAAATCACTCCTCTTCTCCACTACAAAAGTCACCCCTCACTCCCTCTTCCCCTCACTTCTCAAAGCCTTGAAATTTGTCAAATTTATTCCCAAATAATTTTCTATATCCTATCCCCATGTCTAGGAGCTATTGGTCTTTCAAAAATACCAAAATCAATCCCCTTAAAAAGACTGTCAAGGAGGAGTATCCAAGAGGTAAAATCTTCTTCCATTTCCTTTTATTTTCTTTTCAAGTTCCTTCATTATTTATTATTATCTCCTCACCCCATCTATCCAAATGATCATGATAACTCCAGTATCATCTATATATTAAAATTATATCATGTTAATGAAAGATACATCATCAATCACTTTACTCTCTCTCTCTCTCTTTTATTTTAAAAATAAAACCATCGTCCGGGAGGTGCCAATTTACAACCTTCATGGACGACGAACCTTCACTCTTCAATTTATCCTTTAAGGATGGTCATGAAACCATTTTTATAGTTTAAACATACTCTAAAATATGTATCATATCTTATTTAATGATTCTAAAACCATCATTTGTGCATGATACTAAATAATAGAACGAAACCAGTTCGTTGTGATCGAAAGACGGCCATAAAAATCTAAATGATTATCACTAAATGACTAATATAATGATTCATCCTCATACCATATAAACAAATAAATTATATCACCATTTAATCTTATGAATTTTCATCAGTATCATATAAATTAAATTTTGGATAATTATTCCAATTCCTCATGAACTTCCATACTCATATACAAGTATACCGATCATGAAAACCAAGGAATCGAACAATCCCAAGCAATAAAATTGTATCTTATAACTCATCCAAAAGGCCATAAATGAACTTAATAAAATTATAATAAATAAAATACATGTATATAAGGTTCTGAATTAATTAATTAATAGAATTAATTTGATTATCTAGGACATTCAGGTCAAGTGCATAACTCATTCAGACATAAGGTAAGAGTTTTCTACCTTAACCTCCTTTTTCTTTCGCGTTACTCTTTGTCTCTCTTAATCACAATTAAATTCTTAATTATTCTTATTTAATCATCATAAATTATTTTTTAATGTTCTATATATGTGTACCAATCAGAATCATTCTTTATTTTATGGGGAGTTAAATGTTCTATAATGATCTTTCATAATTATTCTCAATAAACAAGCCCGATTCAATAGAACTTCTTGAATTCTTACTTATTTTAAAGTATACTCAATAATCTGTTTTAATCCACCATTATTTTTATAAAACCACTCATTTAATCATGGAAAAATAACCTTAGTTAATTTTTGGGTTTATGCAAAGATTTTTTCCAAAGAACTCTTATTTTCAAAGTAAAAGTGTATTTATCTCAAAAATTTCTTGATGATTGTATTAGAGTATTTTTGTCTATTTCAACACCTTTGTTGAATTATATGTCTTATTGAGGTTAATATATTATTTTTATCATATTCCATATTTTATTAAATGTTTTATTATTAGTTTGACTGTGTATGTGATATTTTGATACCATTCAATTCATTACTCAGAATGGTTAGTGGTTATGTTTACAGATTAGGGAAAGTTATTTATGTTGAATTTCTATATGATGTTTATATTTAACCCCATTAACATGAAGAATAAATTTTACTTAGAAATTGATGGGTGGTACCCATTATATCCCCTCGATTCAACGGTAGGTCTCATGAGACAAAACGGAATTGAGTTTTGGATGAAGCCTTACCCTAGTATTTTTAGACTTCCTGGCCGAGGCCTTGATAACATGTTTCAGATGTCCAGCATTATGCATTCCCTCATTATGTTATTAGCAATTAATAAACTATGTTATTATTCAACTAGTATAATATAAATGGTTATGTTTCATTCTCTCATGATCATTTATATGACATTATTTAACCAGCTTTCATTCTTGCTATACTATGCTCAAGTATAATTTTTAAAGGCATGTATTTTCATTTATTCACCATGACTAGTGTTTATGTTTATGATAAATTCCATTGTATTATTTACCCTTACTAAGCATCTAAGTGAACCCCTTATGTTTTATTTTCCCCCAAGTTGTGAAGATGAATATTATGGATGACTTGTAGGGATAATCTAGGATTCATAAATGTTTCCAGTAGAATTTCTATTATGTATTTCATTTCAAGTTTTAATGTTGAAATTATATTTGTATCTTGTTTTCCAAAATTACTAAACTATTCATTACTTATGGATACAAATCTATTGTAATCATGTCAATGTATTAATATAAATAATCGGCTCCAAGAAACAGGGGTCTGGGTCCTTAAAATATATCCCTCAAAGAGGCCTAGAGTGATCCTCATTTCCTTCACGTTTCATTATATGGGGTTTATTGGAATTTTTGTGACCAATATTTACATATGAATTGATCCCCTATCTAGTAGGATGTTTCCAGTAGGGTCTGGTGTCCCCCAGTGAGACCTAGGTATTGACCCCTAGTTGTGTATTGATATATGATCTATCTGATGTGGTATTAGTCCAATGAAGTGTGTATCTTGGATAAAACCTCCCAGTTTCCTGTATTCTTCATATTTCCTAGAATTGACAAGCATGACCTCTGGGATGAGTGTCATCAATGATAGTATATCTTGGGGAGGTGTTCCTCCTGGAAAACCATGACCTTGAAACCTCATAGCGGATTTATGGTTGGAAGTGGTTGAGACTATTCGAAACTCGAAGTCATTTATGATTATATCTAGGATATATTGAGTTAATTTGATGTCTATTATCTTGTTTTACATACCTTTAGTTGATGATATGACTACTCTTGATACTTTATTCTTAGTGATTTTGTGTTTTCCTACTGGGTAATGTTATACTCAACCCTACTTGGGATCTACCTACACATGTCATTTCTTATGAATATGAAACCCTCTTTACAGAGTCCGAGAAGGTTTAAGAGAAGGTGGAGATTAGTTGGGCCAGATATACCGAGGTGTATACTGTTGTTGCATTTTTTAGTAGACCCCTCCTTTTTAGAAGGACATACTTTATTTCCTATTTTGGGTGGGGTTTTATTTTGAACCTTTTATGATTTTAAGTACTTTATTTCATAATATGATTATGGGATTATAGATTTATGAATGCATTATTATCATTTTTTTACATTTCAACATTGTATGGGCCTGGAGATGTGTGTGTAGGTACTTTAGTCTAATGTATCCCATGTGTGTGATATGAATTCCTAGTGTTAGTTGTCATCTATTAGCCTATTATATGTGGGCTTGGGGTAGTTGTGGCTCAAGACCAAATGGCCCGAAGGAATTCTTTATTTATTTATTTTTGATAACCTCCCTTTCAATGGATAAGGGGGAACCCTTACAAGGCCCGTAGGCTCAGATATTACATGACCCGTAGGTCTTTGGAAGTATACAGACTATACTTGGAACTCCTCCTCCCAACTTCTTCATCATGAAATCATCTCTCCACCTTCACATGACTATTAGGCTAGGCTACCTGTGCAAGCACAGTCTGGTCCCGATGACAATTCCATACCCTCTCTTTTTGACAAATCCTCTTAGCTTCTGCTCTGGTGAATGTGCCTGCTCTGAATCCCCATCTGAAGTTTTATTCTTGTAGAGTATGTCTGATCATTTCAGCACAATTTTAGGTGGCCCGAAGGTCTTGAGGTAGCCCGAAGGCCTTGAGGTGGCCCGAAAGCCTTACTGGCCTAAAGGCCTTGGGTGGCCTGAAGGCCTTAAAGGACCCGAGACCCAGACCGGTGGCCTGAAAGCCCAAACAGATGAATAGTTCTAGATACTACAGTACGAAACAATGACTGATACAGTACTACTACAATATTTCTACAGTAATGCTACAATAACCTGGAAATATGTCTCCACCTGGTTTTGAACTCGGGTCTCTTGGATGCACTTGTCAAATCCTTACCAAGTGGGCTGAGGCTCTTGTACTTGTGGCTTAAACCCTAGTGGTTTGGGCCCTGAAAGAATAGTATCACAGGGGATGCTCAGGCTAAAGTGTTATAACACTACCTAGGTTTAGGACTAGAGTTTGGATTTTCTTTTGTCTAGATATGAGGTTTGGTTTGGGAACTAGGGTAACAATATTAAAATGTTTTGAGTTCAACTATTAGGCTAAGGAATCCAATTTTGGTGTGGTGGATGAAATATCTATTCCTCAGGACTCTGATAACCTTCTTGTTGAATCGAAACATGTATGCACCAGTTATAGTAAAATCATTGGTACATGCATCATATAGGAATTATTTTTGGTTTCCATGTCATTCTTGAGTCAGCTCACCAGATATAATCATTGATTGTGGTTTATTTTGTCTTTCAGTATGTATTCATGATGATAGCCAGTGAGGTTTTTGTGATATAGTTGATAGTTCAACCTGATGAGCAATGAGGCCTCCCTAAAGGGGGTTAGTCACGAGGATGTATTTCTTGAGGATGGTCAACATGTAGTGCTTTCTCCTATTGACCAGTTCATAGACCTAGCTTTAGTGTTTTAAGTGAATGCATCATGCCATACTAAGTCATGGATGGTTATTTTTGTACTAGATGATGATGTTCAGGGTATGAGCATGTGTCATGACCTTTCGAGGTAGGGATCTCTTGGGATATAGGGTCAGTAGGACCTACCAATAATAGGAGTTCGATTTGAGTCACGAAACAAGAGGTTTCATTAGAGATCTCAGGGAAATATCGGTTCTTCAAGGTAGAGACATTGATATTCTTGTGATGTGAGAGGTTATCTCATGTGGGATTATCCTACCCATTGTTCTAAATTTAGATATATGGTTTATGAACTACCTAGGTAGAGGTAGTGTCTGGATCAAGGAGGTCCACAAGGTGGCATACGTGATGAAGGAGCTTGGGGAGTAGTAGGAGGTGGCATGCACTTTGGTTTAATGATACAACCACCACCCTAGGTGGAAAACTACAAGCTCAAAATATTAGTGGATATAATTTTAGACATCTACATGTACTGAAGTTCATTTACCCAGAGGATCTAGGGGTATTTTGAGGTATGATCTATGTTATATCTACTCTTATTGTAGTACTGTTAGATATAGGTACGAGCCACTTTTTTCTTCCTTTGTTTGTGTCTTTTTTAGGGACACATAGGGTGTCACTCTAGAACTATGTTGGTGATATTTAGCATGAATTTAGAAATGAAAGGAAGAAGTAAAATTATCCCAACCAAGATTCATTCTTGAGATGCAATCAAAAACTATGTGGACAAGTTAGTGTCGCCCAAAGAAGATAGTGTCAATGTGTGACAAAAAAGTTTCTTTTACTTTTGTGTTTGAGGTTGTTTGTTGTGTTAAGGTGTTAGAGAAATCCCTGGTTGTGGTAAAAAAGTGGGAAAAATAATGAATGATTTCTAAGAAGTAGGATCTCATAGAGGCTTCGAGTGGGGTTCGAGGTACGACATGTTTCTTCACTGCCCCAACTGCAATTTTCACGTGTTTTCATGAGACACTTATCCCTAAGAGTACCCCTATTCAAGACCTAGTGATACTAGTAGATCCTTTTTCTTGACCCTTGTGTATGAGGATCCTGCAGAGAGTATTAGTGATTATACAATTCTTCTTATAGTGTGACCTGACTCTGGGGAAGGGAGTCTCGCATGGAATCACTTCATAGTGGCAGTGAGGATCTTTGATGTTTTCCTCAGTATGTAATGGTTCCCTACCATCCATGATCAAATTTTTTCCACTTGTGTGTGTGGAGGTGATTTCATCTTATTGGGGTGTAGTTTTACTCCTTTGATAAGGTTCATTCCCATGCATAGCATTATGAGATCATGTGTAGGAGGTTATGACTAACTTATTATTATTTGGCTAGCGATAACTCTAGAGTAGCATGTTCTATGATATTTTATTTTCCTACAGTGGTGGAGTATGAGGGTGTCCATATTAAGGATGTTCTGGATTTTATCTCTCCATGAAGAGTGTTTTCTATATATACTTTAACTATGGATGACCCAATATCTACACTAGAATATTATATGACCTTGTGCAGCAATGAAAGATAGAGGTGCAGTTAGAGGAGTCTGCAAAGTAGGGGCTTCATAAAACCTAGTGTGTATTTTCTGGGTATCCCTATGTTTTTTCCCAGGAGGTGGAAAAGTGCTTGAGGTTGGGTGTGAATTTGTGTCACTTGAATCAAGTGACATAAGGGAGAGTATACAATCCCAAGAATCATTGAGTTATTTAACTAGTGGTTTGGGGTGAATTTATTCTTAGTGTTTGACCTCAAGACAGGTTATCACCAACTCTAGTTTTAGAGCCGGATATACCAGAAGTGGATTTCCAAATCCACTGTGGATGTTTTTGAGTTTGTGGTGATACCCTTAGGCTTTTTATATGCCTTAGTAGAGTTATAAGACTTATGTATTGGATCCTTATACCTTCTTCAATCAGTTCACGGTAGTCTTTTTCGATGAAATCCATGTGTGCTCAACACTAGAGTTGGAGAATGTGAGATACCTGAGGATGGTTTTATTTACCTCTATTTGATAGTTTTTACCCCTCTGATTATTTAGAGATCTATATAATTGAAACTTAGATATATCAAATTTGAGATGCAATATGACTATATATCCACTGGATATGTTCATGAGGGATTTTCCAAGGTGGAAATATTGTCATCTTTGATCATGGATGGATGTTGACGCTAGTTATTCTATGGAAGGAGGTGTTGATGAGGTTGTTTTAAATTAGAAGTACATCTGGTGGAGGTGAGGATGTATTGAGATCTCTTGGCATTGGTTGGAAAACCGAGGGAGTTATATAAATTTTTCAAGATAAACTCTTATTGCATCACCTACCTTAGGGTGATGACCAACATATTTTTTTGAGAGTTCAGGGCACTTGTACTTGAAATAGTTAGTCTAGATTTGTGTAGTTCTCTTAACCATCATTACCAAATATAATTCTTATTTCACGACACAGTTAGGGAGAGGATGTGGGAAGTCACTGGGGACTTATTTTTAGTTGAGAATGGTGTTTTACCCTAGTTATTTGGCTTGGTCAGTGAACCTTTTAAGTTCTAGTAAATGTGATTTGAGTTTGGATGTTTGTTTTGGTCCAAATTTAGGAGGATATTTTACTATCAGTGAAGTTTTATTATCATGATGATTTCCACTCCACCACCAGTGAAACACATTTTTTAGTCCATGGATGAGGGACCTTTCATGTCATTGTTATACTGATTGGAGCCAGTGGGTGGAAATTCTTGGGTCCTATTTTTGGTGCTAGTGATGGTAATAAGGATTCAGTTCATCCATGAGTGGGTGAGGACTTCCCAAAAAAGTCAAGAGTTATTTATAAAACAATGAAAAATGAATTTTGATTTCGATAGTTTTGGAGTTTTGGATAGGTAATTACACTATATCTGGGGATCTTAGGCCCTTTCTTTTTGTTACTACTAGATTGGGTTAGCAAGGTGGTGTACTAATTAACCCCCTGACCATAATAGTTTTGGTTTCTTAGTGTTATTTACTGGTTGTAGATGAGGTGGTATGCGCATGAGTCATTACTTGATGTCGACCTGGGTATGTTGGGTCATGAGTGTAATTTTATTTTTCAAAGAGTCGGTGGTGTTGGGGAAAGATAGGGAAGGACCCTTCATGGGAAAGTGGTTTTCTTAGGTGCATGTTTGCTGACAGTGTGACAAATAATCAAGGGAGCTCATGGGAGTGGGAAACCCAATTGAGAGCTTATTATCCCCACCTTTTTATTTAGTTTGTTATTTTCAGGGAAAAAAATACTTAAAGAGGAGAATAATATAATATCCCAATTTTTTCCATGTAAGACTTTGAAATATTTCTGGGAATATTCTTGGAGCTATGCACTAAGACGACACGAGATTTTGAGGCCTAATGTGTTTGAAATTGATATTTTAAAATTATTAAATATATTAATATATTATAAATGAAGTTTTCCTGAAAAAGTAAAATTATTTCCAAAAAAAGTCTCGGATTGGAAATCTAAGACCACCATTGAGTTCAGAATACATGGTCTACCCTAGGCGTGATAGAATCTTTATCGGTGTCCATCATTTAAATAAAGCTCCATCATGGGCACAAATAATAAATAAATAAATTTCAATTTATTTATTTATTTATTTCGACACAACAACCTTGCATACTATATTTAAACATTTCCATACATAATCCCTAGGGTTAACAACATAACCCTAGAGACTTGAGAGAAGCGATCAAAGGATTATCGGCATATGACATCATATCCAGATCAGATCGAGGATCACATGCCAACCCAGCTTTTGGATCCCATCAACAAAAATGATAGGTGATCATTCTTTTTTAGCGATTTATCCAAATCTATATATGATTTTTTTGTGGATGTATCCCTATTTTTTATTCCATGATGAACGCGAATCAATCGACTAACAAATTGATTCCGGTATTGATCATTTTGTGAGTATAGGTTTATTTGAGGGATCTGGGGATAATTATTATTTGTTTTTTGGTGTTTTTTATACCTATTTGATCATATTTTCCATGATAATGGATTTAGGTCGAAAATGAACAAAGGTCGAGGTTCATTCTTCACATTTATAGTTTGTGGTTTTCTTTTCCTGTCCTACATGTGTTCATCATTATCATTTTCTTTTATCCTACAATCCAATGAATACCTGATGAACAATAATTTCTCAATAGATCACTAAAAAAGGTTTGGGATAGAGATTCAATGTCATGGTTGTGGTAAACGATGACACAAGTTGATCCACAAATGGATTGAGGTTTCGTGATACCGGTTTGTTATAAAGCACCAATGAGGTATGACAATGGGTGTTTACCAAGCAACAAATATGGTTAGAATGACCAGAATCTTTCCAATGATAGTGATATGGTTCGATTACCCCCAGATTAGTGATGTAAAACAAGATTCCCAGCAAAATATGTGGATCAAGGCAGCTTAGATGAAGACACGTGAAATTTCTTGAAATTCTCCCAAATTTTAGACTACATGGTGTATAGTCTTATAAATAAACACCATTTAGTCCCTTATGCATAGAGATGAGGTTTGTGCATAGTTATAGTTTTTAAAAACCATGTCACATGTGTCACATGTCATGTGAACCTTATCCAACCAGCTCAGTGTGGACAAAGAGTACATGCCCAAGAGTCCATGGGGTGTTACATGCAATGTGTTCCTAGTAACACTCCATGAAACACATGGAAAATGACTCAATGTGTATAGGGTTTACATGACTTGGTGGAAATGTTTCCCCACATTATGTGTACATGAGAATTATATGAGAATTTTGAGATACACGAGCCGAGCCATATACATATAATTGAAAAAATACACAGGGCATGACCTGGTGTACATGAGCATGGGCAGAATGTCACGTTGAGTGGAAGATTGAAATCTACACACCGTGTACCTTAGGAAATTATGTTTATTGTGAAAAAATTAATTCCATGTGAGTGAGTACATGGAAATTCTGAGCTTAGTGAGACATGTCATGTACTCCTTTGAGGACATGTTGAATTCTTCTTTCTTCTCAACTCAGCTTCGTTGTGAACTTGTGCAAGATTACATGGAATATTATCAACTGAGTGTGTCCCCTTGGTCCATTTCTATGAGGGTTTAGTGTGTCATCACATTTCGGGCATAGAGTTTTACCTTACTATAGCTTCCTGATGGTCAATGCAGTTTGGGTGAGTTCCCTTATTCTAAAATGAGTACTCTCAACCTACTTCGATAGATTCCTCAGTGATTTGAAGCATGTATCGCTCAAAGAGGCCCTGATCAACACTCACTTTCTTCATTTTTCCTTATATGGTATTTTTTGGAAATGCATGAACAATATTTACATAGGAATCAATCCCCTTTTTAACAGGATGATTCCAGTAGCGTCTGGTGTCCCCCCAGTAAGCCCTGGGCAGTGAACCCCTAGCTATGTATCAAGATCGGATCTATATGATGAGGTATTAGTCTAATGGAGTGTGTATCTTGGATGAACCCTCTTAATTTACTATGTAATTATTCTTGGTTAGACTTTATGAGAATGACCTCTGGGATGAGTGTTGTTAGTGGCAGTATAGCTTGAGGAACAACTCATCCCAGAAGAACGTGGTCTTGAAACCTCATAGAAAATTTATGGATGGAATTAGTTGAGATCCTACGTGAATCTGATTCATTTATGAGTATATCTAGGATATCTTGTGTTATGTTTATGTCTCTTACCTTATTTTATATACCTTTGGTTGATGAGATGACCACTCTTGATGCTTTATGCTTATAAATTTCGGGGTGTCCTACTAGGTATTGTTATACTTACCCATGAATGGTATTTTCCCACACATGTCATGTCTTATGTAGATAATGAAACTCTTTATAGAGTCTTTGGAGAATCCAAAGAAGGTGGATCTTATTTGGGAAAGACAAATTGAGGTGTATACCAGTGTTTCATTTGACAATAGTCCCCTCCTTTTTAGCAGGACAAACTTTATTTCCATTTTAGGATGGGCTTGTATTTGTCCCCTTTTATGCTTTCCAATACTTTATATCATACTCTAATTGTGGGATTATAGATTTATACATGCATTTTTATGAGTTTTTTTACATTTCGTCATTGTATGGGCTTGAAGATATGTGTGTGTGTATAGGTACTTTAGGCCAATGTCTCCCATGTGTGAGGTAGGCCTTCTTGGTACTAATCGTTATCCTTTGACCTATTAGAGATGGGCTTGGGGATAGTTTCATCTTAGACCCCGATGGGTTGAGTCGTGATAGAATAGGTCCTAAAATTCAATTGAAAAAATGGAGATTAAATATCTATAAGAAGGTCCATTTCAAACCGATGATCCTTTGTCTATTCAATAGATATCATCTCTATAGTAAAGTGGGCAAGCTCTAGGAACTAATTCATATACTCCATCATTGTTTGGTCACCTTTTTGAAGGGTCAAAAACTCCAAAGTCATAGAAATATTCATCATATCAAGTTAAAACTATTTGTATAACATCACTTTAAAACCCTTACATTCAAGATTATCATAAAATAATTTTTAGACCTTAGATTCCCACCACATTAAAATAGGATCCTTTAACATGAAAAAGGAACACTTGAATTTAAATAACTTAGGAGTCTCAAGAAATTTAAATATTCTCCCAATTTTCAACAACTAATATTCTATATCCTGAGGTCCATTGGTACCTCATAACGTCGGTGGATTATGTCAAAGAAACTACTAATCTTGGTACTTATCCTGATTTAGACATGAACCTACTCTATGAGATAGGGATGGACCTTCTTTTCACTTTGCTCCATTTATTGTAAGATTATTAATATGGACTTAATAAGATTCTGGTCAATGGGAGTGTTCTCCCATGGAAAATATTTCATGCCTCCCTCCTAATATTTCAATGGGGGTCTTCGAAGAGGAATGATACTACATGTAAATAAAATAAAATAGGGGGAAATATCAAATCAATTATAAATTTAAAGATAAAAAACACTCATAAATCATCTTCTTAAATTATAGAGAAGGAATAAAACAATTCATATCCTTTCATTATATATAGTACATTTTCACAGTCTGCAGCTCGCACACCCATTCCATAATGAGAATAATAATTCAAACTCAAAAGTAAAACCATAAAATCCAAACATCCCTGAAAACTTAAGGTTTGGTATAAAAAATGTTGGTCATACATTCCTTCACACTTACCCATTAAGCCCTTACAATGATGTATCCTATCCATCATAGACCCATAATACCATACGCCAATAACCAAGGGCTCCAATACCATTTTTTTCATGAACCAATTTGAGCTTCTCTTAACTTGGTAACCTAATCCAGTCTGTGGAAAGGCATTAAGTGCATTCATGATCCCCATGAACTGGAAACTAGTGTCTGGAAATCAAGAATACTCCTTGGGAATGGATTCACCCAATGATCATAACAACATGTACTATATTAGAACCCTATATGAATCTTAAATTTATTGGTGAACCATGCATTTTTATAAGTGGAAACAACAACAAGAATCATTATCACAACATCATATAATAATCAATGTAAACTCATAGTAAATGAAACATTATAACAATGATTAATTAAGTTAGTTACCTTAATCTGTGGAATGGATATAGGACTTCATCATTGGCCAGTGGGGGTTCCAAATAAACTACTTCACTGGCATACTTTATGGTGGGGGACTCATCCAATATAGTTTAACCAACCCAAGTACTTAGGGTTTCCCATGGGTCTTAGTTAATCCCACATAAATCACTAAACTTTTCATTTTTTACTAACAATTTCATAATTAGTTCTATTTTTACTAAAAACATTCTCTTTACATTTCCAAGTCATAAAACATAAAATTTTAATAACAAGGTGCTCCATAAATCATTTTAAAATTATAATATAATATTTTTCATAACATTTATGGAACTAATTTGGAAATCCAAACACAAATAGTTAAGATAACAAAGGAAGGGGTACATAACTACCTATGTAACAACCCAAACTTTTATAAATGAAATCTAATTTTGATTGAATAAATTCCTTATAGTTATAGAAAAAACATGCAATAATTTGGTTATTTTGGACTGATATAGAATTTTTTATTTAAAATATCATTAATAATATTAACTATTCATAATATATTAATTTCATAGTGACCACTAAGATAATATATTGGTTTATGATAAAGTATAATTGACACAGATGAAAGAAGTGATGACATCTACCAGGAGGGTCATTCCTTATGAATCCCATTTATTAAAGCTTCCTAGGGATATGAAATCACTAGGATTTTCCCTTAACTAATCCGAATCCAAGATTTAACAACTAAATCCTGAGAAAAACCATTTATTGGATAATTTCAAGCTTATCGAGATCATGACTCAAACCATGTTCACCGAACCACCCTAAGAAAGCCCCGACATTGAAAACCATAGCCTTAGGGTGTAAGTTGGTGTAATGAGTGGTTATGTATCTAAACCAAAGTATAATTTTTATATTTTTTGTTATTAATAACTTAATTATTATATTTATCCCTTTTCATTTTTATAATTTTATATGAGTTTATAAAAGTTAAATTTTGATATGAAGATCCCAAAATTGTTTTTTTTAAAATATACAGTTTTAATTAAAACACTATTTTTGATAAATTAAAGAATTTTGAAATAATTTTTATTTTACTATAATATACTTATTAAATAATATTCATATAAAAATGATAATATAATTTAGCAAGGTCTATTATAATCTTTATAAGGGCAAGAAAACTGTTATTATCATAAAAACCCATATTGTTATATAAATGAGAATTTTGATATAAAGGTATAAATTCTTATATTTAGATATATTTTTATAAAATAAATCTTATTTTTGAAATCATATCATTGAAATTATATAATGGTGAATTTTTCATTATTTTCCAAGATAGTTTAATTTTTGGGTAAAAATTCAATAGGGTATAAATATATGGTATATATTATGACATCATAATAGTCTAAAAGTCATGTAATAAATATTATTAAGTAAATAAATGACCAAAAATATGTTTCCCATTTAAAATTAATTATTTATTAATTTATTTGATTAATTTTATAAACCTTTAATGATTCCTCCAAAACCTATATTATATTTTAAGGTTTTAAAATGAATTCCTTATAAACATTAGTCACTTCCACATCATAAAGGGTATTATTTTTAGGAGTTCAGTTCATGGACTTATATTTTTTTTGAAAACCACTCCTCTTTGTAAGAAAACATGGGAAACCCCATGGTAAGTTTTGTGGTTTTGATTATTTTATCATATAGAGTCTGAAACCTAAGTTTAGAAATTATTAAAGAATTCTCCCCACTTTTTCTATAAATACCCACCCATAATCCCAATATTCTTCACTCAAAACCCATTATGAATTAACTTAATCTTCTTTTAACTATCTAAATAGCCACCATGGTGTTCTCAAGATCTTAATAAACTTCACACAAGAATTTTGAAGTCCCCCATCAAGGTAAGGGACTCTCTCATCTTATTTTTATTTCTAGTACTTTCTCTTTACTAAGGCCTTTTGATTTCCAATTGTCCATATTGTAATGTTTTTTTACACACTAATTTACTACCCTTATGATTCACATGTAACGAGACACCAAATTTCACTCTCATTCACCGCTTCTATAAAACTTTATGTAAACTTGTTATGTTGTCAACATTATCTAGTGATTTTACATTATAAAAATTTGTGTAGTGAATACCCATCCCCATTTCCACTAAAGGGTATTAATATAATTGTAAATATCCTTTATTGATTGGGTAATTCCATGTATGTAACATACACTCCTTAATCATGGGGTTAAAAGTGATAAAGAAGTTCTTATGATGTATGATCTATGTAGAGAACAAATGTATGTACATGATATGAATGTGACAGGTGGACCCAAAATTATATAGCCCTCCAATACACTGGGTAATATTTTTATCTCATGAGATTCCATTTATGGTGCATAAAATTTTATTCTAAGTACAATATATTATTATTACTTGGTGGTTTCCCTTGAATTATACTTATGATTTCATGTTTTATGTTGTTGTTACATTACTTATGTTTTCTTGATGTTATCATCTTATATCATGTCTTGATGGTCATGTTTATGACTCTCACCCCTTTATGTGATCTTGATATGCTTCTTGACTCACATGTATTAGTTTCATCATGTTATGATTTAATTATTATATTACTGTAATTTATAACTCACCCCTTTCTTATGTACAACCCTAGGTTATCCCATGCAGTATTAGAAGATAGATGGAATATAATGGTATGTTTTGTAATTTATAAATAAAATTATTGTACCCATGTTTCATGTTATTGCGATATGTATCTAATTTCCAAAATAAAATGTGCCTCATGATATTACGGGATTTTGTTATGTCTTTCTTTATGAAATAAGTCACAAATCAAGGCTTATTAAAGATATGGGTTTTCATAGTTGGTATTAGAGGTAAGGTCAAGTTATTTTTGGGGATTAGGATTAGAAAACCTTAGTGAAAGACTTAGGAATAAAACTAAACATTAGAAAACACCCCTAAATTTTGGTAAATTATAGATTATGTGGTTTCCAAGAAACCAAATCCCTTTCTGGATACTATAAGGGGATGTGGCTCTGACATAGTTGTACCTAGGGGTAATAACACTAAAAAGGGGACATTGGTATTGAATCGATCATTGCTTGGTGTAAGAAAAACACACCTTATTTCAAACCCAATTTAAAACTCCTGAGCAACATGCTTTGGTAAATTCACAAGAACTTTATGAACCATTATGAAGCGAAAAAAATGCCCATAAAATTTTATTTTAGGAAATTTATTATGAATAATGTAGAATGATAGAGAGGGGTGAACCCAATACCAAAGATACCTCTTAAGATAGGACTTGGAGTTTATTTATAATCAATAATAAATATCACATAATATCACAAGTCCAATGTGGGATGTAGACTCTAAGAATCCCCCTCAATCTTGGTATACCAATCTTGGATACATAAAAAAAATTGACCAAATAATTTTAGTAGTGAACATGAACATCGCACAATATTTCAATTCAACATTAGACCTAGAGATAAAAGTCCATTTATTGGTTCTTTATGAGATTAATTTACATTCTGAGAAAATAAAAAACCCAGAAGTAGACTTCTGGGTAGCTAAGTAGCTGTCATAGTCAGCATCACATAAGGCCTCAATATTTATATGATCGTGATGTGAATATCAAATACCACAGGCCGAGTCTTTCTTAATATACTTGGAAATACAAAGGACATCATCCCATTGATATTTTTTTAGATGTTACATGAATTGGATAACCTTACTAACAGTGCATGAAATATCTGGATGAGTCATGGTGAGATAATTGAGTTTTTCCACAAGACAATGATACCCTTCCGGGTGGGAATATGGGTATGTGACATCATATAGAGACCATTCCTAGGGATCAATAGGAGTGTCAATGATAGTTTACTAGGAAAAACTAGCATCCTACAAGATATCCAAATTATATTTCTATTAGGAAAGAGAGATGGTGTTATAATAATGGGTAACCTCAATGGAAAGGTAGTATGTCATAGGACCTAGATCTTTGGTTTGAATTTGTTTTTGAAGATAAAACTTTAGCTGGTAAAATCCATGTGAGTCACTCCCAATGATAATGATACCATGAACATAGAAAACCAATAGAATACAGCTATAGGATGTGTTACAATAGAATAAAGTGTGTTCCTTCATACTCTGAGATAGGCCAAATATTGTTATGACTGTGTAAAATCTTCTAAACCATGAACTAGTAGACTACTAGAGTCCATAAATTGAGCGATGAAGCTGGGATACATGAGAACTAGATCCTGAGGCAAGGAAGCTAAGATGTTGTTACAGGTAAACTTATTTATCAAGAAAACCATGTAGAAATGAATTATTCACATCAAGTTGGTGAATAGGCCAATGATGAGCAACAATAAGAGAGATGGATGATCAGACAGATGCCATCTTCACAACTAAAGATAATGTATTGAAATAATCAACACCATGTGTCTGGGAAAATCCTTTTTCCACAAGTCTGGATTTAAGATGATGAAGAGTACCATCTTAATTTAGGCATACCATATAAATCCATTTGTTTCTAACTACCTATTTAGCTGTCAAAAGAGGGACTAGATCCCGGGTATAATTGTTGTTTAGAGCTTGCAATTCATCCAACATTTCTTGAAGTTACCTAGTGTGAGATTTGGATTCAAAAACTGTGCGAGGAACAAATATCATCTATAGATCATATAGGACTCTATATGAAGTTGTGTAAAGAGGATTATTATGGAAATAGTGAGTACATTTCTGTAGTTCAATTGGTAAGTTTTCTGTTGCTGGAGCCGGAGCGTTAGATGAAGTTGGGGAGATGGTGTCCTCATCTTGGATGAGGAACCCATTTGATGGTTGATGAGAGTAGACAGTGCCCAAATGGTGACCAATAGAGTGGGACACCAGAGGAAGAGGTGAATAGATGGTGAGAGGAAGACAATCATCGATAGTGGTGTCTGGGTGAAAAGAGGGAGGAGAGAATGGAGAACTCTCAACAAAAGATACATAAGTAGAGATGATATAACACTTCAAGTCTAGAGAGAAACATCAGTATCTACACTTAGTGTGGGTATATATGAGGAATATGAAAAAGAGTGATTTTGGAGAAAATTTTGAGAGGTTGGGACAAGTTTCACACACATAACAAAGACACCCAAATAGATAAAGTGGAAGTGGGTGATGGGGAGAGAGGAGAACAAAGCCCTAAAATAAGTCTCCCCCTGAATGATAGAAGAAGGGATGTGATTTATAAGGTAGATAGCAATAAGGATAACATCCACCCAAAAGTGAAGAGGCACCTTCATGTGGAATAAGAGGGAACATGCAGCCTCTAGAAGATGATGATATTTACTCTCGGCCACTCTATTCTACTAGGGTGTATCGAGGAAGGATGTTTGATGAAGGATGTTGCGATCATTTAGAAAATACTAATGGGAATTGGATAAATATTCTCAACTATTTTCTGAGCAGATAAATTTGATAGACTTGGATAATTGTTTATGAATTTTATGGTAAAAGGTTTTGAAAATATCACACACCTCATAATGATCATGTAGAAGATATATCCATGTCATCTAAGAGAATTAATCAATAAAGGATACATAATAGTGGTAACCTAACCAACTAGGAATCCTGCAAGGACCCCATACATTAGAATGAACTAGGTCAAAAGGATTCATGACATGGGTTTCCAATCAAGGAACATACGTCACCCGATTATGTTTAGAAAAATTTTAGGATTCACAATGTAAGGAAAAGTGTGGAATTAATTAGGGGAAAATATTATGTAAATTGGAATTCATTGGATGACCAAGGTGAAAATATTGGTCGGGAGAATTATAAGAGGTGGACGAGAAAGCAAGGGATGGTGGGGTATTGAACATGTACACCCCATCACTAATATGACCTCTACTAAGTTCCCAATTCTTCGACCACTTCAGAAAAACAACACCAGAAGATGTAAAAGAAGCAACACAATTTAAGTCTTTGGTGAGTTTACTGATGTAGAGAATATTAAAAGGAATGTGAGGAACATGAGCTAGTGAATCCAGGTGAATAGATGGAGAATGTTCCAAATCCTATAATAAGGATTGTAGATCCATCAACAATAGTAATTGTAGAGGTACTAGTATACAGATGATAGGTAGTAAGCATATCTAAATCTCCTGTGAGATGTTCAGATGCACCAGAGTCAAGCATCCAAGCTATTTGTTGATGAGATATACATGTGTTAGGGCCACCGGTCTAAGAAATGGAGGTTGGAGAAGGGGAAGGTCTAAAATAATCACGATGAGATTGTATAAGTTCAATCTCCTCCTCTGAGAGTGCCAATTTGTGATGGATACTGGAAGGTGGTGAGGATGAAGTCATGTATGGGTATATAGAGTGTTCTAGGGAGGGGGGTTTGCCTCATAGAAGGTATGGAATCTAGGTGAGGGGATTACTCATGGGATGGTCGGTGATAGGGCACTGTATAGTCATGTAAGAAGACACAAAGACATGTTGATGGAGGTGGGGATTCAATGCGGGAAGGCTGAAAACTAGGGCAAGGGGGTTGCTGTGTAGGAGAGATAACGACTGGAGTGAAGGGGGATCCACACAGGCATGCCGACGATAGGGGCATGAGGGAACCATGAAAGGGTGATGGTGATAGGGAAACATGGGATCTGTGAGACACGCCTACTAGGAAGGTAGCACTGTGGGTGGGACGAGGATGAGAATGTCATTGGGGTAGAGGCAGATTGTTGTGCATAGAAGAGAGGTGTTGGTAATGGGGCACAACAGAGGAGATTTGTAGGAGGGATGACAAAGGGGGAATGAGGCTTCTGAGCAAGAGTGCCATCATCAGGAGGGGCCACCGACTAGAGGGGTGGCACAGAGGTTGGGATCCATATTTTGATGGGAAATTTAGAGACCGTCGCACAGAGGGAGTTGGGCCACTTAAGATGGAATAATCATATCTAGGAGGGATATCTTGTGGGGCTGGCATTGGAGTCACTGGATATAAGAGGGGATGGTGTCGGGGCATAGTAGAGGAAGGACATAGGAGGGCCAATGGGCAAGTATACTAGCGGGGTCAGTCGACATGGGTAGTTGGGAAAACCATAAAGGAGTCATAGACGTGAGGAGCTGCAGGCGAGTGGGTCAATGTTAGGGAGGAATTGTGTTGGAGGTCTATATAGGGAGAAACATGCATTGTCAGGCATGCCTGAGCTGAGCACAACAGATGGGAGGGAGAAGGAAAATATTATCAGGAGTCTCCCTCTAATACTATGTAGAATTATAGATAGGGGTGAACCTAATACCCAAGATACCTATTAAGAGATGCCTTGAAGTTTAGTTATAATCAATAATAATGATCACATAAGACCACAAGTCCAATGTGAGATGCAGACTCGAAAAAATAAATTATATTGAAACCAATAAATTCAGAGGTTAAGGAATATATATCACTTACGAGTTACCCATTTAATGTTTATGGTTTTTTATTTATGTGTTTAATAGTTTAACAATTTCCATTCCTAATTTTCCATTTATTTTAGTCAATGTCTATAAATAGGAGAAATTGATTCAATAACCAATGTGAGGGGAAATGTGAAGATTTTATAAATGGGATGACCAACCTAATAGGAGTTGGAATCAAGAACTTCATAATGATACTTTCTAAACTAACTCAAGTTTTTAACAGAAACTTGAATTAGGAGGAACACCCACATCGCTATAAGAAATACCAAGTTTCAATTGAAAACATTATATGACAAAGGAAAAATTTCAGTGGATCTTACTATCCCTTAATCATATAACAATAGATCAACTCCATTGAGAAGATATTATCACTAATTCAGTACTTTGAGAAAGATAATTTCATGTTTATTGTTTATCATATGGAGGAAGAATCTAATCAATAGTGGATGTTGATAACAAATACAGACCCCAATGAGGAGATTGAAGAGATGGAGTTGAAAAAATTCTGGAAAATGTGTTTAAAGAAATATTTTCCTCACACTATCTGGCCTAAAATAGAGAGGGATTTTCTTTTCCTTAAGATAAAGGATGATGAATCCATCAAGGAATATGAATCAAACTTCACAATATTTTCAATATATGCCTTTATATTTTTCATTGGCCCTAAATGTAAAGTTGACCACTTGTTTGTTGGGTTAAAACTGAGTCTATGAAAATATATAGTGATTTGATACTTTGAAAGTTACGAGGAGGTTGATTGATATGACCTCAAAGTCAAAATGGAGATTAGAAAACCCTAAGGGTCCCATGGTTCTAGAGACATAAGTGGATAATGGAGTTTAATTATGGATAATTGATAGAGAAATCTCATGGGGATAATAAATTCTAATATCCCACTTGTCAAAAATATAAGAAGAAGAATCCCATAAATTCCCTTAAGGGCATAAGGAAATTCTTTAGGTGAGGGAAGGAAGGGAACCTAACTAGAGAATTTCATTGGGAGAAACCACTAATGGGATAAAAGAAAAAAAATTATCTTTTAAACCCTCATCCTATTGTCCAATGTTTTAACTTCAATGAATAAGGCTGCTATAAAAATCTATACACTATACTAAGGGTTTTCAATAACAACTGACGAAAATAACCTACAAGTCCTATATAGAAAGGTTGAGCTTATATTATCACAACTGCATAGGTGGATCATTAAAATGACATGGTGATAGTTATTATAGTTATTCATTTAAGGATAATGAACCTATTTTTTTATTTTGGTTTTATACATTCTTTCATATCACACAAGATTAGTAGAACTATTAAATCACCACCTTAAAACATTAAAGTTGAGTTATCTGTGAAAATTGTAAATGTGGTAATTTTTACATCCTAAGAATCTAACTCATTCCCTATCAAAAAATTTAGGATGGATTTCCCAAAAAAATATTTTGATACTCTCTTTATCATAACTTAATGTAATTCTTGGTATAGATTTACTTTCCTTGTATAGAGAAAACATAAATTTACAAGAGAAGAAAATCACCCTCTATATCTAAAATCACTCTTTGATTCTATACAAGTTCAAGGAGGAGGATAAATATACTTTGGTACTACCATAGATTTTTGAAAATTTTCTCACATTTTTCAAGCTCACTAACCAAGATAACTCAGAAGGGAGTAAAGTTTTTCTGGACTGATGAATGTGAGGAGAGCTTTAAACAGTTAAAGATGAGGCTAATCTCTACACATTTACTCACATTACTGACTAGTAGGAAAGTATTTTTAATCTAAATTAATGTGTCCAAAAATTATTAGGTTTTGTAATCATGAAAGATGAAAAAGTGATAGCTTATTCCTCCCACCAATTAAAGATCCATGCAAAAAATTACCTAAAACATGGTCTCAAAATGGCTACCGTGATCTTCACATTAAAAATTTGGTGAAATTGTCTCTATGGGGAGAATTGTGACATATATATGGGTCATAAAAGAATAAATTATATATTCACACAAAAGGAGATCATTACGAACTAACTAAGGTGGTTAGAGCTAGTCAAGGATTATGATCATTCAATTCACTACCATACTAGGAAGGAAAAAAGTTATATATGATTTCAGTAGAAAGGATCCTGAAACCCTATCCATTATGAGGATTGAAATGGATCCAATATTCTTAGACATGAAAAGGATGGACATGTAAATAATAAAAGGGTATTCATCATATCTTTATCAAATAACTACTCAGCCATCCATTCTTGAGAGGATTAAGAAGGCCTCGATAGGTTATGAGGTTCTTTAGAAAAAAGTGGAAAATATTATAGAGTTCAAATTTTATAAATATGGAGTTATAATTTTAGGAACCTGGATATGTGTCCCATTAAAAATAGAGATAAATAGGGAACTTTTGGATGATGTGCATAGCTCATCCTCCTCTATCCATATAGAAATCACTAATATGTATAGATATTTGAAGAAAAACTTATAGTGGGATAACATAAAGAGGGATATTAAAGAATTTGTATCTCTATTATTGGTATTCCAACAATCCAAGTATGAAAAATATAACTCTAAGAGTATGATAAAACCATTTCCCATGAAAGTATGGAAATTGAAAAACATAACCATGGATTTTGTTATAGGACCCCCTAGGATATCTAAAGGTAATAACTTCATATTCATGGTAGTCTATCACCTTACAAAGTTAGTTCATTTAATTATTATCATGTAAGATTTCTCTCTTTTCCAACTCAACAATATTTACATAAGAGAAGTGGTAAGACTATATGAATTTACACTATCCATTATATATGATCGAGATTTGAGTTTTACTCTAAGGTTCTAGAGAATCCTTTAGCACTAACTGAATATAGAGATGAGTTTCTATACCGATTATCACACTCATATAGATGTTCAATATAATAGAACAATCAAAACTCTATAGAATATGTTGAGATCTTGTTTAATGGATTTTAAAGGATTTTTAGATCAACACCTTCCCTTAGTATAGTTCTCATATAACAATATTTTTTGCTCTAGTATTCAAATGGTAGTTTATAAGGGTCTGTATGAGAAGTGGTGTCATACTCCAATGTATTGAGATAGATTTGTAGAGAGATATATTATGGGAACTAATATTATCTATGAGATTACATAGAAGGATTAAACCATTCAATGTAATATGAAATCTGCACAAAGTTTATAGAAAATATATGAAAAAAATAATCGATGTGATCTAGAGTTTGAGGTTAGAGATAAAGTGTTCCTTTTTATATCACCATGGAATAAATCCATGTTGTTTGGGAATAAATGAAATATTATTCCTAGATACATCAACCTATTTGAGATTATTGATCACATTAGGTATGTGGCCTATTAAATAGAACTCTCACTTAACCTATCACAAATTCATGATGTCTTCCACGCATCCCTCTTGAGGAAGTACATAACAGACCCATAACATGAATCGAATCCATAGACAACACCATTAGAGATCAATATTTCATATGAGGAGAAGTCAGTGAAGATATTAGATCATAGGGAAAGAGTTATATGAAATAAGACAACTCACCAGGTAAAAGTGTTATAGAGGGACCACGAGTTTCAAGAAGCAACATGAGAAATAAAAGAAGTGATGAAACAGAAGTACCCTCATCTGTTCTAGTGCAAAAAATAAAATATCAATGGTGAAATCTCAAGGGGGGGTGGGTGGGTAATGAAACAACCCAAACTTTTATAAATTAAATCCCATTTTAATTGAATAAATTCATTATAGTTATATAAAAAACAAACATTACTTTGGTTATATTAGACCCATATAGACTATAAGATTTAAAATATATTTAATTAACAATTTATAATATAGTCATTATACAGTGACTGTTATGATTATTTTATAGGGTTATGATAAAGTATAATTGACATATATGAATGAAGTGATCATCTCAACCTGTAGGATTGTACCCTATAAATCCCATTTTTTAGATATTAAGAGGGATATGGAATCAATGGTATTTTACCTTGACTAAACCCAAATAGATATTCAAACACTAAATTATGATCAAAACCATTTATAAGATAAGTTATTTCTTATCAAGATGATGGTCTAAACCATGTTCACTGAACCAGTATATGAAATCCCCACCATCGTCCACCTTAACCTTAGGGCATACGCTAGTGTAATAAGGTGTTATATATCTAGAACCTAATAGTATGAATTTTTATATTTTTATTTTTAATAAAACAATGATTATATATTTCCCTTTTCATTATTATAATTTTATATGAGTTGATAAATTTTTTATTTTGATATGAAGGAACCAATTTTTTTGGAAAATATATGGTTTTAATTAAAACAAAATTTCTGATAAAATCAAGAATTTTTAAATAAATTTTATTTTTATATAATTTCCTAATTAAATAATATTTATATAAAAATGATGATATAATTTAGTGATATCCAATATAATCTTTATAAGGGTCATAAATCTATTATTGTCGTAAAAACCCATATTTTTTAATAAATGAGAATTTTGATTTAAAAGTGAAAATTATCATAATTAGAGAATTATTTTTATAAAATAAATATTGTTTTTGAATTAAAATTGTTCAAATTATCTAATGGTAAAATTTTCATAATTTTTTGAGACAATTGAATTTTTTGGTAAATATTTAATATGGTATAAATATATAGTATGTATTATGACATCATAATAGTCCAAAGGTGATATAATAAATAGTATAATAGTAATAAAAGACCAAAAATATGTTTCTTATTTAAAATAGTGTTTTTAAGTTATTTGATTAATTTTATAAACCCTTAATGAATCCTATAAAACCTATATTATATTATAAGATTTTAAAATCAATTCTGTATAAACATGAATCACTTCTATATAACAAAGGGAATTATTTTAAGGAGTTAAGTTATTATCCTTATAAAATATTTAAATCCACTCATATTTTGTGGAAACCATGATTAAAAACCATGTAAAGGTTTGAATTTTTGATTATTTTATCATATAGAGTCCAAAACATAAGTTTAGAAATTAGTAAATAATTCCCCCGCTTTTTCTCTAATTACCCACCCATCCTCCCACTCCTCTTCACTCAAAACCCATTGAGTATGAATTTAATCTTCTTATACCTATATAAATCCTTAACAAGGTGTTCCTAAGCTCTTAATAAGCTCCTTATAATATTTTAGAAGTGCCACCTCAAGGTAATTGACTCTCTTCTATTCATTTTATTTCAATTACTTTCTTTGTACTAAGCATTTTTTATTTCTAATTTTCCATTTTGGAATAATTTTTTACATATCAGTTTACTACACTTATGATTCCCATATAATGAAATACCACCTTTCAATCTCATTCATCCCTTATATAAACCTTTATGTACACCTGTTATGCTGCTAAAAATATCTAGCGATTTTTCATACCAAACATTTTTATAGGGAATACCCATCCCCATTCCTACTCAAGGGTATTTAACTAGTTATAAATATACTTAATTGATTTTTTTACTTCCATTTATGTAACTCACACACCTTAATCATGTGGTTAAAAGTTATTAAATTCATTCATATATTGTATGATCTATTTGGTTCAAAAATTCATGCATATGATATGAATGTGATGGGTGGGCCCAAAATTATATAGCCCCCCAATGCATTGGGTAATATTTTTATCTCATCACATGCCATGTATGGTCCATGAGAAGTTATCCTAATCACAGTTTTTTATGATTTCTTAGCAGTTAGCCTTGACTTATGCTTATAATTTCATTTTTTATATTGTTTCCACATTCCTTATGTTTCTTTAATGTTGTCGTTTTATATCATGATTCAATTTTTATGTTTATGATTCTCATTTACTTTATCTCACATTCATATTACTCTTTAATCACATGTATTACTTTCATCATTTTATGCTTTTATTATTCTCTTACTAGGATTTATATCTCACCCCTTTATTATGTATGTCCTCATGTTATCATTTGTACTATTAGAAGATAGATGGAATATAGTGGCATGTTTTGTAATTTCTAAATAATGTTGTTGTATCCATGTTTCAATTTATTGAGCTACGTACCTATTTTTTCTATGAAAGTAGGCATAATGATCATTTGGGATTTTATTATGACTATATTTATGTAATAAGTCATGAATTAAGGTGTATTAAAGATATTGGTTGTCATAACCTACCTTTAACAATGAAACTATAAGAAACTAAAATGAATACACTTAAAAAGGGAAGGAAATACCCTTAAGTGGAATAAAAAACCCTACACATCAAGACCCAAAATTTTAAATTTTATTATTAAGATACCTGGGCATCCATGACCTTAGGTTAGAAAAAATATATGAAATAGAGGGAGTGAAAACCATAAGATATGATAAGAGGGACTCACTTGGTGTCTCCTTAGGAGATCTTGAAGAAAAATGACAAAAAAATCCAACCTAGAAGAATGGATAGTGGAACCTTGTAAAATTGAGAGTTTTTAGTTTGAGAGAGAGAGAGAGAAAGAGAGAGTAAATGAAAGGGTTATGGATTTAATTTGAAGTTGGTTACATAATTAATTTCAATATTTTTATTTTTTTTAAAAAAATTGTATAAGGGTACACCACATCATAGCCTTGGGGGTTATGGTGTGGTTTACCTCCCTAGGACACCTATACATTGTAACCACTGGGTTGAACCATAATGAAACTATTATAGGCTAAGGGATAGATTTCATGAATTTAAGGGCTCCATGGTATAGAGTCCTGGGTTGTGCCATGTTACACCTGAAAAAACTGGGCATCCACGACATAACCTCTTGGTCTCTGATGAAACCTCACATGGATTACCCTCATGTAGGTGTTATGATACATAAGGGTAACTAGTGTTTCCTTTATGTATCATAGGAAGGGGTTTCCCTATGGTGTGACCATAGTGGTGACATTGTGGTCTTATGAAAACTAAAAAAATGTAGAATCCAAAAAACTAAATATTCCAAAAAACCCAAAAAGGGTGTCTGGGAACTAATAACCGATAAAAATAAAGGACTAAGAACTTATAAGAAAAGTAAATAAATAAAAGGTAAAAAAGTAACACATTCGGTGTTAAAATTTTCATGGGAGTAGATTAGAATATCATTAGGGTCCTTCAATGTGAACATTGAGCTTTGAATTTCTTCATATTTTCAAGTTCTAGTATCATGATACTCTCCTACTCTTTTCCTAAGATAAACCTCCATATAGGGATAGTATTTTGAAAGTATTAAATTCTCACGTGAAATTCCATTATTATGATTTTCCAAAGTATAGAACTTTTATATATAACATGGAATAAAGAGTCTCTTACATATTAGTCATTCATTCAAAGTAACCCTTACATTATTGTTGACAACCCTACGTATTATATGAAATTATGATGTATCTATCATTTATAACCCATAATTATTTAATGAAAAAGGAAAATCCCTTACATATCAGTGCATCCATAGGTAATTATTATGTATTTTCCTAGTAAATATTATGTATCATCCATGGGTACTCTTACATATCATGTGGTTCACCCCGCAATAAAGGAATTTACCCTTGTATATCATATCAGTAAATCCATGGCTAACTATTAGATATTATATAGGAGACTATTATATATAAGAAAGAAACCTTTTAGTGATAAAGGAAATAACTCTTTCATTTACTTTTTGGGAATCTTTATGTATGGATTTTAAAATATTTTTCTCTTCAGCTGATCAATTGTGAACCTTTACATATGAGTATAAAACTCATATATAAGGGTTTCCCCTTTTTTATTCTCATATAGTGAATTCCTTAGTTTAACCTTACATATCTTCCCATTACTCTTACACATCTGTTAGCCCATATTTAAGTTTTTTCACTTAAATTAAAAATTAGGAAAAACACATATTAATAAGTGATTCAATTTAATCAATTAATAACATAATAATAATAAAATCACTAAAAATATAATTTTAGTCCATGTTTGTAATAAAATAAAAAATAAAAATAAATACTTAATATGTGAAAATTACCTATAAAATATGAAAATGGTGGGAATAAAATCATTGAATTACAAATCAAGAGATAATGAATATATAAGCTCTATTAGTTCTCTCACACATAAATATTTCTCTCCAAAGAAATCAACTTATTTTGAGTTCAAATTATACTTATCAAGACATTAATGGTAATAAATTTCCATTATTACACCCCTGTAAATATCATGCTTCCTATATGGATCTCAAATTCTTAATTCCTCACTTTTCATAAAAATTTGTTCAATCCCCTACTAATACCCATGTGCATTTTGTACCTACCTTCCTATAACTAAATCTCTCTTCACTCAAGGCATTGTAAAAAATTATTTTCTCATTCAAAATTATAATAATTTTTTCCATAGGCTTACTACCATCCTATTTTATCCAATTCACACAGTCATAAAGATGCATTAATGATGAGGGCTTGATATGGTCCATTCTGTGGGTTAAGGTGGGTAGTTTAGATGTGAAAAATTATGAGGTGGAATGGGGTATCTTGACTCTTTTAAGAACAATGCATGATTAAACATGTGTGGAACTCAATAAATGATCCTTAATCAATACCATTCAAATTATTGTTTAAACCCATCACTCCCCCCTTCAAAATAAATATTAAAAAAATAGATATTACATTTAATTATTTCATCACTTTCTCCATTTTTTATATTTTTGTTCACATTGTTTTTTATACACATTTTTTTTCATATTAGTTTTTTTGAAATAAAAAGAAAATGAATATATTAAAAATGAATGTCTGTTAATCCTCTTCCACAATAGATAATGGTACACCCAATGAAACTTCCCACAAATGAAATTATCTCATTAAGAATCCTATAAAACAACCCCCACATTTATTTGTCCTGAAATCATAAAAATTTCTCAAGAGTGGGGTAGGAAGGGATAAAAATCTTATAATTTGGATCCATGATTGGTAATTAATTAATTATATGGGGATTTATATAATAGTTATATGAAAATTTATCCTAGAATAAAATTTTAATTTCAAACTAGTTTTTCAAAATTATGCCAATATCATTTTTGATGCGACTTCATGAACTCTAAAAAATTTAAAAAAAGTATAGTAATAAGTTCTAGATCATATAGAATGACTCATGAATCTCAAGAAGAAGATAAATGTAAGGATTTTTTAAAAAGGTTTAGAAACCTCTCAGGTTGGGTAATTTTAACATTGGATAACACCTGTATACATAGACTTGACATTTAATGAAAGTTTATTAAATGTTCAGATATGAACTTGGAGATAAAAATTCATTTAAAAATTCATTTAAATAATTATATGTTTAAATAGGAAGTTTATTAAAAATACTTAAATGATATTATTTTTCCAATGGTATTTAGTTTATCTAAATAAATCCTAAAAACATTCAAAAAATAAAAAAAACAATATGTAGTCCTAAAGTATGTGAATACCATTCCCCCACACTTATCAATTAACTACCATCTTTACTATTAAAACTTGATTATAAAATATTTTTATAGTTAATTTTAATTAGGCAGTAAAAAAATAAGGAAAAAGAGCGATACAAACTGATTATTGAGTAGTGGAAGCCTTTAGTTAGTCACCTAGTTGATTCCCACTAAAAACCTATAAGAGTGTAATAGTTTATAAGAACTTTAATAAAATAAGTAAAAAAGAAAGATAAAAGTAAAGAAGTTTGGTTTGGACCTCTATGTTGGTACTGGGTTTTGACAACCCCCAATGAGGTAATACCTATAGTTATCCCCAATTTGAAGGGTGAATTGGAAATTATGGTTGGAACCACCACTTTTCATTAGATGTGGAAGTTCACTTGGTTAGTGTGTTATGAATCAAACCCTTTAACAATTAGGTATAACTTTTATAGTGGGGGTGGCCTATGGTAAGGGCCCTCCTCTTCTACATAAACTACTTTTGTGGTCACTTCATCCAATGCATATTACAATAGTGCTACATCAAATTGTTTAACCTAGGGGGATTCATTGAATATAATAATTTGAATGAAATTAAAATAATATGAGTTTAAATATAATTTTTCCACAATGTAAACTGCTTGTAATTTTATCTCTTTAGCTAGGGTTACTTGGAATTCCTAATTTACTCCCTTTAACAAATTTTCAATGGTTTTGGGGAAATATATATATTCCTCTGAAGGTTTATTTTCTTTTTATTCATCAACCTATAGGGAAATACATTATCTAGCATAATATGTATAGTTTAAAAAATGGGAATTATTTTTAAATTCATTTCAATGAAATTAGATAGAAATGAGTTCATATTTATACTATCTCTCTATATTAGATCAGCTATAAATTAATTTTCTTTGATTAGTAACTCCTTGATTTATGTTTTCATGGATAGAAGTAGTAGTAAATATGATTAATCCTTTATTTAAATTACACCACTATGGTGGTTTGTTATTCTATGTCTATAGAGAGGTGAAATAGTGTTGATGGAAACTATTCAAAGATGGGAGAGTTATGTTGTAAGTTACTCTAAATGAATTTATGATAGTATGAGTAAAAAAATTATTGATATACCATATGTATCTTAGATGTAAGGTCTAATTTAGTGATCTCCTCTAGAAGTTTTAGGGTGAGGTCTAATAGTATATATGCAAACAACTCATTATTATCCCCCTCAGGTTCTTTAACTTGAAAAATTAGTGGGGTAATCTCTTATAACAATTTATCTTGTACAAAGGATCCATCAATGGATCATTGTCATCTTGGATTATGGAAATCAAATGTTCCAATTATATCTTTAATTACTCCATCTCATAATTAATTTATTACAATTAGGCACTTCTTTCATCATAATTTTCTTATTCCTATACATGAGAGTAATTTTTCACCACATAGTATGGATTTCCTTGGAAATTCATTGTGAAAAAAATAATCTTTTTCAGTTTTTATTTATATATGAACAATGAAATTTTTTCTTATAGTGAATGAAATAGAGAGAGATAAACTCATCCTTAGAAATAGTTCCAAATTTTATCACATCTATCATGGAGTAATACAAAATAATATTTAAATTACTCATAATATAGCATAGTGGCCGACTAGGGTTATATCTCTTAAGGTTCTTTTTCGATCACTCACTACTCTAATTCACTTACTAATATATTTTATTTTCAAATATATAGTAAGAATAGAAAAATAGGGGTTAAATGTGTGATGGAATTAAAATATAATTCAAATATATAAATTTAATTTAAACAGAATTGTGTTAAGAAGAGATAGGAAAGCCCTAGAATTAGTGCTTATGAATACCTTCACTTTCATGATCTTGTAAATCTATTTCTCACTCAATTTTCACAATCCATAATATGTGTGAACATCCCTAACTAAACTTGATTATGTATTTTTATATCTTAATCAATAATCATTTAGTGTTTCACATCCACCTCCCTTATGGGAACCAAAATAGATACTCCTCAATAAAGAGAGCACCCAGATTACCCTCTTTGCTATAAATTTCTCAACATTCTATACTCAATCCACTGGTTCTATAATATAACAGCAAACTTAATTAAGGGATTGAAATGTGATATTTCATTAGGAAAAGAAAACAACCTTGAAGTAGGGATGAGAATCACTTTCACCAACCTCAAAACCTAAAAACTTCCTAAATCCTTAGAGTTTTAATTCTAAAATGAATTAAATTCATAGCGAATGAAGAAATTAATAGTACCTCTCTATGATAAACCCTCAAGTTATATAGTCACCATCATGATAAATAAAGATGTTTTTTAGAATAAATACAAAGAAAATGATAGAATAGAGGGGGAGAGTGAACTATTATATATTTAAATTCATGAAAGTAATTATATAAGAAAGAAGTAAAAAACCTAATCTATCATTGTTTCCCCACTAATAGGATAGGGTTTCAAATCCTTTACAATGGAGGTAAAAATTTATTTAAATAGTATTTTATAGGAACTCAACATACATAAGAATATATAGTAATAGCTCAATTAGTGGGATACTTCCACATGAACATTGAGCTTTGAATTCCTTCATTTTGTGAGTTCTAGTAACATGATCCTCTCCTCCACTTTTCCAAGAATCAGCCTCCATATGGAGAGAGTATTTTAATAGTATTTAATTCTCACATGACATGACATTCTTATGAGTTTTCAAAGGATAAAACCTTTATGTATCTTATCTTGGACTGAAGTAGATCTTATGTGTCATTCTTTCATTCAAAGTAACCCTTATGTAAGTATTGATAAACCTTATGTATTATCTAAAATTTTAATTTATCCATTATATCTGAACTATTTTTATCCTATTGAAAACAAAAAACCCTTACATATTAGTGCATCCATATGAAACTCTTACATATTATCCTGAGAACTCTTACCTACTAACTAGGGGCACTCTTATGTTTCAAGTGGTTCACCCTCAAGGAAAAGAAATTTGACATTACATATCAATTCAGCATATCAATTGGTAAATCTTACATATAAGCTATGGGAATATATATATGGGCAGGAAATTCTCTAGTGAAAAGGTTTGTAACTCTTACATATCACAATAGAGAACCTTTACATATGAACTTTTCTAGATTTTCCACTTCAACTTCTCAACTGAGAACCTTTACTTATGATCATATTAGTCATATGTAAGTGTTTACCCTTTTTTATTCTCATCCAGTGCCTTCCTAAATTCACCCTTACATATCTTCCTAGGAATATTACACATTAGCTATCCCATACATAAGGTTTTACAATTAACCTAAAAAACACGAAAATTATAGTTTAAGAAGAATTGATATTTAATTAATTAATATTAGAATAATAATAAAATCACAAAAAATACATTTTAATTAGTGCTTATAATAATATTCAAAATAATACATAAAACTAAATATGTGATAATTTCACATAAAATAAGAAAATGGTGGGAAAAAAATCATTGAATAAAAAATCAATGATATAATTTATATATAAGATATATCAGTGTGCTTTTGGGGTTACACTTTATTTCATCTCCAAACTAGAAAGAGCTTTGAAATAATTGGTTCATGATCAAGTGGTATCAAAGAATTTGGTTTATAGATAAGATAAAGTTTATAATAGGCACATATAAGGATTATCTTAGCTTTGTAAGGCATAAATACATATGAACATAGTATAATCATTTGGATAGGGAGATTAACTTCAAATGTGTGATGCTAATTTATTCATATTAATATAGATAATACAAAAATTCATACATAATTTATGTGCAAATTTTTATATCATATTTTTTTATATATGTATGTCATGTAGTATAACATTCATGAAATTCTAATCATATTGTATTCCTTGAATTAGGGATATCATAAGGCTTAATATGAGATATCATTCCTTTATTCAAACCAACCACAAAATACAACATGGACAAGTCATGGGGATGATAATCATATTTTAAAATTCATATAACACCATAAAAATAATATAGGTATCCAAATATTATAAAATTTAAGAATATTTTATACATGGTTATCATTATTCAGTAATGTTTAATTTGATGAAATGTTGAGGAGAATAAAAATCTGTCGAAGGTTACAATATTGTAACTAAAAGATTTAATTAAAAGTTTTATAATTATTGAGTAAATGTTGTGTAAGGACTAGGAGTGTTTTGATTCCTATATTAGGATTCATTCACTAAGATAATGATATGTGTGAACCTTGATAAATTCTCTGAATGATTTTCTTTGTTCTTGCTGAAGATCTCTCATTCTCCTCCCTTTTTCATTTGAGATGATAGAATATTGTCGTTTCAAGGGGGTCCTACATAAGAGATGAGTGATTTAGATCTATCCATGGATAAAAAAGTGAGGGAAGAATCCACTGGTAATTACTAGTAATCTTTATCAACCACAGTGATTGAAGAAAGAAGCAGCTACTATAAATAGTGTAAGGTGCACACCAAATTTTTTATTTATTTATACATGGTTTTTGTTTTTCATATCACAGTGTTCTTGGTATTTATGGTTTTTAATGTCTTATGGTACTTTGAATTAGTGTTATTTGATCCTTAGAAACTCAACATTGTTATTAGATCTTCACTATACTTCTTGATTCACAAAATGATGATGAAAATGAAGAAGAATTCGATATCATTTTTGGATCGTATTTGATATTATAAACAAAATATAAAATTTGTTCTATGAATTGTATTATGATATTGAATATTATAAGTTACTATTGTATTGAACCATATGATATATGATATCATAGAATTTGATTTAGTTTAATCTATAGTTTTTGATATATCATAGCATGTGATATAGATTATTATATGATACAGTGGAGCCTATATGAATAGTTTATACAATAAAAAATAATGCGTAATGTCATTATTATGATATACCATATATCATAACAGATTACATAGCCAACACCAATTGGTTAATGTTACATAGGCCGCAAATCACGAGGTGTGATTTCCGAGCATCGATGATTTGGTGTTATAAAGGCCACTATAACTCATGAAAAGCAATATTTTATCAATTGTAATGTATTATAGATGACACCCATATAATTTATCACACTTTAAAGCTAAAACTTACAATATATAATATATTGTGAAATATGGTATGAAGAAAAGTGTATCTTTTTATAAATTTGAATAATGAATTGAATTATATAATTTAAAAATGTTTATAAATTATAAAAAGGGTATTTTGGGATATTTATTTAATTTTAAAAAATAAAAATAAAAATAAAAATTTTATAATTAATTATTTAATGAATATAAAAAATTTAATAGATAAATATTTCATAAAATTATTTGTTAATACTAAATACCTTTGAAATTTTATGGCATGGATTTTAATTTATATATAACTGGTTTGTATAGAAATTATAAGGGTAATTTATAAAGTATTTATAAATTAAAAAAATGAGGAAAAATATAATAAGTGTATACTTAATATTATGGATATTTCATATTAATTAATTTGAAATAATCAAATTAAAATATATTATTTAAGAAAATTACTTTAACTATAACAAAATGATTTTTGATAATTGACATATTCAAGGTTTAAATAATATTAAATATGAGATATTTAGATTATATAAATTGTTCACCTAATAGAATTGGAATATAAAATGTTTATGTTTCATTTAATATTATATATTAATATTTAATGTCATATAAAAGGATAATATGATGGAGTTCATATTGTAAATACATATAGTGTATTTACATTTATTTAATTACAAAATTTCCATAATGCATTGCTAAATTATAAAGTGTTTATAATTAAAATTATTTAAGAGTTTTTCATAAATATTTTATCTCATGTTTAAATACATGTATTATTTATTTATTTATTTATTTCTTCCCCTTATTTATTCATGAATATAATTGTTATATTATGAATATATCACTATTGAAAATTGGAATATTTGTGATGGACCATTTGCGATGGGGTCTCGTTGCAAAAAGTCAATTACGATAGGGCCCCATCATAAATGGCCTGTTACATAAAAAGGCGTTACAAAAACAAACTATTTGTGATGGGATGTGATCCCATTGTAAATAGTTTTCTCGAGATTATTTAAAAAAGCATCTGTGATGGGGAACCATATCACAAAAAAACCCATCGCAAATTTGTTTCTTGAGATTTTTTTTAAAAATATATGCACTGGTCCATCGCAAATATTATTTGCGATAGGGGCCCTATCGTAAATAGCTTAAAAAAATATAAAAATTGAATAAAATAAAATTATTAATAAAAATAATATAATATTAGAAAATAATAATAAAATAATATTTGAAAATAACAATACTAATACTAATATTAATAATTTAAATAATATTAATATAACAATAAATATAAAAATAATAATAAAATAATATTAATAATATTAATATTAATGAAATAATAATATAAATATTAGTAAAATAATAAAATAATATTATTAATATAATAATAATAATAATATGTTTATAAGTAAAATAAAAAAAATTATAATATAATTAAAACCTCGATATTTATAAAAATATAAAAAAATAATAAAAACAAAGTAATAAAAAATAAAAAATAATAAAACAATAAAAATAGTAAAAAAATTAAATAAAGTAATAAAATAATAAAAAATTAAATAAATAATAAAAAAAGAAATATTCACAACAATATAAAAAACACACTATATAGAAATGTAAATAGTTAATATTATAAAAAAATTGTATTCAAATGTTTTATCATAAAAAAAAAATATATCACTGTGGGGGGTCTTTTGGAGGAGCTGGAGGAGATGGTGGAGGGGAATCCATCCCTAAACCATGAGTCAGATATCGCATGTACTCCATCCACTCCTGCTACTACCATTGATGCATCTCCTCCTCCTCTTGCTGTTGTTATCATCGGAGCACTTCCTGGTGCTGCTACCATTGGCACATCTCCTATTGTTGTCATTGACACATCTCCTCCTGCTCCTTACACATACTCTCTATGACCTCCCTTTGAGCTTGCTGTCACTCCTGATACTGTGTAGTAGATGATGATGACTCTCCCTGAGCTCCTCTTGAGTTAGACGCTGGTATCACAGTGGTACCATAATAACTCCCAGGCATCAATTGAGAGCTGATACCAAAAACTCTGTCTTTCTCAAAGGCATACTAGGTCACCTACATCCATACTGCCTCATCAAATTGGTGGGCACTGGTCTGATCTTTAGTCTCGGCTTGACTCTCAGTTTGTTATTGAGACTTCATGACCTCATATGACTCCTTAAATTTTAATTTAAAATTAAAATAGTTAAAATATTATTTTTAGTTAATTTTAAAACCCAAAAAAAATTATACGAACCACAATCTGACACTGGAGGTCACCTTTAATCTCTCCAGTGACTGGATCGTTGTAAATCCTCCTATAAACATCAAACTCTATAACATTGGTTTATTTTAATTCCTATTTGAATATAAAATAAACCCTTACATTTAAATTTATAAAAATTATTTTAAAAAAGTATTTACCATATGTTCCCTATGTGTACTGAATGTACGACTATCGACTCGATGTGTTACCTACTGTCTCCCCCTAATTTTTTCAACCTAACGATGATCTCCTCAAAAAACATCCACCCAACCAATGTGAACATAATCTATCCCAAACCTGAGATGAAATGTAATCAGGTCGGTGAGCATGAAAAGACTCATCAAAATCTGTCACTCTTGCTTTAGTCATTGCTTTCCTTCTCAAATTGTACAAAACTGATGACAATGCTCACACATAAACCCCTCCCATGCCTTTCAGATATCACCCCACATTCTCTCATAAATAGGATACCATAAACCCTAAAAATAAATTATAATATCAAGTTATTAATTAAATAAATTTCAAAATAAATATTATTTAATTACGTACCATCCAATGATCAAATATATAGTGATAAATATCAATGGGAATCTCATCCCATGTGACCCATGATTCTAAAAAATAATTGCACAATATAGCGCTCCCCTATCCAACAACTATATGTGAAAAACTATGAAAAAAAGAATAGATAAACAAACAATTAGTATGTAAATAAATTAATGAAAACTAACTAAAATACACAGGTAAACATACCTCTAAATGCATGGATTGAAGTCAATATATAGAAGCTAATCTGGGATAGGGTCAGGAATCATCAATCGTGTGAGACCATGCCCCCTCTGAGTCTTCCCTAAACTGCCAGTAGTCTAAGGGTCAAATGATCCAGCATCTTGCTCGTCCGAAGGTAGATCGACCTCCTGCAACTGATGAAATAGATTGGGGTCCATCTGAAACATGAAATTATTATTGTTATCAAACAATTTCAAAAACTATTATATATTTATATATAATATATAATTATAACCAAAATTTAACCATGTTAATATTTATATGCATCATCATCTTCAAATCTAACGATGTCAATATCTTCATATTCCTCCTTAGCATCATCAATTTTCATTTTAGTTTCAGTTTCATCATCTCTTGTCATTTCAAATTAATTTATAACATTATTAACAAAATCATCACCATCGATCCCTAACTAAGGGGTTTCATCATTGATATTCGCGTCTCTTCTTAAAAAAGATGGATTTAGAGCAATCTCTTGAAAATTTTCAATTCCTTTCACTTCAGCAAAACCAAATTCACTTTGAGTATACTGATTTTCCTGAGATATAATTTTTATTATTCTCCACCAATCACCCAACTCTTTTTAAGTGGCACAATAATTAGCATAATAAATTTTAGGTTCCTTATGAGCCAATAAAAATAATTTATTTACTACAAGAATACATTTATATTTAATATCAATGATTACATGGGTTGGATGAACATGAAAGACTCTCTCAATATCTAACCAATCACATTTAAAAATCTTTTTTTAATTTTGTCCCAGATAACACAATTCAATAATTTCTTCCAGCATGTCGTAAAAGTCAACTTCAATTTCTCTATGATGAGAACCTCTCAAGAAGACACTACTATTCATTGTTTTTTTATTCACTATATGCATGTGTATGAAATCAAAAAACATTCATGACATATACATTATAAGATTTAATCGTTTTGGATGGTGGGTTACTCAAGATACACAATTGATTATCAATTTTATCAACATGTTGAGATACCTAAAAATTTGTAAAACAATTATCAATATAATAAGTAATAAATTTATTTTATATGTTAAAATATAAATAATTTATGTTACCAATTTTTGAAACCAGTAGGAAAAATTATTTTACTGACGTTCTTCAAGAGCATCTTCTTTAATCTGTAGAAGTTGTTTCTTGATATAATTTCCATATAACCTATAAATAAAATAATATTAATTCACTATAAAAAATATTATAGAATAAGTAATAGGATTACTCACAGTACAAATGGTGTCATTTCATCATAGTTGAGCAGAACATATGAATGAGATATGTGATGTTCATCATCTGAAAGCCATCGTTCATGAATTCCACCGAAGCCAAGTTTGGGCAGATTAAAACTAATAATTGATTGATTATTTCATTATCAACATTTCACTCATTATGGACCATGTAGTTGTGTTTTTAAGGATATTCAAATTCAAAATAATGAGAGAAAAAAAAGAAATTTCCTCTTGAAAATAAACTTCTATAATTGAGTCTTCAACCGATGCTTTGTTTTGTAATTTTCACTTCAATTTCTACATGCATATATCGAATGGGTACATCCATCAGAACTGTACTGGACCTCCACATTTTTCTTCATATGGAAAATTTAATATCAAATATTCCATTGATTCAAATAAATCCATTGAAAATATTTTTTTCCAGTTTATATAAAATTAAAACAACATCTTCCTAAAATCTTCTTAGTTCATTATAGTCTGTTGTTTCCACAAAAATTTCTTAGAAAAAATATAATATGTCTTTTATCGCATCCCAAATCATTTAATTCAATAAAACTCTTAATCCAATCAGTATAAGTCTTTCCATTATCATATGATAGTCATGACTTTTTAATCTAGTAATATGACCATTTCTGACACATCTACCCAAATTGGAAGCATAACCTTCTGGAAGTATCAAATATTCAATACAATGACAAAATAATAATCTATTTTCTTTTGAAAGTGTATAATATGATTTTAACTTCATTAACTTCAGTGATCTGACATTTTCAAGTAGTTCAAGTTCTGGTCGCCTATAAATTTGGGAAAGATCTAATTGTTTATTTACATTATATTTGGTCTTACCTGGTGTATCTAAAACTATATGAAATAAATTATAAAAACATTTTTTATCAATATACATGACATCCAACATGTGGTGAACCAACAAATCAAATCAATATGGAAAATCCCAAAAAATGATCCATTTTTTCCAGTAGTATTTTTTCCCAAAGACATCAATTTTATCTTGGTTTATTATTAGTACCAATGTGATGAGAGGTAATAAAGAGACAATTTATTTTACCTCTATACCTAATATAATTTCTGGAGGTTCATCTCTTTCAATTATACCTTTTCTAGAATGATATTTTTTCCTCCGAAAAGGATGATCAGTTGGAAGAAATCTGCGATGACAGTCGTAAAGACAAGGTTTTTTTCCATTGATGAGAATACATGCTTTTTTGTCTCTCATATAGTACATATATGATTTTGTAACATGTGTACTCTAGCTAGATAACATGCCATATTCTGGGAAGTCACTAATTGTCAACATCAATGCAAATTTCAGAAGGAAATTCTATTTCGCAGTGACATCATATGCACTAACACCATTAATCCACAATGAATTTAACTCATCAATCAATGGTTTCAAATAAAAATCAATATTCTTTTTTGGATATCTTGGAATTAATAAGGTCAAAAAGATGTATGGATCCTTCATCAACATCCAAGAAGGTAAATTATATAGAGTTATAAAGACAGGCCGACATGAATACTAACTACCGTAAGAACCAAATGGACAAAAACTGTTAGTGGAAAGACCCAATCTCACATTTCGGGATTCTAAAGAAAAATACGGATGCACTTTGTCAAAATGTTTCAATGAATCAAAATAAGAGGGATGATTTAGGCTTTTACCATTCAAAATATTGGTTTTGTTCCATGACATCAACATCACTATGTTTTGAGACATAAATAAATGATGCAATCTTTGTGTAAGTAGAAAATATCTCAACTGTTTTATAGGAATCAATCGAGAATTTCCTAGTTGAACCTCTTTATACCTTGATTTTCTACACGTGGGAAAACTTTCAAACAACTTATTTTCACCATAATATAATATGCAATCATTTGAACATGAGTAAATCTTCTGATAAACAGGACCCAGATTACAGACTAGCCTCTTGCTCTTATAAAATTTTTTAGACAACATATTTCCTTTAGGTAAAAATGTTTTAACCAAAGAGAATATCTAATCAAAATACATATTTTACATTCTATTATCTGATTTAATAGCCATAAATTTTACAACTACTTCAAATTTTCTTATATTGCATACAAGATATAAGGCTTCCTCAACAGACCTCAATAATTCATAAAATTGAGATGGTTCTGACTCAGGAGTTAAATCAATATCATCCGAAGTTTAAGTAGGGGTCATAATGCTCTCCATTCTTGTGCATTGAAAATGGATATTTGAATGTCAGAGCAGATTTTTCATACTGATTTCAGTTAGAGAAAGTTGCAAGAATATTAGTTGTTAGGAAAAAGTTCCTCTTTTGCCCGATTGATCATCTCCTTACAACTTTCTATCACTGAAATCAGTATGAAAAATCTAATCTGACCTACAAATATCAATTCTCGTGAATGCGAAAATGGATATCCATATATTAGAGTAGATTTTTCATAGTGATTTTAGTGAGATAAAGTTTCAAGGGGATAAGCCATCGTGCAAAAGGAATGCCTTTAGTCCATTAGAAATTGTGCCAATTTATTATGAATTATTAAAAATTATTGTAAATTATTTTGAATTAATCCTAATTGTTACCAATTAATCCTAATTATTACTAAGTATTGATAATTAATCCCAATTATTCATATTTATTACTAATTATTCCTAATTATTTCTATTTGTTCCTAATAATTACTTTTTATTCCTAATTATTCCTAATTATTACTATTTATTACTAATTATTACAATTTACTCCTAATTATTACTATTTATTCATATTTATACCTTATTATTCCCATTTATTCCGAATAATTCCTAATAATTCTTAATTATTCTTATCTATTCCTAATTATTACTATTTATTCCTAATTATTACTATTTATTCTTAATTCTTACTATTTATTCATAATTATTCCTAATTATTTGTAATTATTCCTATTTATTCCTAATTTTTCCTATTTATTTGTAATTATACATATTTAATCCTAATTATTACTATTTAATCCTAATTAGTAATATTTTACTCTAATTATTACTATTCATTCCTAATTATTACTATTTAATCCTAATTATTACTATTTAATCCTAATTATTACTATTTATTTCCAATTATTAATATTTAATCTTATTATTATTATTTAATCCTAATTATTACTAATTATTACTAATTATTCCCAATTATTCTTAATTAAAATTATTTATTCCTAATTAATCCTATTTATTACTAAATATTCCTAATTATTACTAATTAGTGCTATTTATTGATAATTAGTGCTAATTAATACTAATTACTACTAATTAATCCTAATTGCTAGTAATTATTCCTAATTAATGCTAATTATTCATAATAACTGTTAATTATTCCTAATTACTGCTACTTATTCCTAATTACTAATAATTATTCCAAATTACTATTAATTATTACTAATTACTACTAATTACTGCTAATTATTCCTAATTACTGCTAATTACTACCAATTACTGCTAATTATTACTAATTACTGTTAATTAATCCTAATTAATCCTTTTTATTACAAATTATTTCTATTTATTACTAATTATTCCTATTTAATCATAATTATTCCTATATATTCCAAATTATTCTTATTTATTCCTAATTATTTCCATTTATTCCTATTTATTACTATTTATTACTAATTATTACTAATTATTCATAATTATTCTTATTTGTTCCTAATTATTACTATTTATTCCTAATTATTACTATTTATTCCTAATTATTACCATTTAATCCTAATTATTACAATTTATTCCTAATTATTACTATTTAATCCTAATTATTACTATTTAATACTAATTATCCCTAATTAATCCTAATCATTACTAATTAATCTTAATTAATCCTAATTATTACTAATTAATCCTATTTATTCATAATTATTCCAAATTATTACTAATTAATCCTAATTATTTCTAATTATTACTAATTAATCCTATTTATTTCTAATTATTCCAAATTATTCCTAATTAGTGCTAATTATTCCAAATTAGTGCTAATTATTCCTATTTATTACTAATTACTACTAATTAATCCTAATTACCGCTAATTAATCATAATTACTACTTATTGTTACTAATTACGACTAATTATTCCCAATTTTTTCTAATTACTGCTAATTACTGCTAATTACTCCTAATTGCTGCTAATTATTACTAATTACAGCTAATTAGTGCTAATTAGTGCTAATTATTACTAATTACTGCTAATTATTCCTATTACTGTTAATTATTCTTATTACTGCTAATTATTCAAAATTATTCCGAATTATTCCGAATTATTCCTATTTATTCAAATTTATTCCTATTTATTCATAATTATTGATAATTACTGATAATTATTGATAATCATTGCTAATTATTACTAATTATTGCTAATTATTGTTATTTATTGCTAATTACAGCTAATTATTGCTAATTGTTGCTATTTATTACTAATTATTACTAATTATTACTAATTATTACTTATTATTATTAATTATTTTTATTTATTACTATTTATTACTATTTATTACGATTTATTATTAATTATTACTATTTATTAGTATTTATTACTGTTTATTAATGTTTATTACTATTTGTCACCATTTATCACTATTTATTAATAATTATTACTAATTATTACTAATTATTACTATTTATTCCAAATTATTACTAATTATTCTTAATTATTCCTAATTATTCCTAATTATTTCAAATTATTACTAATTATTCCTAATTATTCCTAATTATTACTAATTATTCCTAATTATTCCTAATTATTCCTAATTATTTCTAATGATTCCTAATTATTTCTAAATATTCCTAATTAATCTTAATCAATCCTAATTAATACTAATTATTTCTAATTATTTCTAATTATTCCTAATTAATCCTAATTATTACTATTTAATCCTAATTATTACTAATTAATCCTAATTATTACTAACTAATTATAATAATTACTAATTAATCACAATTATTACTAATTAATCCTAATTAATATTAATTAATCCAAATTATTATTAATTAATCCTAATTATTTATAATTAATCCTAATTATTATTAATTATTACTAATTTTCACTAATTATCATTAATTATTCCTAATTATTTCTTATTATTGCTATTTACTTCTAATTATTACTAATTATTATTATTTATAAATATTTATTTCAATTTACCACTTATTAACGCTAATTTTTAGCAATTATCGTTAATTATTAATAATTATTAATAATTTTTCTAATTAATACCAATGACTACTAATTAATAATAATTAATATAAGTATCAATTAATACTAACTAATACTAATCACACGTATTTGTAAAGAATAATAATAATGAAAAATAAAACAATTTAATTCTAATTTAATTTAATTGCAGCTAATTTAAAATAATTATAAGTAATATCAAATAAAATTAATTAAATAAAAAATAAAAGAAATAGATAAATGCATTAAAAATGAATCTTTTGGGGGATTTACGCTATGAATATTACTCCGATTTAAAATTTTTAACTTAGATAAATCTTGAGAAAGAAAATATAAGTAGAGAGGGAGAGAGGAGGAGAGAAAAGAATGGAATGAGAGGAAAAACAGATGGTGGTATATATAGGTTAGATTAGTTGCGACGATTTTATTTGCGACGAGACCCGTCGCAAATACTAACCCCCTATTAATTAGCGTCAGCAGTTAAAATGTATTTTGTGATGGGTCCCGCTGTAAATACCAACCTGCCGACATACCATTCGCGATGAGGGATAAATCCCGTCGCAAATACTAAAAAGCGTCATCGGGTATTTGCGATAGGTTCTTATGCCCGTTGCAAATACCCTTCCCACGGTTTGACGCGCAACTCGCACCAAACCTTTTGCGACGAGTGTTGGATACCCATCATAATTAACTAATTATTTGCGACGAGTAGAGGGTCCCGTCGCAAATAGTCCCTCCCGACAGACTATTTGCGATGAGAATCTTCCCCGTCGCAAATATTAAATTTTTTCGTAGTGAATGTATACTTTAGTTTAAAGTTTTAAACTATTTCTATAAATTGTCATACATGCATCTAAAGAGTTACATGCTAGGTATTATTATTGATTTAGTTTTCTTCTACCTTGAATTTGGATTGTATTTAGTTATGAGCTTAAATTTTAATTTTGATTATAGTTTATACATATTAAGTATTTGAAATATGATGGAATTGATAACTCTCTTGAGTAAAGTAACCTTGGGTAGAGGGATTTGTGGTCGTATTACTCACTGGAATAGAGAATTATGACTTGCCTAGAAAAGATGGGGTTAGTTTTCTATTTCCCCAAGCTCACTCATGTTGGGATTTTGACAAAATGAGTTTGGGCCACCCCTAAACTATGAACCCATGCTTGCCCGTGACATACCCATGGCACATTCTTGATCTCTCAAGGATGAAGACAAGCACCATGACATCACATGAAAGATCATGGGAATGATTTCTTTCTGAATAATAAGAACAAACATTGAGATTCCACCTGGAAGCTCAATATGACCACTCTGTGAAATAGAAATCTAGGCACAACAAAATAAATAGACAAAGAATAATAAAATACAAACAAAGAATAAATAGATTAAAAATACAACTTTGGATAAAAATAAAATTCAAAAGAAGTCAATAATTGCAACAAAATAGATAAAACAACCAAGTAATGAGGATGGCATGGACAATAAAACTAAAAAATTAAATGGAAACCCAAAATACCCAACATCATCTCTATGTAACCTCAAGGTCACCATCCAAACAAACTCATTCCATGAGTGATCCTAAAACTGTACTTGAACCTACAAAAAAACTTGGGTCGATCGTTACTAAGTGGCATAAGCAGGGTGTGAGTATAAAAACCCAGTAGGCGATCACTAGAGAGTCCATGTGTTTACTTTACCAAAACAAACCATCAATATTAGTTTAAAATAAATATAGAGAATATGGTTTTATCTTTTAAATAATTAAACCACAAAATTTCCTAGAAATCCTAGTTTTAAAACTTAACATGTTTTAAAATAAACCACTAAAACCTTTCTTTAAATTTAAAACTCACCACTTTGGAAATCCACCTTAAAAATACCCTTTAAACTCACATAAGAAATAGATCGAATGGAACTAAAAAAGGGAACATCTACCAAATAAAATAATTGGATCAATAAAAGTATAAATTTAACAACTATGTAGGTCAAGTGCTATTAAAAATAATAAAATAGGGTAAGCAATGATAAAGGTGAATGTAAGGTAGATACATAATATAAAATTGTATCTAATAAAACATATCATAATTAAAAAAATATAGAACTAGGCATAGTAAACATGAAATAGTAAAGGGTAGAAAATCCTGGGAAATTCCTAAACATATCAGGAGGATATCCTAGATGTACTCATGTGGAACCATTTGTTATCCAATCAATGCATTTCTAGTCTACAACCAACCGATTTCCCTAAACTAGCCTCATTAGTGGAACTCCTCCATGGTATCCAATACCGCAGGGGATCTAGTCAGTATACTTGTGACTAGATAGTAACCACCTCCCAATCCCTCACTAGGATGTTTAGGATCCTCATGAATAATAGAGAGAAGAGGTGAGATACATCAACAAAACATCAAACATATATCAATCACAAATAAAGTACCAAATCTTCATCCCATCTCTTTACCCCCAACCAATTTGAAGCCCCTCTAGAAAGGTAGAAACATTATAATCAAATATGAAGGTGGGTCTCTCATTGGGGGTGTAACTTATTTGAGAAAAAACTCAAAGGTTTCGATCGAGGCTTGATTTTTTAAACCAGTAATATATTTTGAAACTTCCTTCTTAAAGTTCCAAATGAGCTTTATGATTTATTTGAAAGTCTCTTTTGGAAATCCATTTAAAAAAAACTTGTAAAATAAATTATTCTTTCAAAATATACTTTAATTTTTTATAATATCAGTATTTAAATAAAAAACACCACCCATGTAGCATACATGTCAAACAAACCTTAATAAAGAAACAAAAGGGTCAAAAAGAAAAATCACACATAGAATGCATAAAATATTCAAAAAAATCATTGAAGTTCATAAATAATAAAATTCAATTAAAACAAAATCCTTAACCCTTAACTCAAATCACATGGAAACGTAAAAAGACTCAAATTTCAATTGAATAACTGGAATCCCTAGGAAAACCATTTTGGTATTTAATCAAACACCTAGAATATGTATATTTCCTCAAAAACCAAATCATGAGTCTATATAGTTTATTAGCCTCTTAAAAGAATCATTATAATCTTCTAAAAGAACTATAGTTTTTTGGGAAACATATTTTTAAAAACTCAAATAAGAATGGTGTGTCAAGAAAAGGAAAATACATAGAACCACCTACCTCAAATGGAGTGTAGATAAAGTGAAACTCTTGAACATGGTAAGATAAGGACATAAGAAACAATCCACACACCCTAACATCCAGAATAAATAGTCATTTTTTTCAAAATTTCACCCTATGGTTCGTACAAGATGATTTATAGTAAGGAGAAAAAAATAATAAGAATAAGAGAAGAAGAAATGTGTCTTTACTTTGGGAAACCACCAAGAAGGGAAGTAAAGATGCCTTAAAATTAAAGTGGAAGTAAATGATATCCACCCCTAGGGATCCTTGGTGTGTGTCGGATGAGTGGGAGGGAAGGAAACCCGAGTGAGGTCATATTTTATAGGAGGGTAGATTAATACATTCGGATTTTAGAAAAAATAGTAAGTCACATGGTTTGGATACATAGTTTAACAAATCATGTTCCAGCCCTATAAAAAGGATCTCCTAGAAGTTTTAATTCACTCGCATGCGTGTCTCATGGTTTTTACTAACCATACTTAAGTATCCCACCAACACTCTTACACACAAAAGAACACACATGGCTTCCACTAGTTTTTTCATGGTTTAGATCTAATGACATTCTATCCATATAGAAAAGTTATACATGAAAAAAATGAACTATAAATTCCCTTATGTAAGGTTCATCACCCAGTTTCTCCTAAATCATGTTCACTAACCATGTGATGGTGATTATTTTTAAAAAACTCAAAAATTGAATCAGAAACTTCTAAAACTCAAATAAAAGAGTAAAAAATGATTAATAAATAAAATAACAAGTAAAATTAAGGCTAGGGTGTGACAATTCAGCATACCATAACACTTAAACACCCTATAAAGTCACTAAATTCAAAGATATGTCTCAAAGAGGAAGATCAATAGAAGGGATGATCAAACTAGGACATGATTTCAATTTCCACTAATTTTAGCAGAATCTATCACATACAAATCTATATATAATTTAAAACTCACACCCAAGAACCCTAAAAAAGGTTGATTAAATAAAGAACCATATTGGGTCTCCCCACCCTTTAAGAAACTAGTATGGAGTATTTTTGAAACAAATTAATTTTAATTGATCACTATAGACTAAAGATCAAAAATAAGAATAAAAAATAGACAGGAAGAATAATAGTAAGAGGGAGAAGAGGAAGGAATACCGAAAGTTGAAAAAGAAACCACTACTAAGATTCTAAGGTTGATAAATATTTCTTCCCATGATAATTCCTCTACTTATAGAATTTTTGGAGGTTCGCCAAACAACCACAAAAAAGGAGGATCTTTGGAATACTCAAAAATGAGGGTATAGAGTTCCTAAACTGACCATACTAAAATCACATCATAGGTTTCTTTATTTTAGCTGAAGCAACAATATAAGAAGAAGATCCACCCAAAAAATTTTAAATCATCTTCCACTCCTCACCAGATAGGGGACCTTTACTATCACCAATAGAGAAAGGGCTTCCACCCATCATGGATTTCCTTCTTGAAACCAACTCTACCTAATAATATTTATCCACTAGGACTTTAAATAATATTGGTCCATATGAAATAACTTCAAAACTAAGATAAAAATTAAGATAATTAAAAAATTATCAAACCTTTAGGGAATCACTCAATATAATCTTAAAAGAAAAGGGGACCGGCTCACTAAAGTAAAAAAGTTATTCTTTCACAGTCTGCCAACCCTACAAGAGACTCATAAGATTTGTGACCTTCTTAACCTTAACCTACTTAGGGAGAAACCACTACATTAATGTAGTCTTGAAGAACTCACATGTCATTTAAATTTTTAATAGGGAATAAATAATTACCTTACCTCGATTTTGACTAAGACCCTCGAATAAACCCAAGATAAATATCACCATCAAAGATTCTAGAGTTCCTAGAGATTTTAAGATCTCATCAACTATTCCAAGACACTCTGCAACCTCTTGAATACCTCAATCACCATAAAATTTAGGAATACACTAAGAAGGGTCTGGATTCACCACTCTACTTTGATTCTAGGTAGAGTCGATAACTAGAAGAGAGATATTGGAATTTTGAGACATTAATTACTTACAATATCATAGGAATTTTCTAGTATACATACTCTAAATAGAAAGAGAAAAACATAACCCAAATAAAAAACCATTCAAACATAACTCCTAAACATGCAGAATAAACTTAAATTCAAAATATAATACCCCTAAAAAAGTAAACAAGTCACAATTATTATAAAAAATGATTTTATATAAAATAAAACACATAGGTTCCCTTTTAAAACCATATGAAAATCACTCTCTAGTTTTGAAAATCCATGACTTCCATTAAAAAACAATTTAGAACCATAAAATTCATTTATTAAAACACATGAAGGTCCTTGATTAGGAATCTGTTCCATTTCATTTTATAATAATAGTTTTTTAAAAAAAATTAAAAACCAATTTTCACCCTTTAAAAATAAAGTTTTATTCAAAAAATATTAATGAAATTGATCCAATAACCACTAATTTACCACAAAAATACATTTTAGAAAAACTCCAAATAAATTATTCACCCAACTAGGAAAAATTTAGATAAAAGGGATCTCAACATAAAAATTTAAATGGAGTTAGTGACAGTGCGTGGTTTGATTTCATGGTTTAAAAGACCATTTTTCAACAGTGCAACTATCATTAGAGGGTTAAAAAACCAATTTCATTGGTACTTTAGAGTTTTCCAGACTTTATGGGATAACAGTTTGTCTTAGTTTCTTACTATTTTCACCCTAAAAATATATAAGACCCATAATTCACCCATGAAAAAATAATAAAATACAATAAATCATCAATGAAAATAAAAATACATATGGAAAGAACAAATTAAACTTGGAATTAAAAACTCATAACCTGATATCCCATGGAAACTTGAGGTTTATAATGATAAATCACTTGAAAGTCCCTCCCTACACCTACCGGTCAAGTTTTGATATTCCTTGCTATAATTTTTCAGACACACTCATATAAGAAACAATTTACTAAGAACCTAGGTCTATGAAAAACCTAGTCTATAATACCATTTTTTCATAAATAGATTCTGATCCACCACTAAACTTTGCACCTGTGTCAGCCTATGACATACATGAGGTGAATTCCTGATCACCATGGGATGGTTAAAAGCACCAATTTATCACATGTAAGATCATAGAAATTATTTTAACCTAATAATAATCCTAGAGCTTCCACATGAAATCCTAGCATGACTGCTTCATGCATCAGAGATCAATGTGCAATATAATAAATAGATGCATAATAATAACAAAAAAAATGAAGTATAAACATAATAAAAATAAAACTCTAGATAAACATACAACTCAAAATAATCCTACAACCAAAATGTAATAGAGACAAAGACCAAGATATGAGACCGACATGTATAATATAACTAAAAGATGAAATATAAACCTTAAATTACCAACACCATATTCTTATAACCACATGGTTATCATCCATCATCTAAACTAAATCTCCCCCTAATTTATCCTAAAACTAGATCTAAACCTATATAAATATACTTGGGTCTACTGACACTGTGTGTTCTAAGTACAGTGTGAACATAATATCCCATTATAAAATCACTAGAAATTCCATGTATTTCCTTTACCAAAGAAAACCATCTATGATAGTTTGAAATAAATTTAGAAAATAGGTTTTTTAGAGAATAAAACCATGAAGTTTCCTAGAAAACAAACCTTTAAAACTCAAAATATTTTAATATAAAACTTTAACATATTTCTATAAATTTAAACTAACCTCTTTGGATACCCCCATTTAAAACACTCTTTTAACCCACATAAGAATTTTTTTAAGGAAATAGAAACTGAATAGAAACTGAATAAAATAACTGAATCTATAAAATAAGATATGTAATGATATTATAGGTCAAGTGACATAAAAAACTAAAATAAAGTAAGCAATGATAAAGGTAAAAGGTATAAACTTAATCTAAAACTAAATTCTATAGAATATATCAAAAGAAAAAAATATAGAATTAGGTGTAGTAAATAAGAAATAGTAAAGGATATATAATCATGGTAAATCACTAAACATCCCATGAGGTGATCTGATATTTACTCTAGAAGAACCATCTTCTAGTCTATCAATGAATTCCTAGTCCATAACAAACAAAATGCTCTAACCTAGACTTACTGGTGGAACTCCCCCATGGCCTCTAATATTATAGGGGATATAGTCAGTATAATCATGAATAGATATAAACCACCTCTCAATCCCTCAATAATATGCATATGATATCCATGAATAATAACATTAAGAGGTAAGGTACATCAACTAGACATCAATCATATATCAATCACAAATAAAGTGCCAACTCCAAATCCCACCACCTTACCCTCACTAATATAAAGCGCCTATATGAACATAATAATATCATAAATAAATAGTAAGGTGGGTATTACATTGGGGGTTTATCTCATTTGAAAAAACACTTAAAGGTTCCAACCAATATTGAATTTGTGAAACTATTAATATATTTTGAAACTTCCTGTTTAAAGTGTCAAATGGGCCTTATGATTTATTTGGAAAAATATCATTTGGAAATATATTTTAAAATAACTTTGAAAACTAAGCATTGATTTAAAATTACCATTATTTTTTAGAATAATATCCGTTAAATAAAAAACAACACCTATGTGGCATACATGTCAACCAAGCATCAACAAATAACCAATAAGAGGCCATAAAACCAAATCACAAAAGGAAATAATGAGATATTCAAAAAATTAATTAATATCCATAAAAAATAAACTTTGAGTAAAAAAATATCTAAAACCCTTAACTAAAATCACATGGAAACATATAAATACTCAAACATCAATTGAATAATAGAAATTCCTAGTAAAACATTTGTTTGGAATTTTATCAATACACCTAGAAAATTCACGTTTTCTCAAAAACCAAATCATGAGTCTATATAGTTTATCAAATTCTTAAAGGACACATCATAAGATAATAAAACAACTAAAAATTTAGGGGAAAGAAAATTTGAAATCCCAAGAAAGCATGGAGTGTTAAGAAAATGAAAATACATGGATCGACCTACCTCTAATAGAGTGTAGATGAACCGAAACTCTTGAATACAAGAAGGGAAGGACTTGAGACATGATCTATGCACCCTAACATCAAGAATAGAATTTTTTTTTCAAATGCTTGCCCTATGGTTTGACCAAGAGGATATGTAGCAAGGGAAAAAGTGAAAAAACAAGAAGTACAAGAGTAATATTAGAAGAAATAAGTGTTTACCTTGGGAAACCACCAAGAAATCAGGTTGAGATGCCTCCAAATTGAATGAGAATAAAAGGACACCCACACCTAGGGATCCTTGGTATGTATCATACAATTAGGAGGGGAGGAAACCGAAGTGAGGTCTTATTTAATAGTTTGGTATATTATAAAAAACATATTTTAAGAAAATTAGGTAAGTTGCATGCTTTTTCCGTATGGTTTATCAAAATTGTGAATCCCTCATCATATAAACATGGGAACTTGTATGGTTTGGAAACACTATAATAAAATTGTGTGCCAACCATGTAAAACATCTCTGCTAAAAGCTACAGGTCACTCACACACTTATCACATGGTTTATATTAATTAGGCTTAAGTCATGCATTGACACCCTTATGAACAAAAGAATACACATTATTTCCATTTTATTTTTTATATTTTGGATCCAAACATGCTCTACCCATGTAGAAAATCCATTAATGAAAAAAAAATAATTAAATATTCTTTTATATAGGGGTCTTCACATGGTTTCCCCTAAGTAATGTGAATTAACCATGTGATAGTAGGAAAAACTATCTAAAAGTCAAAATTTGAACCCAAGAATAATGAATCTAAAATAAAAGATAAAAAATAAATAAATAAATAAAATTTTAAGGAAAATAAATGTCGTGTGTGATATGAATTATTGATTTTATATGATTCTATACCTTTAAATGAAAGGGTTTCATGTATATTATGTGTTGTATTCATTTTGATGTTTATAAATATAGTTTCCTTTTAATTTGGGTTAGTAACACAAGCTATGGGTTATTCAAACAATTTCACATCAATATGGTTTAAACTTATTAATTTGGTGGAATTAATAGAGATTCCAAAAAAAAATATTAGAAGCATATATAAATGTAAATGTAATAACATGAGATAAGATAGTGAGATTAAACCCCCTTTAAAATAATATTAAGTGTTAGATTCCATCTAAAGTGAACACTTATCAAGACCTAATTCACCCAAACAGGTAGGTAATGCTAAATATGGATTCCCCTATATTATCTTATATAGGTAAAGTTCATAATGGGTGACCCTAATAGGATTAGGTTATTATTTTTGAAATTTTATTTGGGTTACACTTAGTTTAGAGACCCTAACCAGATTATGTTACTATAGGAATAGAGTGAATTTTATCCATATGATGGATTGTAAAAAGTTTGTTTTCTTAACTATCTAAGATTCATATATGATATGACTGGCACAAAGGCCTACCTAAATGGATAAGTGGTTAAAGAAATGCTAAAGAGACTCAATTCATAGTGAAATCTAGATCATGGACCACAAATAGTTAAAGTTGATATTAAAATGGGGGTATTATTTCAGTGAGATAACATTTAATAAAATTCTATATTAAAAGTGTGTAAAACATGATAATCATATTATAAAATATTATATTATATAAAAATGGAATCATAATCATTAAAAATTATGTTTATATCAATATTAGAGAAAGGAATAGATTAATTTAAGAATCTTCTCATATTGGTATACAAGTTTTAGAATAGTTCTCATGTGGGAATAAAATTTTATGTTTTAGAGAAACACCTTATAGTTCAAAAAAATATTAAAGTTATTCAATAAATGAATAAAGATTCTTATAAGAATTATATATGGATTATCTCGAGGTTTTCAAGGCACTAAATTCACATTGACTAAATGAACTTTAGTCTCCACTCATATAATCTATGTGATTGAGTGTTCTAATGACTTGGAGAGACCAAAGATATATTATAAGTCCTGGTATGAATATATAGTTCATTTTTAACCATTTTTGGAAAATTTTCAATAATACAAATGAGTTTAATAAAATTTTACCCAATTTAATCAAAGTATTGAAGATAGTTGAGTATAACTTGTGATGTTTAAGCTCTAGTACTATGTTTACAATATAGAAGGGAAAATGTTTTATCTAGAAGAAGAAGATTGGATTTTTCTAATAGTTAGACATGGTCATTGAAACCTAGAGTTATAAATAAGGAAAGGTAATATTCCATATGTTATGGGATTTCCTAGGATACTTAAAGGAGTTTGGGAAACTCCATGTAAAGTCCATGTCAGGTGTTAGTGTTATAAAAACAATTTAATTTTTTTTAAAGGGGCATGATACCTAATGTATGTTTTAAAAATTTTATAAATATATATGATATCAAATAAAATTTAAATAGTTGATGAATCTTATAGTTTGAATTCAGGTGATGAAGAAATGGGCTTCTTAATCAAAGAATTTAATAAAAATGAATTTATCAATTTTAGATATCTCTAATTAAAAATATGTTTATTTTAATCTTATTTATCTTTTATGGTAATATTAGTTGTTTGTTAAAAAAGAGTTGTTATGAATAATATGATATAGTAGTTTTAGTACACATGGTTTATAATTTATTAGATTCTATAAATTTTTAAAAAATAATATAATGATAAAATTATTTTTATTCAGGATAAAAGTTTTTATCCATACGTTTGTTAAAATACAAGGGATGTGATCCCACACCCCATAAGTGACATATTTTAAGATTAATATTCATTTTAGAACATTTTTATAAACATACATATTACCATATATGATATGGATACAATATTTTGTTTGATAAATATTATTACTATAGAAAATAATAATTTTTAAAAAAATATAAAAGAAGTTTTTATACCTTAGAATGATATTATGAAGTGAATATAGTTTCTAAGAGGCTAGTGGGAGTATGTTTGGACTTATATAAGTTCAAGTACGATAAATAAAATATTATTCCATTGAAAATTAAAATTGAATGTCAATTAATATCCTAAAATTTTATGGTATGTTGGTAATGGGAAATGTAAAATCTATATTTAGTTATTATAATGAAGTGAATATCACTTTATATCATAATAGATTATAGAATATTTTAGTCAATAAAAATGTAAAGAGCTATATAATGTTTTGAAAATTATTTCAAGGAAAAAGTTTGATGGAGTAGGTTATGATGATGATAATAATGATGAATTTAGAATGATTATTTAATAGATAATGGAAGTTATTAGCATTTTAACATTGTATATTGTGAAGTTAAAGAGTTTAAATAATTTTATCAAAGAGTTAAACAATAAGAATATTATTCTTAAGTCCCACCATTATTCAAACTAGATTACTTCAAAGATTTTACCCATTAAATAGTTTAGTGGGAGGTATTTTATCATATATTTACTTAGAGTGTGGTAAGAATTATATAAAGATATAATGAGTTCATAAAAATAGGAAATGTGAAACAAACAAAAGCCCTCTCTTGTAGTATATCATATATGAGATGACTAGACTATAAATTATTTATGGTTTTTTAATATTCTTAATGAAGTTTAAAAAATAAAAAATGTTACATTTTATATAAAATGAAGTTTCCACTTTATAATTATTTCATGTTTGATACATATATTATGTGAAGTGAAACAGTGATTAAATTATAAAATTATAACTTTGAGTTATCCTTAAATTATATTTGTTGGGGAATATTATAGGTTTTGATGAAAAATTAATGTTATCCTGGGTAGTATTGCATATAGAGATATGAAATATGCTCATGGGGGAAAAGTGAGTTTGTGCACTTGATGAACCACCAAGTATACCATATGGAGTGTCATACACTATTTATTTTGTACTAGGGGTGCATGTTTAATATTGAATCTCCATACCTTAGTTTAGTGAGATACTTAGTATGAGAACCTTTATACTTGAATGCCTTTAATACACCATCCTTGAGTCTTATATAATAAGGGGTGGTAAGGTATTTTTTGATCATGTCATCAGTTGGAACTTAACCAAGATAGGATATGTACTCTCATATAACAAGTACAACATATTGAAAATTTATTGAGATAGAATATATATGTTTATCACCATATATATATATATATAAAGCACATATAATGATCTTCTCTATTTGGGTAAGGGTAATGTGTTGTGTTCATATGCTAGGATAAATGACTTGTGATGTATTCACCAATATAGCCAGTTTATAATCAGATAATAAAGAAATTATGAGAAGGATATATGGGATTTACGTACTTTATTTAACAAGGTCACTCAATGTTAGATTTATATAAATTTTTATACTTGCATATGATCAAGTTGGTGGAAATAAGCATAGAGATACATGTTTTTTATGGAGATCATGTTATATCTCTTTACAGCTTCAGTAGCACCGATTCTTTTATAGAGGCTCCTATTTGATTACATTTATGAATTTGATAATTCCTATTTGTTTTCAATTATATAATGGACCATAGTGTTACACTTTGTGGTTATCTAATTAGTGATTTAGTTTTATAAAACTCAAAAAACTACTCTAAGAGTATTTTAGACTTTATCCAAAAATAATTTTCAATGGATATTTACAAGGTATTGCATATGACATGATACATGGTGAATTTGATGATAACTTTATAAAAGTATTTTTAGAACCCATCTAATAGTATTTTTTGATACGTTTTTACAAGTTATTATATATGATACAATATAAGCTAAAATGGTATAAATTCTATGAGGATTTAGTGCAAGTGGGATATTGATAGAGATATACACTAAAGTCTTACATATTTGATATACAATTAACTATGTCATAATATATGATGTATTGATTCCATAAAGTATAAAATTAATGAAACTCTAGGTATATAATATTCCTTGAATTAGGGATATTATAAGGATTTATATGAGATATCATGACTCCACTCAAACCAGTTGTGGCTTATGACATGTACAAGTCACAAGGATGAGAATCATATTATACAATTTATATGGAAACCTACAAATGAGATATGCAATAAAATGTAATAACATTATATAATATTCCATGAATGTCTATCATTATTCAATAATGTTTTATTTTATGTAATTTTAGGGAGAATAAAAATTTCCCAAAGGTTAAAAATGTTATAAAAAGAGACTATATTTGAATGTTTTGTAACATTCAATTAAATGTTTTGGAAGTCTCAAAAGTTCCCTAAGACCTATATTAGGAGGTAGTAATCATGATAATGGTATGTATAAACCTTGATCAAGTCTCTCAAAAAATTTATCCCTCTATCTTAAAGGTATCTCATTCTCATCCCTTGGTGTTAGAAAACTATGGTTACGAGGTGAATCCTCCCGAGCATCGATTGATTCAAATCAACCCATAGACACACCATGGAGGGAAGATTATATTAGTTGTTCCTATTGATATTAATCAACTTCATTAATTAAATAAAGTATAAATATAAATTGATGGTGTAGGGTATACAAATTGTTCTTCATTTATTTATATATGGTTTATGTTTTTCATAGCATGGTGTTCTTAAGATTTATGGTTTCTGTGTATTGAATAAGTGTTATTACATCCTTATAAACCCAAATACTATATATATAACATGATATTTCATTTACTATGCATATGGGAAGAGTGTTATTTATGACTAATACCATACCAGGCATGGAAAAATTCATCATATAGTTGCATCTAATAAGAAAAGTAGAGAATCTTATTTCCCATTGGGTATATTGAGCAAGTAGTTATCCTATTTTTGATTCATATACATATCCTATATCTTAGTATAATTAGTGTTCTATTTATTTTCCCTATGTAAAATGGATCCAATTTAGTTCCAGTGATAAAAAAATTAATTGATTAAGTAGATCGTGTGATAACTAGTTCAAATTCTAAAAGTGCATCAAAGTTTTAAAATTATTTTTATTATGATATTATATTGTTTGATGATGTATAAGTTTGAACTTCTTGGAGTTCCACCCATTATTGATCATGATTCTATCCTGGATTTTGTTTAAAAACCTACACCTATTTCAATGCTAAGGTTGTGATTACTGTAGAGGCCATCATAGAGGCTTATATTTCTCATGTTAATGAGTCATGGTATGAGATTCATTACTAGGGTTATTATTATGGTAGTAAGAATTATTTTGGGGATATTATCATGGTTTTTTCCCAAATGGGTATGGTTGTATTTATGATATCTCATTTCTTGATAAGCTTTATTCATGGTTGGAAGGTAGGTGGTGGATGATGATCATTTAGGCTCTACAGATGAGTAACTTAACTAGAAGATTTCATTTTATTGGTTATGAGGATGAAAAAAATACTTATGCTAAAAAATTAATTAAAAGTTCTTCAATAGGTATAGATAATACTTTAATTTACTGTGTCATTATAGGTTGTGAAATTCAAGGGAAATTTGAATTTTTAGTGCCATAACAGGGGATTTTTTGAGAATTTGATATCAGAATGGGAATATAAGAGCAATAAAAACTTCAAGAAGTGTTTGTGGATATGGTTAGAGGTCCAAGAGGTGCCTCAGGTTCTTGAGTTAATGTTGGATAAGGGTTGGTGTAATTTCCTAAGTATATGGAAATGGATACATAAATGAGATTTAATTTTTGTGTGAGATTATTTAAGTTATGGTGAAAACACAATTCTATTTAGATATTGATTTAAATATGAAATTTTGGTTTTAAATATGTATATAAATTATTTTGGGATTACTGTAAATATTTGGGTGTTTGGGAGTAATGATTTGGGGCTAACCTTGGACCGACCATGTGTATTGGGACAAAGTAGAGGTGTTAGAAGTGTTATAATGAGCAGGATATTTATTTTTGAGAGTTTTCTAGGTTTAGCATTATTCTGATACTATTTTTAGAAGCTGATGGATTTTAGAGGGTCTATCTAGGTGTTATAACCATATGTATGACACTTGGAGTGTTTTGATTATTTTTGAGGTTTAGATATTTTTTCATTAAATCCCAAGTATAATATCATATGCATGATTTTTCTTCTAAGTATAAAAAATTATTTATAAAAAGGAGGAGGAAAATATATATTATGTATTACATAAGGTTTTTAACAAATGGAAAAAAACTTACATATAAAATTTTGTCTATATTAAAATATTATGTATCATGGGTAGGAAAAGGAAATATATTACACAAGAAAATTTTCCAAAGGATAAAAACTGATGTATTTCATATGATATATAAAATATATTAAACATAGAAGAAAATATAATGTATTGGTTTTTTTCATAAAGGGATAAACATTACTTGTTATTTATATAGTTATTCTTAAATAAAATATATAATGTATGAGGGAAAAACTTAAGAATCAGTAAAAAATGTTACATATTTAATTTTGGAAAATGAAAATAAATCATGTATGAGGTTTCTAACTAAGTCAAATATATTACATAGAGAGTAATATATTGTGTTTAAATTTTTCTCTAAGGTAAAAAATTTATTTATTAAGAGAAAATATTACATATTGATAATATACTACATATAATGTTTCTTCCCAAGAGAAAAACCTTATGTGAGATAAAAAATATTACACATGGCTTACATATATTATATATAGAAGGAGGATAATATAAAATCAATAATATCCTCTAATTCATAATATATCAACATTTATATTACATATGGAAAATAGGGGAGAAATACATAATATATATATATATATATATATATATTATAAGTCAGATCTCATGGGAGATACATAATATATATGTAGAAGAGTCACCATAGTTTGTAAAATTTTCAAGAAAGATGGATTTTTCTAGATTTTACAAAAATATTAAATAATGGATAAAGACATATATTAAAGGTTAAATAAGGTATTTACATGACCCATCCATAAAAAATATGTCTAGGATAAAGATCTCAATCTCCTATATGACCTAGTGAGAACTTTCTTGATTCCCAACAGATGAGTGTCGCTTGATATAGGTGATAGTTAACGGTGAATCTCATACTCTACTTTGATTATTTCTCTATTTATCCCCTTATTTCCTCACAACTGATTTATCATTATTGGATGAATGTTTTTAGTGATTATTCCACTGTATCATAGTGGAATCATGCCAATGAGTGGGGATTTTTCATATATAAGCTAAATAGTACCTCAGGAGGATTATCTCACTAGATTTCATATAGATTCAAAGAGGTGTGTCATTAGATTAAAATTATTTAGATATTTTCAATTTTTTAGATAAAATTAACTAATTTATTGGAATGAGAAATTGGGTATTTTAAGTATTAAAGGTCCAAATGGATACCAGGGGTGGTGCACACCACTTTTTATAAGGTTTTTTTTCACGGGAGATCACCAATGAATAATTCATTATTTATGCCCTAGATATAATTTTTAGAATTTATATTTGTTTTATTTATAAATTATTTATAATTATTTGATAATTTAAGTGAGATTATTTTTGGTGGGGATATGGATTCATGGTGATGGGTAGTGGTTAGTCAGGTTTAGATGAGTTTAGGTGAGAGTGGATAAACTTTCATTAAAGGGTGTAACTCAAAATGAGGTTGGTGGTATCATAGAAATATTCTTAAGTATATGAATTTTGTTTATGTATTATGTGATATGTGGTATTTCCACTTTTTTCTATTCAAACTAAAATTGAAAATTATTTTCCCCTCAAATAAAAATCCATGAGTAGAATAGAGGTTTCTTGGGCCATGGTGGACCCTTGGGCACTAGTTTCATTCCTTGGTCACCAATGGTCATAATTCAAACTATAAATACATTTTATGTGATGTAAAAACACTAAGGGGGAATAAATAGATTAAATAAACATAGTGGACCTTGGTATACGTTTCCCTAGACCCCTATGTGCAGGGAAGAGTGATGGATTAGAATGGGTGGCCTAGGAATAGGCCATATGAAACCTTGAGATGCATGGCAGCCTTAGGGATTGTGAAAGTATTCCTTTCCCAACTGTATGTGGATAAATATATGAGTATACCCTAGGTGGGATTTTGTATGGGTTGAGTATAAGATATCCTACCTTGGATGTATTGGGAAGTGAGATGGCAATTATTTCATCTCTATAGTGTGATGTCATTATGATATTGCTTGTGAGTCCGATTAGGATATAATGTGATAATTATAGTGTTGAGGGATATTATGACCTCTGATTTATGGGCATTGACATGAGTGATGGGAATGTAAAAGAGGATCCCATATAGGGTAACCATACTATGATGTGACCTATAGGACTTTGGTAGGTGCACCAGTATTTTGTTGACACTAGAGAGGGTTAGTATAAGTAAGCTAGTATGTTGATATCCTAGGATGGATGTGGTGATAAATCTACATTGGATGATTGAGAGATGTGCCTAGGAAATGTTTGATAAGTTCTGGTGAGTGGGAAACCCATGTAAGGATATGGTAGTCTATGGTTTAAGTATGGGATGTTAAATCCCTGATATGATTTATGTTTCCAAATAGAGAGTGGGTATTCCTCCATGTTTCTTGATGACATGAATTATATAGAATAGGTGGGGAGTGTGTATATCTTGGGTAATAGATGAAATTAAAATTTCCAGGGTGGGGAGAGTTTTATACTAGATTCATAATGACACGATATGTGTTTCCAGGGTGGAGAGTGTGCACCCTAAGTTCTCGATGACATAATATGTATTTCTATAGAAGGGAGAGTTTTACACTAGGTTCTTGATAATACATTATATGTTTTTAGTGTGGGGAGAGTTTTCTCCACTGTAATTAATAATGATATATATGTTTTCTGGGGAGAGAGTGTGCTTTAACTAGGTTCCTGATGACAAAATATATGTTTCTAGGGTGGGGAGATTTTCCCCCAGGTTCTTGATGATGTACTATGTGTTTCCATGGAAGGGAGAGTTTTCCCATAAGTTTATAATGAAATTTTACATGTTTATAGGTTGGGGAACATGTATTACCCTAAGTTACTAATGATTATATATGTGTTTCTAGGGTGGGGAAAATTCTCCCCTAGATTCTTGATGACATGTTACATGTTTCTAGAGTGGGGAGAGTGTTTCCCAACAGGTCCCTAATGATGTGACTTCTAATTATATGGTATTAAATGGTACCCCTGATGGGTGTGACATGCTTAGAGACATCTGGAACTAGATGAATCAAGTAGGGTTAACCTCAAGTATCACCTTAGAACCCAACGATAAACAGTGATTATTTTATTTCACTTATACACTTGTTTATTATTATGAGAACTTCACATATACATACACTGCTTTACTAGTTATGTTAGTGAAACCATTGGGGTGGACTACTAATATTTACTCACACACTAATTGAGTGGCCTTGGGAATTTGGTACCTAATCATACCTCATAATCAGAATTATTGGTAGTGAAGAGGCCTAATATGGGATGAAAAATTATTAGGAATTAGTCATAGTTATGATATTTTGATGAGGTGAGGCTCAGGGAAGGTATTAAATCATCTTCTATATTTTTTCCATTTTTTATATTTTATATATGATATTTTTTATGGGAGATCTATTGGGATGTATAAATCTATGTTTCCATATTTCAATTTTTATTTCATGGATATGTTTTCTTAATATTTTATACTTTAATTATTATTATTATAGCTGTATTTTAGATATTTTAATTATTTATTCACACTAATATGAGGGTATAGTCTCCCCACAATGACACCTTATACCCTCACTATTATTTAGTATCCTCTATTGTATGGGGAGTCATACTTAAGGTTATGCAATGCCACTAGTTGAGATACTTGTGAGTGGACTTAGGCCCGAGATGTCAAAAAGTTTTATTAGAGAATATTTTTATTTTTGTTTATATTTATAGCATAGAATACAATAAATAATGATGTTTTAGAACTTTTAATTGAACAAAATTGTGCATCATGAAAACATTTTTTGATGGGAATTTCAAGATAGAAGGGATATATGATTATTATTCTTGGTTTTTTCTATTATGATTGTGATGTTTGTTCAAATATGATGTGTATGTTTGAAATTTTTATTTATGGTTTTTTTCTCTTGTATCATAGTGGAAAGAGGCCAGTATACATGCATCATTTTTGAAACATAGGATTCCTATTTCATTCATGTTCTTGTGTGTGATTAATTCACTGAAAATAGAGGGTTAAACTATTTTAAGTTCAAAAAACAACTTATATGGTGTTTTACTATATAACTTATAGGAGTAATTATATTCTATAGGACTATGGTATTTAATTTTAACAATAATTCATGTGGATCCCATTATGGGATGTTCTCCTATTATAGCTATATATTCCCTCTGTGATAGGGATTTATGGTGACACTTAGTGGGTTGTTATATGAATTATATGCATTAGTGATGGGACCTTTGTGGATGAATATGATGTTGGTTTGGTTACTTAAAGTATCAACAACAACCTATATAGTGTTTCCCATTATATATTCTCGGAGAAATTATATTTAACTAAACCAAATGATTATGGTTTCACTTGATATACATCATTATGTTATGATTCCATTATATGTACAAGGATGTGACTTGGTCTTTGAGGGGGTATTCTAGTATGTATATGCCCGATGAGGATGGGTGTCTTGGAATGAGTGGTTAAATCGACATGTAATTCCTGTAATATATATATATATATATATGAGGACCTAGGATGGTTTTTTTGGCATGTGAGTTTCCTAGTGATGTTTGATATGGGAGAATAGATGTTTCCCCAAGAGTGGTAGTCCCCATGGTACATGTATTATGGGGTAATATGGAGAGCCTAGTATGTTTGAGATGTGGCTCAAGATATTGATGAGTTTTGTAAAATGATTGAGTAATAGGACATTTTCTTCTACTATTATTGAGACAAGTTTTTGTATATATTAGGGAATCCCAAGGGTGGGGTTAGCCTAGGATTATGATTATCTTAAAATATACAACATGAGTAAATGATCTATATTAAGAGATTAATGCATGGGAGGTGGTATTGGGTATATGATATAGGCACATAGTGGAATCATGTATAATGCATATGTTGTTGGGTTTAACACGTGGGAGGCATACTTAGCTGGTTAATTGGGAAAGCGAGCCTATAATGGATGGGATACAAATTAGGATATCATGAGTGACATGACTTCAGAATATTAGAGTTTAATCAATGGGGAATGATTTCAACTCAATTTTATTTGTGTCCAGTGGGGCATGGATAGTTGTTTAGACGTGTGAGTCTAGGTTGACAGTGTGTAAATCATGGGATCCTGAGTTGCATTGTGTTATCGGGTAGTACATAATAATACACTTGTTGAGTTCGGATGAGATAGAGATAGATAATATTTAAGAACCTGTAATAGGGTTCTTTAGAGGATCAATCTACCTTGAGAGTAAAGTGAGACCTAGTAAGGCTTTTTGAGAAAAGCATCAATGTGTGAGGGAAAGTGTGTACCAGTTATATGTAGTTCCCATTTGGTTTTAGATCAATGAGTGGTACATGTAAACATCTATTGTAAATTTTTTGGGTTCTAGGAGAACCTGAGTGGGGTGATGATGGATACCCCTCGGTTCCTGAATACTCATAGAAGAGTCATGGGATCTTAATATGGGATTTGGTATATGATCTCACTTGGGATATACACAGGGGTGAGGTATAACCTTTCATCTAGTTGGGAGATGATAATATATGGATTTGATGAGAATTTCATAGGCATAGTGGCCCATAGTTTTGATAATAATGGGAGTTGATCCTATATGGTATGTAGAGACATCAGTGATGGATCAGATTGTAGTGGAATAGTTGATTTGAGTTTTATCCTAGAATGGTGTCATCTAGGGATGGGATGAGTGTGGATCAGATGAAGCAACACATGTGTTATATTGAAACTTTTTGGGCATTGTGCTCGAGTAATGATGTAAGATAAATCATATGGTGGGGATTGCACCATGGATTATTTTAGCGTGTGATGATCAAATTGTGTTTTTTTAGTAAATGTTGGGAGTGACATGTAATTGTAACCAACCGAGTGGTGGTCATGATTTTTAGATGGTTCTTGGGTAAATTTAGATAAGATAGGTACAATAAAATGAAATTAATATAAGTTGGTATTAATTTGTTAAATCGGAAAAGGTTAGTATGATTGGAAACTAGTCACCGCTTGATGTGGGGTGATGATAGAGAGGTATGACCAAGTGTGTATTATGGGAAACAGGTTAATGGGTGAATGGGTCTATATAATATTGGTGCTTATGGAATGTACACTATAATGAACAATAAGGAGAGGCCTTGTGATATGGATATAGTATCGTGAGTGAGATGACAGATTCTAATAAGGATGGTCAGGTAACACTTAGGTGTCACGTCAGGAAAGTGAGGGTCTTGTATAGACCCACAACTTCAACGAGTGGTGTATGACATTAGTGAATTGTTAATTTTTGAATTACACTAACATTAGAACATTTTTATAGAGTTGGTGAAACTAGTGGCACTATGATGTGAGATTTGATGGGATTTTAAATAGTGGAATTGGTTTGGGTATAGTATTGGCATAACCATAATCGACGAGATATATGAGATTTGGTTCACACATTAGGTCTTAGTGATTAGGATGATTTACAAGGGATGTGTGGGGTTTATTCTTAGGGAAAATATTTTTAATAAATTTTATGTTTTTTATATTATTTTTTTGATATTATATGGATTATTTTTGAGACCAGGTGCTGAGATGACATGAAAATCTGAGGCCTGATGTTACTGAAATAAATTTTTGAAATATATTAAATATATCAAATAACACATGCATGTATTTTTTCTAAAAAATTAGAATAACTCTCAAAACAAATCCCAAATTAGAAATATTAGGGTAGTATTGAGTTCTGAACACAGGTTTTACCCTAGGCATGACATAATCTTTATCGGCACATGTTATTTGTGAAAAAGTCATTACGGGAGTATAATTAATAAATTAAATTAAATAATTCAATTTATTTTATCTTTATTCAATATAGTGAATGGATATCCTATGAATACATAGTTATGGGGATTTATTCATGGTTGGTCTCTCAAATCCTAGAGATTTAGACAACTACTCAAGATCATTTTTGGAAAACAATATTGGATCGGGACCAAATCATGGATCGTTTCACCAATAGAGTATCTGGACCTCATCAATAATGAAAAAATGGAACCATTATTTTTCATCGATTGATCCAAAATCTAGGTAGGATATTTTATTTTGTGCTTTTCATCCCATTCCTTACACACAGATGAACACAGATTAATTCCACAAATGAAATTCATTCGTGTATCATCTTTATTCTTAATTTGATAGAATTGTTATTTTTTTCATTATGTTTATTCCTATTCATTAATATTATTCTATGAAAAAAAATCGAGGAAAAATGAATAAAGGCCAAGTTTTATTCCTCACTTTTCATGGCTTATGGATTTCTCCCCTGTTTCTTTGCTTGATCATTGTTTGTATTTCCCTTGGCCAATAGTTTGAACAATACTCAGTATTCGATCCCTACACAACCATTCTTCATCTCCACAGATTGATGTTGTAGGTATGACCCATGATGGAGGTTGTGTTTTTGGAATCAATGATGATGGTTTATATATCTAGGTAGAACGAGACCAAATTGGGAGTTCTTTGTTCCTCCCAATCGATGCATGGTGTGGTGAAGAATGGCTTGAAAAATGGTTTTTCGAGCAGATCGAGGAACTAGATTCCAACTAGTGATGATGGAAAGGCTCAGATGACCCCTAATATATAGGATCAGATGAGGGCGGTGGAACTGGTGATGTTCAAGATGATGCGAAGAAAAATCTTACAGATCTGGAAAATAATGATCAACATGACATGTATTTCTGGATTACACTCCATGTGGGACCCCCTGGCTATGGTGCTGGGGTTTCAGATATAGTTAAGTATCACATGCCATGTTATATTCTCACACACCATGTGACCTTTCCATGATGGATTGACATGTACTTTGGAATTTATAGTGACACAGTTAGTGTAAAGTTGTGTACTTGGACATAGGCATGACTATATGTACATGGGTAGGTAGACAGGCATGGCTAGTAGTACACAGACATGGCCAGGAGACATGGGTAGGGAGTTGTGTGATCTCTATATTCCATGTGCTATTAATACATGTTGTGTATAGATTTAAATTCCATGTGAGTATTTACCACATGGGAAGACCTACAGATAGCTGGACATATCATGTAACCTCTTTTAAGGGTGTTTTTAGCCCTTTATTTATTTAGTTTGGACCAATCTTGGCTGAGTGTGTTCCCTTGGTCCAATCACTTAAGGGAATAGTGAGACATTGCATCCACATCACAAGATTGTGATACCCTCTAGAGGATGAGTCTTAGATAGAGTTTATTATGTCCCTCCATGAGACTAGAGTGTGACCATCTATCATCTTTATACCCTAGGTGGGGGTTTTGAAATTGGAATGACCTCCTTGAGTTGAGAATTTATCCTCTATCTAGTAGGAAATATTGGTAGAGTTCATGTAATCATTGTAATATGATTCCATACATGGAGGGTTGATCTAGATTGGGTTCGTGGTGTCCCCCAGTGGTTCTGGGCATGATCCCCTATCTGAGTAACAAGGTCTTCTGAAACTAGTGATCTTTCCTAGGTGAGGCACAATGATATTTCCCTATTGATTGATTGTATCCAATGATGGAAAGGCTTGTGGAGTGGAATCTACCAGAATGAGCATTTCTTTGAGCAGAATCCAATGGTTGGAAGTTAGTTGTGAATGCCTGGTGGAGTGATGTTATTCTTAAGTATTTATGGGTTTTTTCTATTATAAATTGATTATCATATCTTATATTGAGATGAATGTACTTGATGATTCATGTTTAGTGTTTTCAGGGTGTCCTACCAGGTATTGTTATACTCACCCCTACATGGGCTCTACTTGAACATGTTGTGTATTATATAGACGATGTACCTTTTTATGGAATCCTTAGAGTATGTGGAGCTGGTGGAGTGTATCTTGAGTAAGAGAGACTGAGTTTTTTATTAGAATATTGCATTTGATTGTATTACTTTCCCTTTAAGTAGGTTGGAATCTTTAAAGTTTTTGTTTGGCCTTGTATTTGGCCCCTTTTTTATTTAAATTCTTTATTATCATACTCTGGTGGCAGGATTAATGATGCATTCATGAATTTTTTTTCCAGTTGTTTTAGATTTCAGTATTGTGTGGGCCTGAAGATTTGTGTGTGTGTGGGTACATTAGGCTAATGCCTCACATTTGTGGGATATGACTACTCAGTGTTTATTTCTTACCCCTAGCCTATTAGAGGTGGGTATTAGGAGTCACGTGTCGGACCCCAGTGGGTAGAGTCATGAAAGAGCGGTATTTGAGGATTCAGTTCTACTTTAGGACTAGAGTTAGTGATATTTTTTTGGGGAAACAATGTTTAGTGTTTTAAATTTTGCTTTCAGGCCAGATATTCTAGTGTTTGTGCAGTGGTTGATGTATTCATACAACCAAACTCTGATCACCTTCTTTTCCACTCGGCACATGAAAACATAGGTTGCAGGGGAAAAATTGGGACATGCATCATATAAGAATGAGTCGTGTTTTCCATTTTTTTATTCAATTCCATAGATATACTCTTTTTTTACCATCGTACATCTTGTTTTATTTTAGGATAATTCCACATAGACACCCAACTAGGATTATACTATATGATCAAGATAATGATCTTCTTAGTGATGAGGCTTTAGTATAGGGGTTTGTACCATATATTGCACCTCTGGGTGGTTTTACAACTATACCACCACTCGTTGAGTAGTAGATAGTGCTAGAAATGATAGTTGGGGATGAATTTAGGTTGAGTGTGATTCATGAGATTCATAGGTAGAAACCTCCTAGGTTTCGAGGTGATCCAGATCCCCAGGTGGCTGAGGACTATTTAGAGGCAGTCACTTGAGTTATCTACCTTGTGAGGATGCCTGTAGATCAGATAACGGTCCTCATAGTGAGTCTTATTCATGGATATAGTGGGTGATGGTGGATCTTAGTAAATCAGTAACATGAAGAGACAACTCTACCCTAGTCATACTTTTAGTGTCACTTCAAGGAGGGGTTCTATCCAGCCACGTTGTGATTAGTGCACCTATATAAGTTTCTATATTCGAATCAAGGTAGTTTGACTACCACATAATATTCAACAAGGTTTACTGATCTCTCATGTTACTACATAGATATGGTTCCAGATCCATTATTCATATAATGAACCTTTGAGTAGGTATTAAGCTGGGACATCAGGGAATTAGTGGTATCCCTTTGTATTTCCACTTATTCTAGGGTGCTTGATCAGACCTTGGTAGTGGAGAGCTTCTTAGCAGATAGTGGGTGTGGGTAGCAGGCACCCAAAAGACAAGACCTCAATAACATGTGGACAACAAAAGTCACATAGATCTAATAATGTCAGATTCTTTAGAAGGATATCACATTACATAAGGTTAGTGGTTTAGGGTTCTTATAATTTTTGAAATCAGCTAATGGAGAGGTAGTGTTTTTACTACGATATTCGGGGATATATGGCTCAGGATTGTCTGAACCTTCATACAGCATATCAAGAGACGATTGAGGGACCTCCATGGTAGATACAAAGGAAAGAGTAGGGTGGTATTTAAGGCAGAAGATGTGTTATAGGGGCCGACATTACAACATGAGGTGGTCAGTAGTTTGACCTATTACCACCACCACCCCTAGGTGGTCTATGATAAGATGAGGGGGCTGGTGGTCAGGGGAGAGGCTAGCTGCAGACTATGTAGTCCTAACACCTCAAGGCTCTAGGGTTGATATGAGGTGTGATCTATGTCTTTTCTACTTTATCTACACTATTTATAGAAACAGGTGAGAGCTATTCCTTCCTTTACACTTATATGGTTTGAGACTTAAAGATTCTAGTTGATCCTTTGGCTTTACCCTTGTGATTAGAGACTCTGACAGGTAGTGAATCAAAAATTAAGCACTTGTGTCGATAGTGCGATATGATTCTTGGTGGTGAGAGTTTTTTTATGGGTTCTCTTTATAGAAGCGATGAGGAATTATGGCTTCATCCTATTTATGGACCAGTTATCCATAGTTCATTCCCAAATTGACTATTTTAGGCAGAGGATAAAGTGTTTTCATAGTGATAGAATGAGGTATTCCTTTGTGGGTGAAAAGGAAACCTTGATAGAGAAGGATGAGATTATGAATAAGAGAGTGCAGTAGATTACTCACCAGTTGGATAGCATAACTCATGGTGAAGTGGATGTTATAATCATTTAGTTTTCTATAGTGGTGGTGGAGTTTGAGGATGCATTTTATGAGGACATATTAGGTTTACCTCTTCATCGAGATCTATAATTGTTCATTTTCTTACACCTTGTGATGTCCTTTATATCATCACCAGTATATTGGATAGACCCATAAAGCTTCATGAGCCGAGGGTGTAGTTAGAGGACTTACAGGACAAGGGTTTTGTGAGACCCATTTTCTCCTCCTAAGAAGCCCCAGTATTGTTCACCAAGAAGGTGGATGGGAGCTTGAATTTATGTGTGGACTACCAGTTCTTGAACTAGGTGACCACGAAGAATAATCATCCACTACCGAGGATCGACAACATCTTTGATCTATTGAGTGGGGAACAATTGTTCTTCAATATTGACCTCAGGTTAAGCTATAACTAATTGTGAGTACGGAATGCGAAGATGACATTCATATGTTTCCATGATCACTATGAGTACTTGGTGATTCCATTTGGTATGATGAATTCCCCATCAGTGTTAATGAGACTCATGAATAAGATCTTTATGCCTTTATTAGACCAGTTCATGGTGATCTTCATCGATGACATCATGACATATTTGGTGTCTGAGGAGGAGTATGTGTGACAATTGGGGATGTTTCTAGACACACTCTGAGGGTACCAAATTTTTGGGAAACTCTCGAAGTTTCGGTTTTTTATCTGAGAGGTCCAATTCCAGGGACACATCACCTCATATGCTAGAGTATCAGTGGACCCGATGAAGGTTGAGGCATTTCTTTCTTCGGATCCATTACTACAAAATAGGCCTTTAATAGCACTAAAAATGGACTTTATCAGCACTAAAGAAGCACTGATTACTAGAGCATGGTTAAAATCCCTAGTCTTTTATCAGTGCTAAAAAATGTTGATAAAGGGGTCCTTTATCATCACTTATAAAAGTGCTGATAAAGGTCACCTTTATCAGTTCTTCTATAAGCGCTGATAAAGGACTTATTTATTACCACTTATAAAAGTACTGATAAAGGGACAAACTATAGTGTGCTGTTACAGTACATTGCCCCACCAGTCCAGTGTGCTATAACAGTACACTGAAGCACCAAAAAACACAAAAAAATTAACAAAATAATGTATGAATATAGAATTTAAATTAAGAGAAAACAATATAGGCTCGTTTTCTCTATTTTGAAAATATAATGTGTTTTTTAAACAAAAATGATACTTATACTGGTCACATCATGTATCAGATTGAGATGTGGATGTGTCATAAATTTCTCAAATGACTTATAGATCATTTTCTTAAAGTATCAAAACAATTCGAATGTTTTTCCTAGTTTTTGAGAACGTCACTTGTCTTTTTTTTACTAAAATGTCATTTTAAAATGGAAACATGCACTTTGACTCATAATGATCATATCATGTGTCAGTTTAATGTGATACTAATTCCTTCATGTAAAAAATTACCATGAATCATATTCCTAAATTATAAAGATAATATGAGTGTAGTTTCTCTGTTTTTAGCGAGTGATACTTTTTGAACAAAAATGTTGATTTTAAACTGATAACTGACACATTGAGTCATGCCAAAAACATAATGTATCAAATTTAGGTGAGGCTGATTCCTACACATCACAAATTACTTATGGATATTTTTATTAAAGTATCAAAATAACTTGAATGCATTTTCTTAGTTTTGAGTTGGTGAGTTGTCCTTTTTACTAAAATTGATGTTAATTTTAAATAAAAAGACACAGTTTAAGTCACATTGGTCACAATGGGCATTGGATTGAGGTGAGAATAATTATTACACATCCCAAATGTCTTATGAATCATTTTTATAAAGTATCAAAACAATCTGAATATTTTTAGTTGGTTTTGAGTACGTCACATGTCTTTTTTACTAAAATTTCATTTTAAACAGGAAACACACACATTGATTCATACCAATCACATTGTGTATCAGTTTTATATGATACGGATTAATAAAAATAAAAAATGACTTATTAATCAATGTCATAAATTATCAATAAAATATGAGCATGTTTTCTTGGTTTTCACTGAGTGACATTTTTTGAACTAAACTATCAACTTTATTTATCTATGTATCGAATGATGAGTAACAACTATTTTATATTTTTTAGCAGTGGAAGGCATGAACCCCATTTAGGTTTATTGCCTATCGAGGTTAGTGTTAACAAAGTACACACCTCCATCGACCACTTTTTATAATCATATAAATCCCAATTAATTTTTAATAAAATAAATCCTATTAAAAAATTCAAGTTTTATAAAAAAAATTTTAAAAAATTCTCAACCATTTATTTTATTAATATTTTATTTGTAAATCCACCTATGTTGCTTGAAATACTCTAAGAAGTAGTCATCCATGGGATGAATAATGCTCAGAGTTGTAAAAGAAACATAAAAGAGATGGGGTATGAGTCTCTAAGGGAAAAATGCAATAATAACTATTATAGAGATGAAACAAATGATGATGACAATTGTACTTCATTGTGTTCTCTAAAAGGGGAAATGTCACCCATTTGTGAGAATTACACCATTGAAACTAATTATCAACTTGAAATCTCCATTGCCACTAAATCCTTCCAAAGAAAATCTCCACACAACTAGAGAAATGATAGAGTGAAGGGCGGGAAAGAAATAGAGAGGGTGGATACCGAAGAATCAAAATATGCCACTATAGTGCTATGTAGCCCGGGGGTCTTGGGTTGCTACATTGTAATTTCAGCTGATGAGTGTATGTTAAAAAAATTAATTTATTTTATTTGACATGAAGGAAGAGTTAATGATGAATTAATTTCATTTTTATCCTTGAAATTATCTACAAGGATCCAAATAAAACTTTAATAAAATAATTTATCGAGGATTTCTTAATGTTTTTTTTTGATAAAACTTGGATTTTTAATAGGTTTTATTTTATTAAAAAATGACAGGGTTTTATATGATTGAAAAAATAGGTCTATGGAGATGTGTATCTAGTTCACACTTACCTCGATAGGTAATAAACCTAAATGGGGTTCATGCCTTCCACCTTCAAAAAATATAAAATGGAGGTCACCCCTCATTCAATACATAGATAAATAAAGTGAATCTACTTAAATATTATATATATATATATATATGTTATATATATATATATGTATTATATTAGAAACATAATTTGAATATAATTATATATATATATATATATATATATTATTTATCATTTTTAAATGTATTTAAATATACAATATATTATTCGATATATATATATAACACTATTTTTTCTAATGAAACTAAAAAATACTTTTATTAATAATTTTTAAATTATATTAATTATAAATATTTATTATTCTAGGTAATTGTGTATAAAATATAATTATTTAAATTTTGTAAAGTTTAATTATTTCAAAAAAATGTATATATAGTTACCTAATTTTATTATTTTCAAAGTAACATGAGTTTAAATATTTTATTGGTTATTTAAGTATATATTATATTACTATTAATTAAATATATATATAGACCTAAAAAGTAGATATAGACCTAAAATGATGAATACCTAAAAATAATTTCTAATATATATAATTTGATAACTTCCATTCACTGAGGAGATGCACCCCCTAAGACTCTCATTGAACAACCTTTGCATTGCATGAGTCAGTAGAAATGTCCAACTGACTCTACCCCATCGACCCTTCCACAACACCAGGCTTGAAGCCCTTGTTGTTATCTCCAGAAACTATAACTTGTTGTTGTTTGTGGTTATTAGTCCCTCGCCTACAGGAAGATATAGAATGACCCAATTTCATATAGGAACCATAGAAATAGACCAACGATTAAAACCACACAACCTACTTGCATCAAAATTATTCCCCCCACTGTAATCTAAATATAATCTACAGGCACTCTCAAGACATCAACTTCCACACAAATGTAAGGATAAATAGGTTGAGAAACCAATCAGGTTTTACTATCAGAACCATATATCTACCAATGAGATTCCTTAGCATGCATATAATCACTAGATTTTGAAAAGGTAAAGGGAGATTGGGGAAGCTAACCCAAATCGATGTTGTTGGAATGTCGTGCTTCATATGAAAGTCATATGACAACCTGAAGAGATAGAACCAGAAGCTATTGTAGCTACGGGGGGAACTAGGCCAGGCCCTGACCAAATCTTCCTCTGAAGTAAACTGAATCATGATGTTATTTTTGTTGAGAAGACCTACCATTGCTCAATCTTGCAACACCAAGACTCGAAGATTAACCCATTGAAGGTGTCCACCTAAGGGAGAAGCTGCTTAAACTGCATAATCAAGGTGATATTAAGAAGAGCCGATGTCGTGTTGTACTTCAAGGTCGATATTGAAAGATTCAAAACACCATCGAACAGATTCAGGACCTTAGGGTGATGTTATTGGGGGAAAGTTGATAGAAAATCGAGGTTGTAGAAAGGGGGAATGAATGATAAGTGCCCTTGAAGGGTTCTCAATAGGTTATGTTTTTTAATTAGATCAAGACACTTTTATCAGGGTTTTTAAAAATCACTGATAAAGAGACCTTTTATCAGTTCTTATTATTTAAGCGCTAATAAAAGACATATTTATCAATGCTTTTTTAGCACTGATAAATATTACTTTTATCTGGGCTTTTTTTAGCACTTATAAAGCCTCATATTTATCAGTGATAAGAAAAGAACTGATAATGATTTATTTTATTTTTTATTATTACTTAAGCACCGATAAAGGATTTATAATTTTAATTATAAATATTTTTTTATAAACACACACACACACACAAATATATTTAATCAATATATAAATATAAATAGAGTAAATATATTTCTTATTTAAATATATTTATTATAATTTTATAATTATTTAAATATACAATTATTTATTTATAATTATATAAATATTATAAAAATATTTATATCATTATATATATTTATATAATTATATATATATATATATTTAATAACTATATATAAATATAAATATAGTAAATATATTCATTATTTAAGTAAATTTATTATAAATTTAATAATTATTTAAATATATATAATTATTTATTAATAATTATTTAAATATAAATAATTATTTATTTTTAATTATATAAATACTTTAAAAAATATATTTATTTATTTATAATTATAAATATATAATTTTATAAATATAATATGTACATTTTTAAATATATTTATTTATAAATATTTTTTTATAAATATTTTTTACAGATATTTTTTTAACATTATTAATGAATATATAATTTTAAGTGCATGGGTGTTAAATTGAATAAAATAAAAATAAGCACACTTTAATAATATTGAAAAATGGATAAGTTTTGTGTGTGTACATTGTATATAAGAATGCATTAATTACGTATATATGAAATCAATATAACACACATTTGATCTATGCTAAATTTAAAAATAAAACAAAATTTAATTATATGTCGATTACTCTATGCAATTAGTCAGTATTTTTAATTCATATTAATTTCTAATTATAAACCATTATTCACTAAATATAACGCATAAATATTTTTTAATATATAAATCATATTTATATACATTAATATATATCTATATATTTAATATATACTATTTATTAACATTATTAATAATCATCTAATTAATTAAATGTTTAATATTTTTCTCAATTTAATTATTTTTAATTTTAATTTGTTGAATTTTCATTTTGTATATCTATATATTTAATACATAATATTTATTAGTATTTATAATTTATATATAGTATAATCAATTTATTCATTTTTATCAATAATTATTTAATTAATAAAATTTTAATATTTTTTTAAGATCTAATTTTTTATTTTTTATTATTTAATTATTTCATTTTTTCAGACCTTTTTCAGTGATAAAAAAGCACTAATAAAGGATTCTTTTATGAGTGTTAAAAATATAGTATTGATAGAGAGTACCCTTTATTAGCACTAAAAAAGAGCTGATAAAGGGTAGCCTTTATGAACGCAAAATATAAATCACTGATAAAAGGTTGTATTTATTAATGCTAAAAATAAAGCACTGACAAATGAGACCTTTACCCGTGCTAAAAAAAGCGATAATAAAGTGTTAAACTTATTAGCGCTTTCTTTAGCACTGATAAAGATGCCATATATCAGCGCTTTTTTCAAGCGCTAAAAAATACCAGCGCTGTTAAAAACCAGTTTTATAGTAGTGATCCACCCTAGAGGGTTACTGAGGTGTGGAGATTCCTTGGACTGGTAGGGTATTATTATAGGGTTTTAACTGACTTCTATAGAGTTTCAACACACTTGATAGCTTTGACCAGGATGGGGAATCCTTTTGTATGAAAGAAAAGGTGTCAGTAGTGATTCCATGAGTTGAGACAGAGGTTGATGAGTGCTCCCATATTGAGATTTCTAGAGGAGGGTGTTAAGTATGTACTGTTTTGCGATGCATCAGGGAAAAGACTTGGTTATGTTCTATAAAAGAGGTAGACCAAATAGGAGCAGGTACTATTTGGGCCACATGGATTTCAGGCCACAAAAAAGACCAAGAATCACGGGTAGACCACATAGGATTAGGCCCAGAAGAGGATTCAAAGCATAATAGCAACCACCAGAGTAGAGCTAACCAGATTGAAATAATGAGAGGTTATGCAAACTGCCATCGGGACCAGGCATCACACAACTCTGTATAGGGAAATTCTATCCAATCAGCCATGTGAGGTGGGGAACTAGGTTCCTTCAAGATGCAAATTCTAGGGAGGGCTGTTTCAAGTGTGACAGTTCTTGGTCCTTTAATTTCATGTATTTGGTTGTGTATGATTCTTGTGACTTGAGCCTATGGGTTATGTAAGGGTTCCCATTCAACCCTTAAAAGGGGGATTATACAAAAATAAATAAAAAGAATCCCTTCGGGCCATTAGGTGGTAAGGAAGAGGCAGACATTTATTTCATAATTTTCACATCATTTGATATCACATGATAATAACTACATAACCCAAAATCTTGATTTAGCATTGATATTCTTCATATTGAAGATTTAGTGACACTACCCGATTGGTGAGCGATTTGTTGTTAAATCTAACCAAAAGAGTCTCAAGTATATCTTCTCATAGAATAATCTTAACGTGAGGTAGAGGAGATGGATTGAGTTACTATAGGAGTATGGTGTCAATATTTTCTATACTCATAGGAATGTGAACATTGTGGTAGACACTATCAGTAGGAGATCTTATTCTCAGTTGTTAACTAAGGCATCAGAGCAGTTAGCCTCATTGAATTTTTCCTTTTTGGATAGGGATGGTGCTTCATGTATTCAATCAATTATTGTAAAACCATTTCTTTTATATCATGTTAGAGGTTATCATAAGGGAGATATCGAGTGTGAGACCTTATGTTCGTATATATCCACTCGATGTGCTCTGAATGGATATTCTGAAGGTGCGGATCACACTATCCTTTTGAAAGTACGGTTGATGTTACATATGATGTTGTGGGAGGAGGTGATGTGGAAGTTTCATACATCCCCATTAGTGGTACATCCAGGTGTGAATAATACGTACCAAGACCTATGCTGTTTGTTTTGGTGAAAAGGAATGAAGAAGGAAGTTGTAGAGTTTGTATCATGATGCCTTTCTTGTCAGCAAGTGAAGGATGAGTACCCAGTTCTAGTGGGTTTAGCTTCACCCCTCGACATTCCAGAGTGGAGGTGTGATGTGAAATCCATGGAATTCATGATAGGTTTACCATGTATTTCCATGGTACATGATTCCAACTGGGTAATCATAGACTGACTCACCAAGTCATCCCAATTCCTAGTTATTTGAGAGCATAGTTCAGTAGAGAGGTTGGAATGCCTATACATGTAGAAGATAGATAGAATCCATGGAGTCCCCTCAATGATAATTTTATATCATGATGCTTTCTTCATGTCATGATTATGGGGAGGATTATCTAAGGCCTTTGGGGATCAGTTATGATTGAGCACAAAGTTTCACCCCCAGAATGATGAACAGACAGAGAAAGCCATTCAGGTATTGGAAAACATGATGTGGGCCTGCATGTTGGACTTTGGATGTAGTTGGGAGGATCATCTATCCTTGGTTTAATTTTCATTCAATAATAATTACCTTTCCACCATTGGTTTGTCACTATTCGAGTATTTGTATGGGTGACCCTGCAAGTCACAACTTTTTTGTACTGATCCATGAGAGTCAACTCTCATGGGTCCATAATTGGTGTGAGAAACTACAGAGAATGTTTAGATCAACCAAGAGTGGATAATAAATTCAAAAAGACGTTATAATTCTTATGAGGACCGATGATGGAGACCTTTGGTGTTTGAAGAGGGAGACCATGTGTTCCTGAGGGTCTCACCTCAATGTAGATTGCAGATATTTGGTCGGGGAAAAAGGTTATCTCTAATATTAATTTGTCCCTTCCAGATACCATGTAGAGTTAGCGAGGTGACATACCTCTTAGCTCTGTCGCTGCAGTTGGACCAGGTACACAACATCTTCCACGTGTTGCAACTAAGGAGGTTTGTGAATAACCCATTGCATGTTATTGACTGGGGTGAGCTAGACATCAATGATGAAGATACCTTTATAGAGTACTCAGTGGAGATTGAGGATCAATAGGATAAGATCTTTTATGGATAATAAATTCCCCTAGTTCTTGTTTGGTTGAAGAAAATGGACCTTCAGGAGAGATCATAGGAGTGGGAGACCCAGATGTGAGCCCAATACCCTCATAGTTTTTACTACGTTTTTCTCTTTTTTGGGAAAAAAAGACCTAAAGTTGGAAGAATGCAATGAATCATATTTTCTATGTATTATTTTTTTGATATTATATAGATTATTTTCAAGACCAAGCATTGAGATGACATGCGATTCTGTGGCCCGGTGTTCCCAGGATAAATGTTTGAAATATACTAAATATATTAAATAGAACATGCATGCAATTTTACTAAAAAAGTGTAATAATTCTTGAATGGGAGTCTAGATTAGAAATCTAAGGGTACCATTGAGTTAAAAATGTTGGTTTTACCCTAGGCATGGAATAATCTTTATCGGTGTGGTCTATTTGTGAAAAATTCACTACCGATGCAGAATTAATAAAATAAAATAAATAATTAAATTCAATTTATTATTATTTGACATAACGATCAAATATCCTATAAATACATAGTTATGTATAGCTACTCAAACCCTAGATATTTAGATGACTACTGGAGAGAATTATTTGTGAATAATGATGAAATATGACCCAATCGTGGATCATTGTACTAATGGAGTTTGTGGATCTTATTAATGATGGAAATGCAGAACCATTATTCATCAATAATCAATCCAAAATCTAGGTAGGATGTTTGATTTCTTATTTTACATCACGTTATTTAATCTCAGACAAACATAGATAATCCCATGAACATAATTGATATTCACATCATCGGTATATCTAATATGATAGAATTTTTATTTTGTTTATTGTTTTTATTCGTCTTCATTTTTCTTCTTCTATGACAACAGATCGAGTCCAAATGAATATAGGCTAAGGTTCATTCCTCACATTTCATGGATTGTGGATTTCTCCCCCATTTATTCATTAGATCATCTTTGGTACTTACCTTGGCCTATGGTTTGACCAATACATGGTTTTTGGTCATTGCACGACCGTTCTTTAGTGCAATGGATCAATGTCGTGGGTATGGCTCATGATGGAGGTTGAATTTTGGGAATCAATGATGACAGTGGGTATATCAAGGGATAAATAGAAAAAATCATGTGTTCTTCATTCCTACTGAGTGATGCACGGTACAATGATGAATGACTTGATAGATTATTTTTCAAGCAGGTTGAGGACATGAATTTTGGATGGTGACAATGGAAAGGCATGGTTGACCCATGATCAATAAGGTCCAATGATGAAATTGTATTTGGAAATGTGTAGGTTGATGTGGAGGATTATCTGAAGGATCTAAAAAATCCTAATCAACACGATTTGTATTTCGGAATTACATGCAGTGTAGGACTCCCTGACAGTAACACTAGGTTTTTAGATAGAGTTAAGTATCACATTCCTTGCGATATGCTCACACATTGTGTGACCTCTTCATGATGTCTCAACATGTACTATGGAAAGTACATAGACATGACCAGAATAAAACAGCTAGTGGAATTCCATATACTTGGATATGGGAACGACCAGGTGTATATGAGCATAACTAGGTATACATGGGTTGGTATACAGGCACAACTAGCAGTACAAAGACATTTATAGGTGACACAAACATGGTTTTCTATGATCTATACATGTCGTGTACTATTTCTACACTCTGTATATTTAGATATTTACATGACGTGTGAGGATTTACCACACATGAAGACCTGTGGATAGTTAAACACACAGTTTACCCCTAGTAAATATCTTGTATCCCTAGTACAAGCTGTATACCCCTAGTACACGCCGTGTACCCCCATTAAATGGTGTTTTTATCCCTTAGTTTTTTTAGTTTGGACCATTTTAGTTGAGTGTGTTCACTTGGTCCATTCCCTCTAGGGTACGATAGTACATTGCATCTACATCACAGGATCGTGATCCCCTCTAGAGGATGAGTCTCATATAGAGTTCATTGTGTCCCTTCATGAGACTGGAGCATGATCCTCTATCATATTTATACACTAGGTGGGGTTTTCAAAATTAAAATTACCCCCTTGAGTAGAGATTTGATCCTCCATCTAGCTAGTTATATCATTATGGTTCGTGGTACTGTTGGAATGTGATCCTCTATATGGAAGGATGATCCAGATTGGGTTTATGGTGTCCCATAGTGGTTCTAGGAATGAAATCCTATCTGAGTATTAAGGTATTTTAAGACCTTTTAGATTTCTTTGGTGGGTATCAATTATATCGAACTCTTGATTGAGTGTCTCCGATGATGGAATGGCCCATGGAGTGGATTCTCCTAGAACGAGCATTGCTTCGATCAGAATCCTATGGCTAGCAGTTGGTTGTGGCCACCTAGTGATGAGGTTTCCTTCTTAAGTTTATCTTGGTGTTTTATATTATACATCAATTATTATATCTTATATTGATCTTACTATCTTTGGTGCTTCATTTTTAGTGTTTTTTGGGTGTTCTAATGGGTATTGTTATACTTATCCCTACATGGGATCTACCCATACATGTCATGTCTTATATAGATGATGACCCTTTAGATTGTGTCCTTAGAGGATGTGAATTTGTTGGAGTGTAACTTGATCTAGGCATACTGAAGTGTTTACCGGGAGCTTACATTTGATCGTATTCCTTTACCTTGGATTAGGTTGGACTCTTGTTTGGTCAGGATTTTATTTGGCCCCTTTTTCAGTTTCAGTACTTCACTTTCATACTATGGTAGTGAGGTTATATATATTTGCATTAATTTTTTTAGTTGTTTTATATTTCATCATTGTTTGGGCTTGGATATATGTGTGTGTGTGTACATTATGCTAATGCATCCCATTTGTGGGATATGCCTACTCGACACTAGTCTCCATCCCCTGGACTATTAGAAGAGGGATTTGGGAATCACTAGTCGGACATTAATGGGTCAGTTCTTGAAAAAAATCATTATGGTGATGAAGTTTTAATCACTCATTCCATTACAATTTGTAAAATTCATGAAAAATTTAAATTTTTAGTCTCAGGGTGGGGAAAATTTTTGAATCTTAGAATCATAACAAAAATCTAATTGTTAGAACATTTTGAGGACATTTTTTTTTATATGGTTGGAGGCCATGGAGGTTGGGTTCTCTAGTTAATGTTGGGGAAGGGTTGGTATAATAATTTGAGTATGTGGAAAGGGAAATATGAACCCAATTTAATTTTTGTGTGGGATTATTTAACTTTTGGATGAAACTTAAATATTTTTAGATTTTAATTTAAATCTAAAATTTTAGTTTTAAATCTATATATATATTTGTTCTAGGTTTATTAAAATGATTGGGTTTTCAAGAGTAATTATTTGGGGATAACCTTGGCTCTATCAAGTGTATTGGGACCTAGTAGAGGTGTTAAAAGTGTTGTAATGGGGAAAATATTGAGTTTTGAGAGTTGGCCCAGTTCAGGGATATCTTTGAAACTATTTCTTTTAGATGGGGGTTTTAGAATTTCTTCCAAGGTGTTGAAACTGGGTGGAATAATTTTGGAGTGTTTTTAGTATTTTTGAGGTATTAATTTTTATCAAAAAAATTTCTAAGTGTAATAACTTATGCCTGATTTTTCTCCTAAGTGTAAAAAATTAAATATCACAGGGAGGAGGAAAATATATATTATGTATTATGTAATTTTTTACCATATAGAAAAATATTAGGTATAATTTTTTTGCTAAGTTAAAATATTATATATCACAAGGAGGAAAATAAAATATATTCCATATGAAATTTTTCTAAAGGAGAAAAACTTACGTATTGGATATGATATATAAAATATATTATGCATTGAAGAAAATGATACATATTTTTTTTTATAGAAATGAAAAAACCTTAAGTGATAATAAATCTATTACATATGTAATTAATCCCATGTATAATATATTATATATGAGAGAAAAACATATGTATCATGAAAACATGTTATGTATTTGATTTTAGAAAAGGAAAATATATTACTATGTGGTTTTTAGCTAAGTAAAATATATTACGTAAATAGTTATATATTATTAATATATTTTTTCCTAAGGTATAAACTTTATGTATGGAGGAAAACATTATGTATTGAGAATATACTAACTATAAGGTTTTTTCCCAAGAAAAAAACATTATGTAAGATTAAAAATATTACGCATGGATTATATATATTATGTATGGATGGAGGATCTTGAAAAATTATAATGTATAGAAACCTAGGATTCTCATACATTGATGTTACATCTCTTTAGATGAATATTCATTACATTACCAAAACACATGCCTAAGTACCGTAATAGTTTAGTGCCTTTGGAAACATTGAACACAATATTCTTAATTCTTGAAAGATATTCAATGTCCCATATTAAGATATTCCCATTAAGATCTCTTTATAGACATACCCTACTTAAGACCTTTCCTTTATAACCTGGGGAATGTAAACATAAGAAAGGATGATCTTAGATTCCAATTAAGTGTAAACAAGGGAGATATGTAACCATAACTTGAGTATAAGGGTATGAGAACATGAGAATAACATTTGAAAACCGTACCCTCAATATCAAATATCATAATCTAGATTCATTTCATGAATAATGGAAGTTCATAAGATATAAATCATAAGATAATCAGAGAAAAATATCCATGAGTGAATAACATTGTCATAGGTTATAGATTTGTGGAATATACATAATCATAGAAAATTTTATGTCGAGGCTACCCACTAAGACATTCATAACATGTTAGGCTTGGGATAACCATCGATGTACCTAATTTAGGCTTGGGATAACCACATATGTACCCTCTAACAAGCTTGGTAAAACCTCAACTGAATGGCCCAAAGTCCTTTATTTTTCTTTATTTTTGATAACCCCCATTTCAAGGGATGAGGGGGAACCCTTACAAGGACCGTAGGCTTAAAGATTACATGGACCGTAGGCTTAAGAGATTACATGACCCAAATGTCTTAGGAAATTCTACCAGACTATCTACAAGGAACTGCCGCTCCCCAGCATCTGCATCATGATAGTAGCTCTCCACCTTCACATGACCATATGGCTAGGCTTCCTGTGCAAGCACAGACTGAAGCTTTAAAAACCATTCAAAATATTTCTTGAGGAAAATATCTTTTCTGCTTTGAAAAGAATTTTTAAAACAAAAAACACTTTAAAAATCCTTCTCACTTTGAAATTATTTATTAAAATATAATTTTTTTACAAATATTAATGAAATAATTTTCTTTAAAAATAAATTTTAAAACATGTAAAGTATGTTTGAATTCATTGAGTGGTCATGACAAAAGGAAATACTATTCATATCATGCATGTTAAAAACACAGATTCTTTTCACAATTTTTAATAAAATACAAATGGAAATTGCTTGGAAAAGACATTAATATTCATTTAATTTTTTTAAAAAGGCATACATGAGTAAAAAATTATTTAATAAATCATTCTAAAAATTTTAAAAACATTTTTGAAAACATTTTTATAAAAACATGGTTTTGGATGAAAAAGGTTTTCGACCGAAAATAAGATTTTTCTTAAGAAAATTATATTAAACTATTGAGTAAATAAAGAGAGGAAAACAAAGGTAAAAATTTATTATCATGAAATAAATAGATGATAATAAAATTCATGAGTTTTTTTAGATATGTATCATAAGATTTTATCATTGGAAACATAGTCCTAAACAATCCCAATAAATGATGAGAGTGTAACATAATTTCTTTACGAATTTTGTAACACTAAAGCCTAATAACCATGGAGGATTATCATTAAAATAAAATTAAAATATGGTTAGGATAAATAAATTCTTGATATTACATGTCAAAGGGGATGTATATACACTTAGTAAAATAATATAGGTGCATAACATAACCATATGTCTCAAAGAAGGAAAATTAAGACAAAAATAACCTACTGCTTTTGTAAAATTTAAACCATAAACCCCATGAAATAGACATCCTAAAATATAGATGTAAATAACCATAATTTTAAATATAATAATAATAAAATACATTCATCCTCATTATATACACCACATAAAAGAAATACATGATGAATATGGCAAGTGTCTCATAAAAAATAAAAGTGAGATATAAATCCCATATTGCTTGTGTATCTTTTGAATCATAAGAACCAATAACTAATAACATAAAATTAAATAATAAATATCCGTAAAATGTGTATATTTATGATATAACATGTAAAATTTACAGTATACACACCATATAAAAGAAACAAGTGCTTATTTTACATGTGTCTCCTAGAAATAAAAGAGAGACTAGAAATCTCATACCTTAAGTCTTGAATTCCATCCTACATGTTAAAAACTAATATATAATAAATATAAGTGTATTATAAATATATTAAATAATAATATTTGTATATATCATACCATATATGAATTATTTACAACCTTTTATTACCCATTTATTAACAATTCCATGTCAAATTCATGTTTCGGTAATAACTGCTTTGTTCTTCATTTATTTTTTGATTAATTATTTTTGATCCTATTAATTTGACCATGGTTTAATAATTTACATAAGTTTAACCATGATATAAATATAATATATATTAATTATATATTTATTTATAGTAATCCATAAAATTTATTGATAGAAAATGAAATACACTACTTCGGGAGATGGTAGGTCGTACGTACACATGAATGATATTTATATTTTATTGTAAGAATGAAATAAATAAAGTTAAATGTTATATTATAATTATAAAATACTTTTTATATCATATATATCACATATTTACATTAAAAACATCTTTATTATCTTCCATGTAAAGCGTGAATGAATCACATCGCTTTGCGAGACGGTAGTCTGTCGTACACACGAATGAAGTTATCATATTCCAAAAAAAGGAAATCATTAATTTATGTGTGATATAATAATTAAATAATTATAAAAATATCATAAATATCAAATATAAAATAAATACATCATTATTTTTAACTGTGGGAGGTGGTAATGGAAAAACGAATAACACCAGTTCACAAGGTGGCAGTCTGCCATACACATGAATGTAGATTTTGTAACCAATTTGATGGAAGTGGAGATGGTTGTAAGTAATTATCTTAACATAACTATATATAATTATATTTAATATACTTATGTTGTTATATCATAATGTTATAACAATAATTGAAGGATTTGGAGGAATAAATAAAACAAAAATGCTTGTTTATGAACGTTGCCTCTTCTTCAAGTATCCTCCTTAGGTTTGCACCAAACCCTTACTAGGTTCAATTTATTTCCAAAATATGGATTTTAGGATGATATTATGTAATTTGGGAATTTATTTATTCAGTTATTTTCCTAACCAAAAGTTTTTTAATGTGTGAATATGAGAGTACAAGGGGGTGGCATTTTATAAGTGAGGTTAGTGGCACACATGTAATTTTTTGAAAGAAAGAATTTTACCCCTGTTTTTTCTTGTAAAAGGGATAAAATAATGAAAACTTATAGGTAATGGAAGATATAATGTCTAAATATGTCCATAAAATTATTTTTTGACAAGTTTTGGGTAATTTTTTTATCCTTATCATTTTAGTATAACGCCCCAATATACCCATTTTTACCTTAACCACTATAAATAATTTTTACTATCTTTACTATTTATTTTGGTCAAAATTAATTTGAAATTATTATAAAATATAAATTATTATTATTCAAAATATGAAATTAAATTTTAAAATTCCATTCACTTAATTGGAAAATTTTAGTTTAAAATTAATCTCACAGACGTGACGAGAAAATGAGTTTTTTTAAGAGAAAATGTTTCAAAGTTTACAAAGTTTTTATATCAATACTCCACATGAAATTGATACCGATGAGATAAATTAGATTAATGGATATATAATTGAACTCATTTTACTTTAAAATAAATTTAAAATATAATTTAACTTTATAAATAAATTAAACAGAAATCCAATTTTCAATTAAAATTCAGTATTATTCACTATTCATCAGAAAATGAAAATTTTCAGAAAAATCCCAACAATTTACCCTAAGATAATTTTGATATTATTATTTAAAAAATGAAGTTAATTTTTTAAAATAAATTTTATAATAGTGGTATAAAAAATTAAAATAAGTGCGCTAAAGGCCACAAAACTGCTTTTTAGAAAAAGATAGTTTTTAATCGTAAAATTAGATTTATCCTTATATATAGTATAGAAAATAAATAATAAGAATGTTAAAAATTAAATTGAATATATAATATATAAATTTCATGAATATAATTCTCCAAGAGTTATTTGTTTAATTTATTAATGTAAAACCCATTTGTGCACATAATAAATAGTTTTTTTTTTTCAGAAAATGACTATCATTATTTTCAAAAGGTTTTTATTTTAATTTCTAATTAATTGGTCACACAAGTTTTTGTTATATATTTATATACACCATATATCTTTATAATTTTTTTAATAATATTTACACCTTTCTTTCTAATGGCTAGGTGATAACTATCATATAAATTGATAATATCTTTATAGTATGTCATGTTCTGTTTAAACTCAGTGTTATGTGAATCGCAATCTAAACTCGGTATTACATGTAATTAAAGACAAAATTAGTGTTGATTTTAATTAAAAATATCAAAAAGATTAAATTTAATCAAAAATATATTTAAAAAAATACTGGAGTGTTACATTCTACCACCTTAAAATGAATTTCACCCTCAAAATTCATCTTGGTTATCAATGGTTTTTCATTTGAAAATTCCTTCACAGAAACCGACACCATACAAATGAATAAATAATTTTCTTTAAAAAGATAAATTGGGAAACATAATATTTACCTAAATTAATTCACAACTTGGTTTTCACATAGGATACAATAGGTGGTAAGTGAGGATTTTTACATGGAAGAAAAGTGTAAATAATTATAGAGAGTGATAGAGATAATTCATCATAAGAATGTGGGTGATTTAGAGATGGTTAATGACCAAAAAACCATAAACCAAAGAGGTGTAAAAAGGTCATTGATATATTAAAAAATGATGATAACATGACAACATTTTATTTCAATATCTTTGTTCTAATGTTGGGGAATTCCTTTTCCATCTACAATAATAAAATATAAAAATGTAATTACTTGAAACCTTTTAATTTAATATGAAAAATTTAACCCTTTGTTCGTGACTTGATAAATTTCCACTTAATACCTGGATCTAATAAAAAAGGTGAATTTTTTATTCCTGAATCACTAGTGTATCATAATATCCATAAATATAATTATAAATCATTCCATTTATCTTTAGTTTTCATCATAACAAAATTGTTAGCACATGTTATGCATAAATCTTCATCTGGTGAAATAATACATTAATCTCTAAAAACTCATCCAAACTTCTAATTAAACCATTCCATAATTGGTTAACCTTATAACCCTTCAAAAATTCAAAATTTATAAATTCAGTCACTAAATTTATCAAAATTAACTCAACATTAATCCCTAAAACAACACGGAGTAGCTCTCAATTGTCACATACCAAACATGTGAATACCTTCATCATGTATTCTCTTGAAACATTTAAATAACCTAAATTATCATAAAAAATTATTGAAAACATGAATTATTCCTTATTACTTGAATAAAACCACATATTATGGAATATATTCCATAAATCCAATAATGTTTTATACTCCATCAATGATAACATAAAGCAATTTGTCCACAAATCAATAATCATATCCAAGGTCATCAATACTATCCAATTTACTTTATTCATACCAATAATATTTTTCTAAAAACTAAACAGCATTTTCTCAACATCATGAACATATTTGGGTTACCTTCCCTAAATCATGTATTTTCCCTAAAATATAACCTTTCCATTAAATCAATTTTCTATATCATCAGTAATATTCAAAATATTTTGGAAAATATTTAAAAAAAACCTCTACTGAATAATACTTATATATTTCATGATTCATGTAACATAATTTTTGAATTTAAATACATAAACACCCCAGTAATCCCATTTACATCTCAAAATATTAACTAAGCTTCATTGTTTTAATCCTTAACACTTATTTCCTTTTATATGTCATTTGTAGTGTATTCATCATCAACAGTATAACCATTAATCATGCGACATTACTGATCATCTTCACAATATTTCCCCTATGACATTGATTTTTATAATTCTCATATTCTACAAATTTTAAGTATTCATCAATTAATATCACCTTAGGGAGACTAATATTACCATCCATTTAATTAACTATAATTTTTATTTTCTCTCTTAAATTTATTAATATATTCCCTTATTATCCATGTATAAAACATCTTCTCATTCATTTGAGACATTTCTTTGAGTGCTTCTTCCTACATTCTTGACATATAAAAAACTGAATCTTTTTTCCTCTATGGTCTCCACTAACCAAACCCTTAGATAATTTTATCATTCTATTCTTTTGAGATTATTAGAGTTGTTTAATATGTACATTGTTAATCATGTTCTATTATAATTTATTACGCATAATCACAATATATTTCACTCTAGTAATCATCCCATTTGGATTCTCATCAAAAAAATTTCTATCATATTCAATGTTAACCCAGTTCCTTCTATTTCCTTCCATTGACTAAAACCAACAATCATAGTATGAGTAACAATATTCATAGTGGAAAGACACATAATCATAAAAAAATCACATATAGGATGTATAAATCATGTCACCTTATTTTTAATCTATGAAACCTTAGGTTTATCCTAGGTTATTCATAGTCATCATCTATTTAAATCCTTTATGATAGTTCATAAAGATCTTGTGAATTTCTAAAGAATATCCACTGGGAGTTTCAAACATGGTGTGAATCAAGGCCCATTATCATGAATCAGGTGATGATCGAGTCAAGATAAATGTATACTTTTTCAGATTTATTACCCCTAAGTACCTATATTATAGAGCCACATTCAATTGTAGTATCCAGACATGAATTTTATTTCATAGAAGCCACATTATCTATCCTTAACTAAAATTCTAGGACATTTTTCTAAACCTTAACTCATTCTTAGGGTTATCCTCATAGTAATACCTATAAATATCCTTATAAATATCCATAGGGATCTCACTAAAGTTTTGTCATACTAGTTTACAAAGGTTAACTGAACCTTTCTCATGATACCAACTATAGATACCTAAGCTTCTCATACATTGATATTACGTATTTTTAGATGATTATTCATTACATTACAAAAACACATGCCTAAGGACCATAATCGTTTAGTGAATTTGGAAAGTTGGAACACAATATTCTTAATTCCTAAAATTTAAGGTACCCCATAAAGATCATCCCATAAAGTACCCTTCATAGACATACTCTACTCAAGACCATTATTCATAACCTTGGGAAAGGAAACAAAATAAAGGGTGAACTCAGATGCTCATTAAGGGTAAATAAGGGAGATACGTAATTATAACATGAGAATAACATTTAAGAACAATAACTTTCATATTAAAGATCATAATCTTGAGTCATGGAATAAATATTTTTAGTTCATAAGACATGAGTTAAAAGGGAAGAAAATAACAATTTCTATGAGAGAATAACAATTGAATAAGACATAGATTTTTTGGAATATTCATAATCATAGGAAATATTTTGTCAATGCTACCCACTAAGTCATTAATAACATGTTAGGCTTGAACTAACCACCCATGTACCAATTTCAGGCTTGGGATGACCTCTAATGTACACTATTTTAGGCTTGGGATAACCTCTCATGTACCATTTGAGCTCATATAACATTAATAATTACCAAATGCATTGAAGGGAGATATAGGTCCCACCCATTACATAATTAAAATCATATATATATGTGTCACAAGATCACAAAACATTCATCATATCATAACCCATGAAATGAAGTGTATTTCATAAACATTTGATCATATCATAAATTATGGAAAAGAGAAAGGTTTTATAATCATTTTATCATTTCATCATAGAATAACCCATGGAAAATAAGCATGTTTCATAATAACTATATCATGGTATAAACCATGGAAGAGAAACTAGTTTCAAAAACATCATGTCATAAAACACACAAACCATTCATATAAAAAATAAGAAAGGTATCTTTGGATCATATCCCCAGTAAATCAAAAGTAACCTCAAAGGATTTCATCATTGATGGAGAATGATTTTGAAAGAAAAATAAATTGGAATATTTTATAAGGAAATTAACCTATATTTTATAATCACTTTTTAAAACTAAAAACATTTTCCAAATTCTTTTCTATGAATGTAACCTTGAAAACCTATAAAGGAGGATTTAAAAATAATTTAATAAATTTTATGAGGAAAATAATTTTTCTTTGAAAACAATTTTTACTAAAAAATTAAACATTTATAAAATAATCTCTATTGAAAATAACCTTGAAAACTTTTAAAGGATGATTTAAAATAATTTAAAATTTTTCTTGAGGAAAATATCCTTTCTACTTTGAAAAACACCTTTTAAAATATAAAATGCTTTCAAAATAATTTTCACTTTGAAATTATGTATTTAAAATATAAAAATTTCGCAAATATTAATGAAATCATTTTATTTGAAAATAAATTTTAAAACTTGTAAAGGATTCTTGAAATCATTTAGTGTCCATGACATCGGGAAATACTGTTCATGTCGTGCATGTTAGAAATAGAGATTCTTTTCACATTTTCAGTAAGATCCAAATGAGATTTTTTTTGGAAAAAATAATGAATATTACTTTAAAAAATTTCTATAAAAAATAAAAAATGATTAAAAATTTCTTAAATAAATCATTTTAAAAATGTTAAAAACATTTTTAGAAAATACGGTTTTGGAAGAAAAATGGTTTTTTGACCGAAAAGAAGATTTTTATTAAAAAAATTATTTTAAACTTTTGAGTACCTGAAGAGAGGAAAATTAAGGGAAAAATTTATTCTCATAACATAATCAAAGGATAAAAAAAGTCCTGAGTTTCTTGAGAGATGGATTATAATATTTTATCATAAAAAACATAGTCACAAAGAATCCTAATAAATTATGATATTGTAACATAAAATATTTACCACTTTGGTAACAATAAAATGTAAGCCCCATAGAGTATTATTATTAAAATAAACTTTAAATATCATGATTATAAATAAATTAATGACATTATATGTCATAGGGTATGTATATACACCTCTTAAAAGAAGATAGGTTTATAATGTAACCATATGTTTCAAAGAAGAAAAATTGAGAAAAAACACCTTACTTATTTGGTTAATTTTTTAACCATAACCCCCATGATAAAGAGATCCTAAAATGGATATGTAAATCCACATAAATTTAAGGGTAATAATCATAAAATAAATTTATGGGTATTATATACTCCAGATAATAGAAATATGTGATGAATATGGAATGTGTCTTACAGAAAATAAAAGTGAGATAGAAATCCCTTACTGCTTGGGTATCTTTTGAATCGTAAACCCCAATAAATAATAAAATCAAATGAAACATAAAATATCATGAAAATAATGATATTCATGATATAAAATTCCAAATGGGTAGTATATAGAACACCCAAAAGTAATGAGTGGTGAATTTTCATGCATCTCTAAAAAATAAATGAGAGACTACAAACCCCCTACCTTAAGTCCTGAATTCAGTTGTACATGTTAAAACCTCCTATATAATAAATATAAGTTTATTATAAATATATTAAATAACAATATTTATATATATCATAACATATATGATATTCTTATGACCTTTTATCACCCATTTGTTAACAACACTAATACAAATATGGCCTTTAATAGTGCTAAAATAGGCCATTTCCAGTGTAAATAAAAATTAGAAAGCACAACATGATTAAAATCCCTAGGATTTTAGGAGTTATAGAAAAGAACTGATAAAGTTCCACTTTATCAGGGATAAAAAATCATTGATAAATGAAACTTTTATCAATTATATTAAAAGCACTGATAAAGGGGAACCATGATGCTGTGTGCTATTAAATTACAGCACACTACAATAGAAAAAATTTAAAATAAAAAGTTTCATATATAGAATTTAATTGATATAAAATTTACAAAATAAATATAAGAAAAAACAATATATTTGTTTCGGTGCGGATGTGCGTCGGGTTACGCTGTTCCGCCAGGACGCGTTCGCGCGTGCACCCGTCAACCCGAGGGGATGGGCGCGCGGCTTGTGGTCCCGCAGTCCCGCTTTCCAAGGGCGGGCGGCATTCGTCCCTTATTCAGGGGCGTCTGCTCCTTGATCGAAACCGGGATGATGGGATGTCGGCTCCTCCTTCCTTGGACGTCTCCTCGGAACTCGTCGCCTAATCCGGGTCTCCCTCATAGACTTAATAATGTTCGTGAATCTCGTTCCCGGCGCCATATCTTCATGGACACCGGTTAATTACGCTGCTTCCGCCCGGACGCTCCAAGGAGTCTGGGCGGGGCAGCAACCTGCGGTGAGAAGGCCGGGTGGCTCTGGGTGCTGGGGGCGTGTCGTAACACTGCGGCTTTGCACGTCTGTCTTCCGTCCCTAATAGGGCTTCTCGAAGGCATGATGGCCTGAGGCATCCCGTACTGGGTGCGGGGAACTGTGTCACCTGAGGTTTTCCTCAGCTTCCCATGTTTAACACGGGGTATGCCGCGAGTTTAACGTCCAGCGGGGACGGCATCGGACCGATCAACACGAAAAGTGGATCAGATGACAGAACCCCTTGCGGGGAACCTCCGACGCTGGGGCCAGCACATGGGCGGCTTCCCAAGTAACGTGGAGTGGAGTGAAGTGGCATGACCCCACCGGGATGTGGCGGCCCGGGTAAGGATCAGGATGGATGATGGAGTGAAGAGCTTGGACCCCGTAGAGGCTTCCTACGTACCGCGCGTTAGCACGGATCAAAGTCAACGTAGTTCGGGTATACAGTTTAACGTCATGCTGGACGTCGGCAAGCCGACTCACGAAGAGGTCTAGGCCGCCGGGCGGAGGATTGAACCGAACCACCTCGCACAGAGGGGGATGGAACGGCCGGGTGGATCACAGTTTCACGTCATGCTGGACGATAAAAGGAGAAATGGGAAAAGGGGCTGTGGGGAGGCACAGTGGAGATACACACAGGCAGTCTCCCACAGGGGCGAATTCATAGGTGAATCGACGCAAGCGTGAACCCTGGAGGGGTCCACTGATGGACGAACCGATGTAAATACGACCGGGACGACCAGGTGGTGGGCTTGGACCTCAGGGAGGCTTCCTACGTACCCTGTATAGAAGACAGGGATCAAAGTCCACGTAGTTCATTCTGTCAGGACTTACGCACTTGGGGCAGCCCGGATGCAGCAAAACTCAGTTGGAAGGGACTTGGACCGAAAGCAGAAGACACCTCGATCCCAGTCATACCCTCTACTGGCTTCGGCCGTGGAGAGGCGCAATGGAGATACACATGTGCAGCCTCCCACGAGAAACTAGGGGTTTGTAATACCCTGCCCCCGTAGGGAAAAGCCGCTCCCATTAAATCGTCCCAAAAGGGGGACAATCCCGACATCCCTGCAGAGACGAGCGGGTGGGGGCCACATCCAAACCGGGGGAGACCCTGCGTGCGAGGCACGGGATCGAATGATGCGGACGGTTTAGCGTCTTGCCAGACGAAGTACAGTTTAACGTCGTGTGTTGAGGACGAGGCGGACGGTTTAACGTCTTGCCGGACGAAGTACAGTTTAACGTCGTGTGTTGAGGACGAGGCGGACGGTTTAACGTCTTGCCGGACGAAGTACAGTTTAACGTCGTGTGTTGAGGACGAAGCACTTGGCAGTTTAACGTCTTGCAGCGCGGACGATGGGGGCTAGGCGGTTTAGCGTCGTGCAGCTTGGACGTATGCTGAACAGTTTAACGTCTTGTAGCTCGGACGAGGTACAGTTTAACGTCGTGCAGGACGTATATGCAGTTTAACGTCATGCTGGACGAATATGCAGTTTAACGTCATGCTGGACGTATATGGAGTTTAACGTCATGCTGGACGTATATGCAGTTTAACGTCATGCTGGACGTACGTGCGTGTCACTTCGCGCAAGCCTGGAGGGCCGCACGGGAAGACAACGCACGGTGCAGGCACCCAGGATGAGGATCATCGGGCGCCACGCAGGCGGGTACCCTCGGGGGGTCAAGGGAGGCGACCCTGGCGGATTGCGCGCAAAAGAGGAGCTTTGCGCGCAAAACCGCGGGCCGGCGCGCAAAATGGCGGGCTGGCGCGCAATTGGGCCAGCGCTTCACGCGCGGATGGTTGGGATTGCGCGCACCGGGCTTCGGATAGCGCGCGGGGGCAACGGCTCATTCTCTAACGAACGACCACTTTGAAAATGGGGGGTGCGCGCAATCGGGCTGGATTGCGCGCACCCGGGGGCAATTGCGCGCAAGAGGCTTCTTTTGCGCGCAAAGGCCTTCGGGTTGAAATTTATTCAAAGGAAATGAGCCAAGGGGATTGCGCGCGAAGGCGGACCCCAAGGCTCTATTGCGCGAAAGAAAGGAGGTTACCTGAAGATCGACATTGCGCGCGGAAGGGGTTGGATTGCGCGAACGAGCGACGCTTCGGATTCTGGCAACCTTCAAAACGTCGGGGGTCGCCTTATATTTATAGGCAACCCCGGGCGCGGAATCCGGTCTCGGGCGCGCAATTCGGTTCGCGGGCGCGGAATCCGGACCCAGCGCGCAAAGGGCGCCGCGCAGGCCGCGGGCGCGCAAAATAGCGCGCCGGCCCAGCGCATTGCGCGCATCCCGGGAGGATTGCGCGCCGCGACTCAACTTTGCGCGCGGGCCTCTGAAATTTCGCGCAAGTCCTCCGGGCCCTCCGGAACGTGCCTCTGACTCCAAATATCACTTCGCTTTCCGCTTCCGGAGCTTTGTTTGGGAACAACGGACTTTTCCGGCGTCTACAAAAGCCCCCCCTCGGAATCTGATCGGCGAGAGGTCGCAACGATCGGGTTCCGAGGGAGACGCCGGAATGCCGAAATCCTGGGCTGCGCGGGACTTAGGCGCGCGAAAAGGGGCGCCGGGCGCGAAATTCGCCGCTGCGGTCGCGCAAAGCGCTTTCCGCGCAGCGCGGACCCCGGCCTCGCCTATAAATAGGGGCGCTGGGTCCCGCGTTCCGTACTCTGGCCTTCCGCGCGATAAGCTCCAACGCTCTCGTGCGCGAAATTGCCTCTTCCGGTCGCGAAATTCGCCCGATCGGCGCGCAAAACCATCCGGATTTCGCCTGTCTTTGCGCGAAAACCCGGGACTTTGCGCGACAGTCTTCCCAATTGCGCGCCGTCCTCTTGGATTGCGCGCCAGCCTTCAAACTTCTCTACCGGCCTCGTCCGATCCCGCACGCTTCATTCCTTAACCCGCACGACTCCCGAAACTTCTGAGATGGCCGCGCACAGAGGAAATGAGGGGGATGCCGCCACTCGCAGGGCTGAGATGGCGACGAACGAGGAGGTTTACGGAGCCAAGGAGATTGTTTCCAACAATCAATCCTTGTTCGACTTACTAACGCCGGCCCAGAAGACATATCCCCTGTCAGACAACCTGCCGCTCTGGAACTTCGGCATCCTAGATGAGGTTCCGGTGCCAGGGTTCGAGATTGATGCGCCGCGGACCTGGGTGACCCGGGAGGATGAGCTTCTCCGCTATAACATCACCAACAATGGGCATCCTGCCAGGGAGACCAGACACTTGGATGTCTATGTCCTGAACCCGAGGACGCGAACCATTGATGGGGGTGAGCCTACTGCGGAGAATTCTCCAGCCCTCTACTCGAGCATATATCGCCAGAGCGTCACGGACGACACCAAGGGCTGGCTGAAGGACTGGGACTTGCGGTCTGGGGGCAACTTCACCAGCGAGTGGGCCTGGACGTTCTGGGTACGCCACACTTGCGATCACTTCGCAGAGGAGCTGCGGTACATCGGCCTGTTCGAGGCGGTGTGGACGTCGCAGTTCCACTTCTACCAGCAGTCCGAGCTCGGGCCGGAGCTGTTCACCCGATGGTCTCCGAATACCAACACCTTCCATCTTCACCATGGGGAGGTCAGCATCGGTCTCTGGGACATCCACTGCATCGGAGGTATCCCGCTGGAGGGCTACCAATACGATGAGTTCCTGCCACCGAAGAACATCTGGGAGGACAGGTCACAGACTCCCATCCTGACCTGGCATCTGCTTGACCTGGCTACGCAGCGGCTCGGGATCAAAGACTTCCAGAAGGACATAGCCTACAAGGAATGGTTCGGCCAGTTCTTGGAGCATGACCCGGCGGTCAAGATGCCAGGCAGGGGGAAGCGGTGCCCGACCGCAGCTCAGAGGAACCGGAACGGGTCGTACTGGCGGGTCCTGGAGACGGGTGACTACCGCTCATGGGGGTACCGCGTCATCGAGGCCCGGGACCCAAATGTCCGGTACGCGGCGTTCCTGGCCGCCTTTCTGAGTGGGTGGCTCCTGCCAGTGCGGGACGCGAGAATGGGCGTTCGCCCGGCGACACTGGCGATGGCAGGCGCTATGGCCGCCAACAAGAGATACAACCTCGGGGTCCCAGTGCTGGCGAGGCTGTATGCCATCCTGGGACGCATCTCACGAGGGGGGTCGCCACGAAGGATCTGTGGGCCCTTTCAGTTCTTCCACGGCTGGGTGGCTGCTCACCTCGGTGGGTACACGTTTCCGAACGCCATCATTCCTCCGGGCAACGGCCTGCGACCCTCCATGCTGAACATCGCGGGGGTCGCTCCGATGACCCTAAGTGAGGAGGGCGTGCGGATCCGGATTGGCAATCATGCCAATTTCAACTTCAGTCCGTTCCCCACTCCCGTTGGCCAAATGATCGACAACGGGCAGGGCCCGTTGGAGCAGCATGAGTACTTCCTGAACATGCGGGGTGGGGTGCTCGTGGCTCGGATCGACGGGAAGGTGATCTGCGAGCCTTACGTGCCGACCCGGTTCGCCAGGCAGTTCGGGTGCCTTCAACGGATGCCGAAGAGGGTATTCACTGCTGTCCGGGAGGAGACGAACCCTGGCGTCCTTCGCCAGATGTGGCTGATGTTTGCCGCTTTCGGCTCTGGCGACGTCATCACTCTCCCTCCTACCGGAGTTGACGCAGGCTTGGCAACCGAGTACGCCGAACACTGGGCCATCGCGTACCCTGAGGGGCTTTTGCGGAAGCTAGTTCGGCGGCTCGAGGTTACCCGTGCGGAGACCGGGCGTCAAGGAAGGAGGCGAGGCGCCGCCACACGGGGGAGAACGGAGGCGCGCCAAACAGCGGAGCCGGCGCGGGCAGGGACTTCGGCGGCGGGCACATCGCAGGCTGCCGCTACGACCTCGGCGCCCAGAGAGGGGGCACGTGCGGTGGTCGACGAGCGGCCCGGGAAGCAGGTGAGACGTCTGCTCGAACCTTACCATGATGCGGTCTTCCCGGCGCTGTGGTCGGCCTGGATGACTCTGCGGCAATCACTGGGGACCGACGCCATCTGGCGAAAGATTCTCAGAGAAGGAATCCATCTGCCAGAGGTCGGGCGCCTCCACATTGCCGACAGGGTGGACTTCAACCGGCAGTATGCGTATCTGACGGCCATGGACGAGTACGCGCGCCAACGTGGTCAGCGCGCGGAGCCATCCCTTCTGGTGAAGGTGATGCTCGGTCTCGAGCCCGCTCCGGAACAGATGCCGCCGGAAGAAGATGACAGTAACGACTCCGAGGAGGAGGAGGAGACGGGGGAGGATGAAGGCTCCGAGGGAAGGTCCCATCGGGGGAGCCCACGGGAGAGCGGCGAGGTGGCCGGCTCTGACAACGTTGATGTCACTGAGCTCCTCGAGGTCCGCTTCTATCCCTACTCAACTTGCTTCATCCATTCTCTTATGCAGCTTCTAACCCGTTTCTCCATCCTTCTCAGGAGCACACGGATGTCGGTCAGGCGTCCTCAACAGGAGTAGGAGAGGCGCCAGCAGGACAAGGCGGGGGCCAGGCACCCATTATCGAACTGACAAGCGCTAAGGGGTCCCCTGCTGCAACTGTTCCTACGGCGACCGGGATAGCGGAAGATGACGCTCCGAACTCCCGTAAGTCTCCCTACTTTACTGCTGGTGCTTGCCGTTGACGATTCGTGACTAACCATGGCACGCCCTGCGCAGTGATCTCAACACTGGAGGCTCATCGGGTTGCCGAACCCGGGCCATCTACGAGTGGACCAGTGGTGGACATGCCGCCTGCTCCGGAACAGGCTTACCAAACCGAGCCGGCCCCACCAACTGCTGATCAAGGGGCTGCGGACGTCGGCGGTGGTGCCACCGGAGAGAGGTTGGGGGCTGACGAGGGCGTCAGCGCCACTGGGGAGAGAGAAGAAGGTCGCCCAGACGTTGGGGAACCTATCCCTCGTGAGGACCTCCCAGGGGCGGACCCTGCAGCAGACCTGCTGGCTGCCTTCCCTGCCTACCGGCCTGCCGATCCCGAGGAGATGGACGACTCAGACACGGAGGCGGTCGAGGAGAGCCGGATAACGCGCCGTAGGGGGTGGAAGTGCATCCAGCGCTTCCTCAAGCGAGACCCGTCGGAGTGGCTGGGGCGCATGGGATCACTTCAAACCTGGCTGCGCTTTCTGTGTGCCGGGGGAGCTGATGCTCAACGCCTCCATCTAACGGTCCGTGATTTCATGGCCGAAAAGATGCGCGAGAGCTGCCGGCGTGCCGACGTCACACAAAGTCGGGACATGTCGGAGAGCACGCGGGCGCTCCTCGCGGCGGAGCAGGAAGTCCGGTGCCTCGAAGGGAAGGCGGCAGAGAAGGAGGCCTTCGTCGCAACGTGTACCGAGCTTGTGGAGCAACTAGCAGCCCAGCTGGTTGACGCTCAGGTACAGCTGACGGAGGCGGGCCAACAGATGGTCACAATTCAGGTCGAGCGGGAGCGTGCACAGGCCAGAATCGACGAACTGCGCGCTGCGACCGCCGACGAAGAGAGGGCACGCAGAGAGCGAGAAGCAGCTCTGGAGGCCACCAGCCAAAGGGTAGCGGCATTAGAAAGACTCATTCAGCACGCTAATCCCTAAGGGCTTTGTTTTGCCATTCCCAAAACATTTGCTTCCGCTACTTTGATCCATCTGTATGAATCAATATATTTATCTGCATCTTTTGGTTTAACATGCTCAACCACAATTCGTTGTCTTGCGGGAGTGTTAACCAAGCATCAGGCATCCATAATTGGGCCTGGATTGCTGGAGAAAAGAGGGAGGTCATTCCTAGGAAAGGAGACCTCAGACCTAATCAATGTATCATCCCCCCCAACTTGTTCCAACACACGAGCGGGACAACGCTAGGGGCGTTGAGATTTTATCCAAACATAGGGAAATGAGAAAGGGTGAATCGCGTGTCCCGAATCCAGACACCCACAACGGTCGGCCTTCCAGGAAATGCCCAAGACGGTAGGCGGACAGTGGATCGACCATAACAACTGCAATAGACGGACCGAAAAAGGTCATCATTCATATTGCAGGAGGCGGACCACATGTCATCATGAATACCGCTTTGGGGTTCCTTCAGACACAAGGGTGGAAAATCCAGATCAACAGGGCATGCGAAGCGTGGGGCGAAGTGGCGATTTGTTCGGACAGAATCCAACGCTCTCAAAATTGCGCCACCGTGGAGAAAGCGTATTAGGCGGATGCACTAATCTGGCCGTGAATCACCTCAATCCTCAGACAGCACCTCTTTGACGAGGAAACCGTCGCTTCCCATCATTGCTATGGGGCATCCCGAGCTGAATCGGGGAGAATATCACGACTGCACCACTCTACCAGAATCCAGGCCAGACGGCCGACGACGAGGAGGGGCGGGACTTAACGATCCCTGAGGCTGGACCCGAGTCGGAATGCCCGGGCGTTCCTACGTACTCCATCAGGCTGGAGATCAAGCCACACGTAGTTCTGAGAGTGCAGTTTAACGTCATGCAGGACGTAGGACCCCATTTGGGGAGATCTTAGTTTAGGGTCGTAGAGCTCGGACCGTAGGGGTAGATCTTAGTTTAAGGTCTTAGAGCTCGGACCATAAGGGCTAGATCTTAGTTTAAGGTCTTAGAGCTCGGACCATAAGGGCTAGATCTTAGTTTAAGGTCTTAGAGCTCGGACCATAAGGGCTAGATCTTAGTTTAAGGTCTTAGAGCTCGGACCATAAGGGGGGGGATCTTAGTTTAAGGTCTTAGAGCTCGGACCATAAGGAGAGATCTTAGTTTAAGGTCTTAGAGCTCGGACCATAAGGGGAGATCTTAGTTTAAGGTCTTAGAGCTCGGACCATAAGGGGAGATCTTAGTTTAAGGTCTTAGAGCTCGGACCATAAGGAGAGATCTTAGTTTAAGGTCTTAGAGCTCAGACCATAAGGGGAGATCTTAGTTTAAGGTCTTAGAGCTCGGACCATAAGGGGAGATCTTAGTTTAAGGTCTTAGAGCTCGGACCATAAGGGGAGATCTTAGTTTAAGGTCTTAGAGCTCGGACCATAAGGGGAGATCTTAGTTTAAGGTCTTAGAGCTCGGACCATAAGGGGAGATCTTAGTTTAAGGTCTTAGAGCTCAGACCATAAGGGGAGATCTTAGTTTAAGGTCTTAGAGCTCGGACCATAAGGGCTCAAAGTATGCCACATCGTGGTCCTATCCCCTGGGTATGCGAAGATGCACTGACGGATAGTGTCAAGAGCGTCGAGGTTTCGCCTGGTCAGAATGGGAGGTGGAAAATGTGAATCATGCGGCCATTCACTCAAGGACTGGGGGCACCGGCGTAACGATATGGGAGTACTGCCGACCGTGGCGGAAAAGCAGCATCAATATCGCACTAACCGTTGGTGGAATGAGGCAGCAAACGAGCATCGACCGCTCAATCGCAGGATTCATATCGATTTGCTGCCCGAGGCCATTGGGGGTACCGGCCCGAGTCGGTGGGAGAGCACTGAGGCATTGTGTCCGAACCGTTCACGGGGGCTCCACCCAGGGCGTAGACGATGGGTCCGAATGAAAGGGAGCACGAAGCCTGAAAAGTGGAAGGAACCTGACCAAGCTGAACCTGACACTCCTGGCAATAAACCAGAGTACTCTTGACACCGGTGGACCACGGCAAGGGGTCGGGGAACACGCCTTGAGGGTGACCTGAAGGCGGCGGATTCCCCAGAGAAGGGGGAATCTCTAAGAGGTGGGGGGCTGGACCCGAAGTTTCAAACATCCGGGCGTTCCTACGTATCCCCTAAGGATGGGAATCAAGCCGCACGTAGTTCTTGAAGCGCGACGCAACACAATCGGGCACCAGCGCGGGGAAGAGTGCGGGTCTGACCCTCGCACACAGAAGGAGCGGCATTTGATATTTCTTGTTTGTCCTTAAAGATGAATGGTTTTTCTTTGTGCGGCGACATGCCTGTGATTGAGAAATCTCTGGCGTCGCCACAATAATCAAGCCATGGAAGGCATTGATGAATGGCGTGGTCATTAACCAGCGCCCAACATGAGTGTCCCCCGAGGAGGACATCACGATGCAGTGCCGTTTCTCGTCGGGCGGCCAAGACGATCACAGTTTACGGTCGTGTGGTAGGACCGGACAACACAGTTTAAGGTCGTGTGGTTCAGACCATGGAGGAACCCGCTTATCGCGGTACGGCGGACACGGCGGAGGTGGGAACATACCCAGCCCTATGGTCACGCACGATTCCAGGAGAAGAGTCTTGGGATAGGGGTCTGCGTATGTCCATCACCCGAGGGGCAGAGATGCTAGCCTCCAGATATGCTGGGCCCAGAACGCAATTGTTCGGGCGACTCCCTCCTCCTTATGGGGACGAGGGTCCAGCTACGCATGGCCCTTAGGGAGGATATCCACATATATCCCTGGTGCTCAGATCATGGGAGCCTCGAACGACATCATTACCTTGGTTGGTCTGCCTAACGTGTAGAGGTGTACTGGAGGTCAGTATGAAGAGAGTGTCGAGATTCCACTACAACGCACAAAGGCGGAGTGTGATGAGGACTGCGCAACCAATGTTCGGAGCCTGAAAGAGCCGACATGGCGATCAAGGATGTTGCTGACGCATTCGCAACACAACATCCGATCGCGTCAGCCTAAGACGGGGCAAGCAAACGAGCATCAACTGCTCAATCGCAGGATTCATATCGATTTGCGGCCCAAGACCCGCCGGTAAATCGACCCGGAGCGGTGGGAGAGCACTAAGGCATCGTACCCAAACCGCTAACGAGGATCCCTTTGAGTGAAGGCTCGAACAAGAGGAAGCGCAGGGCCTGACAAGCAACACAGGACTTGTCGGGATTGAATCTGACACTACGAGTCATAGACCGAAGCACCCAAAGCATGTTAACAGATCTCCGGAAAGGGTCGGAGGACTCACCCTGAGAGCAACCGGAGGGGGGCAGATCCCCGTGATCAACCAAGAGACGGGGCTGGACCTGAGACACAAGTGTCCAGGCGGTCCTACGTATCCCATAAGGATGGGAATCAAGCCGCACGTAGTTCTTGAGAGGCAGTTTAACGTCATGCAGGACGATGAGAGGTGTGAGGTGGTCCCACACACGGGGGAGGCGTACGGCGCGGCCAGTAGACCGACGTGAATGAGGACATAATCCCCCGCTCACGCGATACGCCTCGCACAAAAAGGAGGGGAACTGGGGCCAGAGGCCCAACGCGGGATAGAGATTCCCGGGAAATGGGGCTGGGCCTGAAACATGAATGTCCAGGCGGTCCTACGTATTCCATAAGGATGGGAATCAAGCCATACGTAGTTCTTGAAGTGCAGTTTAACGTCATGCAGGACGATGAGGGGAAAAGAAGGAAGGGGGGAGCAGAAGGCATCCCCAAACATGGGGGGGCGTACAGCGTGACGAGCAAACCGACGTGAATGAGGGCATAGCCCCGCGCTCACACCATACGCCGCACACCCGGGGGCAACTGGGCCAAGGGCCCGAGATGGGATGGAAATTCCCAAAAGATGGGGCTGGGCCTGAAACATGAAGGTTCAGGCGGTCCTACGTATCCCATAAGGATGGGAATCAAGCCGCACGTAGTTCTTGAGGGGCAGTTTTACGTCATGCAGGACGGATGCTGAACAGTTTAACGTCTTGTAGCTCGGACGTAGTGCAGTTTAGCGTCATGCAGGACGAAGCACTTGGCAGTTTAACGTCTTGCAGCGCAGACGAATGCTGAACAGTTTATCGTCTTGTAGCCTGGACGAATGCAGTTTAACGTCGTGCAGGACGTATGTGCAGTTTAACGTCTTGCTGGACAAATGTGCAGTTTAACGTCATGCTGGACGTATGTGCAGTTTAACGTCTTGCTGGACAAATGTGCAGTTTAACGTCATGATGGACGTATGTGCAGTTTAACGTCTTGCTGGACAAATGTGCAGTTTAACGTCATGCTGGACGTTGGTACACTCAGACAAAGTACTGCTTGAGGAACCTAGCGTTGGTGGGAGGAGTGACACGCTCACCATCCATAGTCGCTAGGGATTACGCGCCATTGGGATAGACCTTGTGGACAACAAAAGGTCCCTCCCACTTGGGCTCCAACTTGGGCGGCTTCCTGCCGGGGATCATTGGCGCTCTTAGGGCTAGCACTAGATCACCCTGCAGGAAGGAGCGGAGGCGAACCTTCTTATTGAAAGCTCGAGCCATTCTGCTTTGATGCCTCTCCAAGTTGTGCAAAGCGCGAAGTCTATTCTCATCCAGTGCTTCCAACTCGACTAGACGGGCTTTAGCGACTCTGTCCGGCGCTTGCTGGTCGTAGACCGCAGTGCGCAAGGACGACAACTGGATCTCGATGGGCAGGACGGCCTCAGCTCCATACACCAGGGAATAAGGGGTCATCTGGGTGGAATTGCGAGTCGTCGTCCGATAAGCCCAGAGGGCGTTGGGGAGCTTGTCCGGCCAACTCTTCTTGTTCTGACCAACCATCTTTTGCAGAATGTTAGAGAGGGTTTTGTTAAACGCCTCGATCTGTCCATTCGCCTGCGCATGATAGCGAGATGTATGGTTCGAGCGAATGTTATACTTGGCGTACAACTTATTCAACTCGGCTGCTCGGAAATTGGTTCCGTTATCCGTGAGGATAGCGTGAGGCACTCCAAATCGATAGATGATGTTGGAGGTCACGAAGTCAGCGATCGAACATGATTTGACCTCTCTGAGCGGAATCGCTTCTGCCCATTTGGAGAAGAAGTCCGTAGCGGTCAGAATGAGCCGGCACTGGCGAGCTGTCGCCGGCGGGTAAGGTCCCACGACGTCCAGTCCCCAGACTGCAAAGGGCCAGGAATACCTTGTGGTATGGAGAGGCTCCGGCGGCCGATGCACGAAGTTCGCATGAACCTGGCACGCATGGCACCTCCTGGCATACTCGATGCAGTCATGGATCATAGAGGGCCAGAAGTATCCCAACCTCCGAATCTGGTGGGACAGCTTCGGCCCAGTCTGGTGGGCGCCACACGAACCAGCATAAACCTCTTGCATGACTCATGGGATCTCAACTCCCTGAAGGCAACGGAGGAGAATACCATCAAATCCGCGTTTGTAGAGGATCTGCTCCAGACCGGGACTGCTCTGGAGGACGAACTGCGATGCGCGGCGTCGAACTCGCTCGCGCTCGGCCCGATCCGATGGAAGAATGCCATGTTGGAGGTACTCAACCAAAGGCGTCCTCCAATCAAGGGCTGATCCGACTGTCATATCTGGGGTACTCGGGGCTCCGGGCATGGGGGCAACCGTGGTGAGGTTACTTACCAACGGGCCGCGATCTTCTTCCGGGATAACGGGAGCGATGAGCCTGCGGCGCGTCACGCGGACGATCAGGTTGTCCTGTTCAGGCTCCGCAAGTGACGCAGCGAGGCTGGCCAAAGCATCTGCTTGACCGTTCTGTGACCGGGGAACATGGACAATTTCCGTCCGAGAAGGGAACCGGGCCATCAGAAGGAGGGTGCACTCCAACAATGGCACAAGTTCCGGCTTCCTGACAACGTAGTCGCCATTGATCTGCTTAACGACCAGCTCGGAGTCCCCTTTCACGCACAGACGGGGCACGTCGATCTCGAGAGCCAACTCGAGGCCGGTGATGAGGGCATGGTATTCCGCCTCATTGTTGGTACAGCCCTCTGACAACAGGAAAGAGTATGGCAGCACGGCTCGCTCTGGGGTAATGAAGACGATGCCCAAGCCCACTCTGTTGAGCTTAGGATTATCGAGTCTTCTACCGGTGGGGCTCCGGGAGGCACCGTCAAAGTACATCTGCCAGCATGGATCGGCTCGATCAACCGAGAGAATGGTCTCATCAGGAAATCCTAGATCCAGCGGCTGATCCGCGGAGGTCGGGTGAGCGGCCAGAAAGTCTGCCAACGCTTGCCCTTTGATGGCCTTCTGAGACACATACCTGATGTCGAACTGCTGGAGAATCACAGCCCACCGTGCTAGGCGGCCAGTCAACATAGGCCGGCTCAGGATATATTTCAACGGGTCTACCCGAGAAACCAACTGTACCTCATGGTGCTGCAAGTAGTGCCGTAATTTCTGTACGGCAAATACGAGTGCCAGGCAGCTCTTCTCGATGGGGGAATACCTAACTTCCGCATCGAGGAGCATGCGACTGAGGTAATAGAGGCTATTCTCTATTCCCTCGTTGTTCTTCTGGGCGAGAAGGGCACCCAGGGACCGTTCCAGGGCGGTCACATAAAGGACCAGCGGCTTTCCGGATACGGGCGGCATCAGGACCGGAGGTTGAAGCAGGTACTGCTTGATTTCCTCGAAAGCGGTCTGACACTCTTTATCCCATACATAGGTGGCACCTTTCTTCATAAGCCGAGAAAAGGGATTACACTTGCCGGCCAGATTCGCGATGAATCGGCGTATATAGGCTAAGTGGCCTTGGAACCCTTGCAGTTCTCGGACGGTACCCGGGGGAGGCATCTGGATAATCGCCCTGATTTTCTCTGGGTCGATCTCAATACCCCGGTATCTTACCACAAATCCAAGGAACTTTCCGGAGGTGACCCCAAAGGCACACTTCAACGGGTTCATCTTCAGGCAGCGAGACCGGAGGAAGATGAACACTTTCTCAAGATCTTTGAGATGGTCCCGACGCTGGCGCGATTTGACAACCAAGTCGTCGACGTAGCATTCCACTAGCGTGCCGAGGATTGGCTTGAATATGCGGTGCATCGCCCGTTGATAGGTGGCACCTGCATTCTTCAGGCCGAAGGGCATGACCCGGTAGCAAAAGGTACCTTGGGGGGCCCTGAAGGCAGTGAACTCCTCATCCTCAGGGGCCATCCGAATTTGGTTGTATCCGGAGTATCCATCCATGAAGGAGAGGGCTTGGAACCCTGCCATGGCATCAATCAACAGCTCTGTCACTGGAAGGGGAAAATCATCCTTCGGACAGTGGCGGTTGAGATCGCGGAAGTCGATGCAGACTCTGATCTGCCCGTTCTTCTTCCTGACCGGCACAATGTTGGCCAGCCATTTGGGGTACTGAACTTCCCTCACGAAGTTGGCTTTGATAAGCTTGTCAACTTCGGCCTCAACCATGGCACCGTGGGATGGGTGCATCTTCCTGGGAGGCTGCTTGAACCCGCGATGGTTCGCCGGGAGACCAAGGCGGTGGACGGCTACCTGAAGATCTAGCCCCGACATCTCGTCATAGCCCCAAGCGAACACATCACGGTGCTGCCTGAGAAAGTCCACGTACTGCTGCCGCTCCTCAGAGGGCATGGCGGCACTAACCAACGTGGGTCTTGGATCAGCCTCGGTTCCAAGGTTCACCTGTATTAACTCATCGACCGTGGCGGGGACGCCCTCCTCAAAGGCTGGGGGTGCATCTTCCACGTCCTCTCCGCTCGGGGAGGGATCGTCCACGGGAGAGACTGCGTTGGCAAATGCATTGGGGCTACCAGATCCTGCTGGGCCACTGGTGCTGGCGCGGGCGGTCGCGGCCATCTCATCAGGAGACTCGCGGACCGTCAAGACCATGGCGACGTCCAACCGGTGAATCGGTAGGACGTAAGCGTCATCCAGACTTGCCCAGGGATCGCTTGCAACAGCGACAGGCTCAACCTCACCTGCCAGGATCTGCTTATCCTTGCTCTTGTAATAGTCCGCGTCCAGATAGCGGGCTTCACATGAGGCAAAAGGAGAGGCATCTCCTTGAAGCACGCCTACTCGACCATTAAGGGAGTATTTGAGGCATTGGTGGTATGACGAGGGAACCGCCGCGTGAAGGTGAAGCCATGGCCTGCCCATCAATGCGTTATACGCAGTGTCCTGAGAGACTACCATGAATTCGGTGTTGGCAACCAAGTCACCGAACTGGGTCTTCAAACGTATCTTGCCGACTGGGGTTTGCTCGGTGCGGTCGTACCCCTGGATCCTGAGGTCGGAGGGAATCAAGTCATCCTCAGACAACCCCAATCTCCGGAGCGTCCGAGTTGGAATCAGGTTAATCCCGGACCCCGTGTCGACAAGACAACGCCGGACTTCAAGGCCATTGAACTGGCCAGTGACATACAGCGGACGAATGTGTCCCTGTATAGGAGGGTCTTCATCCTTACCAGAGAACGAGATAACTGCCTGACATTCGGCGTCCTCGATCGTTTCGGCGTGAAAGGCCTCTGCAGCCGCAACCTCTATCTCAAACTGGAGGGGGCTTTTCAGGGCTTCAGCGAGTGCCTCGCGCATCTCAGATGACATGCGCAGAGCCTCAAGGATGGAGAGCCTTGCTGGGATGTCGGCCAAGTGCTTCAGGACATCATACTTTTTGGCCAAGCGCGAGCCCCTGGTTGCAGGAGGTTGCTCTGCGGTTGGTGGCATGACGGGCCTTGCCGGTTGGATCGGCGGCCGACTGGTACTTGGCGCATCTCGCTGTTCACTGGTCGCAGTCCGGGAAATGGTCACCGTACTGGAGTCAGGAGGCCGGGATGGACCCGTGGCAGGGTGGAGCTGGTCGCGACGTGGCTGAGGCGGTTCTGCCTGGTCCCACACCACAAACAGTGGCGGAGGCGAATCCGTCATCCCCGGATGGGGGGGCTACGCGCGCTGAGCTCGGTTTTGAGCCTACTGCCTAGTCTCGGTGGCGTGCACGGCCTGGCTGGAGGTACCAACGGCTGTGCCCCGGCGACTCCTGTTGCTGCGGTTCTTCCGACGGTGGCGACGACCGGGGACACTAGGGAGGTCCACCTGGTGTTCTTCAACGTCGGGAACCGAAAAGGGATTTACCAGCTCGACGGTGTTAACCGAAGCGTACCCAAGACCGTCATCGGACGAATCATCCATCACCGGGCGGATCCGAGGAGGGACCCCCATCTCCGGGGGCATGAAATCGCCGAGAGTACGGGATAGTGGCAGAACTGGCGGGGCGCGCTCTTCCTTCTTGCGCTGCCGCCGTTTGCTCCTCTTGGAGGAGGCAGACTGGGACGACGATGCCGAAGCAGCACCCGCAGGTTCTGGGGGCTCAGGCTGATTCAAGCGCGCACGGATAATTCCATGGGCGCGAATGGTCGTCTTGCGGGCCATCCAGTTATTGTACTTCTGGGGTCCGCGGTTGGAGACCAGCTGCCATTCGTCCTCGTTGCCACTATCGTCATCTGATCCCACGAATACGCCCGCCACTTGTGCCGGAGCTGGGCCCAACCTGATTACATTGTTGTTAATCTGGTCTTGGAGCCAGTCCTTAAAGACATAGCACCGCTGGATGGTGTTCCCCAAGGCTCGATGGTAGGGGCAGTAGCGGGGGTTATTCGTAAGATGTGCCTCCTCTGGCTTCCAACACTCAGGCAGTCGCACAATCCTCTGCTCCAGGGCGCTCCGGAAGTAACCGGGGACCTGATCCTCATGAAATGAGTAAGTCAGGTGTCGCGGGCCCCTAGGAGCGTGGTCTTGACGAGGGGCTGGAGGGGCTGGCCGAGGAGGTGGACCCTGATTATCTCGCCTGGGTTGCGGCGGTACATTACGCGGAGGGGCCGGCCGGTTCTGAGGCTGCCGCTGCTGGGCCGGGAACTGAGCCCGTGGAGGCGGATTCCTGTGAGGCTGTGGAGCTGGCCTCACCGGCAGCAGCTCCAACGGCCTGGGGGCCTCTATCTGGGCAACAGCAGCGGGCTCAGCCCTACTGACTCTCCTTGCAGGAATCATAGGGGGCAGCGGGTGTGCCTGGCTGGCCTGTTGCAGGTCTTCCTCAAGACGTTGAGCTTTGTCTGAGAAGTCCCTGAACCCTCCGGGGTAATTCTGAGTGATCAGGGAAGGGACCAGCTCGGTCTTGACGTTCCCGACGCACATTGTCAGCAACTGCTCCTGAGTCAATGGCATGTCAAGGGAATACGTGAGACCCTTCCATCGGGCGACGAAGTCCGCGACTCGCTCATCAGGCCTCTGCTTGCACTTGAAGAGGTCTGCGATACTTGTCTTCCGGGTCGTGGAACTGAACTGGTAGAGGAACTGTCTACGGAGGTCCTCCCAGCTGGTTACCGACCCGACGGGGAGCTGGCTGTACCAGACAAATGCTGGCCCTTCCAGTGTCTGAACAAAGCAGCGAAGCTTAGCGGCCTCCTGCTGCGCCGGAGTCCCCAACATAGGCCCGCACCTCGAGTTGAAGTGGGCTAAATGCTGTGGTGGATCTCCAGTCCCGTTGAAGGGGGCAAAAGTGGGATTCCCGAATCCCGGAGGCGCCGGCATGTCATCCACCCATGCTGGGTAGGGATTGCCGTCCGGTGGGATCGCCACCTGCCGAGTCTCCAAGGCTTCCAAGCGGGCAATGAGTGCCGCCATCGGATCGTCCGGACATGGGTTCCAGTCCTGGCGAGGATCTCTAACCACGAGCGCATTGCATGGCCCTTCAATCGGGTCGTCGACCGGGTCGTCGAACTCGGCAGCTCGTGGGATGGCGGGCGGAGCGGCCCTTGGGGCAGCGGGAGGAATCCGAGCGGGATCTCTCAGGTAGTCACGCCGCTCGGGAGGGTGTGGCGAAACATACCGCGCCCTCTTGCCATAGGCAATGGCCTCTCTCCTGTCGGCGAACACGGCATAATCACGGTTGCCCGGGAGAGTCTCATCGAGGAGCGGTTGTTCCGGTCCCTGCTGTCCTGGCCTAGGATCACCGTAGTCAGGCCGTCGTTCTGCAGCGCGCTCGGCGAGGAGCTGGTCAACCAGCTTCTTCTGTTCGGCGAGCTGCTGACGTAGCGTAGCCTTCTCGGGATCCTCCTCTGCCCTCTGCATGGAGGCAGATGGGTCGGCGGGCCTTATGGCCTCGCTGTGCTCTTTTCCTTTGCTGACGTTTCGGCCCAACGTCAGTGCTTCAGTGGGTGCGGGGAGCCCCAGGAGGTTTCTCTGATGACGAGTAACTCTCACCGATGGATCTGACGACGGCTTGTCTTCGGGGGGGAAACCCCCGTCGAGAAGTTCCAAGTCGTTCCCCTCTCCCGACAGGTCAGCCATATTGACCGTTCCTGTCCCTGGGGATATACCCTCAGGGCCACCCAGCGAATCGGGCTGTCGGCGGATCACACTGAAGCGTAGGGCAGCGTACTGCCCCCATCCATGGATATACACGTGGGGAGTGGCTTCCTTGATAACTTTGCGGAGTACTTGAAAACACTCAACGCATCGTTGTTGGAGGGCCTCGTGGTGCCCAAATGACCCGGGGTGCCGAACCGCGGGGAGCATGGCCAGGTCAATTTGACGGCACTGCTCACCAATATCCTCCAGGTGCGCTTGACTCCCGGGGTATGGCATTTGTAGGCGGTGAAGACAGGAGCGAGTCTCCCGGAGAGTTCGGCGGAAGCATTCGAACTCATCCGGGGTGAGCGATTCGGGTGCATCAAAGCCCGGTCCTGCGACTGGCCAAAACTTCTCAGGGAAGTGGCCCTCTGCAAGGACGGTCCAGAAGCTCCACGACTCAAACTCGGGACCCAGATCTCCTTGGTCCTCTTCAATGGCTGGGAACGGACGGGAAACTGGTAGTGGTGCCGAGGCGGGCCGCCGGGCCGACGGGCTGGCCGACGGTGAATACGGCGAGCAGGCCGATTGGCCTCCATATCCCGGGCCGCCCTCTGAGGGTGGCGGTGCCCTGGCTACCACATCACGATAGGACGGGCCGGCGAGCGAACATCCTGCCGTAGCATCGGTGCTCGCCGAGGGTGCACCAGATCGTGGTTCGACCGTCGATCCCCAGAAAAAGTCTCCGGCTTCTCCGATCGAGACGGAAGGCACTTCTGGAGGGGCCGGTACCAACCGCAAGTATGATCCTTGGGGGTCTACCAGGCCCTCGTTACTCCGGATATACCTTCGGAGAGAAGCGGGGATCACATCGATCTCGCTCTCGGGGAGCACGAGGCTGACGTGCCGCATTCCTACCCCTGCCCTTGACTGGCGGGATTGGGGAAGGGGCTCTGTCGCCGAATCGTACTCCGCCTCTGAGTCAGAGAAGCAAACCGGTCGGATCTCTGTCCGGAATTCCGTAACATTCTTCCCTCGGCGTCGACGCCTTGCCTTCCTGCCCCTGGGTGGTTCTTCGGGGCAGGGCTGATCTCTGTCCTGGCGTCCTCCGGCCGCACTGGTGCTGGGGCCAAGAGGACTGGGAACCAAGGTGCGAGGGGCACCGGGACAGATATCAAAGGGGACGCGGGGAGAGATGATTCCGGGCAGGCCTCCGGGCCGGGATTGGAAGGTGGGATGACCCATGCCTCCTGGATCGGCCACGCAGAGTAGACCCTGCCGGTGAATAGCGCTACCGCGAGATGGTCCGCGGTGGCTACTGCCAGTGCCAGCAACCGGGAGAGTCGACCCAACCTGCCTTGGGGGCGGTCGGGGCCTCGATCCAGGTCGGGCATAGGAGTTCCCCCGCTCAGGATGCGCAGAGGCCTGGCGACTGGAGCCAGCAGTGGCTTGGGCCAATGCGGCCGCTGTTGCTAGAGCCCCAAGGTGGGCATCCTCTTCCGCTCGTGCCCGACGTTGGCGTCGAGACAGACGAGTCGGGATGAGCGGCGCGGGCAGGTGGAGAGCCCGCTCTTCGACTGGAGAGGCCTGGCGGCGGTGTCGCCGTGGCCTGGCGGGAGTCCTTACCGTAGATCCCTGGAGCGAATCCCGGATAGGGTGATCCCGGGCATCTCCCACCTCATCCGCATAAGGAAGGGAACTGTCAGAGCGCTCCGGGGATAAACTCCCGAAGCGATTGGACGTTGAGGTAGGCAGCGGTGGCTCCCTGCGCGGCCCTCGAGGGCGGCGGTGGTGGCGAGGCGCAACCTCCTCAAGGTCTAGGCGAGCCATTTCCCTAGTGGGGATGACTCCCTCTTCCTCGTATCTCCGCACCAGGGTGTTGATCACCCTTCTCCGGATGACCTCCGAGGGGGAGAGAGGGCGTGGTCGTCCCGCAATTGCGGCTGCTGGGACGGCTGTGTAACGGGCAGGACCGCGCGGAGTAGCCGCGTCGGTGTTTCCCCTATCCCTGCGCCAGTGGGCGGGTGGCGATCGGGCACTGGATCGGGCGACCTGATTTCTGAAAGCAGGGAGAAGAACCCATTAACACTGACAGGAAAAAGGAATCGTCAACCAACCATTAGCGCCACGACGCCTTCCGTGGGGGGAACCCAGGCCCTCGACGTTGCGAGACGGAGTGCCCGATTTCACTTCCCCAGCCCCTGGCGGGTAAGACTGAATGCTTGGCCGGGCAACACGCCGGTCTTCCAACACCTCTGAAAGCCATCGGTCTTCGTATCGAGGAGAAGAGATTCACGTCGGGTTCACCATTTTTCTGTTTCGGTGCGGATGTGCGTCGGGTTACGCTGTTCCGCCAGGACGCGTTCGCGCGTGCACCCGTCAACCCGAGGGGATGGGCGCGCGGCTTGTGGTCCCGCAGTCCCGCTTTCCAAGGGCGGGCGGCATTCGTCCCTTATTCAGGGGCGTCTGCTCCTTGATCGAAACCGGGATGATGGGATGTCGGCTCCTCCTTCCTTGGACGTCTCCTCGGAACTCGTCGCCTAATCAGGGTCTCCCTCATAGACTTAAGAATGTTCGTGAATCTCGTTCCCGACGCCATATCTTCATGGACACCGGTTAATTACGCTGCTTCCGCCCGGACGCTCCAAGGAGTCTGGGCGGGGCAGCAACCTGCGGTGAGAAGGCCGGGTGGCTCTGGGTGCTGGGGGCGTGTCGTAACACTGCGGCTTTGCACGTCTGTCTTCCGTCCCTAATAGGGCTTCTCGAAGGCATGATGGCCTGAGGCATCCCGTACTGGGTGCGGGGAACTGTGTCACCTGAGGTTTTCCTCAGCTTCCCATGTTTAACACGGGGTATGCCGCGAGTTTAACGTCCAGCGGGGACGGCATCGGACCGATCAACACGAAAAGTGGATCAGATGACAGAACCCCTTGCGGGGAACCTCCGACGCTGGGGCCAGCACATGGGCGGCTTCCCAAGTAACGTGGAGTGGAGTGAAGTGGCATGACCCCACCGGGATGTGGCGGCCCGGGTAAGGATCAGGATGGATGATGGAGTGAAGATCTTGGACCCCGTAGAGGCTTCCTACGTACCGCGCGTTAGCACGGATCAAAGTCAACGTAGTTCGGGTATACAGTTTAACGTCATGCTGGACGTCGGCAAGCCGACTCACGAAGAGGTCTAGGCCGCCGGGCGGAGGATTGAACCGAACCACCTCGCACAGAGGGGGATGGAACGGCCGGGTGGATCACAGTTTCACGTCATGCTGGACGATAAAAGGAGAAATGGGAAAAGGGGCTGTGGGGAGGCACAGTGGAGATACACACGGGCAGTCTCCCACAGGGGCGGATTCATAGGTGAATCGACGCAAGCGTGAACCCTGGAGGGGTCCACTGATGGACGAACCGACGTAAATACGACCGGGACGACCAGGTGGTGGGCTTGGACCTCAGGGAGGCTTCCTACGTACCCTGTATAGAAGACAAGGATCAAAGTCCACGTAGTTCATTCTGTCAGGACTTACGCACTTGGGGCAGCCCGGATGCGGCAAAACTCAGTTGGAAGGGACTTGGACCGAAAGCAGAAGACACCTCGATCCCAGTCATACCCTCTACTGGCTTCGGCCGTGGGGAGGCGCAATGGAGATACACATGTGCAGCCTCCCACGAGAAACTAGGGGTTTGTAATACCCTGCCCCCTTAGGGAAAAGCCGCTCCCATTAAATCGTCCCAAAAGGGGGACAATCCCGACATCCCTGCAGAGACGAGCGGGTGGGGGCCACATCCAAACCGGGGGAGACCCTGCGTGCGAGGCACGGGATCGAATGATGCAGACGGTTTAGCGTCTTGCCAGACGAAGTACAGTTTAACGTCGTGTGTTGAGGACGAGGCGGACGGTTTAACGTCTTGCCGGACGAAGTACAGTTTAACGTCGTGTGTTGAGGACGAGGCGGACGGTTTAACGTCTTGCCGGACGAAGTACAGTTTAACGTCGTGTGTTGAGGACGAAGCACTTGGCAGTTTAACGTCTTGCAGCGCGGACGATGGGGGCTAGGCGGTTTAGCGTCGTGCAGCTTGGACGTATGCTGAACAGTTTAACGTCTTGTAGCTCGGACGAGGTACAGTTTAACGTCGTGCAGGACGTATATGCAGTTTAACGTCATGCTGGACGAATATGCAGTTTAACGTCATGCTGGACGTATATGCAGTTTAACGTCATGCTGGACGTATATGCAGTTTAACGTCATGCTGGACGTACGTGCGTGTCACTTCGCGCAAGCCTGGAGGGCCGCACGGGAAGACAACGCACGGTGCGGGCACCCAGGATGAGGATCATCGGGCGCCACGCAGGCGGGTACCCTCGGGGGGTCAAGGGAGGCGACCCTGGCGGATTGCGCGCAAAAGAGGAGCTTTGCGCGCAAAACCGCGGGCCGGCGCGCAAAATGGAGGGCTGGCGCGCAATTGGGCCAGCGCTTCGCGCGCGGATGGTTGGGATTGCGCGCACCGGGCTTTGGATAGCGCGCGGGGGCAACGGCTCATTCTCTAACGAACAGCCACTTTGAAAATGGGGGGTGCGCGCAATCGGGCTGGATTGCGCGCACCCGGGGGCAATTGCGCGCAAGAGGCTTCTTTTGCGCGCAAAGGCCTTCGGGTTGAAATTTATTCAAAGGAAATGAGCCAAGGGGATTGCGCGCGAAGGCGGACCCCAAGGCTCTATTGCGCGAAAGAAAGGAGGTTACCTGAAGATCGGCATTGCGCGCGGAAGGGGTTGGATTGCGCGAACGAGCGACGCTTCAGATTCTGGAAACCTTCAAAACGTCGGGGGTCGCCTTATATTTATAGGCAACCCCGGGCGCGGAATCCGGTCTCGGGCGCGCAATTCGGTTCGCGGGCGCGGAATCCGGACCCAGCGCGCAAAGGGCGCCGCGCAGGCCGCGGGCGCGCAAAATAGCGCGACGGCCCAGCGCATTGCGCGCATCCCGGGAGGATTGCGCGCCGCGACTCAACTTTGCGCGCGGGCCTCTGAAATTTCGCGCAAGTCCTCCGGGCCCTCCGGAACGTGCCTCTGACTCCAAATATCACTTCGCTTTCCGCATCCGGAGCTTTGTTTGGGAACAACGGACTTTTCCGGCGTCTACAATATTATAAAAATTTCAAACATTGTTTTATAAAATTACATGAGTAAGTACAAATTACCGTAGATATTAAAAAAAATCAATGTTCCTTTATATTTGTCCATTTACTCATGGTCATACTATTTACAAAAAAACCACCCTAGCTTGAGAAAAATAATTCACCTATATATGAATACAATTATTATGTTCACAATACTATTAATATATAAATTAAACATAAAGTTTCAATTTTTAACTAGAAACATATACTTTGAGTCATACCATGCCACATCATGTGTAAAATTGATATGAGGTCAATTTCTATATATAAAAAATGAATTATGTATCATCCTAAATTATCAAGAAAATCCAATAAAGATATCTCTATTTTCAGTGAATGACCCACCTTTTTAAATAAATTTTCAATTTTAGACTGATAACGGACATTTTGAGACATACCAGGCACATCATGTATCAGATCGATGTGTGGCTGATTCCTACAAATCAAAAATGACTTACGGATCTTTTCCTAAAGTATCAAAATAATTAGAATGAATTTTATTGGTTTTAAGTATGTGGCATGCGTTTTCAACTAAAATGTCAATTTTACATCAAAACCAAAAAATTTGAGTAATACCAGTCACACCGTGAATTCGATTGAGATGGGTATGATTCCTACATGTCATAAGTGACTTATTGGTCATTATTATAAAGTGTCAAAAAAAATCAAAATGTGTTTTATCGATTTTGGGTATGCCACATGTGTTTTTTACTATTTTTTTTAAACTAGAAACACACACTTTGAGTCATACCAGTCAAATCATGTGTTAGTTTTATGTGAGGCTGATTAATACACATAATAAATGAATTATTAATAGTTTTCATAAATTATCAAGAAAATATGGGTGGTTTTTATTATTTTTTAGTGATTGATACGTGTTTTGAACTAAAATGTCAATTTTAGATTGATATTTGTCACTTTGAGTAATACGGGGAATGCCATGTATCAAATTTAGGTGTGTATAATCCCTAAATGTCACAAATGACTTATGTATCATTTTTCTAAAGTATAAAAACAATCTGAATGTATTTTCTTAGTTTTGAGTATGTTACTTTTCTTTTTTACTAAAATTTTAATTTTAAATAAAAAGACAAACTAGGAGTCATACCAGTCACACCATGCATCAGATTGAGGTGAGGCTGATTTCTAAATATCACAAATGAATTATGGATCATTTTCATGAATTATCAAAACAATTCAAAAATGTTTGATCATTTTTGACTATGTCACTTATCTTTTTTACTAAAATGCCACTTTAAACTAAAAATATGGACTTTGAGTCATACATGTCACATCATGTGTTGGTTTAATGTGATACTAATTTATACACATCAAAAATGAATTATGGATTATTTTCCTAAATTATCAAGAAAATATGAGTGGGGTTTCTCATTTTTCAGTGAGTGACACATGTTTTGAACTAAAATTTCAATTTTAAATCGATAACAAGAACTTTGTGTCATACCGGGCACACTGTGTATTATATTGAGGTGAAGCTAATTCGAAAACATCAAAAATGAATTATGGATCATTTTACTAAAGTGCCAAAACAATTCAAATGAATTTTCTTGGTTTTGATAACATCATTTGTATTTTCAACTAAAATGTCAATTTTACATTAAAAACACACAATTTGAGTAATACTAGTCACATTGTGCATTGCATTGAGGTGTGGATGATTCCTACACATCAAAGACGGATTATTGATAATTTTTCTAAAGTATCAAAACAATTTGAATGTGATTTCTCAGTATGGAGTGTGTCCCTCATGTTTTTTTACTAAGATGTCATTTTAAACTAAAAAAGACACACTTTGAGTCATACCAGTCCCATCATGTTTTGGTTTTACATTATAATTATTCCCAAAAATCGTAAATGAATTAATAATAATTTTCCTAAATTATAAATACAATCTAATCATGTTTTCTTGATTTTCAGTGAGTGACACATGTTTTGAACAAAAATGTCAATTTTGACTGATAAAGGTCACTTTGAGTCATACTGGGCACACTATGTATCATATTAAAGGAAAGTTTATTCCCACACATCAAAAATGACTCATGGAACATTTTAATAAATTATCAAAACAATTCAAATGTGTTTTCTTGGTTTTGAGCATGTCACTTTTCTTTTTTACTATAATATCAATTTTAAATAAAAGACACACTTAGAGTCACATCGGTTGCACCATGGATTGGATTGAGGTTAGGATGATTAATACACATAAATCATGAATTATATATCATTTTACTAAAGTATCAAAACAATTCGAATGTGTTTTTCTCAATTTTGAGTATATCAATTGTCGTTTTTACTAAAATGTCATTTTAAACTAAAAAGCAAACTTTGAGTCATACCGGTCACATCGTGTGTCAGTTAGATATGATACTGAATCCTACAGGTCAACAATAAATTATGGATCATTTTACTAAATTACCAAGAAAATCTGAGTGATTTTTCTTGGTTTTTAGTGAGTGACACATGTTTTGAACTAAAATGACAATTTTAAACTAATAATAGACACTTTGAGTCATATCAGGCATACCATCTATCATATTTGGGTGAAGTTGATTCCTACACATCAAAAATGAATTATGGATTGTTTTCCTAAGGTATCAAAACAATATAAATGTGTCTTCTTGGTTTTGTGTTTGTCACTTGTCTTTTCAACTAAAATGTCAAATTTACATTAAAACCACACAATTTGACTAATATCGGTCACACCATGTGTTATATTTAGGATATAATTATTTATACACATAAAAAATGACTTCTTATTTATTTTCCGAATGTATTAAATAAATCCAAATGTGTTTTCTTAGTTTTGATTATTTTACTCATGTTATTTACTAAAATTTCTTTTTAAACTAAAAGTATACATTTTGACTTATACTAGTCACATCATGTGTTGGTTTGATGTGAGATAGATTCCTACATGTAAAAAATTACTTATGAATAGTTTTAATTAATTATCAGGAAAATTGAAGTTCTTTTTCTTAGGTTTTAGTGAGTGACACATGTTTTAAACTAAAATGTCAATTTTAGACTGATAATGGTCACTTTGAGTCATATGAGGCACACTGTGTATCATATTGAGGTATAAATAATTCATAAATGTCATAAATTATTTTGTATCATTGTAATATAGTATCAAAATAATCAAAATGTGTTTTCTTGGTTTTGAGTATATCACTTTTCCTTTTTACTAAAATGTCAATTTTAAATAAAAATAAACATTTGGAGTCATACCGGTCACACTATGCATTGGATTGAGGTGAAGCTGATTCCTACACATATCAAATGACTGATGGGTGATTTTATTAATGTATCAAAATAATATGAAAGCATTTTCTTTGTTTTGAGTATGTCACTTTCCTTTTTTACTAAAATTTAATTTTAAACTAAAAAGACTGACTTTGAGTTATACTGGTCACATAATGTGTTGGTTAGATGTGAGACTGATTACTACATATCATAAATGAATTATGAATCATTATCTTAAATTATCAAGGTAATATGAGTGGGTTTTCTTAGTTTTAAATGAGCAACACATGTTTTGAACTAAAATGTTAATTTTAAATTGATAACAATTACTTTGAGTCAAAGTTGGAAGAAAAATACAAATAAATAACTAAATAAGTATGAGATAAATCTAAATAAGTATTAGATAAAAATTATAAGGAAATTAAATTAAAATATCAGATAAAATGATGACAAAATTAACTAAATAAGTAGTAGGAATTCACCTTTTCATGATGTTTGTATATATTTTAGACCCATCTTACGATTCAATTCACATTTTAGGCAGCATGGAGTTTTCACTTCCATCCAAATAAAATATTTTCTCTCTTTTATAGATTATTAAATATATTTGAAAGCAAAATATGAATTCTCAAAATATATTTAAAAAAAATAAATAAGTATTGGAATAATTTTTTAAGGAAATTAAATTAAAAATAGTATATAAAATGATGAAACAATTAACTAAATAAGTAGTAGGAATTCACGTTTTCATGATGTTTATATACATTTTTAACCCATATTACAATTAAATTCATGTTTCAAAAATAATGGGATTTCCTCTTCTATATAAAAAGGATAATGTTCTCCCCTTTCTTACTTGTTGAGATTGTTGAAAGAAAAATACAACTTCCCAAAATATTTGTGAAAACAAATAAATAAGTATTAGATAAAAATGATAAGAAAATTAACTTAAAAACAATAGATAAATTGAACAAAATTTTTACTAAATAAGTAGTATGAATTTAACTTTTTATGATTTATATATACATTTTTTACCCATCTTACAATTCACTTCACGTTTTAGGAATCATGGGGTTTTCTATTCCATCCAAAATAAACTTGTTCTCTCTTTTATGGATTGTTGAAGATATTTTTAATAAAATACGACTTCCCAAAATACCTGTGAGAAAAATAAATAAGTATTAAATAAAAATAATTAAGAAATTAACTTAAAAACAATAGATAAAATGGTGATAAAATTAACTAAATATGTAGTAGTTATTCAAATTTTCCTGATGTCTATATATATTCTTGACCCATTTACATTTTTTAATTTTCTCAGTTGCAGCCTTGAAGTCCAATCTCTCAAGAGCATGAGCAGATTCAAACAAACCACCCCAAATCGAGTAAAATAATTCACCTATATAAGAAAAAATATATTATATTAGTAATAATTAAATAAATAAATTAAACATAAATATGAAACAATACATTAATAAAATATCAATTTTAAACTAAAACCACACAATTTGATTCATACCAGGCACACTGGGTATTGGATTGAGGTGTGGATAATTCCTAGGAATCATAAATTACATATGTATTGTTTTTATAAAGTATCAAAATAGTTGTAATGCATTTTATTGTTTTTTATTACAACGCTTTTATTTTTTACTAAAATGTTAATTTTAGATAGATAACAGACACTTTGAGTCATATAGAGCGCATGATGTATTAGATTGGGGCGCGACTAATTCCTACACATAAAAAATTATTTATGGATTTTTTCCTAAATTATTGAAATAATATGAATGTGTTTTTATTGGTTTTGAGTATATCACTTATCTTTTTTACTAAAATTTCTATTTTAAACTCAAACTAGACAATTTGAGTAAAATGAAACTTTTGTATTGAAAACACACACTTCGAGTCATACAAACCACATTGTGTGTTGAATTAATGTGTGGTCAATTCATAAACATCAAAAATGACTTATGGATCATTTTCATAAAGTATCAAAAAAATATGATTTTTTTAGTTTTGATCACATGAAGTGTGTTTTGAACTAATTTGTAAATTTAACAAAATAAGTATCAGATAAAAATGATAAGGAAATTAACTAAAAAATTAGATAAAATGATGATAAAATTAACTAAATAAGTAGTAGGAAGTCACATATTCATTATGTCGATATAAATTCTAACACCATGTATTTTGCTCCTTCATTTATAAAAAAATTGATTTCCTCCATTATACTAATCCTTGAGAAATGGATCAAAAATAATATATAATCATTTTAATACTAATACTGCACACCCCAAATATAATTCTAAGGTCATAAACCATACTATATAATAAACATAGTAGGTAATAAACTAAATTTGATGTTAGAAAACATCCGGAAACCATTTATGCTTACCACTCATCTCTAAACAAATTTACTTAATCTTTTGAGTACATAGAATTTTGGAAATCATGGTAGCACTAAGAAAATATATGAAAAAAAGTATTAAGAATTTTTTTAAAGGAATTGTAATTACCTTCATAAATTAAATTTTCAGGGAAGATGGTGTTTTTATGGTATATGATATCTTTTATAAATTTGAAACTATAATATCCACAATTGATATTGTTATATTAATTCAGACACTACAAAAACATTGAAAAAAATAAGTAAATTATTTTGAAGTATGTTTTGATAGATAAATATTTATATGTGTACTTTAATTTTTTTACATTTAAAGTAATCCATAATATTCTCATTTTCAATCACCGACCACATACCATGAATTTTCCTATATTTAGAGATCACCCTATAATAATAAATTTTTTGTTAAAACACAGGCTTAAATATATAATTTGATGTTCATATATAATGTGTTGATTATAGTGAATTATAAATTCAAAATACATATCATGTGTGGTCAGTTTTATGGAAATCCATTCATTATTTCAAAAAAAATATTTGGGGTATCCATATAGATTGCGATCAACATTGAGTGCTTCCTAAAAAACAAAAACAAATAATTAATAAAAAAAATATTTTATATTATTAGATTACAGTGTTTACCCCTTAATTTTTGGAATAAAAAAGAGTCTATCGTCTATTATTTTCTTCTAAAATTCATCATTTAGTTCATCTTTTTTCTTATCAGTTTCATCCAACTCCAAAGAAATTTCATTCATAGAGATGATATAGGGATTAATGAATCCAAATAATGATTCATACATTTTTCCATTTATATAATAGTAATATAAAAAAATATAGATTATATGATTAGTTATTAACTTTAATAAACATATTACATCATTTTTTGGATAGGCGTATTTTGAAAATATACCCTATGTGTGTATTCACAACTGAGACTCCCAACTATTCAAAATTGAGAATCTCATTTATACTATTGAGATCAACCATGTTTGTAATGAAAGTTCCAAATATTTATTATTTATATAGAATATAGTAGATATCTATATCTTTGAATGTGGTTTGTATATGATGTTGAAATTCTTAACTATATTATAATGGAACTAGTAGGGAGGAGGTACTCCTAGAAGGTCCTTTTATTTTCTTGGTCGATTCACTAGATTTTCTTGATCTGGCCTTCCATTTACACATTGTTTTATCTATATGTAATACTATACCTCACTTTAGACCTTTTTTCATCAAATAATTCATTTGAAAAAAATTAAGTACATAACTCATGTATCTTTATAAGATTAGATAACCTTGATATGAAAGTTCCAATAGAATCATTAACCATTGTAATATCTGAATCATCAAGTGGAATAATAAAATCAGCACTCAGCTCTTGAGTTACCTCAATCCCCACTCTTATATGATATTTTGGGAGTTATTTTTTATATAGCATGTCTCCCTATATATTATACACCATACCCCTCGCAACAAGGTTTTACATGGGTTTTGATATATATAAATCATGTACAACTTTACCCTACAAAATTTTAGCAATATAAAGTTATTAGAAGTTATTTGATTAAAATTTTAGAGAAAGGGTAATGAAAAAATTGATCACCATGAGTAAGGTATGAAGTTTAGGGGATTGAATAGCCTCAAAGGTAGTGAGGTTATTTGGTTTTTCATGTGTTGATATTTTTTCCACCACCAGTTCGCTTTGATCCTTTTACATATATTGGTCTACCAAACTAGACTGGAAAATAACATCTTTCCAAGAATCTATTTTCACCTAAAATCCTTTCATCATCTGATATGTCTATTCTTGTGGTTTTTTCTTCTCAAAATATGTTTGAGGAGACACTCAAAAACCTACACCTCTAACGTAACCATATTATTCTAGATACTTCGAAGATACTAAAAGTTATTTTTCTTTAGGTATGATCACTGCCGATTCTTATGTTTAAACCATATAAAAAATATATGAACATAAATTGATATATTTAAGTTATAAATTTATAAATCATAATGAATTACTATTATGTCGTACTAACTCATGTTTCCCGTACTACATTTTTGTTTTCATCAACTAGTTTACCCTCCTTATTTACACAAGCTTCCTTCCATAACACATTAAGTAGGATGGAAGTGACTTCAGATTTTTATTCATCAATATTCACATAAACAAAGGAACATATGTTGTTTCATATTATATAAAAATTTTATTTTTGATTTAGAATTCATAAAAATTTATTCTCTAGTGAAGCATACCCCATAATTTCTTTGCGATATGGGTACAATAATTTTGATACATGTTGTTTATTTTCAACACTCCTTTACTATTTCACAAATTAACATTTTTTAATCAAAATGAACAAAATAAATAATTTCAAATAATATATTTTCGACTACATTATACTTGAAATGATTTATCATCATAATGACTGATGAAATAATTCCATTTTTCTATCTTTATAATGTGTGAATAAGTAACTGTTGGGTGGGGATTTACTTTCCCCAAATCATACCTAAGATGAGACTTAGTAAGAAGAGTCAGAAAGACTCTGGGATTTTCTAGCAGACATTATGACATATTTTTTACAAAAATATTCTAAAATAAAAAAACTCTATATGGGATAATGAAAATTATATCAATGTTTAATTATAAATTTCTTTAGTAAAACAAGAAAATTATATCATAGCATTACCTTTATGTATTACAAAAGGGTTTCCTTTGTTATAGGATGGACATGGTTCCATGAATCTATATCAATCAACACATTCATCCTTATTGTAACCCCATATAACTAATGAATATTGACATGTTGGGGTCAATAGGTTGGCTGTTTTGATTAAAAACAACATCAAATTTTATAACCTTAATTATTTTCTTGATAATTTTAGAAAACTCTATGATGTTTTATTGTTATTTTTTTCATCAACATGTTTTTGATCCCCTAATAATTTTTCAGTTTTAGCATCAACCTTATATTGTTCCCTGAGATTTGTAACATCATCATGTGCAGAAGACACTGTCTTCATGAGTAGTCAAAAATTTAATTTAGATTATATTAATACAATAGAGAAAAATATGAAACAAGCATAATATATTAAAAACAATTTAACTTTCTCATTGAAATATATTTCTTTTTTGAAAGGTTAAATGGATTTTTATCCTCTATTAGTAATCCAAATCTTATCTTTTTGGTCCCCACTAACATATAAGAAATTGCCTATATTGGGACAACCATAAACTGATTGCGATATCCTAATTAAAGGGTCATCCTTGATTGAATTTTCATCTGACCCTACAATTGTTTTAGTATTCAGTAGGACAATTGAATAATTTTTGTTTATTGGAATTAAGACATAAAATACTTTCAATGCTTGTGATTCCATTATGAATGAATCATCTTTTTTCCCTTCTATACTGAAATTCCCCTTCATGAATCCAATTTTATCAACTTTCACAACACTTCTATTGTCAACCCATTTGAAATAGAAAATCATAACATTAAATTTTTTATAATATAAATTATATATATTTTTGATAATGATGAAATATTACATATTCTCATAAATTGAATTTCTATCCTTGGATCCATAAATGTGAATCACTTCCACCATAAGCATAAATCCATTTTTTTCATTGTACTTCAGTCATTGTGTTCTTTTTTATAGAATTTATAACCATCTTTTAAAAAACCAATATCAGATATAACATTTTCATTTGGTCCCCTAGCTATCCATCAAAGTCATTATCCAATTGAATTCATATTTTCAGATAACTCTATAAATATGATATTATAATAATCTTATAAATTGTGGATTATGTGTATTTGGTATCCATGCTTCCATCATTTATGGATTCAAGCCTCTAAGAATTTATTTTTGGGATTTAATATATGGATCAACATCTACACTATTATATAAAATTTAAAGGTTAAATTGCTCCTGATATGTTATGGTAATTGTAACAAAATCTCTTCTGAAAATCCCTTCACTCATAAGCAATCCACTATGATGAGACTTTGGTAGATTGATCCTATCAATATATAATAGGTAATTGGTACATAATTCAATAGCTTATTCAAAAATATGTCATTTTATAATAAAACCTTTTGGCTGACTTTGATTCTTGACAGACCCTTTCAAAATATTTATATACCATTCAATGAGGTACATACATCTGCAATAGATAGGACCCCATAGTCAAACCTCTATAACCAAGTGAACCATCAGGTGGACCATTATATAAAAGAATGATTGTGGGAATAACATCTATAATTCACATAATATGACTGAAACCTCCTTATTAATTATTAGAAACTATGTCAGGTCTATACCTTTACTGCATATGGATTTGAAAAAGAAGTAGAGTCTGGTTAATGTATTCTATAATTTTTTTAGAAATAATGAAATGTAAAGAGATGGGAATCAGATATTTCATCAAAACATGACAATCATGTGATTTTAGTTCATGTAACTTCAAATTAATCATTTGAACAACATTATTTATATTTAATGAATACCCCTTTGGAGCTTTTACACCCATAAGGAAAATGAAAATTTGTAATTTTTCTATTTTGGATTGAGTGTAACATGCTCACCAAATCCATATTTTTGTATTTTAAAAAATATATTTTAAGTATAAATGGTAACCATAAATTTTCACAAACAAAACCATACAAAAACCTAAAATAAGACCAAATTCCAGTTTCAAAACCGTAAGCACCAAATTTCCAAATTCAATATTTGAAAACACTGCATTGATCCCTACACCACCTAAATCCATGCTCCCTAACACGGATCACTATCATCAAGAAATCCACATCATAGACAATTATTACTATCAGTCACTGTTGTCACACTAAAGCTACCAGATACATTCAAACCATGATCCTCAAAAACATGATCAACCATGTCATCGACTTATCCCCTTCAAATAGAACCAAAATCCATAACTAAAGTCAAACTTCAAAAGCACTATGATGACCAACATCATGAGACCCACTATCACCGAGCCATCATATCACTAACATCATCATTACTGACATATCACCCCACCAATCATTAGCCGACCGCCAAAGTTCATCCTCACCACATCGTGAACAACATCGACGTCTGCCATATCTAGAAATGTCGAAAAAAACTAAAGGCACAAAACAACCATTCCCATTGTTGATGTCATTTATAGGTTTTAAAGTCACCAAATTTGATGCTTAAGGAAACCAGATCTTCTTCATAGGAGGAACCGACTCCAGTCATGCAAAGAACATTGTCGACCAACAAATCCCATGTCCCAAATTATCTGTGATACCCTCACTTCAGATATGACTGGGAGAGGAGGAGACGAACTTGAGACTAGAGTAGATACTTGAACATCCGAGGTCTCTATATGTCAATGAAATTAAAACCCGAAGTTGAAAAATAGCAGGCCAATGCGAGAGCACCTTAAAAACTGCCAATTGACTAAACACAGATCCCAAAACCACTTTGTCACTATAATAACCTGAATTTTCCCCAGGCCATTCCTTTATGAAAATCCAGTGTTGAGGTGTTCTAGGATCCATCAATGGATCATTTAGAGAGTTTTTCAAAATTTAAAGTTTTTCCATCGGTATGTTAGTGCATCGACATGTCAGTGTGTCGACATGTCAGTGCGTCGACATGTCAGTGCATCGGTAGGTCAGGGCGTCGGTAAGCCAAAGAATCAGTAGTTCAAGGCATTAGTAGGTAAAGGAATCGGTAGGTCAAGGAGTTGGTAGATTATCATTGATAGGTCACGTCGGTAGCTCTCCCGTCAGTGGCTTAGAGTCGGTGAATCACCCATCGGTGACTCATTTCTAAGTTTCCCAGTTTTTCTAGTTTTTTCCCCTATTACGTGTTTTTATCTATTTAAAGTCAATCTATCAACTCACAAACATTATTTGGTCTATCTCCTCTATTTCTAAGGATAATTATTAAATATAAATTAATTCTAATGTGTGAAACCACCAAGATGCGTGGTCAAACCACAATCCAACTTTTAAGTACTTCAAAATGGTCTCCCTGATTTTAGGATCTGGCCTCTTATTAAGCTGAGATCCTCTATTTCTTATTCATTTTAATTTTTCTTGATGTTCCTAGAGTCTTCCTCCCAAGATGATTCATGAACCCGTGCTGGAACACTTCCCGTTCAACCTTGGATTTCTTCCTACAAGTCACAATATCCTCTATTCTTAGAGCAAGAAGGAACTTCGATCCTTGATCATCCAAGTAGGGATTTTATTTTTCTTCTCTTTAATTGTGAATAATGTGGGGTGAGTATATTAATGGTTCCTTGTGAAGAATGGTTGGATAATGTTCTTAAAATGAGAATTAAACAAGGATTTAATATGATCAAAAGATAACTCGTGCAAAAAAAATAATGGACAAGGTGTGGTTTAATGTTGGTCTCATATTTTATTTTGTTATCTTTGATTATTTTATAACTCTTGTGGTTGTATGCCTTCTAAAAATCATAGCCTTTGGTGGTCTTTTCTTGTGCACTGGTGATGTTATGTTTCATTGTGATGTTTCAATGTACATATGTAACATGAAATCTGGTTAATCACATACACTCAATTAAATAAAGGGATGCACTAGAATCAAACCTATTTTGTGATCACCCCAGTTATATTCAAGTGGAAATTAAAGAACCCGTGTCTATTAAATTTGAAAAACATTTGGTTTGATGGTTGTGGTTATGTGTTTTTTATTCTGGTTTGGGTTTTGTGGGCTTAGTATGTGGGGTGGTACTAGGGGGTTTGTTGGTATCTCAGTTTGAGAGATTGATTGATTGTGGAATGGATGAACTTTTAGGTAGCTGAACGACCTTTATGTTGTGTTGTAGTCACAAAGCAACGTCAAGCAGTGGGATTGCAGTGTGGTTATGGACTCGTTATACTATGGGACAACATTGGGTTTTTTTGGGCAGCATGGCTATATGGATGGGTTGTGAGAGAAGGAATGGACGACATCACTTTGAAGAGTGATAGTTGGTAGGAGTCGAATGGGGATATGCAATGGGACTGCAAGTCTAGTTTTGTGTTGTTGTGCACTGAGACTGTAGTTTGGTTTTTTTCGTTGCTTGGTGTGGTTAAAGTTGTTAGTTTCTCAATAGTGACTGAATAATTTAAAGTGAATCCCCTTAAATAAATAAATAGAAGTTGAACAAAAATGGGGTTGGGTTTATGCTTGGAAGTGGTTGTTATATAGTTGTGCATATAGGGGTAGTAGGAAGAGCGGTGCTGGTGTGGGCTTGTTGTCTGTTCATGTGAAGCATGTAGGTTGGGGATGAGTGTTTGATTACCTATATTTTTATAGATTGTAGTTCCTTGTAATTTATATATGCACCCCACCCTTGTTGAGAACTATGTGCCAAATGCCTCCATTTCATGGGGGAGGTTGTCTTTCCCAACATCTCAGTGGGAGGATGGATGGATAATTACTGATTTTCTTCCTCTCACCCTATTCCAGATCTTACTGATTGGGAGTATTTGGGCCAGCTATAATGGATTGAGGCTTATCATAGCCCAAGATTATTTAGGAAAGGGTTTATTTTGGACTAGGGGATCAGGTGTTTGCAGGCCAGGTATGTTTTCCCAAGTATCTTCAAGATGAGGCACATGTGTCTTCAGGCATGGTGTGTGGTTGTTGAGGCCCAAGTGTCTTTCGGTGTGGTGGTGGTTGTTGTGGACCAGGTGTCTGAGGGTGTGGTTGTGTGCGGTTTGAGGCCCAGGTGTGTATTGATAGGTTACGAAAGTGGGACCGTGTATGGGAAGAGTGGCGGCTGATAGGTTCTGGGGCCCGCAACAGAAGCCGATGGGCCGGAGATTTTAAAAATTTTCATCGGTGGGAAGATGGAGCTTATCATCTCTGATGGTCCGAGCCCCGGAGAGGTCTGAGGATATCGCGCAAATTGTAAAGAGCACAAAACTAAAATGAAAACATACCCGTTTCAAATTTGAAGTCACGGTCGACTAAAACTAGTAAATGGCGATCGTCGCTTGAAGGATCTAAAGCAGGATCCCTCTAGATCATCCACAGGTGCTCCAAAATCTGTTGGAACATCGATCATCAAACTCTGGGTGCTAGCGCGGTGATCCGAAGATGTTTTCGACGTCCTGATGATCACCGCATCGAGAATCCTTCGATGCAAGAGAGAGATCTTGATCTGAACATCTTGGATCGAGAGATTCTCTCTCTAGAGAGTGGGAGGAGAGAGAGTCTCTCAACTTTCATTCCATGAATGAATGAATAGTGACTTTTTGCACAATATAAGAGAGAGCCTCCTCTTATATTTATAGTGACATTGACAAATACCTGGTAGGGTTCCCCGACCCCGTTTATTTCAACATTCACTAAATAAATAATTTTTATGAACATAACTATGCCAATATTATTTATTATTTTATCACATACTTGTAATATATATATAATATATTACATGATAAAACTGTCTCATTTAACTTGACTCGCTATCCCGCTTAATATTAAACGAACCTTGAATATTAAAATAATATTCGTTCGGTTAATATTTTTCTCATATTTACTAAACTCATAAATACATTAAATAAATTCAATCCTAAATATACATAACTTTAGTATTAATGAATTTATTTAATTATTTTGGTGATTGATAACTTGGAAAATGCTCAGACCCCGTGGCAGGGCCCACTATGTCTATATACCTATTTGACTGAATAGGGCAGATTCTTGAATACACTATTGTGTGTGACCCTCTAGGCCCTTACCTCGATAACAATGAATAAAATTCACAGATGAAGAGCGGAGTATAGCAACCCATAATGGACCCTAAAGAGATAAGGATAATCATATCAATGACTACCATCCTACGAAAACTGATTGTGTACTATAATCTCTTTTTCATTAAATATCTCATAAATTAGGACGCACTCTTGTGTCATCGTCCTTATCTTGCTTTATTATTTGTTGATCTATCTCAATGGATTTTCCTTTATACTGCTTTGGCCAAAGACTTATGAAGGAGGCACCATCCTGATCAACCAAGCCTGAGATATACAACTTCATGAACTTGGAAGTGACAAATCCTTTCTTGACCATTCAGCCAGCGTCATACCACCAACAACACACCCAACACATACTACCTCTCCACGACATCATTGCCATGGTTTTCATCTTGCATCAAAGTACGTAATCAAATGATATACATTGGTAATAGTCTCAAGTCAGGAGACCAATACACATGTCCGTAGATAGAAACGACCAATGACACCCAAAACATGTGGTGTTCCTATTTGCGGGTCTGTCCTCATGATCTCACTACTAGAGATCACCAAGTGCGAACTTCATGAGAAGAAGTCCCAATGATTATGAGACCCCAGTACCTAATAGTCAAACATCTACTATGTCTAGTCAGTAAGATTCATCTAGACTATAGAACATATATTTAAGATCAATGTCATTATATCTCATGGTTCTCATTATAGTGTAGGATCTGGTATAACCTATCGACACAATAATTAACCTTTGGACATTACCATTATTATAGTGGACGTAGAGAAGTTTTCACTATAATGGTAATATAACATCATTCATAGCTAACTGTACACATGATATGGTAATAAAAAAGTACTACATAGTTGGGTCTAGGGCACCCACTATTTCAACAGCAGCATCAATACATTAGATCATTAATAATGAGATGTTTACTATTGGGAAAGTGGTGTGGGGTACCCAAATGTAGATGTTCTTATATTATCACTTTACTTGATTTGCGTTACTTGGGTGAGTGTTCCTTGGTGAGGTTGGGATTGTTAGTATTCCTTGGTAGGTGATTAAGGTTCTACTATTTTCTCATAAGGGCATTAGTATATTCCCTCACTTGTGCATGAGCAGCTTTAGTTTCCCAACTGAGTAAACTTATATGCTCACCCTACATATATAAAACTATTTTCAAATTTCCAGGAGGACATTGGGAACCGTGATGGACTTTACTAGCTCGGGCATCAGGATAGTTTTTGTCGCTACTTAGTTTCCTTTACTTTGGTACATTACTGGGAGTTTTTTCTTACTTTGTGTCAGTTTTACTTTTGAACATGTATATGAGAATGGATTCTTGGATTTAATTTTACCTTTATTATTTTGTGTTGCTAGGATTTACCATCTTATCTCCCAATATTTTTCTATAAAAAAGGTAATTCCTTCCATTTATGTGAAATTCTATACCCTTTGTGATAGTCACCACTCTAGGGCCTACTGAAGGAGGGACTTAGGGGTCATTATCTCTCATTCACCTTGAGGAAGGAAGGGAAGGGAACTTTTCCATACCTTCCCTCATCTTGGAGAAGGCGGGACTTAGGGGTCATTATCTCTCCTTCACCTTGAGGAATAAAGGGAAGGGAACTTTTTCATACCTTCCTTCATCTTGGAGAAGGCAGGTTGTGATAGTCACCCCCACTCTAGATCTGACCTGGAGAGGTACAGAGGATCACGAGGTCAGGGTAGGTTTGAATGGCCAGGGTATCCAGTACACTCCCGACGGGACCAGCAAAACAACCTTAAGGAAATCCACCAAAAATAATAGCATCGCCTTAAAAGAAAGAAAAGTTTCCATCCACGGAGCACCGATGAGAAAGAAATACCAGGGAGAGAGCCCTAACTCAAAGGGAAGAGAGGAGGAGAGAGCCTTGAGATAATGGGGGAAGCATGCCAGAAGCCTCTGAGAAAGGGGACAAGAAGGGGGGAAAGGAGAGGAGGAATGCTAGAGAAATCTTATCACGAGAGGGATATAGGAGGGAGGGAGTGACAAAACTTGGAAACCATATCACCTAGAGTGTAACATGATAGAGTGTGAAATTTATTCCCTTTACCCTTTATCAGTGCTAAATCTTCCCTTATACCTATATCAATCATGTCTAACCTAGCCTTGATTCCATCTTGTATTTGTCTAGGAACATTTAGTAACATTCCAATAACACTATCAAATATATGTTTTCTACATTCATGATATTAAGAAAATTTCTAACATGAAAACAATTAAAATATAGTAATTAAAAGATAATTGATCACTTTTTCCAACCTGATTTTGTATGGTTTTTCAAAAATGATTTACCAAAATTAGTGTTAATATATTTTAATTTATCAATTAGTTGATCACCAATTAGTGGAGATGATTTTTTACCTTGTTCATTATTCCCATAAAATGTTGTTGTCTAGGATCTGTATTTATTTTATCAAGGAATAAATTTCTAATTTTCTAAAAACACAGTCTTCAAGGAATGTTTCAACCGAAGTGAGTGTGTACATTCTTCAAAAATGGGACAACCCAACATTCATTTAATACCATATCCCAAAAAAAATTCATAATCAGGAAAGTCATTTATCATCCCAAACAACATGGCCCTCAATGTGATTTTTTCACTTCTATGAGCATCATACTTTGTAACAACTACATCCCAAATCAATTTTAGATCTCTAATCAATGGAGAAAAATAGACATCTATATCATTACTAGGTTTTTTTGGTTCATACATAAGTAGAGAAAACATAATGTGTTTGAGTTTAATGCACAACCATGTTGGCAAGTTATAATTTACAAACAAGACTGTTCATGTACTATGAGTACTACTATGTACACCAAAAGGATTTATTCTATCTATAGATAACACAAGACAAAAGTTTATCGACTCATTTCTAAATGTTGGATACTCATAATCAATTTTCTGCCACTAAGGATAGTTTGATGGATGACATAGTATCCCATATTTAATTATTTTATATGCAAGCCATATCAATTGTCATGCAGTTTCCTGACATCTATATAGTCTTCTAAACTATGAAATTATTGGTAAGTACTATAAAACTCTATAAGGACTTTATTTATCTTTATTATATCGATCAGTTCCACACTTAGGGAATTTTATGAGTGATTTATGGTCTATATGAAATAATATGCAATCATTTATAAAAGTACATATTTTTTTAGAGATCATTACCATTTAAAATTGAATTCATTTAACATCATATGTTCAAAAAGGAAGTTCATTTTTCTCTAGTATCATATCATTCATGAGACCAGGTAGTTCAATAAAGACAGTGTCACTCCATTCACTACCATCTTTAAAGTTATATAACTTCAATACTGCTGACAATGCTTTGTATTTAGTTTAATTAGTATAAAATGGTCTATTAGCACAATAATTAAACTTCTCAAATAACTTTGGAAAATCACAAAGGTAAAATTCAATCACCATTTTCATTTCTTCCATATGATGTCTATAATCATTTACATCAGTATTCTTATCAAATGATTCATAAACCATGATATCATCCCAATTGGTGTGCATGTTAAAATTTTCCCCATGTTTATTCTAATATTTATAGCTATGATCTATTCCATTACAAATAAAATGTTCTTCCAACTCTTTTGGTCTAATTTCTCTTGAATAAAATAATGTAAACATGGACAAAGGATTTGAGAAGGGTCATATGCATGATCTATTGCAAACCTAATGAAATATTTAACTCCATATTCATACTATTTTGTCACATGATTATCATGAACCCATTTTTTATTCATATAAATCATATTTAGTTCAGAAAATATTTATTTTCTATAATATATAAATAAATATACATAAGATATTCATAATCAAAGGAGAAAGTTATAGACAATTATAATCATAGGAACCCAACATTTGAATGTTATCGATTATGATTCCTAACAAGTTATCATTTTACACAAGGGTGACATGAAAATAAAAAACCCGGGATAAACATGTGGCTGTTGGTATAGGTTCTTGATTTGATGTTGTGGGGGGGGGGGTTGTAATTATAGGATGGTTTCTATAACCATGATCGGTGGGAGTCCAACAAGTGGGAGGAGTATATGTTTATTTATTTATTCACTTGATATGTGGTGTTTCATTGACAATAATAGTGGATATTTAAAGGATCGGGATAGTTCAAGTGACTTTCACTTGTTAGTGGAAAAATGTCACACCTGATTAATTTGAATATCGGAAAAAAAGAGGTGAGAAATTGAAATCATATGAGACATTTGAAAACTGAAAAGTATCGGTCAACCCTTGATCCTTGTTTCCTTTAATTATGAAATCATATAAATGATAGGTAGCCACTTAAAGAATAAATGTTTCCTCTCTCATTTATTCCCATTTACCATGTTGTGATACACTTTACATCATAAATCAAGGGATTTCAAATCATTATTTAATGTATAATTATGAATTATCTTATTAACAATGTTAATAAAATGGGTTTATTACTCAACTGAATCACTTACATACATATATTAATCTAATCATCGCTAATATATATGTTGGAAAACAAAATTTATTTATTATTGAATAGAATAATTCCTTGGGAAATTATTGTATCTTGATTTCTATTTAATTACGGCTTGGATTTCTAAAATTGTGTAAAAATATCTTTCCTTAGAACATACAAGGTCATGGAATCACCATATTTTGTCATAGGGTTAAGGATCTCATAATTTCATTAAACTAATGGATGAAAATGTTATTGACAATATAAGTGAATTTGGATTCTATGTTACTCTCTTTCTCTATAGATTATTCTAAATTTTGTATTATAGAAATAAAAATAAATATATTTTTACTATAACCCACTAACAAACCCCTATTTCAAAAATATTAGAGTTATAAATCTTAGTTATATTTCACGTATCCTATAATATCCAAATCCTCTTTTAAATTTCCTTAAAAACACTATAAATAATTTCCATTAATAAACATTCCAAAACATTCAGTTAGAAGCTTCATGCAACTGGAGTGAGAAATACTGATGAATGAGTGAAAATAAATAATTTAAATATCCTTTAAAATTTAACTCAATAAACAATCAATTTTATATCTTTCTTTAAAATATTTCATTTCATAATGAGAATAGTTTAATAAAGAATTTAATTATCCTTTATACTAAAAAGTAATAGTTTTCAAAATAACTATACATGAAAATCATAAAATTTAGATATATACATGAAAACTATAAATATAAATTAATAAAACACTTACAAACATTTAAAAGAGAAAAATATGAGAATAAATTAAACATTTAAATTATAATAGGTTCAAAACACATTAATAGAATGATTATGAATTTAACATTCTTCAAGTAATTAACATACATAAAGAACACTTTTGAGTATACCCAAAACTCTTTTACTTAGATTTTCCTTGATATATTGCTTGATTATAAATCCTTTATTATTAAACACATCCCTTAGGAAAACCATCATCCATAAAAACTCCAAGCCAAATGGCATATCCCGTATTCAAGGTCCTATAGTCAGTCTAATCATGACTAGATAACAATCTTCCCTCAATCTCACAATAAAATTCATAGGATTCCCTTGAAACAGTTGATGATAAGTGAGGTTATAATTATAATGAATATAACCCTATACCATATCCCAAAACACCATTTATTCCACTACATCACACAAACACACACACACAATCTTGTAATTCCATCAACCACATCAATACACAATTCACCAATGAAAAAACTCATGGGCTTAGAATATAGGTCCAAATGGTTTAATAAAATCGGATTTATTTAACAAAGGTTCCAAATGGGACTCTATAGTAAATAAAAATAGAAATTTTTGATGATGCTCTATTTGAAAACATTTTAAAATGATATAATTCATAACACTCCTTTTAAAGTACCAAATGATCCTTTCAAACATTTATCAGGAATAAACATTTAAAATACCTTTTTAAAATTGAATTTAATTTCCAAAAGAAATTTTAAAACTATATGATGTTTCATTTTATTAAAACTAGTATGAAGCATCCTAAAAAATCAAATGAATGGTCAAATCCATATATTATAGATAACTAGAGAGGGAATCTATAGGATTTTTATGTAATTGAAATACAAAATTAAATCACATGTCAACCTTAAAACAAAACATTATTCTAAATCACATATCATACAAAACCCATTTAAAATATTCAAAATCATTAAAGAAACTCATGAGTCATTTAATTAGATATATAAAAAAATAACACCAAATTTAAATTGCATTTAATTGTAGAACATGGAAACCTTCCTTTTAAAATAAAACAAAAAAATTGTAAACTTTAAGTATCTATGTAACACTAACTATTACTCATAAAATGAACATAATTTTTAAAGAAAGTTGTGATAAACAATTCAAGCATTTCGGGTATGTTATGAAAAAGGGGGAAACATGGAATCATCTACAAGGAACATGCATAAATGAAAAGAGTCCCTAAAATGATGATACAATGCTCTTAAAGAGAACCAGAACTCTTTACGGATCGAGACATTAAAAACTTAGGACTAAACCCAACTAGGGTTCATACAATAGAGAAAAGTAGCAAGGGAGGGGAAATAAGAACAAAAATGGAGAATAAAATGAAAGAGAAAGAGTATACACCATAAATGTGGAACCATGAGATTGCCGAGAAAAGATAATGTTGCACTATCGCACACCGCTGAACCCAAACAAGCAAGCAACAAGAGTGGAGGAGAAAAAAATAGCATACCCTAGATTTGAGGCTTGATTATTATGAGAGAAAGTAAAGGGGGAGAAGAGGTAGTAATAGACTTCTATGAGAGCTTGAGCAGCATGACAAAAATCAATTCGATTAGAGTTCACTTTAAAAGATTAGGGAGGGTAATAACAGTGCTTTTAAAAAAGTGCTAATAAAGTGGGTTTTTGTAAGCACTAAAATAATAAGCGCTGATAAAGATTTAAAATTATAATTATAATTAAATATATTTGTAAATATATTTATAAATATTTTTGTATAATTATAAATCTATTTATATCATTATATATATATATTTAATATATTCATTATTAAAATATATTTATTATAATTTTATAATTATTTCAATATATAATTATTTATTTATAAATATTATAAATACTTTAAAAAATTATATTTATTTATTTATAATTATAGATATATAATTTTATAAATATAGTAAATATAAACTTATAAATATATTTAATAATTAAAATTTATGTATATAAATTTATAATTAATTATTTATAATTATAAATATATTTATATCGTTATATATATATATAATATGTATAGATATAAATATAAATACAGTAAATATATTCATTATTTAAATATTTTTTTTATAATTTTGTAACAATAAATATATTTATATCATTATATAAATTTTTATCATTATATATATTTATATAATTATATATATATATATAATAAAAAAATATAAATATAAATATTGTAAATATATTCATTATTTTAATATATTTATTTTAATTTTATAATTATTTAAATATATAATTATTTATTTACTATTATATAAATACTTTTTTTAAATATTTATTTATTTATACATATAAATATATAATTTTATAAATATAGTAAATATACATTTATAAATATATTTATTTATAAATATTTATTTACAAATATGCTCTTAACATTATTAATGAATATGTAATCTTAAAAGCATGAATATTAAAAATGAGGGAAATTGAATAATTAAAAAGTAGTACACTTTAAAAATATTTAAAAAAATGGATTAGTTTTATTAATAAAATTAATTATTAAAAAAATACAGATATATATTAAAATGAAGATGAATACATATTGAAAATATCAAAACATAATAAATAAATATGTATAAATAAATATTACAAAATGTTTGAATTATTAAAAAATAAAAAATAAAAAAAAATTAAAAATGAATAAATAATACTAACGATAATAATATTAAAAATAAATAAATAAAATTTATCGATTAAAAACATAATATATTAAATATATTAGGTTACTAAATGAAATTCTAAAATTAATATTAAAATTTGAATAAATTACATATGTATTAGGTGTATGTGTCTCTATATAAGGTTTCATTAATTGTGTAAATATTTGTGAGTGTGAAATTAATTGGTGTATATATACATATACAAGTTTGATATATGTTAAATTGAATGATGAAATTATATAATATGTAATGCATATTAACAGAATAAATAATAATGAGAATGAATAAATTTAAAAAATAAATAGTTATTATTAATTATATAGACAATTTTAAAAAATAAAAAATAAATATTTATATATGCTAAAATGGAAATGAATACATATTAATTATATAAATAATTTTAAAAAAAACTAAAAATGAATATATATATATATATATATATATATATTTGTTAAAATGGAAGTGAATACATATTAATTACATAAATTATAACCATATTAAAAAAATTAAATGTTAATGAAAAAAATGTATAAATAAATATTGAAAATGGATAAAATAGCAAACATATTGAAAAATAAAAAATGAAAAATGAATAAATTAAAAAAAAATATTATAAAAAATATTAAAAAAAATTAAGACTATTAATGAATAAATAATATTAAAAATGAATAAATTCAAAAAAAATATTAAAAAGTAGTAAATAGTATATATTGAATAAAAATATAAAAAATGGGAAAATTTACCGATTATAAATATAATATATATTAAATATATTTTTTTAATAAATATAATTCTAAATTAAATATTAAAAATTTAATAAATTATAGAAATACTATGTGTGTGTGAGTTGTATATAAAAATGAATCAGTTTCCTATATGTATGTGTGAAATCAATGCAACACATATTTGATATATGTTAAATAGAAAAATCAAATGACATTCAATTAAATTTCAATCAAATTATACAATTAATCAATATTTTTAATTAATATTAATTTTTAATTATAAAAAATTCTTCACTAAATATATGACTTATTTAATGTAAGTATAAATATCTTATATTATATAAATCATATTTTAGGAAATATTATATATATTTATATATATTTATATATAGAAATCTATCTAAATATATTTCTATATTTTAAATATTAAATTTATTAATGAATAATTATGTATAAAAACCATTAAAAATGAATAAGACATTAATATTTTTTAATAATTATATTTTATCCATTTTCTATATTTATATTTAATATATATTATTTATTACTATTTATAATTAATTAATATATATATATATATTAAATTTATTCATTTTTAGTAATAATTGTTTCATTAATAAATGTTTTAATAATTTTGTAATTTATTCATTTTTATTTTTTTGTTTAATCATTAAAATTTATTTATTTTATATATCTATAATTAATATATACCATTTGTTTATATTTATCAATTATATATATACATATATATATATATATATTAAATTTACTCTTTTTAATTAATAATTATTTAATTAATAACATTCTTAATATTATTTTTTAATTTACAAATTTTTAATTTTTATTTGTTTAATTATTTAATTATTTTTATTATATATATATATATATATCTTTATATTTAATATATACTATTTAATAATATTTTTTTACAATGGTCAGGGAAGAGGGAAACAAACTAAAAGACTACCCACATGCATGCAGAGAGGCTCAAAACCGAGACCTCCCATAAAACCACCACAGGACGCAACCACTAGGCTGCATCCATGGGGCTATATACTATTTATTAATATTTATATTATATATACATATATATTAAATTTATAATTAGTTATTTAATTAATTTTTTTTTAATATTTTTTAATATATTCATTTTAATTTTTATTTGTTTAATTATTTCAATATTTTCAATATTTTTAATACTTATTTTTTTATTAGTTAAAAAACGGGGTAGGGCTATGGGTTGGGCTATTTATAGGCCCAGATGGTGGGATAAGGGGGCTGATCCTATAGGACTCGACCATGCATATGAGGGTGGGAAAGGCCTACTAGAGTCATAGTGTGGGTCAAGGCCCACACGGGACTATGGAGGCACTACCACAAAACAGGGCAAGGGAAGTGCTGCCCTTTATCAGCGCTAAACATAAAGTGATGATAACGGGGTATGCCTTTATCAGCACTATATAAAAGCACTAATAAATGTTACATTTATCAGCGCTAAAATAAGCGCTGATAAAGGTAGATCTTTATCAGCGCTAAAAAAGCGTTGATAAATGAATGTTTTATCAGCGCTTTTATTTTAGCGCTGATAAAACAGACCTTTATCAGCGCTTTTAACGAGCGCTGATAATGGTTCTGTTAGTTTTTATTTAATAACCCTAACAGGCCATCCTCACCTGCACGCGATCAAGCTCTCGCGGAAGCTGAACCAGGCCCCTCGCCGCGCGACCTCGTCCTCCACGTCCTCCTCCTTCCTCCTCCTTCCTCCTCCTCATCCTCCTCGTCCTCCTCCTTCTCCGCCGCAGCCGCCGCCTTCGCCCCCACTCCCGCTATTGCGACCGCCTCTGCCTCTGCCGCCTCCACCCTCGCTGCCACGACCGCCTCTGCCGCCGCCGCCGCCTCCACCTCTGCCGCCGCCGCCGCCTCCACGTTGCACAAGCCGATTGACATAATGAATAGAAAGATCTTCATTGCTTCATGTCTCTTATACTCTTCCAAAAACTCTTCTCTAAGAAGGTCAACTATCGTGTACGCATACTCACCTTCAAATTCATGGGTGCAAGTACAAGGCACAGATGAAGATAAACAATTTCTAAAACAAGTTGACCAATGTAAGTATTTAATGGTACCTTTATGCTTTGTAGCATGTTTTTTTCTAATTTATTTATTTGTATATGTGACAAACATACTAGGTGATATGTTTTGTATTATGGGTTTATCAGGAGTCTGTATGATTTTCTGTTTCCACATTTCAATTTAAATAGCATGTTATAATTATATATTTACTGTACCCTAATGGCTCAAATAGTCAGGCATATTGTAGATGTTGCTAGAATGCTGTAGGATTCCTTTTCCCCAATGGTAGTACATTTTAGGATGTTTTCACTGATTAGGTATAAAATTTACTTCTTAATAAAGAGATAAACTTTATAATCTAGTTAGTTTTGGGAGAAAATTCAGTTTCTATCACAATTTCTAAAATAACACTAAAAGAGAATTAGTTGTTTGAATTACAATTTGATGATATAGAATATAATGGTTTTATATGGCATAATACTTTACCATGGGGTTTTATAGTTCTCTAAAATAGATGGTTGATTGGTATTTATTATTTTGTTGGACTATTGGAGATTGAACCTGATGAGAGTCATGAATATGTATCCTCATCCACGTATTGATAGTCACATTGATCATCTATGAGGTTCTATGATCTTCTCCAAGATAGATTTTACATTAGGATACCATTAGATGAGTTGGACATTGATGGACCTACCATGGACTGCTTTTAGGAGTAGTTATGGCCTGTATGATTTTTTAGCGATGATTTATGGTTTAACTAATGCATTGGTTGTATTAAGGGACTTGATGAATAGGATATTTCATCCTTTTCTGGATCAGTTTTTAGTAGTTTTTTTCAATTAAATATTAGTGTACTCCCAACCCATAGTTTATCTTGACCAACATCTTATCATCACCTTGAGTACATTGAGATAGCATCATATTTATTACTGTTTTCTCCTGTTACTCATTGGTTTCCTCTTGTTCGCATGTCATGTATTTTCTAAGGCATCATTCAGTCTTTGTAAGACTAACTTGGAATAAATTTGATATATGTCAGATTAAATCAGGTATCTTATACATACACGATGTTGACCCTACTGGACACACCATGTATATGGATTTCACATGTGTTTAAAGGCATTTTTACCATGATTTGTTTTTATAAAACCCAAACAATGCTACCAGATTAATTAAAACATAATATTTGGAAAGTTCTCGAGATCGAACCCATAAAGACGTTGAATATGAATAAAGAATGTATGAATGCCAATCGGTTGAAAAAAGAGTATGAAGATGGCATGAAAGAGTTTATCAAGTTTGCAGAAGATCATGCATGTGACCCTTCTCAAATCCTTTGTCCATGTTTACGCTGTTGTTATTCAAGAAAAATTAGTCCAGAGGAGTTAGATGAACACCTGATCTATCACGGAATAGATCGAAGTTATACATTTTGGAATAAACACGGGGAAAAAACCAATGTAGGTAGTGACTGAGAGAACACGACATTTTATAGATCATCTGATATGATTAGAAGCGTGAACAGTGAAGACGATCGTATGGAGGGTGTGATTACAGATGTGAATGATGATGAAGATCGTATTGAGGAAATGACAAGGACAGTTGAAGATGAACTTCATGATTACCAAAAATTGTTTGAGAAGTTAAAGAGTTGTGTAAAAACATCATTGTATGCTGGTTGCACTAAATATACAGCATTGTCAGCCGTATTGAAGCTGTATAATTTGAAAGCAGGAAACGGGTGGAGTGACGCTAGTTTTACGGAACTACCTGCTCTCCTGAATGACATGCTCCTAGAAGATAATGAACTCCCAATCCGAACATATGATTCTAAACGAATGCTACGATCGATGGGTATGATCATTGAAAGAATACATGCTTGCCCGAATGACTGTATATTGTTTCGCAAGGACCACAAATCACTTAAAGAATGCCCAAAGTGTGGTGCTTCCTGATACAAGAAAGATGATTCTAGTCCTATGAAAGTTGTATGGTACTTTCCAATAATTCCTAGGTTTAGACGCCTACATGGAAGTGAGGAGACTGCAAGACAATTGACATTGCATGCAGATACAAGAATTAAAGATGGGAAACTACGTCACCCTGCAGACTCTCCTCAGTGGAAGAGAATTGATCACGAGTATCCTGAATTTGGGAACGAGCCGAGAAACCTTCGTCTGGCATTATCTACCGATGGGGTGAATCCTTTTAGTTTTCAAAGCAGCAGTCATAGTACATGGCCGGTTATGTTGGTAAATTATAATTTACCACAGTGGTTATGCATGAAATGAAAATACATCATGTTATCTATGCTTATATCAGGACCAAAACATCCGGGTAATGATATTGATGTTTATTTGGCCCCATTGATTGAGGATTTGAAAATATTGTGGGATTCAGGTGTTACGATGTATGATGCTTACAAAAATGAACAGTTCAATTTGAAAGCCATGTTGTACAGGATGATAAATGAATTTCTTGCTTATGGAAATTTGTCAGGATATAACATTAAAGGAACTCAAGGGTTTTCCGTTTGCGAACAAGGTACACAGTCAATTAGGTTGAAACATTCATCAAAAACCGTGTTTCTAGGACATCGCAGATTTCTACCCCGACAACATAAGTATCGATCTTGGACGACATCATTCGATGGAAGTTTAGAGGAACGTACAGCACCATCTCCACTGACAGGTGATCAATTGTTTGAGAAAGTGAAAGATTTGGACACTACTTTTGGTAAACCGTTTTCGAAAAACCTTACGAAAACTGGTTGAAAAAGAGATCAGTTTTTTTTTGAATTACCATACTGGAATTGTCTGTATGTCAGGCATTTTATTGATGTTATGCATGTTGAAAAAAATTTATGTGATAGTGTCATCGACATGTTTCTAAATTCACCCGACAAAATAAAGGATGAAATTAAGGCTAGATTGGACATGGTTGAGATGGGAATACAAGAAGAGTTGGCACCAGTGAAGGGTGAAAAACGAACATTTCTTCCTCCTGCTGCTTACACTCTTTCTAGGAAGGAGATATATCTGTTTTTCAACTTCTTTAATGATGTAAAGGTTCTAGAGGGGTATTCATAAAATATCAAGAACATCGTGTCAATGGGAGATTTAAAATTAAAGGGTCTAAAATCACATGACTGCCATGTTTTGATGCATAATCTAATTCCTATAGCTTTACATTTCATTTTTCCCAAGAATGTCCTCCATACATTAACGAAGCTCTGTTTCTTCTTCAAATATTTATGCAGCAAAGTTATAGACCCGACGAAATTGCCAACTATGGAAAGAGAAATTGCCTTCATATTATGTGAATTGGAAATGTTCTTCCCACCGACATTTTTCGATATGATGGTTCATTTGATGGTTCATTTGGTGAGATAGATTCGACTATGTGGTCCTATACATTATAGATGGATGTACCCCATTGAACGGTATATGAATATTTTGAAAGGGTATGTCAAAAATTGAAGTCGGCCAAAGGGTTGTATTGCGGAGAAATATATTGTTGAGGAAGCTGTTGAATTTTGTACTGAATACCTGTCTGGTGTGGAAATTGTTGGCCTACTAAAATCTCATCACACTGAGTGGCTTGAGGGTAAAGGAATTTATGGAAGAGAGGTTGTCACAATCAATATTACAGATCGGGAGTAGGCCCACATTTACGTTTTGCATAACAGTTTCGACGTTGACCCATATGTTCAAACCCACAAAGAAATTCTTAGGCATTTGAATCATTCTAGGGATGAAAAATGGATATCAGATACACATAATAGATAGTTTATAGGATAGTTTCAAGACCATATTTTTAAGCAGTAAGATGAAAATCCAGACTCAATTTCAGAACGACTTCGATGGCTGGCCGGAGGAGCAAGTGTGTGCGTATTATCTTACAATGCTTATGAAGTTAACAGTTATACATTCTATACTAATGAACATGATGAAGACATTACCATGCAGAATAGTGGGGTTACACTTGTGGCTGAGGCGATGCATGTTTCCGGTGCTAAGGACAAAAATCCAATTTATGCGAATATGTCATACTTTGGCATCATCAAACGAATATGGGAGTTGGATTATACGAAATTCAAAGTGTCGATTTTTCAATTCAAGTGGGTTGATAACAAGACTGATGTTAAAATAGATGAATTAGGATTCATGAAAGTTGATTTCAGTAAGGAAGGGTTGAAAGACGAACCATTTATAATGGCATCACAGGAAGTACAAGTATTTTATGTTCCATACCTCGCAAACCGAAATTGGTCAATTGTTCTGTTATCGACCAAAACAACTGAAGGGTCAGATGAAAGTTCAACGGAGGTTGACCCTTTTATGGGGACTTCACAATCATTTCACAGCGGTCCAAATGTAGACGGAGTTTTGTATGTTAGAGGAGACCACAATGAATGAATTTACATAGTCAATTGAGGAGTCAAATCACATCAGCATTTAAAGAAAAAAGAGAGAGTACAATAATCAGGTTATTTGTTTATTGTAACATACATTATGTTACGTTATGTTATTATATGTTCGCTGTTGTTTTTATGTAATCTAAATTAAATATTAAACCACTTTTGCAGATAATGACTTCTGCACCTGCTGATGCGTCCAATCCTGAGGCACAAAAGGTCTCTCAACCAGCAGATGGTGGTCCCACTGCAGAGCAACAACAGGTTTCTCAACCAAATGTTGGTGGTCTCAGTGTAGAGAAACAGCAGGTTTCTCAACCTGTTGTTGTTGGTCCCAGTGTTGAGGTACAACAGGTTTCTCAACCTGTTACTGCTGGTCCCATTGCCGATGCTAGTGCTCTGGGGGAAGATATTGATGCTACTTCTGAGGAAATGGTAGGAAATGAAACCCTGAAAGCACAAAAAAAAAGAGTGTTGTAGTTTGACAGTGTTGGCCAAAATTTTTAAGGCAAAAGAAAAAGGCATCAAATTTGAGGTGGGATGTAATAAGCGAGGCCAACATGTTAACCCCAACAAAGCCATCTTTAGTAGCTACATTGGAATCGTCACTTGGAAACGCGTGCCGATTGATGTACAGTCGTGGCACCATGTTGTCACCAGGCTGAAGACACTAATGTGGGAAGAGATTACGGTAACATTATGATATCATTTTTTTTATTTATTAAAATAAAATAAAATACCAAAACATTGACTTACTCTTCACCATCCATTGCAGAGTGCATTTATAGTAGATGTCTGGCACAAGGAATATGTATTAAGAGTTGCAGGAAGGATTCATAGAGGTTTCCGCACAATTTTAACAAAATATCATCTTAAAGATGCAGAAGGGAAAATCAAGCCACACCCACCTCCTCTTTACGCACACTTGATATCCCAAGGAGCGTGGGATGCGTTTAGAAACTGTCGTGGGGAGTATACTTTTCAGGTACATTGTGTGGGGTAATACGTTGTTTGACGTTTGCTTGTATTCATCACTCTGATTGACAGTTTTTTATTTATGAAACAGCTACTGAGTGCTAAAAATAAAAAACGTGCAACAGAACCAGCGTACCCTTACCGTAAAGCAAGGATGGGTACGTTGAACTTGAGAAAAAATTGGTACGTCTTTTAAATCTACCCTAATACTAGTATGTGACATAAAACAACACCATAACCATGTTTCTCTGTTTATATACAGATTGATGAATCGAAATCTAAATCCATATCCATCCCACTCCATGTGCTATGGAAGGAGGCTTGTGTAAATAAAGAGGGGACATTGATAGATGAAAACACACAAAAAGTGTGGGAAACATATGTAAGTTGACATAATATAAATTTGATTTTCTTTAAATCGTTATTACATTATAATAACTACTTATTTTTCTATATTTTCTATATGAAATAGTCACAAGAATCAACAACAACCACACCAGATGCAGACATACTTTCAGCAGCCTTGAAGTAGCCAGAAAAGTATGGCCGCGTCAGAGGTACGGGTTTCGGGGTGACACCCCGAACATATTTTCAAAAATAAAAACAAACGGAGGATCAAAATGAAAAAATGGAAAATCTGCAAGAACAATTATCTATTTTTCAAGAAGAATTACAATAACAGAGAGAGATGATAGAAAAATTGATGGGGTAGAGGCAAAGAGAATAAACAACTCAACAACAACCCGTGCGTGACGATATCGCCCCACCCCCACCAGCTTTGAGGCGAGCCATTCCCCTAAAAAACCTGACTTAGATGAGGTAATCAATGTTTTAATAATTGTTTCTGTGAAATGTGATTTACATAGGCACTGATACCCTTCCTGTACTAATATTCCATAGGGTGAAAATGATTGTGATTTATATTTATCAACTCCCACCAATCACCTTGTAGCGAGGGATACGGCGTTCAATACGCAAAACGACATGCTACACAACAGACAACTTCCAAAAGATCATCTTAGAGTGTCAATTAACATAGCTAATGAGCTGAGTGCTGAGCTACCTGTTCCAAATGAAAATGACGACATTCATACGATTGAACAAGCTCTTGGAACATTAATCGCATGGCCGATAGTTCTTGTAAAAAAACATGTCGACAAAATGGTATTCATTTCTTATTTATTTTTCAAACTGGACCTTTAACATTTAATGAAAAAAGGTATAAAACAATGGCTATTATTACAGAATGACAAATACTGTGGGGTGAAACGAAATATCAGCTCAAAACTATCTCAAGGATCAACCAACCTATTGAAATGGTCTACTGAGAGCACCTTCACCCTGCCTGTTCTATATCCACAGTTAATATCATTGCAGGCTCATGTGGATACAAAGTTGAAAGACGACAGTACTCACATAGTTGCTTTCAAAAAAGATATGTATGGAGAGGAGATATCAGATTTCATTAGTGCTGAAAATTTAAATGAAGTCCTCAAGTATGAATGGCTAGGTGCCTCAGTTGTAAATGTATACATGAGGTAAGTTTTTATGATTTGATTTTACAAAAGCTGATATAATCTGATAATTTTGACTAAATACATTTTATATTTGTCGCAGACGTATATATAAAAAACAATTGAAGGGATTTCCCCATGAACAAAAATTTGGACTCGTTATTCCTCACACCACATCTTCAAAAGACGAAATAGATTCTGTTAAAGAGGCTGCAATAATGTCATCCCTGCTCAAATCGTTTGAAAACAAAATTACGGATGACATACTCTTTTTAATACCAACGATGCAGGGGTAAAACTCTACAATTTAATCATATCAACTATATTTTCATTTATTTCTTTACTTATTACTTTTTGTATTTTTAGGGAGCATTGAATGCTGATTGCAGTCAATTTGGATACTCCAAAGATTTATTTTCTGGATTCAACGCATGGATATCCAACAAACCGACCACACATGATGGAAGTTATTAATTTTTAATACACTAGATCCAACATTTTAAAACAAAACATCTAGTTATATAATTTATGCTATCTTTTAATGAGGATTCTGTTATGATAGGGCGGTGCATCAATATCGTCTAATACATGGAATGAATCCAAGGCATAAAGATGAGCACGCCTACAAGATCTACAACTGGAAAAGTATCCGAGTATATATAATAACATTGCACTATCCAAACACATATCAAAACAAATTACTTATTGTTGTCGATGTTTCTGTAGTGTCCAAAACAAATAAACGGAAAGGACCGTGGTTATTATGTTTGTAAATTTATGAAAGAGATCATATTTCATCAACAAACTAGCATCCCTGATGAGGTATTTTCAAAAATAATTAGGAGTTCATTTAAAATATTTATTAATCCTTTGTGTATTTATATTTTTCCAGTACTACCATGACTGTCGCAAAAACTCATATACAGAAGATGATATACATGTGTTTAGAAACGAATGGGAAACATACCTGATGGAAGATTGTACACAAATAGGATGAAGGTGAATTCCTACCACTTATTTTATCTATATATGATCATTGATTATCCTCCAACCTTCTTTGGTGAATTGAGAATGCTCCGATGTATTGAAATCTTAATTTATTACTCAATGTTTTCTATCCTCAGATTTATATTATTGATCTTTGAACAAATAAATATTGAAGTAAGGCATGATGGTGTGCAGTGCGTATGGGGTGAACGACGAAACCACCGAGGATCAAAAAAATCCATTTTCTGTATCTCATTTGTTTGAACTTGTATTTGAGCACATGTATTGTTGTTTGACTTGCACAATTATTTCTAGGTAGATGCATGATATAATCAGTATCGTTGAGGGATTTTTTGGAACCAAAATATGTGTCCCAGGATAATTCAAGTAAGGGAAAGGCTAGTTGAGATGAAATCCAAGCTCAAACGACCAGTATATCATCAAAAGAATCAACCCTGTGATGCGCCATCATGTAGAATTTGGTCCTCGTGATGTTTTGAGGTGTTTATAGAAGGTATGGGGAGTATGATAAGCCCCGTGGCCACCATAAATAATATTTACAGACAGCTCCACATGTTTTTTTTGCATCGTGCCTCTTTACAAGGATCACGCCATTCACATGGTCCATCTTAGCACATATGTCCCATTCATCCCATTGATACTCTTGGAAGAACCTGAGAATCTGACAACGCATAAGCCCCACAAGACCCATACTCATCCAACCAAGAGTATTCCTAGTGTGAAGGGAAGCTAACCATGGGTAATACCCACAACATACCTCTTTTAAATATATGGATTTTGATCCTTGTATTCTAAATAGGGTACGTAGGAAGCCTCCATGAGGTTAAATCCCAACCAATGGTAAACCATGGTGACCCCCTCACTGGGGTACACCTTCGCTTATTTTCCCTATTGTATTTTCCTTAGTGGCATTCGAATAATTCTTCAAAATGAGAAACCTTGCCTTTATGGGATGCACCACACTTGGGTCAGACCTCATTGGGATTTTTGATCCATCTATCAGGTAAACATTCCTGGTGCTCCCTCCTAGAGATGTACCTACCTGATCCACCTTTATAAGTGGTTTGATCCACCCAGGTCTTACATCTCTGTAAGACATTAAATCATGAACCTCTATCCTTGTGGGATGTTAAACTCATGGAATACCACAAGTTAAACATGGGTTTCCATTAATATATTCAATATTAATGTTTAATCAGTCCTTATTAAGGTATTGTGGAGGAGTGGTTTTATGTTTTCCAGTAGATTTCGGAAGATTCCACGATTTATGTAGGTGATTCCATGCTTTTACATTATATGATGATTTTATTATCCTGTATTTGCTTTCTAAGTGTACTATATGAAATGTTTGTGTGGTTAAAAATGTTTTATCAAAGGAATTTGGGGTGTGTATAGACTTGAAAGTTATTTTTAAAATGAATGCAGTTGTATTTCTTGTGGATTTTCATGCTTAAGTCCTTTAAATGTGTTTTAAGAAATGATAAAGTTGTGTGATGGGTGTTTTCAAATGGATTTAATGTGTTTGTGAATTTTAAAGAGGGTTTTCTTATGAGATGTAGAGATTCTATATATGTGTATTTACATTGAATGAAAGTACATGAGAATGTGTTGATATATATGATGTGTATAATGTAAATTGAGTAAAATTTCCATACAAGGTATTTTATTTATGATGTGCAGGGGACAGGGTGAGAGGGAAGGGGTGGTTTTCTGGGGGAGGGGGAAGGGGGAAAATTGGTAGGGGGAAGGGGTAGGGGGTGTGCTAGGTTCTTTTGAAATATGTAGGTGGTGGGCAGGGGGGTGTGCAATGGGCAGGGGGGAAGTGCAGTGGGCAGGGGTGTGCTGGGGAAGGGGGCAGGGGGTGTTCAGGGGGAAGGGAGTGTGCAGGGGTAGGGGGTGTGCTTGGGGGTGGGCGGTGTGTAGGGGGTGTGCTGGGGAAGGGGGCAGGGGTGCTTCTTTTTTATGGAATGGGGGGACATAATATTTGTTTTATGTTTTTTGCCTCACTAGTATAATTGGTTATTTTATGTTTTGTGCCTGACTAGTATAATTCCATTTAGCAACCCCATTATTTATTTCATTATTGTATTACTAACATAATATTTGTTTTATTATGTAGGTGAAATCTTTTTCCTCAGTTCGAATGCTTTGTTCGGAAACCGCCACGATGGAAGACAATTTTTTAGAGTGGATGGATGCAAAAAGGATGGAACATCATTGTTTTTTAACTGTTTGTTGGATAAATGTAATTGTAACCAAATTAAACATTGTTTGAAATGTATATATAAGTGTGTTGTTTTGTATTCATGATTTCAAGTAAATGTATGTATCATTTTTTGTTCTTCTGTGCTTTGTGTGTGGGTGTTGTGTGTGCTGTGTGCAGGTTTTGTTTGGACTATGTGCAGGTGCTGTAATGTGTGCAGGTGATGGGCAGGTTCTGTGCAGGTTCTGGTTTTGGATAGGATCTTTGGCCTTTATCAGTGCTAGTTAAGCGCTGATAAATGGATAATATATCAGCGTTATTTTGAGCTCTGATAAAATTAGTTTTTATTAGCGCTCACAATAGCGCTGATATATTATACATTTATCAGCGCTGAAAATAGCGTTGATAAATATTACCTTTATCAGCACTATTTTTAGCGCTGATAAAGGGGACCCCCCTTTATCTTCGCCGAGATTAACAACGCTTTTTTAGCGCTGGTAAAGGCTGTTTTTAGCGCTATTATAAGCCATATTTGTAGTAGTGAGTGGACCATATGCATGTGTGTGAAAGGTTTATGCAAGTGCCCACCCCCCACAGTAGGCTTCTGAGCTTATGATGAAACAAAATCATTTATAAAGAAGCATATTAACTTGCACTTCTTTAATATGGGACTCGTGCACATGATAAGGACATTTATCAACACTAAAAAATGCGTCAATAAAGGTTACCATTTATCAACACTAAAAATAAAGAGATGATAAAGGTACCATTTATTAGCATTTTTCTCTAGTAATGATAAAGGCCAACACTCTATAATGCCTATTTTGTAGTAGTGCAATTCCATGTTAAAGTTACGTTTCGGGTAATAACTGCTTTGTTCTTCATCTATGTTTTGATTGGTTATTTTTGGTCCTCTTTATTTGATCATGGTTCCATCATCTTCATATTGTTAACCACATGATAAATATAATATATATCAATTATATATGTATTTATAGTAATCAATAACATTTAGTGATAGAAAATGAAATACAACGTTCATGGAAATGATAGGTCATACGTACGCATGAGCATTATTTCCATATTCTTGTTAGATTTAAAGAAATAAAGGTAAATTATAAATTATAATTAAATAATCATTTTATGTCATATATATCACATATTTTCATTAAACGCATCTTTATTATCTTTCATGTAAATCGTGAACGAATCAAATCACTTTGCGAGGTGATAGTCCATCGTACACACGAGTGACATTATTGTATTTCCACAGAAAGAATGAACCTATGTGTGATATAATAATTTTATAACCATGATAATATCATAAATATAATATATAAATAATAAGTCCATCATTATGTTCAACTACAGGAAGTGGTAATGGAAAAATGAATGACAACGGTTCGGGAGGTGGTAGTCTTCCATACACCCAAATGATGATTTCGTAAACCATTTGATGGAAGTTGGGATGGTTTTAGATCATGATCTTAACATAAAAACATCTAAGTATATGTAACATAATAAGGTTTTTATATCATCATGGTATAATAAGAATTTAATTAGAAGGAGGAATAAATAAAACAAAAACAATTATTGACGAACGTTACTTCTTCTTCGGGTATCCTTCTTAGGTTTTCACCAAAAGCCTTCCTATATTGTATTTATGTCCAAAATAATAATTTTAGGATGATATTAGGAAATTTTGGAAGTAATTTTTTCATATATTTTCTGAACTAAAATAGTTTGAAGGTGTGAAGAGGAGATGATAAGGGGTGGCCTTTTATAAGCGAGGTTAGTGACACACTTGTAATTTTTTTTAAAGAAAGAATTCCAACCATGTTTTTTCATATCACAAGGCTCCAATAATGAATCATTATAGATACTAAAATATATAAGGTCTATATATTTCCATAAAATTGGTTTTGTACACGTTTTGGGTCATTCTTGACCCTTATCTTTTTAGTTTATCCCATAGTAAACCCATTTTTACCTTAACCAAAGTAAATAATTTTTATTGTTTTTACTATAAATTTTGGTAAAAAATTAATTTGGCCTTATTATAAAATATAAATTATGATGATTCGAAATATGGAATCCATTTTTCCAAATTAAATTCACAGGAGAAGAAAATTTTAATTTAAAATTAATTCCGCAGATGTAATAAGAAAGCTGATTATTTTTAAGAGAAAATGTTCAAAAGTTTACAAAGTTCTTATATCAAAATTAAAAATGAATTTGATTAAAATTACTTTAAATTTGATTAATGGATGTATAATTTAACTAATTTTTCTTTAAAACCAATTTAAAATATAGTTTAACATTATAAATAAATTAAATGAAAAGACAAATTTCAATTAAAATTCATTATTTCTCACTATTCATAAAAAAATGAAACTTTTTAGAAAAATATCAAAAGTTTAGACTAAAATAATTTTTATATTATTTTTTTAAAAAATAATTTTATTTTTCGAAATAATTTTTCTAAAAGTGGTAAAAAACAATTTTAAAATAAGTTATCCAAAAGCGACAAAATTGTTTTTTTGTAAAAATACAGTTTTTAAGCACAAAATTTTATTTATTCTTATCTATAGTATATAAAACACATAATTTGAATTTTAAAAATTATATTGAATATATAATATAAAAATTTAATTAATATAATTCACCAGAAGTGATGTTTTTAATTTATTGATGTAAAACCCATTTGTGCGCTTAAAAAATATTTTTTTAGAAAAAGGATTTCATTATTTTAAAAAGGATTTTATTTTAATTTATAATTAATTGGTCACTAAAGAATTTATTATATATACGTTTGTGTGTGTGTGTGTGTTTTTAGACCATATATCTTCATAATTTAGTTAATTCTATTCATACCTACCATTCTAATGGCTTGGTGATAACTATCATATTAAATAATAATATTTTTATAGTATGTCATATTCCATTGAAACTTAGTGTTGCATGTATAACAAGATAAAATAGGTATTTCTTATAACACAATCCAAAATTAGTGCTGAGTGAAACATAAAATATCAAAAAGATTGAATTTAATTGAAAAAACTATTTTACAAAATCTCAGGGTGTTACAAAAATCCCTCGGATGAATAATATATTTACATATATTTTTCTATATGGAATTAAAGAGATATATATGTAATATATTTATATATATTACCTATTTTATCTTAGGGGTGATACTTAATATATATTTAATAAGGTTTCCAAATTTTTTAATATTTCCAAAAAGATGGATTTTTCCAAATTTTTCCAAAATATTAAATAGAGTTTAGAGACATCTATTAAAGGGAAAATATGGTATTTCCATGACGTGTACATAGAGAATACATATAGGATATATCTATCAATCACCTCTTTTATTTAGAGTGATATATCTAATAATTCCTAATAAATTCAAGTGTCATTCGATTCGGGTGATAGTTAAAGATTAATCCAACACACCACTTTGATTCTTTCTCAATTTATTACTCTCTTTCATCATATCTAATTTATGGATGTTAGGAAAGGGTTTTTAGTGAATATTATACTATATCATGATGTAATTGCCATGAACTATGGGGTTTTTTCATGACTTAGCTAAAGGGGATCGTGGGAGGATGATTACACATGGTTTCATGAAAACTCAAAGAGGTATGTCATTTACATATATTTTTAAATATTTACAATATTTTGGGTAAAATTAATGAATATATTAGAATGATAAATTAGTGAGTTTATGTATTAATGGTTTGTATAGATACTAGGGGTGGTGTGAACCCCTTTACTTGAGGTTTTAGTCACGGAAGATATAATGACCCATACTTTACATACATTGTTATTACTTCAGAATTGAAGCATACTTATTATAACATATAACAAAACAATGATAGGAATTTATAGGTATAGTGTCTTTAGAAACTGGGAAACATAAACAAATAGTTCATAAAGCATCTACATTGTCTCCCATTTATTTCATCATATATAGAGTCCCTTTTGGAATATCCTACTTAATACCCTTCTTCCTGGCCTAGGAAAAGAAAACATACAAAAGGGTGAGCTCAAATTATCAGTAAGGGTAAACAAAGGAAATATCAATCATATCATATTCATAAGAACATAACATTTTGAAAATCTTAACCTGCAAAAGAGATTATAATATCATAACATGGGATAAATCATAGTAGTGAAATGTAATCCCAATAATCATAACAAAAAACATGAAACTTTTTGGAATACACACATAATCATATAAAATCATTTCATATTAGTCAAGACTCATTTCCAAGACTATCATAGCGGACAAAGTCCATTTCTGAACCGATTTCACTCCTCGTTCCAGTTCTGTATCACTGAACCAGATTAACTTTCCATTCCAGCCATGTCTATCTCATGAGATATAAATCTTTACCCAATGTATTGGAGGGAGATATAGGTCTCAACCATCTCATAATGAAACCATTCTTATGTGTTCCACAAAATCATAAATCATATATCATAGCATAACCCATGTAATAAAAATGGGATTCTTAAACATCATGCCATCATAACATAATCCATATAAGATAAAAGAACTTCATAAAAATAATTCCATCATAACATAATCAAATCAATGTAAAAATAGGGATATAAATATAACCCTATATTATCTTAGATGGAAAATAATTTTGATAAAACACTTGAACTCCATTCTTGAGGAAAATATCCTTTTTACTTAAAAAACATTTTTCCTTTCTTAAAAAGTCATACAATTTTAAACTAAAAGAATTTAATTAAAAATAAACTTGAAAACTTGTAAAGTAATCTCAATGGAAATAATGTTCTATGAAATCATAAAAATCCATTCATGTCGTATAAGTTAAAAAAACATTCTTCTCATACTTTGGCCGGAAAAGTCAAAAAGTATCTCATACTGAAAACGACAAAAGATTCCTTTAATATATTTTACTAAAAATTCACCAATAGGTAAAATTGTATTTAAACAATTTTAGGAGGATATAAATAATATTACATATTGAGGAAAGATAGATGTAGATGATAAATATGCCCCTGTAAATTCTAAAGTATAAACAATCTCGGATAAAAATGAGATTGTGAGATTTTCCCTTACCTTAGGTCCGATATGATTCATACGTATCTGAAACTCCTGTATAATGATTTAGATAATGTAATTTAATTATTACAGAATCATATTCATTGTTATGATATCATATATGGTCATATTCTTATCTTCTTATTAGTAATATTTCATTGCTACTTGTTATTCGGGTGTTCATTGCTTTATGTTTTTATGCATGTTTTGTCGAATAAATTATTATTCCTCTTTTTAGGTTATAGATAACTCATTTACAGAATGGGATTAGTGTAATATATATCATATTTATTCATTCAATTCATTTATATAATCCTTATTAAATGATGATCATGTAGAACGAGTCGCATCACACCGTGGAGATGGTAGGCCGTACGTACGCACGAGCGATGATATCATTATTTTGATATTAAAATAATATATAATTGGATGGTATATAATATATAAAGAATAATAATAATGTTATATTTATTATTTATATCATTTATACTCATTATCATACCTATCCAAATGATTAAATGTTTGAATAACAAACTACACCACGACGTGAAGACAATAAGCCGTACGTACGCACATGTGGTCACTTTTTCATTCATAGGATGGATAAAATAACTAATATGGTTGTAACATTTTAATAATAACATCAAATTATATAGAATATACTAGAGTTATTATTTTATAATTGAAACAACATAGAAGTAGGAAGTGGAATAAGAAAGGAACTTGAAATAGGTGGTGAGATATTTACCTCTTCCTCAGGTTATTCCTTTTGATTTGATCAAAAGGGATCCTTAGGTTGGATTTATGACTAAAGTAAGGCCTCTAGGATGAAGGTAGGAAATTTGAGAGGGTATTTGGGCAGGTTTTTTCCAAGCCAAATGGATTTGGAGGTGTGAATTAGAGACAAGGGGGAGTTCCCTTTTATAAGAGGGGTGAGGGGCACCTTAGAAAAAACTTAAAATATTATTTCATAATAAATTCATATTTGGTTTATAATGGCTAAAAAGTAACTTATTTCTAGTATAGGGCTGGTATGGTTCTAAATCCTCTCAACCAATAGGTTTTATACAAGTTTAGGTTACCATTTTAACCTTATCATTTAGATTTAACTCTAAGTTAAATAATTTAACTTTTACCGCGTCTTCTTGTATTCTTAGACTATATGGTTAATAAACTTACAATAAACTACCAATATAACCCAAATTGGTTAATTAATGTCATATATATTATTATTTAAGTCTTTTGGCCGAACCTTAGATTTTTAGGAATATAATATCAATTAATAATTTAATATTTATTTTAAAAACTCTTTTATGTCAATTTCGACACTATTTGGTATTTTGTTTTTTCTAAATTCATAACAACATTATTACTTCGAAAACAATTCATATAACCAACCCTAATATTTTTTATTAACCTAATTATTTTAATTCATAAAAAGTCTCAAATTATATTTATTTGGGTATTTGTAATATCAATTATGTTAATATTTCATTAATAAGGTAATTACTGCATCATCATTGTGTCATAAATAAATTAAATTATTTAATGTCTAAAAATTATAAATAAAATACCATTATGTAGGAAATATTTTTATCTTTATAATGAATATTTATAGTCTAATTTATCTTATATATAACCCTATATTAAAAAATCTTTACTTATTAAACGTTGATTTTAATTCTTTTAACTCTTCTTTGAATTAAATAATAATAAATGTCCTAATATAATCCAAGTGGACCTAAATGGTCATATTTTATTACTAAGGTTGTTTTTGGTCGAATTATACTTATCCAATAGAACTAGTACATGTGTTAGGGTAATAATAATAATATCATTTTTACCCTTAATTACCATATTTACTTTTAACCGTGGTAAATAAAAGTAAAAAGTTACCATTCACCAAAAATTATTTTTATCTTATTGAACTGAATTTTACTTACTGATATCAACCATTTCTCTCAGATTTTTGAAACTCCCCTCACAGAAGTGGTAAAATTAAGTTTTATGTAAATTTGAAAATTCTCCTAGGAGGTGGGTAAACGACGGTAAAAAGTTCAATAAAATTTTTATATATCTAAAATTATTATAAAATGACTCTAATGAATTAAATTGAACTTATATAGGTATTATGTATCTATTTTTACCTAAAATAAATTTAAATAAAATAAATAATTATTTAAATAAAAATTCGGTTTTAAACTATAACTCAGTGTTTTTCACTATTCATCAAAAATTGAAAGTTTTTAGAAAAATACCAAAAATTCACCCTAAGATAATTTCGATATTCCAAATACAAAAATGAAGTCCATTTTGAAAGATAAAATTTATAAAATTTCAAAAAGTGGGTATTACTATTCATAACTGCTAGTTTATATAATATTTTAATAACATATCGTTGTTTAGTGAAACTCGGTATTACGTACAACGCAAGCTATCGAGGAAGGTTGATCTTTTGTGTAATTCAAGCCAAGACAGTTTTTTTTGTAGTGAAAGATTTATTTGGTGTTTCATATAACATAATACATAAAAACAAAATATTTCTCATAAAATCTCAAGGTGTTACATTTTACCCCCTTAAAAAGAATTTCGCCCTCAAAATTCGTCACTTCGTAACAAACAGATGAGGATACCTCTCCCTAATCATATCCTCAAGTTCCCATGTAGCTTATTCTAATTGGTGGTTCCTCCATAAAACTTTAACCAAGAGAGTGGTCTTGTTTTGTAGAACTTTTTCGCTATGATCCAGAATTTCTATTGACAGTTCTTCATAAGAAAGATCTTGCTCCAGCAGTACAACTTCTGAGCTTTGTACATGTGAAGGACCGGGTATGTACTTTCTCAGGAGAGATACATGGAACACATCATGAACTTGAGATAGATTCGGTGGAAGCGCCAATCGGTAAGCTACCTTCCCAACACGATCTAGTATTTCAAAAGGACCAATATACCTAGGGCTCATCTTGCCCTTCTTTCCAAATGTCATTACTCTCTTTCAAGGAGATATTCGTAAGAACACTTTATCACCCACTTCAAACTCTAAGTCTTTTCTTCTATTATCCACACAACTTTTTTGTCGACTCTGAGCTTCTATTATGTGTTGTTGAATAGATCTTACCTTTTCTACCATCTCATCAAAAAGATCATGTCCTAATAGCTTTCTTTCCCCAACTTTATCCCAGAAAGTTGGAGTTCTGAATTTCTTTCCATAGAGAGCTTCATAAAGAGCCATCTAAAATACTGGAGTGAAAGCTATTATTATAAGATAATTACACCAAAGGTAGGTGTTGATCCCAACCACCTTTGAAATCCATAGAGCAAGCTCTCAACATGTCTTCTAGATTTTGAATTATCCTCTCAGACTGACTGTCTGTATAAGGATGATAAGTAGTTCTGAAACTCAACTTTTTATCTAGAGTATGCTGAAGACTTTTCCAAAACTTCGAGGTAAACCTCAGATCCCGATCAGATATAATGGAAAGTGGTACTCTATGCAATCTTAAAACTTCCTTCAAAAATATCCTGGCAAGCTGATCAAGAGAGAAATATTATCTAATATCAATGAAGTGTTCCGACTTCGTAAGATGATCAACTATAACCTAGATAACATTATTGCCTTTGGATGTTTTAGGAAGTCCAGTGATAAAGTCCATAGTGATGTTTTCCCATTTCTATCCTGGTATGGGTAATGGTTGTAATATCCCCTTATACTTCTGTCTCTCAGCTTTAACTTGATGACAAACCAAGCATCGAGAGACATATTCAGCAACATCTATTTTCATACCATCACACCAGAAGTACTCCTTCTGGTCCCTATAAATCTTCATGCTTCCAGGGTGAATAGAGAATGAAGAACTATGAGATTTATCCAATATTTCCTTTTTTAATTCTGGGATGGGAGGAACACAAACCCGATTCCTGAACCTTATTATTTCATCACAATCAATGTGAAATTCAGGAACATTTCTCACCTTCTTTTATAAATCTACATCTTCTTTATGTGCCTCTTTAATCTTCACATGTATAGATGGTTGAACATTCATTTGAGAAAGATAATATTTTCCCCCTTTCATTATCATTCCATGATCCATCCTTTGTAAATCCATAAATATTGGATATTTTGTGATCCTCATCATGGATAATCTAGCATGGTCCTGTCAACTTAATGCGTCGACCACCTTGTTTGCTTTCCCAGGGTGGTAATGAATTGAGTAGTCATAATCCTTAATCAGCTCCAACCATCTTCTTTGGTGCATATTCAGATCCTTTTTTGTGAAAATATACTTTAAACTTTTATGATCAGTATAAATATCACATCTTTCACCATAAAGATAATGCCTCCAAATCTTTAATGTAAAGATTACTGAAGCTAATTCCAAATCATGAGTTGGGTAATTTTGCTCATAGATTTTCAACTGTCATGAGGCATAAGCTATCACCATATCGTTTTGCATGAGAAAACACCCCAATCCCTTCTTGGATGCATCATTGTAGATCACAAACCTTTCTCCACTACAAGGTAGTGTGAGCATAGGTGCATTGGATAACCTTTTTAACTCCTTGAAATTCTCTTCACACTCCTCCGTCCAAACGAACCTAACTCCTTTTCGAGTCAACCTAGTGATTGGATTAGATAATCGTGAAAAATATTTCACAAAAACGTCGATAATATCCAGCCAAACCAAGAAAACTTCGGATCTCAGTTATTGTTGTTGGTCTTGACCATATTTCGATAACCTCTATTTTTTCTAGATCCACAGATATCCCCTCTTTTGAGATTATGTGACCCAAAAATGAAACTTTTTGAAGACAAAATTTACACTTGATAAATTTGGCATAAAGCTTCTCCTTTCTTAGGGTCTTTAATAAAATTTTCAAGTGATCTTCATGTTCTTCCTTGCTCTTTGAATAGACAAGAATGCCGTCTATAAAGACTACCATAAACTGATCAAGATAGTCTCTAAATATTCTATTCATTAGATCCATGAAGATAGTAGAGGCATTAGTAAAACCAAATGGAATCACTATAAATTCATAGTGTCCATACCTTGTACGGAAAGCCGTCTTTGGTATATCCTCCCTTTTGACCCTTAATTGATGATACCCTGAACGAAGATCAATCTTTTAAAAGTATTGAGCTCTACGTAGTTGGTTAAATAAGTCATCAATGCGTGAGAGAGGATATTTTTTCTTGATAGTGATCTTGTTAAGTTCTCGATAATCAATGCAGAGTTTCATTGATCCATCTTTATTCTTAACAAATAGAACAGGTGCTCCCCAAGGTGATGTACGAGGGCATATGAATCCATTATCAAGATTCTCTTGGAGTTGCTTCTTCAATTCCTGTAACTCAATTGGGGCCATTCTATAAGGTGTCTTTGAAATGGTCATTGCACCCGGTATGAGTTCTATTGAAAACTCAACTTCACGATATGGTGGAAGGCCAAAAAATTCCTCTGGAAAGACATCATCAAACTCCCATAAAATGGTAATATTCTTAATCGTGAGTTTCTCTCCAACCATTTGAGATAAATAACCTTAATTTGTTGGAATCAAGACCCATAAGATAGAAGAAATTTCCACTGGAAGGTTATATTCATCCTTTCATCGATAGATGATCATAAATTGATTAGGAATATGAAATGTGACTTCCCTTCTTTAGAAATCGATATGAGATCCATATAAGGAAAGCCAATCCATGCCAAGAATCACATCAAATTCCCCTATTGTAAGGATCATAAGATTTGCAGGAAGCACTTTCCCAAAAATGTCAATTGAAGAAGAATTATAAAATTTTGATGCAACTGTTGTGCCATTAGGAGTTATCACAGCTAACTCAACAGCTAATTGTTGAGGTAGTACGATGATACCCTTAGAAAATTATTCAGAAATAAAAGATTGGGTGGATCCAGAATCAAATAAAACATTTTCTACTTTAGAGTGGATGGTAAGTGTACCTTTCACCACTTCGTTATCGTACTCCACATCACCGATAGAAATTGCATGTGAATTTCCTTTGTCTTTGGCCTTAAGAGTTTGTTGACATCAATCATCATCATCAAACCTTGGATTAGGGCATTGATTAGAATAATGCCCCATTTCCTTGCACTTGTAACATTGAAGTGTAGGAGGTGCATTTTGTGTAGCCTTTTCTTTGTTCGCATCACTAGACATCTTTTTCCCATCATTGCAGCATTAAAATGCCCGATAACCTTCTTTTCCACATTTGAAACATTTACTTGTCCCTTTAAGACAATTCCCTCCACGTTTCTTTCCACACTTTGAGCATAAGGGAAAACTCATCTTCTTTTCAGTTTGGTCTTTAGATTTCCCTTTGAATTCCATTTTCCTCTTCTTATGAAACCCATATGACTAATGGGTTACTCCAATCTCCATCTCAACATTGAGAGTACATCGAACAATTTCCTCATAGCTATTGAAATCCCTTATGGCTAACGCCCTTCGAAGACTTGGTTTTAAGCCACTAAAGAATCGATCGATCTTACTCTCAGGTTGGATAATAATTCTGGAATCATACCTTGCAAGTATTGTAAAATTTGATTTGTACGTACCAACAGATTCATCATCCTTTTGATTTAGTTCAAGAAACTCTTTCTCCATCTTTGTTCGAAGAATACGATGGAAGTACTTATTGAAAAATATGTTATTGAACTCATCCCATTCCATGGACTCAATTCTGTCTCTTTGCCTCGTATTATTGATAAGATTACACCATTGATCAACTTCACCTTCCAAATGATATATTTCTAAGATGACTTTATCCTATTCAGAACATTGAAGAATTAAAAATATCTATTCAGTGGTACTAATCCATTGTTCAGCCACTAATAGATCAGTAGACCCACTGAATGAGGGTGGACGCTGCCTCATGAAGGATTCAATAGAATGTTGCTCCTTCCTTTTCTTGTTTAGAAGTCCTGCATGATTCATAGCTTGCAAAAATTGTGTGAGCATGGATACAAGATTTTTCATTCCAACTCCCATAACGTTTGTTTGCTCAGGGGGACAATCATTTCATTTCCCGTCACATTCAGCATTAACACGGTTCCTTCGGGTTCCGACCATTGACTAAAACCAAATAGCATAGTGTGAGAAACACTAATCATAATAGGAAAACCACATAATCAAGAATAAAATTTCACACTTAAGGTATTATCATAAGTTATTCATGGCCATTTCTAAAACACTAATATTGTGTTCTATGCTTAGACATATCCTTAGGGTTCTTACTAAGGCTTTCACATCCTAGTTTCCAAAGGTTGACTATACCCTTCCTCTGATACCAACTATAACGAACCATACTTTACATACATTGTTATTACTTCAGAATTGAAGAATATTTATTACAACATATAACGAAACCATGATAGGACCGCATATGTATAGTGTCTTTAGAAACTGTGAAACATAAACAACCAGTTCATAAAGCATCTACATTGTCTCCCGTTTATTTCATCATAACTAGAGTCCCTTTTGGCATATCCTACTTAATACCATTCTTCCTGACCTAGGAAAAGAAAACATACAAAAGGGTGATCTCAAATGCTCAGTAAGGGTAAAAAAAAGAAATATCAATCATATCATATTCATAAGAACATAACATTTTGAAAATCTTAACCTACAAAAGAGATCATAATATCATAACATGGGATAAATCATAAAAGTGAAATGTAATCCCAATAATAATAACATAAAACATGAAACTTTTTGGAATACACACATAATAATAGAAAATCATTTCATATTAGTCAAGACTCATTGTCAAGACTATCATAGCAGACAAAGCCCACTTCTGAACTGAGTTCACTCCTCGTTCCAGTTCTGTATCACTGAACCAGATTAACTTGTCGTTCCATCCATGTCTATATCATGAGATATAAATCTTTAAATAAAGCATTGGAGGGAGATATAGGTCTCACCCATCTCATAATGAAACCATTCTTATGTGTGCCACAAAATCATAAATCATATATCATAGCATAACCCATGTAATAAAAATGGGATTCTTAAACATCATGCCATCATAACATAATCCATATAAGATAAAAGGAATTCATAAAAATAATTCCATCATAACATAATCAAATCAATGTAAAAATTGGGATTGAAACAGAACCCTATATTATCTTATATGGAAAATAATTTTGATAAAACACTTGAACTCCATTCTTGAGGAAAATATCCTTTCTACTTCAAAAACATTTTTCCTTTCTTAACATGTCATACAATTTTAAACTAAAAAAAGTTAATTAAAAATAAACTTGAAAACTTTTAAAGTAAGTTTCATGGAAATAATTTTCTATGCAATCATTAAAATCCATTCATTCCATATAAGTTAAAAAAACATTCTTCTCGTACTTTGGCCAAAAAAGTCAAAAAGTATCTCGTACTGAAAACGACAAAATATTCATTTCATATATTTTAATAAAAATTCAACAATAGGTAAAATTGGATTTAAACAATTTTATGAGGATAGAAATAATATTACATATTGAGGAAACATGGATGTGGATGATAAATATGCGCCAGTAAATTCTGAAGTATAAACAATCTTGGATAAAAATGAGATTGTGAGATTTTCCCTTACCTTAGGTCCGATATGCTTTGTACGTATCCAAACCTTCCTGTATAATGATTTAAATAATGTCATTAAATTATTATAGAATCATATTCATTGTTATGATATCATATATGGTCATATTATTGTCTTCTTATTAGTAATATTTCATTGCTACTTGTTATTCGGGTGTTTATTTCTTTATGTTCTTATGCATGTTTTGTCGAATAAATTATTATTCCTCTTTTTATGTTATAGAAAACTCATTTAAAGAATGTTATTAGTATAATATATATCATATTTATTAATTTAATTCATTTATATAATCATTATTCAATTAAGATCATATAGAACGAGTCGCATCACATCGTGGAGACGATAGGTTGTATGTACGCACGAGCGATGATATCATTCTTTTGATATTAAAATCGTATATAATTGGATGGTATATCATATATAAAGAATCATAATAATGTTATATTTATTATTTATATAATTTATACTCGTTATCATACCCATCCAAATGATGAAATATTTGAATAACAAACTACTATGCACATGAGCCTCAACCCAGTTGGTGAGGTATCCTTAAGTGCATGCACAAGACCCAGGTTCAAAACCAGGTAGAGGCATATTTCTGGGTATTATAGTAGCACTATAGTAGGAAATGTACCAGTATTGTAAATTGTGTGGGTACTGTAGCAGAACTGCACATTGTACAGGTACTATAGCAGAACTATACACTGTACAGGTACTGTATCAGTTACTGTAGCAGGTACTGTTCAGTATTGTAGCGACTGGAACTATTCACCTTGGGCCACTGGTTTGGGATTGGAGTCCTTAAGGCTTTCAGGCCACCCAGGTCTTCGGGTTAGTAGGGCTTTGGGACACCTTTAAGGCCCTCGGGCAACCTCAAGGCCTTCGAGCCACATGCAGTTGCCTCAAACACACTACAAAAAAGGATCAGCCCCATAAGAGGATTCAGAGCAGGTGCACTCACCAGAGTAGAACCAAATGGATTTTCAAAATGATAGGGTATGGCTATGGCATCGCTACCAGCCTGTGCTTTCACGGGAAGCCTAGCCAGACGAACATGAAAAGGTGGAGAGCTACTATCATGATGCAGATGTTGGGGAGGGGCAGTTCCTTGTAGATAGTCTGGTTGAATTCCCTAAGACCTTCAGGTCATGTAATCTCCTAAGCCTACAGGCCTTGTAATATCTAAGCCTACGATCCTTGTAAGGGTTCCACCTAATCCCTTTAAATGGGGGTTATCAAAAATCAATAAAAATGAAGGCCTTCGGGCCATTCGGGCTTGAATAACAAACTACACCACGACGTGGAGACGGTAAGTCTTACGTACGCACATGCAATGGATTTTTCATTAATAGGATGGATAAAATAACTAATATGGTTGTACCATTTTTATAATAACATCATATTATATAGAAGATATTGGAGTTATTATTTTATAATGGAAACAACAAAGAAGGAGGAAGTGGAAGAAGAAATAAACTCAAAATAGGTGGTGAGATATTTACCTCTTCTTCAGGTTCTTCCTTTTGATTTGATCGAAAGGGATCCTTAGGTTGGCTTTCTGACTATTGTAAGGACTCTAAGATGAAGGGAGGATAGTTTAGAGGGTATTTGTGCAGGGTTTGTCTGATCCAAATGGATTTGGAGGTGTGAATTAGTGAGAAGGGGGGGGGGGGGGGTGCCCTTTTATAAGAGGGGTGAGGGGCACCTTAGAAAAAACTTAAAATATTATTTTATAATAAATTAATATTCGGTTTATAATGGCTCAAAAGTGACTTATTTTGAGTATAGGGTGGGTATGGGTCGAAATAATCTCAACCAATAGGTTTTAGAAAAGTTTACTTTACCATTTTAACCTTATCATTTAGATTTAACTCTATGTTAAATAATTTAACTTTTACCGTGTCTTCTTGTATTCTTACACTATATGGTTAATAAACTTACTATAACCTGCCAATCGAACCACAATTGGTTCATTAATGTCATATATATTATTATATAAGTCTTTTTTTCAAACCTTAGATTTTTAGTAATACAATATCAATTAATAATTTAATATTTGTTTTAAAAACTCTTTTAAGTCAATTTTGAAACTATTTGGTATTTTGTTTTTGATAAATTCATAACAACATTATTACTTTGAAAAAAATTCATATAACCAACCCTAATATGTTATATTAACCTATAAAATTAGTTTAATTCATAAAAAGTCTCAAATTACATTTATTTGGGTATTTATAATATCAATTATGTTAATATTTCATTAATAAGGTAATTACTACATCATCATTGTGTCATAAATAAATTAAATTATTTAATATCTAAAAATTATAAATAAAATACCATTATGTAGGAAATATTTTTATATTTATAATTAATATTTATAGTTGAATTTATCTTATGTATAACCCTATATTAAACATAATTTACTTATTAAACTTTGATTTTAATTCTTTTAACTCTTCTTTGAATTAAATAAAAATAAATGTCCTAATCTAATCCAAGTGGAGATAAATGGTCATATTTTATTCCTAAGGTTGTTTTTGGTCAAATTACACTTATCCAATAGAATTAGTACATGTTTTAGGGTAATAATAATACCATTTTACTCTTAATTACCCTATTTACTTTTAACCGTGGTAAATAAAAGTAAAAAGTTACTATTCACCAAAAATTATTTTTATCTTATTGAACCACATTTTACTTACTGATATCAACTATGTCTCTTGGATTTTTTAAATTCCACTCACATAAGCGGTAAAATTAAGTTTTATTTAAATTTGCAAATTCTCCTAGGAGGTGGGTAAAAGACGGTAAAAAGTTCAATAAAATTTTCATATATCTAAAATTATTATAAAATGACTCCAATTAATTACATTGATCTTATATAGGTATTATTTATTTATTTTGAACTAAAATAAATTTAAATAAAATAAATAATTACTTAAATAAAAATTCGGGTTTAAACTATAACCGAGTGTTTTTCACTATTCATCAAAAATTGAAAGTTTTCAGAAAAATACCAAAAATTCACCCTAAGCTAATTTCTATATTCTGAATCCAAAAATGAAGTCCATTTTGAAAGATAAAATTTATAAAATTTTAAAAAGTGGGTATTAATATTCATAATGGCTAGTTTATATAATATTTTAATAACATATCATTGTTTAGTGAAACTCAGTATTGCGTACAACGCAAGCTATCGAGGAAGGTTCCTCTTGTGTGTAATGCAATCCAAGAAAGTTTTGTGTGTAGTGAAAGATTACTTTGGTGTTTTTTATAACATAATACGTAAAAACAAAATATTTCTCATAAAATCTCAGGGTGTTACAGGAGATCACTGGTGAGTAATTCCTTATTTATGACCTAGTTCTATGTTTTGGAATTTATATTAGTTTAATGTATAAATAAATTTTAATTGTTTTATAATTTAATATATATTATTGTTGATGTGGTTAGGGATTCATAATGATTGGTAATAGTTAGTCAGTCTTAGAAGAGCTTATAAGGGAGAGACTGATCTTTCTTTAGAGGGTGTAACTTCAAATGAGACAGGTTTTAACTAAAACATCTCCCCAAGTATAAGTATTTTTTTATAGTATGAAATATGTGGTATTGAAACTTTTGGGTGATCAAACCTAAATTTAAAATGAATTACCTCATTCAAAGAAAAATCTATGAGTAGAATAGAGGCATCTTCAGCCATGATAAACCCTTAGACACTAGTTTGATGCCTTAGCCATCGATGGCTAATGGTGAAACTATAAATATATTTTATGTGATTTAAAGGCCCTAAGGTTGTATAAATAGAGTAAATCCATATATAGGACCTTCATATAAGTTTCTTAAGACCCCATTTTATAAGAAATTGTGATGGATTGGAACATGTGGAATAGGAATAAGACATATATAATCATGATATGATCGATATACTTTGGGATCATTGAATAGAGAGTGGGGATAATGTTCCTCCCCCATTAGAAAGTGAGTACTTGAGTGAATATACCATGGGTTGGATTGTGTATAGGCTGGGTGTGAGAGGACATGCCTAAGAAGACTTGGGAGGTAAGATGAATACTATATCATCTCTCAAGTGTGATTCCAATATGATATTTCCTATAAAGATGATTAGGCCATGATGAAATCATAGTCGTGTTGAGGGAAATTATAACCTTTGAGTGATGGTAATTGGTCAAAGATGTGGGAATGTGATAGAGGAGACCATTTAGGGTGTTTGGACTTAGATGTTTCCTAGGGGGAATTGGTGGGTACCCTAGTATTACGATTACCCTAGAGAGGTTTAGTATTAGTAGGCTAGTATGGTGATATCCTAGGATAATCATGGTGATATATATAAGTTGGGTTCCTAAGTGACCATCCAAGGAAATGTGTGATGGGTTTGGGTGAGTGGAAAAAATATTTTAGGATAATATGATGCATAATTTACACAAGGGGTTCTTAATCCCTAATATAATTTATCTTTAAAGTGATGAATAAGGTTTCCCCAAGTTTCCTGATGAAATGACTTATGTTTATTGGGTGGGGAGTTTGTATTCCTTAGGTTCTATATGATTAAATTGGTATCTATAGTGTTTGAAGATTTTACCCCTAGTTTCTTGATGATGTAATATGGGTTTATAGAGTGGGGAGTGTGCATTACTCAGGTTCCTGATGACATGATATGTGTTTCTAGGGATATGAGAGTTTTACCTTGATTTTTTGATGATGTTATTTGTGTTTCTAGGGAATAAAGAGTTTTTCCCTAGGTTTTTGATAATTAAATGTGTGTTTTCTGGGGAGGGAGTGTGCATGGAAAAAAATTTAGTTATGAGATAATATCTGTTTACAGGGTGGGGATAATTTTCCCTTGGTTTCCTGATGATGGTCTATGAATTTATCAGGAAATGATAGTTTTCCCCTAGCTTCCTAATTACATGTTATGTGTTTCTAGTTAAGGTTGTGCATATAACCCTAGGTTCCTAATGATTTTCTAGGAATTTATAGAGTGGGGATTGTTTTCCCTTGGTTTCATGATGACATGTTATATGTTTTTAAGGTGTGAATCCTATATTCCATTGGGACCCCAATGATCTGACTTCTAATTACAGGGAATGAAACAATACACTTGATGGGTGTGACATGATCAGAGGAATTTGGTACAAAATGAAGAAGTTATTATCAACCTCAAGTGTCACCTTGTAACTAAAGGATTTATGGTGATTATTTAACTTTTCTTTCTCACTTTTTTATTATTCTAAGCATATCACATGTGAATACACTACTTTATTAGTTATCTTAGGGACATCATTGGTGGTGGACTATGTAGGAGGCCTTGAAAATTTGTTACTCAATTAAAAATCATGATCAAAAGTATAATTTGGTTAGGGTAATATTATTAGATGACTTTGTATGAGAGCTTGTTCAAAGTTTACAAATCGGGAAGAGCTGAGGCTAAGGGATAACAGTAAGTCATATTATATTTTTTTCTTTTTGTTTATTTTGTATATGTGGTCTACTTCATGGGAAATCAGTTGGGATGTATGAATGTATAATTTTGTATTTTATTTTTTATATCATGGATATGTTTTATTACTTCTATATACTCTGATTATTATTATTGATTTTGTTCAATTATTTTTATTACTGTTTCACTTTTATATGAGGGTATAACCTCTCCATGATCACACCTTATACCCTCATTGTAGTTATATCACACCCATGTGTTACTCTTGAGGTATTTTATTTTATTTTTGAGCTATTTTTGTCACAACCTGTCCCCCAGGGCCCTTATCGTGACCACCCCAAGCCTGCCTTCCATAGGCCAGAGGCTGGTGACTAGAACCAAAGGCATAAATCCAAAACTAGAAAGACATTGCCTTTATAACAGTAAAAAACAACATAGTACACAACTAGAAGTAAAACACTAAGTAAAACTGTATACAAAAGAGGGTGCTGAAAGTTAAGGGGCCGGAAATACAATCCCAACAGTAAAGTACAATACAACTGAAATCTAGTACAACTATAGTAAAGTAAAATAGAAACTACTAAGTCGTCCTCTGGGATTCCCACCTGAAGGGTGGGTAAAAATGGACTCCTCATCACCCCAAGTCCATCCTTCCGCTCTGTGCACGTCTCGCCAAGTGGTCCACCTTCGGGTACCGTCCAGCTCTACAACTCTCTACCTCGATCAGTGTTGTCCGTCGTCTGAAACCAACACAATGACGTGTGGGGATATCCCATGCAGGGGTGAGTATAACGATACTTAGTAGGGACCCAGAGACCCTCAAGGCCTCACAATATCCAACAAGGATAAACCACAACGAAAGATACAATCACGAAGTATCAACCAATCATACTTAGGTATATGCCCATACATATACCTAAGTTACCAATCACAGTCCGACTCCAACTCTTGAGCTCAAGCTCAAAACAATATACAAAGGAAGTAAAGTCAATAACCTCGATGATAACGACCGAAAGACATGACTCAGCTCACACAAGTATACTACTCATGTAGAGGGGTAGAGATGATTAGTTGTAGCCACTGAATCATCTCCTCTGTCGAACCCACGTAGGATCCTTAAATAGTATCAGCATTGTCGAACCCACTAAGGATCCCGGTATAGAAGTCATTGTTGTCGAACCCACAGAGGATCCCGGTACAGAAGTCATTGCTGTCGAACCCACAGAGGATCCCGGTACAGAAGTCATCGTTGTCGAACCCACAAAGGATCCTGGTACAGAAGTTATTGCTGTCGAACCCACAGAGGATTCTGGTACAGATTTCTTCGCTGTCGAACCCACAGAGGATCTCGGTACAGATGTCATCGCTGTCAAACCCATGGAGGATCCCGGTACAGATTTCATCACTGTCGAACCCACAAACGATCTTGTAATAATAGTAGGTCCACGTAGGATCCTATCATCTCGGTCGTAGCCATCCATAGTGTTCTCGCACACAGCACACTCAATTCCGGGAGGGTCCGCTCCTCGATCCAAGTGTTGATACATCAAATACCACGAAGTCTCGAGTTGATGTACCCCGTAGTTCTGTCTCATCATAAGAAACCCAACACGACAGACGACACGCCAATCGGACGCCCAGTCTGTGAGTTATTGGCATTTCTGTTCTAGGGGCCCGGTTGGTTTTTAGGTTCAAACCAAGCCAGCTGTACCCCAACTGCTTCCAAACCTCAAGTGGGGTATGTCAAAGGAACCATATTGCTCTAAGATTTCCGTCACCGCAGGCGGTTCTTCGATCGGACACCCGAAGCCCAAGATATGGGCGGAAAGGTGAAAACAGGCCATAGCGGGTTCGGGTCCGATCCAACCCAGTTGGAGCGACCCGGCCCGAACCAGTCCCGACCGGGGTCCGAGAGTCCAACTCGGTCCTAGGATGCGGCTAGACCTAAGGGAGGCTCGGCTGAAGGCGGCCCGGCCATGGGCGGGCCGATCGAGGGTGACCCGGCCGTGGGTGGCCGGGCTGAGGGCGGTCTGGTCGGCTGGCCCGCGGGGCTTGTAGCTAGCCTGTGTGGCTGGCGGCGCGTCAGCCCACGTGGCGGATGGCGGGCCGGCCCGCATGGCTGGCGGCTGGGCGGCCGACGTGGCAAGGCTGGCCACGCCGCGGGGGGGGGGGGGGGGTGTCGTGCCCCCTTGCTTCCAAAATGGTCGGCACATGGTGCGCCGACCTGGTAACCGTGGGACCCTAAGGGTCCCACTTGTATCGCGCTCCAGCGGCTGGCCTCGGCGTGACGACGCCATAGTTCTTCTGGGCTCTACGCGGCGCGACGACGCCATTCCACCTCCGCCGCGGCCCAACCTGGCCGCGCCTTCTAGCTCCTCTGCGTGGCTTGACGACACCATGCCTCTTCCATCCATCGCGGCCCTCCTGGCCGCGGTTCCTCTTCGGTGTGGTGCAACGACACCACGCCCTTCCAGCTCCACCACGGACCGCCTGGCCACGGCTCAGTTCCTTACACAGCGTGACGGCACCGCGCCCTTCCGGTAGTCCGGCGGCCCTTGCGCCGCTGGGTTCTTCCGTGGTCTGCCTTTGTCATCAACAAAAGAATAATAGTAGGTCCACATAGGATCCTATCATCTCGGTAGCAGCCAGCCATAGGGTTCTCCCACACAGCACACTCGATTCCAGGAGGGTCCGCTCCTCGAGCCAAGTGTTGATACATTAACTACCGCGACGTCTCAAGTTGATGTACCCCTGTAGTTCTGTCTCATCATAAGGGACCCAATGCGACAGATGGCCCGTCAATCAGACGCCCGATCTGTGAGTTATTGACATTTCCGTTCCAGGGGCCCGGTTGGTTTTTAGGTTCAAACCAACTCGGTCATACCCCAACTCTGTCCAAACCTCAAGTGGGATATTGCAGAGGAACCGTTCTTCTCTAAGCTTTCCGTCTCCGCAGACGGTTCGTCGATCGGACACCCGAAGCCCAATATATGAGCAGAAAGGTGAAACTAGCCATAACGGGTCCGGGTCTGGTCTGACCCAGTCAGAGAGACCCGACCCGACCCAGTTCAGACCGGGGTCTGAGAGTCTGATTCGGTCCTAGGATGCGCCCTGTGGGGCTGGCGGCTGGCCCGCGTGGCTGGCATCCGACCGGCCCGCATGGTTGGCGGCTGGGCGGCCCGTGTGGCTAGGCTGGCCACGCCGGGGGGGGGGGGGAGGTGCTGTGCCCCCCGGCTTCCGAAACAGTCGGCGCATAGCTTGCCGGCTTGGTAACCACGTGACTTAAAGGGTCCCGCTTGTATCGTGCTCCGACGACCGGCTCTGCCCGCTGCCCTGGTTCCTCCACCGCGGCGCAACGACGCCGCGGTTCTGCTGGGCTACGAGCGATGCAATGGTGTCGTGCCATCTTCGCCACGGCCCGACCTAGCTGTAGCTTCCAGCTCCTCTGCACAGCATGACGACACTATGCCTCTTCCATCCGTCGTGGCCCTCCTGCCTACGGTTCCTCTCCGGCGCGGTGCGACGGAACTGTGCCCTTTCGGCTCCGCCGTGACCCGCCTGGCCGTGGCTCGGTTCCTTACGTGGCGCGACAGTGCCGCGCCCTTCCGGCGGTCTGGAGGTCGTTGTGCTGCCTACTTCTTCTGCGGTCCGCCTCCATCATCAACAAAAGAACAACCAAAGGGGGAGGGTCTGGCCGTGTTCATGCGGTCCGAACCCTCCTCGTCATGCGATATCATGTGGCTTACCAAATCAGATATTTGTACGACGAAGAATGGAGGTTTAATCTCATATTTAAAAATAACTCAAATCCGCCTACCTCGAGTTTGTTGTTCATTGATGCGAGGAAGAATTCGAAGATGTCGTCGTACGTTGCGCCCGTCACACGCCGCCGATTTTGGACTCGAGCGTCGTCCTCGCTATTCATTGGAGATGGTGCGTTCTTTGTTGGAGAGTAGTTCTCCAAGAACTCCCTTTCTCCTTCACCAACCCAAATCCTCCCAAAAAGAAAAGGTAGCCAAATTGTTGTGTCTCAAAAATTTAATCGTTGGCTAGGCTTAATTATTTGACAGAATTAATTAATGGGAGGTGGAACCATTAAAGTGGATAATACCAATGGTTATCTCCCCTTAAAGGGGAGTTCAAGAGGTTTGGGTGGTCCCCACCTCTAGAAATTTAATTGGGGGTTTAGGATCAGGTGGTCCCCACCACCTCAACCTACACATGAGAGGTTTCAAGGATAAAAATAAAATAAAAGTTTATTTTATTTCATTTTTATTTTCACGAAAAACCCAAAATCTATCTTTCACCCTCGACCCACTGCGGTCAAGGTGAAGGTCTCCATAAGCGAATACCGGCATTGCGAGTTCAAAGGTACCCTCAGATTTCAATTCCGAGCACCGGTTCAAAATTTATGAAATGTCGCTCGCACGTTTACTGAACGTACCTGAAAAAAAAGTTCAAAAAATTATTAACAGCCACCCTCGACCCACTGTGGTTGAGGTTAGGATATACCTAGGTGAAACACACCCCAAAGAACCCAACGGTACCCCCAGATTTCAATCAGAGTTACCTTTTAAAAGTTATGAATTTTACAACAAAATAATTGTCACCTAATTATTTTATTTGTGGCCAAAAACTAACTTTCTCTGGTGGCCCTCGCCTACTCAAGTTAGTATCTTCTTAAAGAAAGCCTATTCTCACGAGTTCAGTGGTGGTATCATATTTTTAATCCGAGTTACCGGTTGCGAGTTATAAGCATTTGAAAAATAAAATAACTTTATTTAATTATTTTATTTACAGTTATGCCATTTTCGGGTTTTCTCACAGGAGGCCCACGCCGACTAAAATTAAGTCATGCCTAGGGTAAACCTGCCATCTTGAGTGCAATGATGGCCTCATATTTCTGATTTTAGTAACCATTTAAGATTTATTTCACTTTTTTAGGAAAACTTTATATGCGCGTTAATTTAAGCTTAATACAACTTCGACGGATCATTCCGGGCACTCCAGGCCTCGGAATCGCGCACCGTCAGAAACTGCAGACTCGTAAAATTACCAACTATTTAAGAAAAAAAAATTCCACATAAATTCTGGGTCTTTACATTCTACCCACCTCAGGGCTTTACGTCCCCGTAAGCTACAACTCGAACTAAGGGAACAAATGGGGAAACAGAGCATGCATCTGAGCCTCCCGCTCCCATGTGCTCTCCTGGAGATTCCCGTGCTACCAAAGAACGCGCACCAGAGGTATCAACCATCCACGTAGGACTCGCTGCTGTCGATCCTCAATCTCTACTGGAACCTCTGTAAAATTTTCCCCATCGTCAACGTCCAGCTCGCCATGGCCGATGATGTGGGAAGGGTCGTGCACGTATCTCCTCAACTGGGATACGTGGAGAACATCATGCACCCAGTGCAACTGGGGTGGAAGAGATAAGTGGTAATCCACCTCGCCAACTCTGCTGAGGACCTGGAAAGGTCTGATGAACCTCAGAGATAACTTTCCACCTTGGCCAAAACTATGTAGACCTCATCGAGGTGATACCCATAAAAAGACGTGGTCACTATCCTCGAACTCCAGAGGTCTCCGTCTCTTGGATGTACATGGAAGACCCATCACGAATTCCATGGATATCCAATCCTACTTCCACTCTGGGACCTCCAAAGGCTGAACCAGGCCTACTGGTACCTATTGTTCTGTCTTCACTTGCTGGCAAGTGAGGCATCGTGAGAGAAACTCTACCACTTCTTTCTTCATTAATGTCCACCAGTGCTATCATCGGAGGTCCTATTACATCTTCGCCACTTCTGGATGTACCACTGGAGGAGATGTGGGGAACTCCCTCAACAATTCCTCCTGAAGTGCAACTGGTACCATGGTACATCCTCTGAAAATAATGACGTGCTCCCCACCTTCAGAAAATCCATCAGGTGCCTGCCCTGTGGATATCTGAGCACGTTGCATCTCACAGTCAACGTCCCCACGATGTGCCTCCCTGACTCACTGAAGAAGTGGAGGAGTGATTGTGAAAGACTTTAGAAAGGCTGCTCCATCCCGATCCACAAAAGATATCTACAACGCGGCCAGCTGCTCTGTCGCCTCTCTGAGCAGATAAATGCCTGATCTCATGCGGAGAGCATCTGCTTCAACGTTCCCCTTTTCAGGAGTATAGACTATCTCGAAGTCATAGTCCTGGAGGAACTCAAGCCAACGCCGTTGTCTCAGGTTCAGGTCCTTCTGGGAGAAGATATACCTGAGACTTTGGTGGTAAGAGTAGACTAAAAAACGTTCTCCCATAAGATAATGCCGCCACATCTTCAAGGCGTAGACCACTGCTGCTAACTCCAGGTCATGGATAGAATAGTTCTACTCATGCTGTCTCAACTGCCGAGAACCATAAGTGATCACTTCTCACTCATGCATCAGGACACACCCAAGCCTGGTCCCAGATGCATCACAATATAATACGTACCCAACACCCTCCTCCGGTTGCCTCAATATGGGCGCACTAGTCAGCCTCTGCCTCAGCTCCTGAATGCTCTGCTGACATATCTCTGACCACACAAAGGGTTTCCCCTTCTTTGTCAAGGTTGATAGTGGTGCTGCAAATCTGGATAATTCTGGAACGATCTTTTGGTAGTATCCATCAAAAGCAAACGTCCCTCCCCCCTTTGGTGGGTAATCCTGGAAACATCTTTTGAAAAGATGTCCCCATGTATTTTAACTCCTGTTTGAAACTGAAAACTCAGAGTTCCTACTGCCATGAGGGTAAGGATGGCCGATTCAAGAGTTATCGGCTACACCCTCCTATGCATGAGTTTAACATGTGCTACCTGGCTTTCCTTTTTTGCTGACTAAGGAAAACCTCATCCCAATGTTGTAGATAAACCAAAACCTTTTTTCCTAATACAGTCAATCTATGTATGAACTGTGGTTTCCCAGTCCATACCCAAACTAACATCGTAAGGCCTCGACGTTGCCACCAAGAGGTTCCAACCGAAACTCTCACCTCAAGGGTCAGATCACACCGTCAGTGTAAGTGTGATTATCGAGTCTCCTCTCAAAGGTATCTCCAGATGTGAGGGTCAAGTCAACAGCTTAACCGGAAACTCTAGGTCTGGGAAAAGTTTCATGGAAGGAAGGAATGATTCGTATCTATGTCTATTGATATGGCAGCTAGTAGTAGACATAGATCGTACCTTGAATCATTCCTAGAGCCCTTGGGTCACACTCCTTGATCGCATGCAGCTACCCTCTTCCCCTGCCCTCTAAATCCTTGAGCCTGATGGGAACTACAAGGTGGGTGGTTGTAACATGTCATTATGTACACCACCGCATGCTGCTCTCCTAGCTCTGCTTCCACATCTGCTTCCCTACAGATTCATCTATCCTTAACACTTACTCTTATCAAAACATTTTACACGCTCAGTCTCTGTGACTAGCACAAGTTTCCTGCTTTCCCACTACTAACATTCACTGGTTGTATCCACTCATCCAAATAAAATTCAGCTGCAAAGGTTCTTTCTAGCGTCTAGAGAAAAAGTGATGGCTCAGATGTCCTAAAACACACCTCGCTCGGTAGTACGAGCTCCAAATTATTGATTGTATCATATTTATTGAGTACTGGAAATGATCGGTATGCCTCGATGATTACTCAGTTACTGACATGTCATCCTGACAAAGCTATACAAGTTCTAGAGAACTATCAGACACCTCCTTAGGCCAGTCCTCAGTCACTTGTGAGTCGGGATCACCTCGGAACCCAAGGGATATCTGGTGCTGAAACACATGTAAGGCACTAAGCCTACAAGTGTCCTCTACCGGTACTGCCGGTAGTGTCTTCTGACCAACGGGCAGTGATATAGTTGGCACACTGCCCGAAGGTACCATCTCGGAAAATGGTCCAAGTACTAAAACCTCATCACTATGTGGACCATCCTCATGGTGACTCAATGAAAATGATTAGTATCTAAGATCAACATCTTCTCTAATAGTGTCTCAAATAGGCGGAAAAATCCATTAATCTCCTCTAACCAGTCCTCTGATGCCTGGGAATCTATCTCGCCTCGTAACCTCAGAGGCTTCTACCATTGGAACTCGTGCAACACACTCATTCGGCATGCACTGTCCGCCAGTGCGGCTGGTGGCATCTGCTACCCAACGGGTGGTGGTGTTGCTGGTACTCCACCCAAAGGTGCCAACATAGTAAGAGGGCCCTGCACCGGAGCCTCGTCGCTCGGTGGGCCATCATCGAGTACTATCACGGGAACCCTAACTAGATGTCTGTGTAGAGGCATCCTGATAAGGAATAGGTGTGCCACTGTCAAAAGTTTATACCTGGTGAGCTGACCTGGTTGAGCTGACTTAAAGAAAACTCTTGAAAACACATACGCAATCAGTGTTTTCATGCACTGAGTTGGAAATCAGAAATCATGGTCCTGGTGTATGGATACGTCAGCCACCGCACCAACACTGGACTCCCTGAACTGAAAACCACACTCGGTACCCTTAACACTATTTCTTCACAGAAAAGTATGATCAGAGTCCTGATTTCTACGGTAGAACCGACTCCTTTGATACAAATTTGTCACGACCCGTCCCCCGAGGCTCGTATCATGACTACCCCAAGCCCGCCTTCCATAGGTCAGGGCCTGGTGACTAGAACCAAAGGCATAAATCTCTAAACTAGGAAGGCATTGACTTTATAATAGTAAACAAAAACAATAGAGTACGCAACTGAAAGTAAAACACTAAGTAAAACTGTATACAAAAGAGTGTGCTGAAAGTAAAGAGGCCGGAAATACAAGCCCAACAGTAAAGTACAATACAACTGAAAGATATTACAACTACAGTAAAGTAAAACAGAAACTACTGAGTCGTCCTCCAGGATTCCCACCTTAATGGTGGGTACAGATGGCCTCTTCAGCACCCCATGTATGTCCGTCTGCTCCGTGTACATCTCTCCAAGTGGTCCACCTCCGGGTACTGTCCAGATCTACAACTCTCTACCTTGATCAGCGCTGTCTGTCACCTGCAACCAACACAACGAGGTCCGAGCATAAACCGTGTAGTGGTGAGTATAACAATACTCAGTAGGGACCCCGATACCCTTAAGGTCTCACAATATCCAACACAGATAAACCAAAATAAAAGATACAATCACGAAGTATCAACCAATCCTACTTAGGTATATGACCATACATATACCAAAGTTACCAATCACAGTCTGGATCCAACTCTTGAGCTCAAGCTCAACCTAATCCACAAAAGAATTAAAGTCAATCACCTCGATGATAATGACTGAATGACATGACTCATCTCACACATGTATACTACTCATGTAGAGGGGTAGAGATGATTAATTGTATCCACTGAATCATCTCCTCTGTCGAACCCACGTAGGATCCTGGAACAGTATCAGCGCTGTCGAACCCACGAAGGATCCCGGTACAGAAGTCATCGCTGTCGAACCCACGGAGGATCCCGGTACAGAAGTCATTGCTGTCGAACCCACGGAGGATCCAGGTATAGAAGTCATCGCTGTCGAACCCATGGAGGATCCTGGTACAGAAGTCATTACTGTCGAACCCACGGAGGATCATAGTAAAAATGTCATCGCTGTTGAACTCACAAAGGTTCCCGGTACAGATGTCATCACTGTAGAACCAATGGAGAATCCCAGTATAGATTTCATTGCTGTTGAACCCACAGAGGATCCTGGAATAGTAGTAGGTCCACGTAGGATCCTATCATCTCGGTCTCAACCAGCCATAGGGTTCCCGCACACAGCACGCTTGATTTCGGGAGGGTCCGCTCCTCGAGCCAAGTGTGAATAAATCGACTACCACGAAGTCACGAGTTGATGTACCCCATAGTTCCGTCTCATCATAAGGAACCCAACGTGACAGACAGTGCATTAATCAGACGCCCAGTCTGTGAGTTATTGGAATTTCCGTTCCAGGGGCCCGGTTGGTTTTTAGGTTCAAACCAACCCAAACATACCCCAACTACGTCCAGACCTCAAGTGGTATATTTCAAAGGAACCATCTTGCTTTAAGCTTTCCGTCGCCGCAGAAGGTTCGTCGATTGGACTCCCGAAGCCCAAGATATGGGCGGAAAGGTGAAACTGGACACAGCCGGTCCAGGTCTGGTCCGACCCAGTCAGAGCGACCCAACCCGACCCGACCCAATCCGGACAGGGGTCTGATTCGGTCCTAGGATGTGGCCCGGTCGTCTGGCCTGTGGGGCTGGCGGCTAGGCGGCCCGCTTGGCTAGGCTGGCCACGCCACGTGGGGGGGGGGGGTGCCGCACCCCCCGGCTTCCGAAACGGTTGGCGCATGGCACGCCGACCTGGTAACCGCGGGACCCGAAGGGTCCCGCTTGTATCGTGCTCCAGTGGCTATCTCTGTTAGCTGCCCTGGTTCCTCCACCGCAGTGCGACGAAACTGCGGTTCTTCTGGGCTTTGCGCAGTGGAACAACGCCGCGCCGCCTCCGCCGCGGCCCGACCTGGCCGCGACTTCCGGTTCCTCTGCGCGGTGCGACGACACCATGCCTCGTCCATCCGCTGCGGCCCTCCTGGCCGTGGTTCCTCTCCGGCGCGGTGCGACGACACCGCGCCCTTCTGACTCCGCCGCGGCCTGCCTAGCCATGACTCGGTTTCTTTCGCGGCACGATGGCGCCACGCCCTTCCAGCGGTCCGGCGGCCCTTGCGCCGCCGGCTTCTTCTGTGATCCACCTCCGTTGTCAACAAATTAACAACCAAAGGGGGAGGTTCGAGCCATGTTTGTGTGGTCCGAACCCTCCTCGTCATGCGATATCATTTGTCTTACCAAATCAGAAATTTCTACGACGAAGAACGAAGGTTTAATCTCATATTTAAAAATAACTCAAATCCCCCTACCTCGAGTTCGTTGTTCGTTGACGCGAGGAAGAATTTGAAGATATCGTCGTACGTTGTGCCCGTCACACACCGCTGATCCCGGGCTCGAGCGTCGTCCCCGCTCTTCGTTGGAGATGGTGCGTTCTTTGTTGGAGAGTTGTTCTCCAAGAACTCCCTTTCTCCTTCACCAACCCAAATCTTCCCAAAAAGAAAAAGTAGCCAAATTGTTGTGTCTCAATAATTTAATCATTGGCTAGGATTAATTATTTGACAGAATTAGTTAATGGGAGGTGGCACCATTAAAGTAGAGAATACCAATGGTTATCTCCCCTTAAAGGGGAGTTCAAGGGGTTTGGGTGGTCCCCACATCTAGAAATTTAATTGGGGGGTTTAGGATCGGGTGGTCCCCACCACCTAAACCTACACATGGGAGGTTTCAAGGATAAAAATAAAATAAAAGTTTATTTTATTTTATTTCCATTTTCAAGAAAAACCCAAAATCTCTCTTTCACCCCCAACCCACTGCAGTCAAGGTGAAGGTATCCATAAGTGAATACCGGTGTTGCGAGTTCAACAGTATCCTTGGATTTTAATTTCGAGCATCGGTTCAAAAGTTATGAAATGTCGCTTGCACGTTTACTGAACGTACCCGAAAAAAAGTTTGGAAAATTATTAACAGCCACCCTTGACCCACTGTGGTCGAGGTTAGGCTCTGCCTAGGCGAAACAAGCCCCAACGAACCCAATGGTACCCTCGGATTTCCAATCTGAGTTACCATTTAAATGTTATGAATTTTACAATAAAATAATTCTCACTTAATTATTTTATTTGCGGCCAAAAACTAACTTTCTCTGGTGGCCCTCGCCAAACCAAGTTAGTATCTGTTTAAAGAAAGCCTATTATCATGAGTTCAGCGGTAGTATCATATTAATAATCTAAGTTACCATTTGTGAGTTATAATCATTTGAAAAATAAAATAACTTTATTTAATTATTTTATTTACGGTTATGCCATTTTCAGGTTTTCTCACAGGAGGCCAGCGATGACTAAAATTTTGTCACGCCTAGGGTAAAACCGCCATCCTGAGCGCAATGGTGGCCTCAGATTTCTGATCCGAGTAACTATTTAAGAGTTATTGTACTTTTTTTAGGAAAACTGCATACGCGCGTTAATTTATGCTTAACAAAACTTTGACGGATCATTCCGGGCACTCCGGGCCTCGGAATCACGCGCCGTCAGAAAATGCGAACTCATAAAATTACCAAGTATTTAAGAAAAAAAATTTCCATAGAAATTCTGGTTCTTTACAATTTTGGAGTTGCCAATTCTTTCTTTTGGATTCTGGTTACTTTTGGACAAAAAGTAAAGTGCATCCTAGAAAACTATAAGTGGTTCACAGTGTGACATGCATCACTCTGTGAAATTTTCAAGAATGAGGGGGGGGGGTTATTAAAGGATGGTGGTTAATGGACTGATTCATAGGTTCATTACCTAAACCAATTATTTATGGTAGGTTTATAGTGTGAACTTTATATTTCACTTCATGAACTATGCTTCCCGGTTTATAATTTTTTTTTCTGAAATTTTTCCATACTTAATTTTTAAAGGTTTCCACACCTCTCTTCCCTAATTTTCATTTGAACATACCAAGGAACACTAAGGCTGACCTTATACCATCAATTACTTATTTCAAGCCTTTTTATTTTATTTCTTGTATATTTCTTAAATTAAACCCTTCATATTCCCTCCTTATTTCTTTTTCTTTCCTCTTCATCTATTTTTTCTCTCAATTCCACTTCCTCATACAACCCCTAGGGATATTCAAACAAGGATAGGGGTTTAGGTGGGTTATAATAAAAGGTTTTGTCTGTTATGGATTTTTTGGGTCTCCTTAGGGCTTATTTAAGAATCCTTCCTCGAAGTAATTGAATTCTGGGTTGATCGTTGTTGAACCAAGGTAGGTGTTTTTTGTGTCCTTCCATTATTTAACATGTCATTTTTTATTGATGTTTTGAAATGATTATTTTATTAAATTAGAATTATATGTGATAGTTAGAATGTTTTTTATAAATGATTATGATTAATTCAAATAAGGAATAAAGGATTTTTTTGATAATTTATAATTTCAAATCGGGGTCATACCATGTTTTTGTAAAAAAAATTAAAATAGCATGTTCAAAGTAAATTGAATATTCAAATAAAATTTGACCCCATTTTGTTTATTAATAAGATAAAGGTAATGCTTTGTTTTTAGTGGTTTCTAAAGAAATATATTTATAATTTAAAATGCTTTTGAATTTTGGTTTTAATGATTTGGTTTAAAAGAATGGTTTGAAATGGAATTTCTAACCATTGTAAAATTGAATGGTATTCTGAGTCTATTTTAATGAATTACCTTTTAGAAATTTAAAAAGGGATTCAAATATAGAGGGTATGTGATACCCTCTTGAGAACCCTTGATTATGTTTTACATATATTGTGGCCTAAGGGGAATGATTTATATTTCATTATGATAATAATGAAATTTTGGGTCAGTTTCTTATGAGAGATTGGGGATGAGGTGAGATTTATATTTCTACTTTCATATTGATTATATGACTTCCCTAATTGATCAAAATTTGTTTTTTGAATTTAATGGGATCAATAGGAATTTAGTTAGTGGTCAAGATTTATACTAAATTATTTGGTCACATACTACAAGTGTCCCCTAGTTATGTGTTAAGACAAGTGGGGAGTGCACTTGATTATAGGCTTGGTGTAGGTTATTCTGGAAGCTTGTGTTAGGATGAAACATTGTCTAATAGGTTGATCTATGTTTTTTTAAAGTCAAGGACTATCTCAACTTAGTATCTAGTGTGTTTTCTATGATACTAGATGATACTCCATAGGGGAATTTTTTTATGTCCCCTAGTTCTATTGACCACTATACCAGCATGACTTATTGTTGAAGCTTTTTTATTTTATCTCATTGGTGATATGGTGCCCTATTATTTTTATTTATTATCCTCGTATATTGCATTATTTTATAAAACTAATTATAACTATATTAAAGAAAATATATCTATAAAATGATATCAAAATAGTATTTAAATGGATTTTTTTATAAAATTTCTTAAGACGAAGAAATTGGATTTCAAGTGATTGTTTCATTAAAAAGAGAAAAACTTAGTTTATAAAATGGTTTAGATGTGATGTTATCTTTTATGTATGTTTATAAGAAAAAACTATTTTATAAATCTAGTTCAAAAAAGTATAAATGAAATTACTTTAAAATTACTTGTACAAACTCTTCAGTGAAATACTACTAAGCTTGGTTTCACTCGCGCCTTGCATACACCATTCAGTGTATGCAAATCTTATATTTTCATTTCAGGTCCCTTGGTTTGGTTTTCTAGGTTGGGATGTTTGGGTTTTTAATGTCACGTGTCTTGGGATATATGGAGTTACCAAGGGTTCATAAAGATATTATTGGTAGAATTTTGGTTTTATTTTAATTTTGGGATGTCCCTATATCAGCCTTAGTATCTAGGACTACTTTTTGGATTATTTATCATTTTATTTTAATGCCTTTTCAATTTATGTATGTGATACTGATTATTTATTATTGTCTAGTTACAAGATACTTTATTTTTCTTATGTTATGTATACTATTATATATTTTTCTTATTTTTTTATTCATTATTTTAATGGTGCGTATGTCTGAAATGTAGATGGTTCATGTTGAATTTCTAGATAGAAGTACCTTTATTGATTTTCTTTTAATGGGAAAAATTGTTCCCAAGTGTGTGTTTCTATGATTCCCATGGACTGGTTGCCAACTCACGGGGATCAAGAATTCCCTTTGGGTATGTCATGGGATAACTAGGGTCTCTGGTCCAGTTCTGTCCTAGGTTGGTTTATAACATAGTCATAAATCTCTAACATATGGGGAGGCATGATTGGTATCATGTGATTCCATTGGCTGGGACACTATTGAGTGGTATCAGGCCCAATACTTGACACCTCCCTTTTAATGAAGCGTTGTTAGGTTATCATGAAAGGTTGCATAATAATATTTTAAGAACTTATTGATGAAAGGACCTAACATTAACATTAATATTCTATTGTATTTAGACTATAATTTTCATTCTTACATAACAAATGATCTTTACATTTTAGAGTTTTAGTGAATTATATAACATTTCTCATACATAACAAAACTATATCTTACAAAATAGAAACTTCTTATTAGTATCCATTCTTTCCTTAATATAATACTTTTAAAAAGAAACATGTTTCCTTTTCATGAAAAATATTCAATCCTTTTAACTTGACCTTTTATTTTTTCTTACCCATCCTTAAACCTTATCAAGAAAATTTTAAAATGTGGTATAAAAAAAGAAATCTTAGTAAGGGACATAAAAAGGAGAAATATCTTAGTATAGTAAAAAATAAATAAAAACTCATAAAATTTTTACCTTTTAAACAATATTATTTGATCATATGAAATAAATAATTTCCATATGAATAAATAATCACCTTTTTCTCAAAGAAAACCTTTAAAACCCATAACAGGAAAATAAAAACCCTTTTTGGAAACATATATCCTTATATTCATAATCCATTTTAGAAAAAAATAGAGCCCAGTTTAATCCATAGGATATACCTTCCTAGTTGACACCCTCATTATTTCCTATAAAGACAAGTAACATTACCCAATGCATTAGGTGCTATCTGGGCGCACCCATCATATAAGCTATATCGAGCTCACCCCTCATATAAGCTGTTTTAAGGTTAACCATCATATAATATGTATTAGGATCATTAATTACCATATATAATTCTCATGTACCATATCATTTTTTTTCTTGTATCTTTTATCATAAAACCTTTGAAAACCCCTTTTAACTCATATGAAAAACACTTTAGGATATTGAAATACCCTTTTATTTTCTAAATCCATTTTAAAAAATAATGTACCCAGAATGAAAGGGAATATCGATTTTATTTGAATAAAACATGAAATAATATAAATAAATCTAAAAATAAAATAATGGTTATGGTGGTAGGATAATTCATTGTCATTGTATATGTTAAAATAGAACATTTCTTTTGTCTTTTGTAAAGAAAGTCAAAAAAATTTATAAAAATATTACTTTTGAAACCCCTTTAAAGAAATTAAAAATAGATATAAATTTCCTTTATAATTATTTTATGTCTATATAATAAATTAATAATATATTTAAAAAAAAATATGTAAATAGAAGAAAAAGAGTTTGAAGGGAAAATTTAAAAAAAAGATTGTTAAAATAAAGTCCCTTACTTTGAGTATAAATCGTCACATATAATACCTATCCTCATGAATAATAAACATATGGAAATTATTATCTTTAATAAGAAACTTTTTCAAGTTTATCATTACTTTTTATCTTATTTATTTATTACCATTTTATATTAAACTTCTTAATCATTTGAGTTTGTGTCCTATATTTTGATGATATTCGATAGATATGTCCAAAATGACTTCGGTGGGTTGAATACGGTAAAAGGGTTCCTTATTAAATCAGCTCAAGAATAATAATAATGAAATTGTTATCATTTTTATAAATAAATTATAGTTTTAAAATCAACCATTAATTATGGTTATAAAAAATGAACTATGTTACAATCATAGAGACTGTAGGCTGTACGTATGCATGAGTAATGTTTCCACTTTTCAATGATTATTATGAAAAAATGTAAGTATAAATTTATCTTTAAATAATGATAATTATATTAAAAATACCATATTATTTCTTTAAATATACTTATATATATCATCCATGTGATGTGGTGATAAAAAACGAATCACATCGCATCGTGAAGGTGGAAGTCCACACATACTCACAAAAAACATTATCATTTTTCAGTGAATAGAAAGATAAGAAATAAAATTATATATTATATTTTATTAATTATAAACATAGCATGAATATCATATGTATACATTAAATCTATTATTACAACCATATATAATAGGAGGTGAAGGAAAACTAATTACATCGGTTTATGAGTTGGTAGTCCTCCGTACACATGAGCGATGGTTTTTTTCCATTTTATGGAAAGAGGAGATGGATATAGTTTATGAAATCAACATAACAAGATATCAGTATATGTAAAATATTGGTGTTATATTTTCATCATGGTTGATGAATATTTGAAGTAGGTGGAAAAGAAAAAAATCGAAAACACTTGGTCAAGATCTATACCTTTTCTCCGGAAAACCACTTAAGGTTTATACTAAAAGCTTTCTTATGTTGGTTTTATAATAAAACAAAGTCCTATTGGTTTTGGGCAGAGATGTTGGTAAGGGATTTAGGTTGTTATTTTTAAACCAAATGGCCCTTTAAGTATGAATAAAAGAGAATAAGCGGTACCCTTTTAAAAGACAGGAGAGGGTAACTCTTGGAATTTCTTAAAATACTAAATTAATAGAAATTAATTTTCATAATAAAATAAATCCAAATTTATAATATTAAAATATAATATGATTTTGAGTCTAAATACTCCCATAAATAAAAGTTGGATAAGTTTAGGTGATGTTTTTACCCTTATCTTTTTGTTTTAACTCGTTTTAACCTTTTTTGACAATTACTGTGGTATTAAGGATATTCCTCATTAGGGGTTAAGAAAGTCACTATAAAAGGAAAATTGGACAATAAATGGGACATGGTTAATTTTTTAAAACATATAACAATCACTTGGATGAAAATAATATTTTTTGAGTTTTAAATCATTAGGTAAAATATTACTTATTAAAAATAACATTAATGTAAATTTTGAAACTATTCATTTAATTTTACTTTTAAAACTATAAGAAAAAATTAAATATTACTTTTAACATTTTTAAAATAATTTATTTTAATTTTATATTAATTTAATAAATACTGTATTGGAATTATATAGTAATTTAAGGTAACTATTTCTTCAATAAAATTTAGAAATAAAATACCATGATAAATAAAAATAATTTATTTTTAAAATGAATATTTAGAACAAAAAAAACCTTATTTTTATCCAAATTTCAAAAATTTAAAGATAATAAATCAAATATAATTACATTTTTGAATTTTTTTATATAAAATATTATAAAGGTTAAAATTAGGTCAAATGGGAAGAAAGGTCATATATTAATATTTTTTATGATTATGGATGATATAATAATCCAATAAAATCAATTCAAGTGTTATGGTTACTTTTTAGTCTTTATCAAATTATTTTTACGCATAATTAACCCATTTTACCTTTTCCATTGAAACATAATTCACTATGATTACTATTCATAATGTCTAAAAATAAAAGAGAAATATTTACAAAATGTTGTCCTTCTAATTTTAAATATGGAATCTATTATTTGATATTGAATTTTCATAAGTGAAAGAATTTAATATAAAATTAACATGCAAAACACAATGAAAAGTGATTTTTTAAGAAAAAATCCTTTTAAGTATAATTTTTTTATTATTAAATTCATGTATAAAATTAATTTCAAAGACCATAATTGGATTAAGTTTAATAAAAAAGAACTATTAAATTTTAAAATAATTCAAAATAGTATTTTACTTTGTACACACTTTAAAATAAAATATAATTTTTACTAAAATTTAGTATTTTTCAATATTCATTGGAAGAATTTTTTTACAAAATTCTATAAAATTAAACCTAAGATAATTTTTACATGATGAATTAGAAAATTAAATTCATTTATTAAAATTCAAATTATATTATTTGTAACCATGATTTTAAATAAAACCATACAATGCAAGAAAACTTAATCCAATTATAAATAAATCTTTTTTACTTTTGACCGAAAAATTACCTAATATTTTTATAGTGAATATAATTCTAAAATATTGAATTAATGAAAATATGAAAAAGATTTATCTTAAAATTATAATGGTTGTTACACTCTTCCCCCCTTTTAAAATTTCATCTTCAAAATTTTATTCATCTATTAAAAAATTTAGGATACCTTTCCCTCATAACTTTTTTAAATTACCATGTTCCCTAATCAACCATATGGTTTTTTCATAAAATATTAACCCAGTGAATCACCGTATTCCATAACACTAACTATCTATAGTTAATAATATATAATATTTATTCTTTATAAGAAATTTTATCTTCTAATTGAACTACCTTAGGGATTAACACATGTGATTATTCCGACACATATTTTCTTAACATAGAGACATGAAATATGTTGTGTTCCTGGGATAAAATCAGAGGCAAGACAAATCGATATAAAAATGAACCAAATTTATCTAGGATTTCATATGATCTAATTAACTATATACATAGACTCCCTTTATTACCAAAACTCATAACACTTTTCCATGGATATACTTTAAGAAAAACATGATCACTTACCATGAAAGAAAGGTCTTTTATTCGATTATCCACATAACATTTCTACCTATTATGAGCTATCCTTGTGTGTATCTGAATCATATTCACATTATAAACTATTTAATCTACCAACTATGGTCCAATCAACTTTCTTTCCCCCACTTTATACCAAAAATTAGGAGTCCAACACCACTTTCTATATAATTACTCAAAAGTTGTAATCTGTATACTTGAATGAAAAATTTTATTATAAGAAAACTTGACTAATGAAATATGTTCATTCTATATCCTTAGGTAATCCATTGAAAAATATCAAAGAATTCCTTCTAATGTCTGAATTTTTTACTCAGTATATCCATTAGATTAAGGATGAAAAGTTGTACTAAAATTTAATTTAGTACCCAATGATTTCTAAAGTCCTTTACAAAAATTAAAGGTGAATCTATGATCATGATCATACACAATATAGAAAGGAACTCCATTTAACCAAACAATCCCATTTAGATATAATAGAGAAAGTTGATCTAAATACATAATATCTATAATGGGAAATAAATGTGAAGAATTTGTTATTCGATTAAGAATATCACAAATCAAATTATTTCCTCAAGATGTATTTGGAAATCCAACCATGAAATCCATGGAAATATTTACTCATTTCCACTCTGGAATTGGAAAAGGATGAAGCACCCCATTTGGTAAAGTTCATTTTATTTTAAGTTGTTGAAAGTTAAACATTTCATAGTAAATTATGAAATATCTATTTTCATTTGATGCCAAAAATAATACTCCCAAAGGTCTCTATAAATATTAGTGCTTTCAGGATGAATATAAAATGGAAAACTATGAGATTCACTCAATAATTCTCTCTTCCAATGAGAATCATATGGCACAAAAAATATTTTTCTGAAATTGATAAAACCTTATTCACCAAAATTAAACTCTAGAAACATACCCCTCTTAACTTATTTTATATTTTTCTATAAAATATTATCCTTCTTCTAGGATTTATTAATTCTTTATAATATATATGATTATACAGACACCTAAAAATAGAGGAATTTTCTATATGTGAAATTTCTATGACAAAATTCATTAAATCATTAACCAAATAGTCATGCTCCAGACATTACATAGATAATATATCATTATTTTTCCAAATCTAATAATCAAATACTTATTTGATTTTATGAGATGATAATAAATCATGCAGTCATTATCCTTAATCAATTCTAGCTATATTCTTTACCTCATGTTCAACTCTTTTCGAGTAAATATATATTTAAATATTTCTTGATTAGTATATATTTTAAATTTTAATATATATAAACGATGCCTTCAAAATTTTAAAGAAAAAATCACACTAGATAATTCTAAATCATGTATAGGATAATTTAACTCATGAGGTTTTAACTTCCATGAAACACAAGAAATTACCTAATCATTTTACATTAGGACACAACCAAGAACCTTCAAATATTCTTTGTTGTATATGAAAAGTTCACTATTTCTGGTGGGAAAATACAACGATAGAGAATTAACCAGTATTATTATTAGTTCCCAAAAACAATAATCACATTATTTAATCCATATAAATTTAACTCCTTTTTGAGTTAACCTAGTCAGTGGTATAGAAAACCAAGAAAAAATTTCAACAAACTGCCAATATTTAATCACTAATAAAAGAGAACTATGATTCTACATAACATTTTTAGGTCATTTACAATATTTAATAAATTTTGTTTTAAAGGGTTCAATAGTTATTCCATATATATAAATAATATTACCAAGTAATGAAATCTGTTGTAACCAAAATTCACACTTACTAAATTTTTCATATAACTTATTTTCTTTTAAGGTTTTCAAAAAAAATCCTTATGTGTGATTTATAATCCTCATGAATTTTATAATAAAAAAATATTTAATTTATAAATACAACCAAAAACATTTCTAAATAGTCTTGAAAAACTCTATTAATAAGATCCATAAATACAAATGATGCATTATACAACCCAAAGACATAACAACAAAGTGATAATGGCCATATCTTGCCTGAATTGCTTCCTTAAAAATATATTCAACATTTAACTTCAACTAATGATACACCTACCTATGATAAATCTTTGAAAAGTTCTTCTCTCCTTTAAGATGGTCATAAAATCATCGATATGATGTAAAGGGTACTTTTTCTTAACAACTGTTTTATTCAAGGATCTATAATCAATGAAAAGTCTCATCAAACTATTTTAATTTTTAACAAATAATACTGGATCAACCCAAGGTGTATTGATATGATGATTAAAATATTTATCTTTCAACTAATGAAACTAATTTTTCAATTTCAAAAGTTATACTTGATTCATTTAATAGGGGGTTTTGAAATAGTCTTTACTTTAGGCACACAATCAACATTAAATTCAACTTCCTAATCCAGAATAAATCTAGGAAATTCAATAGAAAAATATCTATATATTCATTCACTGATGGCACATATCTAATCAATTTCTCTACTTCTTGATATGTTATCAATGGTATAGAATAATTAAATATAACATTCTTATATTTTTAATCTATCTTATCATGATAAAAAATACAATCCATACCCAAAATAATATCAAAATCTAATATGGAATGTTCAATAATATTTTTAGGAAATACCACCCCATTAATAACAATAAGAATATTCCTATAAATTTTGGTTGCCTTAATATTTCCACCTATTATTTTCACCAAAAGGTATATCTTATTTTCATGTGGTTATATTCCCATTTTACCCATGAATTTCTCATAAATGAAGTAATGCGAAGATATAGATTCATATAAGGAAATTCATAATTCAAATAAATAAGTAACATACCTTTAACCATTTCATTACATGGCCCAAAATAATCCATTTTAGTTTAAAATTATTTCACCACACCATTTTCCCTTTGATATTGATGATTTCCACCCTAAATAACTAACTTTGGGAACATGTTAGTATAATTACCCAACTCATGGTAATTAAAATATCACATCATTTACTGGATATCTTTTACCACATTATTTAGTTGTATATGACTCTTTTATTTATAGTCATAAGCCTTACAACAAAGATGACCACACTGGTAAAACTTTCCATATACTATCAAACATTTATGTAAATTTCTTTTATTACACCAGGAATATATTAGGGGATTACCTCCATACTCCTTAGTTTACAACTTTTACATTGCTTTAACCTTGACCTCTTCTTACTCTTGTCATCATGAGGCACATAAGTGTCAGAAAAATCCATCTACACTTTCTCAGAACAATGAAAAAATTTATCATAAATTTTAAATTCTCATGAGGAAAAATATCTTTATATAGTTAGTTTCAATCCTAAGTAAAATATATTAATTTCATAATCAAGGTCCCAAATAAATTCAGGCACATACCTGACCAATATTGTAAAGTTTCCCTCATAAGTGCCTAATAAATATTTATCATTTCTCCTAAATTAAAATATTTTTTCCCCATTATAATACAAAAAAACTTAATAAAATATATCTATAGAAAAACATTCTTAAATTTATGCCATTCCATTTCATCAATCTCATCTCTTTCTTTGGTATTCTTAACCAAAGACCATAATAGATCATTTTTAACTTTAAAATAATAAATAAAAGAGTTATCTTTTGATTTTATGAACCTCATATTCCTTAAAATAACCTTTTTAGAGCATCGATACATCCTTATTCATAAACTAGATCTGAGGTTCTACCAAAATTCGAAGGTTTTTATTTCATAAAATTCTCAAATATCGACATTTTCATCTATAATAAATCTGGTTTCTCTATAACATAGATTACACCTCTATTTATTGTCAATGTAAACTAACACATAATTGAAAAAAATTGTTCATTTATAGTTCTAACCATTTTAGTAGGATGATTTAGAAGGATATTCTTTTCTTGATACTTTCCTACTTCATCTTCTATGTTTCCTCTATGAAAAACCATTCTAAATAGACACAAATTAGATGGAGAAACATGGTAATCTTCTAATGTTATACCATTATAAAAAGAAATTATAATTTATTAAATAAATTTGATTATATTATACTAATATCTAAAATTATATAAACCTTCCATTTGATACCAATTATAAGAAATCATCCTTAACATTACATACTCTAGTGTCTTTAGACTAGAATTATCTTTTTTTTACATTACTGAGGATATTTATGATTTAGAGTTTTAGAGAATTATGTAAAATTACACATAAATAACATAACCATATCTTAAAAAATGAACACTTTTTATCAGTATCAATTTTTCCAATAATATAAAACTCTGAAAAAGAAACATATTTTCTTTTCATGAAAAATATTCAAGTCTTTCAATCTGACTTCTCCTTTGTTCTTACCAATACTTAAGACCTATGAACTTTTTTTAAAACATGGGATGGGAAAAAAATAAATAAGGGAAATAAAAAGAGAAAATATTTTAGACTAGTTAAAATCATAAAAAACTATAAATTTTTTACCTTTATCATAATATTCTTTGATCATATAAAATAAATCATTTCGATATGAAAAACTCTCACATTTTTCTCAAATAAAACCTTTAAAAACCATAGTAAGAATATAAAAACCCTTTTTGGAAACATAGAGAATTATATCCATAACCTATGTCAGGAATAACTGTATCATATTTAAATAAACAGGAGAAACCTTCCCAGTTAACTCCCTCTTACTTTCCTTAAATTCAAGAAAAATTATCCAATGTATTGAAGTGCTAACTGAGTGCACCCATCGTATAAGCTATATTAGGCCCACCAATCATATAAGATGTATTTGGATAACCTTTAGTATAATTTTTATTAGGCTCATCAATCATAATCTATAGTTCTCGTGTAATATATCATAAATAAAATATTTTTATTCTTTCATCTTCTAGTATAAAACCCATGAAAAACTATTTTGAACCATATACAAAAAAAATTATATTGAAATACCATTTCTTTTCAAAAACCGTTTTCAAAACTAAAATAACCCGAGTAAAGGGAAATATGGTTTTTATTCGAATAAAACATGAAATCTCATAAATTAATACGAGAATCAAATAAGTATTATGGCGGAAATAAAATTAGTTTTCATGGTATATATTAAAATAGAACATTCCTTTTGTCTTTTATAAAAAAGTCAACACATTCTGAAAAAAGATTCCATTTGAAAACATTTGAAAGAAATTTATAAGGAATATAAAATTTTATTTATAACTATTTTATGTTCATATAATATATTAATAATATATTTTTAAAAAATATGGACATAGAAGAAAAAGAGTTGGAAGGGAAACATTAAAAAATATTTTTAAAAGAAAATCTATTACCTTGAGTTTAAATCACCACCTATGTTCTTTATCATCTGGATTAATAATTTAATGTTAATTATTTACTTACTTAAGAAACTTTTCGAGTTTAATATTAATTTTTATTGTATTTATTTCCATGTTATATTCAACTACTTAATCATTTGATTTTATATCATATATTTTGATGATATTCAGCTCATAAGTCCAAAATGACATTGGTGGGTTGAATATTTTCAAAGAGGACATTGTTACATCATATAGAGAATAATAACAAGGAAATAATTACAATTTATATAAATTAATTATAATTTTAAAACCAACCATGAATTATGGTTATGAAAAATGAACTATGTTACATTCATGAATACAGTAGGTCATACATATACATGAGTAACATTTCCATTTTTCAATGATAATTTTTGGAATAATGTAATTATTATATTATCTTAATATAATATTAATTATATATTAAATACAAATTTATTTATTTTAATATAATTATATATTCTATCCATGTGATGTTATGATGAAAAATGAATCACATCACTTTGTGGAGGTGGTAGTCTATACGTACGCATGAATTACATTATTATTTTTTAGTAAATGTAAAGGTAAGAAACTAAATGATATATTATCTTTTAAAAATGATAAATATGTAATTAATATCATATATATACATTAAATCTATCATTACAACTAAATGTAAGAGGAGGTGATGGAAAATGTATTACATCAATTCAAGAGGCTGTAGTCCACCAAACACACGAACGCTGGTTTTATTTTTTTTAATGGAAGAGAATATCAATATAGGTTATTACATTAACATAATAACATATCAGTATATAATTTTTATTATTATTTAATTATGGTTGAAGAATATTTTAAGGAGGTCAAAAAGAAACAACATGAAAATGCTTAGTTTAAAACTATACCTATTCTTCAGACAACCACATAAGGCTTACACCAAAAGATTTACTAGGTTTTTTTTCTGGTAAAAAAATGTCTTTGGAACATAGGAATATATTTTAGGAATATATATGCTGAAAAAATGGTCTTTTAAGTGTGAATAAAAGAGAATAAGAGATTAACTTTTATAAGAGAGGGGAGAGGCACTCATGAAATTTCTTAAAAATTTAAATTAATATAGATTAATTTTTATTTTCAAATGTCTCTAAATTAATAATATTAGAATATAATATGATGGTGAGTCTAAATACTCTCATAAAATATAAATTGGACAAGTTTATATTATTTTTTACCCTTTTTTTATTAACTAGTTTTAATCCTTTTTGACAATTATCGCAGTATTAAAGATTTCACTCTTTAGGGGCCAAGAAAGTTACTATAAAAAAATTGAACCATAAATGAAAAATGGTTGATATTTTCAATCATATTACAATATTTTTTCCTAAAATAGGATTTTTTGAGTTTTAAATAATTTAATAAAATATTATTTATTAAAAAATAACATCAATGTCAATTTTGGAACTATTTATTAAATTTGACTTTTGAAACTACAATAAAACAATGGAATTAAAATATAAGGCATTAAAATATCTATATTATTTCATTTTTGTTAATTAAAATAATGTAAAATAGAAATTATTTCAAATAATATTACTTTTAACATTTTTAAATCATTTATTTTATTTTTATATTAATTGAATAAATACAATATTTATGTTATGTAAAAATTTAAGGTAATTATTTCATTAGTAAAAATTATAAATAAATTACCATGATAAATAAAAATCATTTATATTTAAAAATAATATTTATAACTAAAAATCCACTCATTTTATCCTTATGTCAAAAATTTAAAGGTAATAAAACAAAGGGAATGGCATTTTTGACTTTTATTTAAAAAAATATTATAAAGGTCAAAATCATGGAAAATGGGGAAAATGTAATATATTAAAATTTATGATGATTATGGATGAAATAAAATCATCCAATAAAATTAAGGCAAATGTTATGGTTGTTGTTTAGTCTTTATCACATTATTTTTACCCTTAATTAACCCATTTTACCTTTACCATTGTAACAAAATTTACTATGATTACTATTCATAATATCTAAAAATAAAATTAAAATATTCCCCAAATTTTGAAAAATTGATTCTAAATATAAAATCCATTTTTTAAGATTCAATTCATAGAAGTGGCAGAATTTAATTTAAAATCAACCTGAAAAATGAAATGAAAAGTGATTTTTTAAGAAAAATGTATTTTATGTATACAAATGTTTTTATAATAAATTAAATTATAAAATTCATTTAAAAGAAAATACTTATATTAATATTAATCAAAATGAACTAATTAAATTTTAATATTAATCCAAATTTGAATTTGAATTTTTAAATACTTGAAAAAATATAGTTTTCAATAAATATCGTTATTTTCACTATTCACTGAAAAACCAATATTTCAAGAAAATTAAAATAACAATTCAGCATAATATAATTTGTAAATGATTAATTAAAAATTTAAATTCATTTTTTTCAAATTCATGTTCAATTATTTTGAAATGATGTATTTAAATAAAACCATATAATGCATGAAAACCCAATCAGAGTAGAAATGAAGCTTGTTTGCTTTTGATTGAAAATTTACCTAATATTTTTATAAATAATTCTATAAAATTTAATTAAAGAATATATAAAAAAAAATATCTTAAAATTTCCTGGGATTTTACAATCGATGTAAGAATATATTTTTGGGGAATATTATATGGTGATATTACTTCTTAATTTTCTTCAAGAATCCGGATAGATAATCTAGAATAAGACCGTTCTATTAATACATGGATTGATGTTTTATTTAACTTGTGTAAATGTGATTATTCTTTATTGTGCGGGAAAAATTATTTTAATGAAAATCTTACATTAATCTATATATGACAAAAAATTATTGAAAATGATTACATTACCGAATGGTAGTTATGTTAAAGATTTGAGCTTACCTCATGTAAATGTTAGTTCACATAGGGTTAAAAAATTATAGGATTAAGCAATCATGATTCCATTATGAGTGATAAACATTACTAAAAATTCATGGCTTATTACTATCAATGTATGTTAATAAAATTTTCATGAGCAAAATAATTAAGTTATTTTTATCATGAGGGATGGACTATATCTATGACTTGTTTTAGTCTAGGTTAGAGTCATTTTCTTAGTTAAGTGTTATTTTTTATGTTTGAGGTATATAGTTTGAATCCATTAGTATGATTGTTAACTTTTTAACTTGGATTGTAGCGGTATGGGCCCTTATTAGCCTATATATTTAAATCATTTGGGTACTTGTATGTGGAGTGATGACAAATATTATACCTTTTCAATTTTAGAAATATTTTATACCACCTCAACTAAAAATTCATTGGAAATTATTAGACAATGGTTATATTAAAAATTTTATATTTAAATATATGATAAAATTTTTTGATGGGATATTACACATCCAATGGGATTTCAAGGATGTTAATGAAAAGGTAAAATAAAATTCTTGTTGAGATGGAAGAAAGACCAGTATCAGAGTTATCATTAGATTTATGAAGTTTCTATAATAGAAATAAAGTTTCATAGGTTTTAAATGATTTTTCTAGAAAGGGTTATCTTTTGAATGAATTTTTGAGTTGAGGACTCCAAGGAGTGAATGATGCTGGCTGATGATGATGTGTCTTGGATATATACTCAGGTGTTTTGAAATTGTTCCATGAATTGTGTTAAGGATAGTATTGATTTGGAAAAGCATCAATTGATCCTTATTCATATCAGTGTATAATGTTATAGTACTAGATTGATTTATTATCCAATCAATGAATAGTTATTATGATGAGGTTGATAGGTAGAAATGATATAGTCAAAGTGATACTTTATGATTATTTTATTAATCATTATTATACAGGATAGATGTATTTTTTGGGATTTTATTACATAAATATTGGCAATCCAAAGTGATCTAACCAAATTTATTATCAAGATATATTTATTAGATTCATGGAAAGTGTATTCATTAATTTACTCAAGATATAGGACAATGGTATTAATTGATTATTTAAAGATGAAAAAATATGATTCTAATGAATCATTTCAACATATTAAAATTTAATTATTGTTTAATTTACTCAAATAAAAATAAAAATTATTTTTTTATTATGTTGTGGTATTAGTTCTGGAGGTGATTCTTTATATTGAGATAAATAGGTTTTGGAGATTTTTTCTAATTATTTGGATTCATTTAATTTTGTTTTACTCCTAGTTTGTTGTTTGGATTTAATGACTGAGGTAATTTTTCTTTAAATTTAATGGAAATATTTGAGATCTAAAATCAGGTTCAAGTGTGGTGTAACAAGAGCATGTGGGAACATGAAACATATATTCTATTGAATATGGATGATTTATTTAGTTCTCATATGATGGATACATGGATGTTTAGAGTAAAATATATGGTTCTAGAAATTCTAGATTAGAGAATCACACCTTGATTTATTTACCTTTTGATATATTTTGATGAAATTTATTGAAGATAAAGTGTGTATGTTTAGTTAAGTTTATTGGAGTTTTTTTCTTGTAGTAGGAATTTTGTTGTTATCCTATTCAGTTATAGATCAGGGAATTTGATGGTGTTTCTTTATTGAGACTCGTGTATTGAGTTATGACATGATCCATTTTCCATGTTTTGGCCTTTTTATTGTTATTTTAACAAAGATCTTTATATTGTATGGATAAGATTAATGATTTTTAGGATGAAAAGTTATGAATATGAATCTATTTTAAATATCCTAAAAATTTATTTTTGGAGTTATGAATTTTTCAAGTGAATTTGGTTAATTTCATACCTGAGGATAAAAATGGTGATTTAACCAAGTAAATGACCCCAAAAAATTATTATGGTTCTAAAGAATTTATAAAGTGGTGTTTACCCTAGGTTAGATGTTTGGAGTATAGTGGGAGGGTTTTTAGTTATAGTATAATTGATAATTTAAATAATTAATTATTTAAAAGATCATTTGTGTGTTTTTTAGTTTTTGGGAAAAATGATTATTTATCATGGAAGATGATTTTGGAAAGAATTACCAACCATTCCATTGATCCAACAATTCATTGTCTCTCTTTGTGTGAAAGATATATGAGCTTCATAGTATGTTAAATTTATATGAATTTTATTTAATTAATTTATGAGTGAAACATTTATTTTTTACCTAAAAAACCATAATATGGAATTTAATTCTATTTGAAGATATTTCTTGAGGCATGATGTTTCAATTTATTATGTTTTTAGTTTATGTTGGGTTCTATACCCAACTAGGGACTGCTTTACAGGGTCAATATATAAATAAAGAATTAAGGCTCAAAAATATTATTCTAACACACTGCTCAATGGAGTAAAATTAGAAGGTGAATTGAGGAAGTGAGAATTTTAACACCCTATTATTTTATGAAATATTTCATTCAAATATATTTAACTTCTTCTATATATTACATGAAATAATGAGTTTAAGAGAACCATGATATACTTCTAAAAATATTATTATTTAATGTTATCAGTTAGATTCTAAATTGACAGTATGTAATGAATTAAATACTTTATAATATATATATAAATTTCATAATCAATATAAATTTATTGATAAACTATTATTTATTAATCACTTAATTTTTAGAAAATTCATTTTACTCTTCAAAAATACGTCTTCTTCGAAAATAATTTTACTAATTTTTTTGAACAAATATTATTATTAATTTCTATAAATTTTAGATTTTCTTTTGATAAAATTAAATTACTTTTTTAGAACATCATATCAAAATTATATTATGGTGTTTTTTGTATTTTTCTAAAAAGATTTATTTTTTAGTGAATAGTGAAAAATACCAATTTTTATAAACCTGCCTCTTATTTTCATTAAATAAATATATTTAAAGTGTTATTATATTTTTTATTTAGTACTAAAGTTAAATATGATATATTTTATTTTAATTAATCAAATTAATTTCATTTGAATCAGAAATTTTCATGATTTTGGTATAAATCCATTTTTATGCTTGAAAACACATTTCTTCTTAAAACTATTTTTAAGTGCGTAAGTTTTTTCCACTATAATTATTTAAAATAACCCATAATGATGAAATATTTAAATTAAATTTATAGATTATATATCAATATATATGAATTGAAATTCATATCATGAATATCACCTCTTGTAGTGTAAATGTAAAATCATTTTTTCCTTAAAAAATGCATTTTATTGAAGAACTGCTTTTCATTGAATTTGTTCACTTATTTTAAAATTAATTTATACCACTTATAGGTATTTCATTTTATAATATTAATTAAATATTTATTATTAGTAGTTTCAAATTTGGTAAATTGACCCCTTTTATTTTTGGTCGATATGAATAGTAACTTTGGTAAAATTTATCGCATCGGTAAAGGGTAAATTGAGTTAATCTAGGTTAATACTAAGTGATAGGGCCATAATTATTCATAAATTTTTTATTTGATGAAGTTAATTCTAATATTATCACTTTGGGATTAATTTTTATTTTTTTCATGGACACTTTTCCCTGAAAATGAGCTATATAATATTTAAAGAAAATAAAGTTACAAAATGTCACTCTCTTAGTTTTAAATATCTCTTATGTGTCCATATAGAAGAAAAAATAATTTATGAGTGAATATAAGTGTATATTTTTATTTTATTTTAATTATTTTACAGATAGAAATTTATTTATAATTTTTAGTAATTATATAATGACCTTAAATGTTTATGCAACACCAATGTTGTATTTCTCCAATTAATAAAAAATATAATAAATGATTTTAAAAATATTTAAAGTAATATAATTTGAGTGATTTTATCTGTTACACTAATTTTTTATATGCATATGAAATATTAGTGTTATTTTAAATAATTATATTCTAAATTAAAACCTTTTTATGTCTTTTAAGTCAAATTAATTGAATAGTGTTTAAATTAGAAATAATTATATTTTATGAAAATAATATTTTATTAAATTACATAAAAATAATAAAAATATAAAAATAGTAAATTGGGGATAATATATTTTATAAAATATCATAAATTCCACATTTATAGTCCATTTGGAACCATTTGGATTGAGAATAACCTTAATATATATATATTATTCTTTTAAGAAATTCCAAGGGTGCCCCTCCCCTCAATTATATAAGGGCACCCCTCATTTCTCTTCTTAACACCATGTTAAGCATTCTGGATTAACAAAACTATACCAAGTTATCTTATTTACTCCCATATAGGCATTATATATGTTTTTTTCTTCCCAAAATACCAACCCTAGAGCCCTTAATTGGAAATCCAAATGAGTTATTTCAAAGAAGAGGTAATCACCTTGATCGAACAATTTCATTTAATTATTTTTTTACCGCTTATAAATCTATTATATTATTCATAAAATAATAAATCCAATATCATGAATATACTTAAATTTTATTATGATTATTAAACCACCTATATTCCCCTTTTTTTCAATCAAATGGGAAGTGAAAGTATCACTCATGCATACATATGACTCACCATCTCCACGTAGCGATATAATTAATTTTCCATCACTATATTTCATGGATGGTTATTATGATAGTTTTAATGTATATATATTTTATTTATTAAATAATAATTCTTATGGAATTATAATCTCATATCCACCATATTACCTTCTAAACCGTTGGAAAATGATAATGTTGATCGTGTGTACGTGTGGACTACCACCTCCACGAAGTGATGAGATTTTTTTTTCATTTATATTTTAGTTAGATGGTAATAAATATATAATTAATTAATATATATGATATATATGATATAATAATTATTTTTTAAAGGTTTTTTATTATTTAACTTTATTTTGTTCTGTCCTTTGAAAATTTGAAATAACATTCATGCGTACGTATGGCCTACCATCTCCATGAACGGTGTCATTCATTTTTCTATCTATATATTTTATTAATGAATCTAAAAATGTATATAATTAATATATTATATATATATATATATATCATGATTATAATTCTATATATTATGAAACCATGATAAAAATACAAGGACCAAACTACTGAACCAGAACATACATGAAAAATGAAACAGATATCACCCAGAATAGTGATTCTAATAAAGTGTTAACAAAATGACGATAAAATATTATAAGTAAATCATATATGGTATGATATATATGATTATGGTTATTAAATTTATTTATAATAAATCTATATTTTTTATATAGGAGTTTCCAATACGTAAAATGAAATTCGAACCTAAGGTAAGGGATTTTGTATCAGTTTTAATTCAGTGAGGTACATTACATATTCTCCACTAGTTTCTTTTATATGGTTCATATAATAACCATGAATGTGTTTTATAAATATTATTATAAAATTTATATGGATTTAAAAATCTATATAAGTTTTTTTTATTTCATGGGGATTATGATTCAAATATTACCAAAACGTTAAGATATTTTTGTTACAATCTCATTATTTATTAGGTTTGTTTATGATGAAGTTTTGATGATGAATTATTATGATATATCACTCAATAAACTCATTAATTTTCTTATAATCTTGTTATTTATTGAATATAAAGTTTTTCATTTCATTTTTCTCACCTTAGATACTCAAGAGACCAAAAATATGCTTTTAAGAAAAGTTAACTTTATTTCTCTCTTCATTTGAAAAAACCTTTTTCTTCCATAACCATGTTTTTATAAAATATTTTCAATAATTTTTTTTAATATTCTTGTATTATTGTTTAAATTAATTTTTAACCATGTTTTAATTTTTACAAAAATAAAATAAAATAAATGTAATGCCCCAACCCTAGTTACCCAGAGTCAGTGCATTATTACATAACATTGGCATGATACAAGGAATCATGTCTTGAAAGATCGATTAGTTTAGTATCCTTGGAAGTACTAGATACATACATAAATTTTACATTACATAATGAGATAAAAACAACAACAACATTTTGTCCCTTTTTAACACACTTATATTCCTTAGACTATCCCTATAGGTCATCCATAAAATACTTTTTCACATCCTAGGAAAAATAAAACATAGAAAGGGGTAAGCTCAGATGCTCAGTAAGGATAACAATACAACGGAAACTTTCATAAATAAGTATAAACATTTAAGGCAATGTATAAGACTAAAACATAATCCTTTTAAACATAAACTTCTGCATAATATGGCCAATATAAATCAAATAATTCCATTTACTTATTCACATGGATATTATACTAGTAGAATAATCACATGCAATATCAATAGCCAATTTCATAATGATAGAATGCATAATGCCAGACTTCATAACCACATAGTCAAGGCCTTTTTCTAAGACTGCAAATAAGATTTTTTCAAGGCATTGTTCCAAGACACTAGTTTGTCTCATGATACCTAGTGATGCATTGAGGAGCTATAGTGGGCTCCACCCATCAATTACTAATTCTAATGCATTCCTCATATTAAAAGGTTTAAACATAACATAAACATTAGTTTGAAAACTAGAATATGAAATGTCAATACTTTATCTATAAACCATGAATGGTGTAAAAATAACACATATATAGTAAATATATCACAAAAACTTCAATAAAATATTGATGGTTTGTATCATAATAAATCAACTTCAAACAAGCCTAAAATCTATCAAAGGATGTTAACATAGGTGAAATCAAAACTTTTTGTAGAGAAATATATCTTTCTATTTTGAAATCATTTAAAAGTCATATAATTATAAAACAAAAAATTTATTTTGAAAATATTATTATAATATTGTATGTGAAGCTTTGACGATGTTATAATGGCAAAAAATAGCCGCACCCGTCGTATAAGATAAAAAAAGACATTCTTACCTTAATTTTGTCGAGAAGGTCATAAACTACCTTGTTTGGAAAATGACAAAAAGATTACTTTAAAAACATATGTAGTCAAATAAGGGTATAAATTACATTAACCCATATTCTAGTAAATAGTAAAAATGTTTTGAATTAAATTTTTAAGAAAACATGGATGTGGATGATAAAGAGGTCACAATAGATACTTACATATTAACAACCTCAAATAAGTAAAGAGATTGTAGAATTAACCATTACCTTGTACTTTTCATTAGTATAGGGTACTTTAACATCATGTATAATATTTAAATCATTGTTATTAAATTATAAAAGAATCATATGCATAAATATGATATCATATATGATATTCTAATATTGCTTTGTTAATAATATTTTACTAGTATCACCATTTCAGATGTTAACTGATTCATTTTCCTTTATATGCTTGGTTACGTAAGCCATGTTTGTTATGGATATGATTAATTTGATTAATATACAGAATTATATTATGCTCATAAACATTATTTTTAATCATAAAATTAAAATTACTCTTGAATGATTACTATGAGGAATGAATCTCATCGCGTTCATGGAGACGGTAATCCGTACGTATGCACGAGCGACAATATCATTATATTGATGGTGAAATCATATGTAATTGTATGGTATATCATATATAATGAATAATTATCATGTTATATTTATTATTTACATCAGTTATACTCATTATTATACCCATCCAAATAATGAAGTGTTTGAATAACAAACTACACCACGACGTGGAGACGGTAAGCCGTACGTACGCATGTATGGTGACTTTGTCATTTATAGGATGGATAGAATAGAGAATATGGTTTTACCATATTTATAAAAACATCATAGTATGTATAATGTCCTGGATTTATTATTTTGGTATGATAACAACAAAGAAAGAGTAAGTGGAAGAAGAAAAGAACTTGAAAGAGGGTGGTGAAATTATTATCTCTTCTTCGGGTGTTTCCTGTTGAGCTGATAAAAAGGGATCCTTAGTTTAGATTTATGATCAAAGTAAGGCCTGTAGATTTAATTTAGGATAGTTTAAAGGATATTTTGTTAGGGGTTGGACAAACCAAATGGCTTTGGAGGTGTGAAATTAAGAGAAGGGGAAGTACCCTTTTATAAGAGAGGTGAGGGTCACTTTAGGATAATCTTGAAATATTATTTTATAATAAAATAATTTTCAATTTATAATGGATCCAAAATGATTTATTAAGAGTATAAGGTGTTTATGGGTTGAAAAATTCTCAAAAAATAGGTTTTAGATAGGTTTAGGTCACCATATTAACCTTATATTTTAGATTTAATAAATAGTTTGACATTTACCATGTCTCTTTGTATTTTTATATTATATGGTTAATAAACTTACTATAAAAAGACAAGAGAACCCCATTTGGTTCATTATTAATATAACTATAATTATATAATTTTACTTGGAAGAACCTTATATTTTTAGGAATATTATATAATTTAATAATATAATATTTTTTTTAAAAACTCATTTATGTCAATTTGGACACTATTTAGTATTTGGTTTTTGTGAAAGTCATAAAAACTTGATTACTTAGGAAAAAATATATTGAATAAACCCTAACATGTCATATACACCTATAAAATTCTTTTATATCATAAAAACATTGAAATTATATTTATTTTAATATTTATAATACCATTTATTTGATTCTTTCATTAATATGGTAATTACTACATCATCATTGTATCATAAATAAATTTAATTATTTAATGTATAAAAATTATAAATAAAATAAAATTATGTAGGAAATATTTTTATCTTTCTAATTAGTATTTATAGTTGAAAAGATAACTTATATTACCCCATTTAAAATTTTTTTTACTAAAAGATATATGTTTATGCCATTTTTGTCTTTACTTTAAATTAATTAATATAAAGTGTCATTATCATTCTCAAGTGGCTCCATGGGGTTCCAAAATTGAAAAAAGGATACCAATGGTTGGACATGTATCAACCAATAGGAATATAACATATGTTAGAGTAATTTAATATTATTATAATATTATTTTGTTTACCCTTTTTTACCGGATCTACCCTTTAACCATGGTAAATAAAATATTTACCAAAGTAAATATTCATAATGTATAAAAATAAAAGTTAACTATTTACACAATTTGGACCTCCTGATTCCAAATATGGAATCTATTTTTCCAAATTCATAACACAGAAGTGGCAGAAATTAATTTAAAATTAATTCTCGTTGTTAAAACAAAAAACATGTTTTTAAGAAATAATAATTATAAAAAAATTGACACTTGTTTATATCCAATTTAAATGTGAAATTACATCCAATGGACTAAATTATTTTAAATGATAAAAATATAGTCTAATGACACTTTAAAACCACTCAAATGTATAATTTAACACTATAAATTATTTTGAGTAAAATTTTTTAATTAAAATTTAGTATTTTTTTACTATTCATCAAAATATGAAAGTTATTAGAAAAGTACCAAAAATTTATCCAAACTAAATTTTTATGCACCACATATAATGAATAATTTAATTTCATTAAATTGAATATATAAAAGTGTCAAATATTGGTTTTTAAAAAAGGTTTGCCATTAGAAGGCGGTAAAATTGCATTTTTTGAAAAATACTTCTTTTATATGAAAAAAATGATTTTGTTCTTATATTATGTCTAAGAAACACATAAGATAAATTTTTAAATTATATAGGATATATAAAATTTAAAATGTGTTTAATACTATTCTTAAACTATTTTTTGAACGACTAGTTTGGTAAGTCATGGTGCGCTCAAACTCGGTGTTGCGTGTAACACAAGTTATTGAATTACTTTGAAGAGATAACGTACTATGAAATCTTGGAGTGTTCAATAAATCTTAATATCCATTAGAATTAATTCTCTCTAACATAAAACTATAGATCTCACTGATGGTTATCAGTACAACTCTTTTATCAACTCTAAGATACCTCAATGTGATGTTGAGTGGATTTAACTTTATATACCAGTTTTTAGATAGATTAGGTCATAATATACTTTGTTCTATATAATAATCCCATTATATTAGAGTTTTTCACTTTTTACAATAGAGGAATTCATACTAATCCATAAAAATTCTAGATTGAAAGCTATTGATGTAAGAAAATTTAACTAGAGGAAGGTGTTGATTCTAACCTCTAATAAAATACATAAATAAAACCATAAACATATATTCTAGGGTTTGAATATTTTTGTCAAAATAACTATAGTATTGAGAATGATATGAAATGATAAATTTCAATTATGTATTCAATTCTTATTGAATACTTATCCTAAAATTCTAGGTAAACCTTAGATCTCTATCAGATATTATTGAGAGTGGTACTCCATAAAACCTTAAAACTTCCTTAATGTATATCCTATAAATTTGATTAAGCAATAAATATTCTATGATAGTAAGGAAATTAACTATCTTTGTAAGTTAATTGACTACAAACCAAATTTCATTATGGCCTCTAGATGTTTTTGGGAGTCCTACAATAAAATCCATGATGATGTTTTGTAATTTACATATTAGTATGGGTAATAGTTTCATAATACCATTAGACATATAAAGTTTAACCTTAAGTTTCAGACATACCAGGAATTGAGATATATACTATAAAATATCTATATTAATATTTTCCCACTAGAATTACTCTTTTAGATATTTATACATCTTTATACTCCCATGAAATATGGTGAATGATGAGATATGTGCTTCATCCAATACCAATTTATTCATTTATTGTATTGAAGGGACATATAATTGGTTCCTAAACTAGATTATTCCATCACTTTCATAGTTTAATTCAAGAATGTTCCTTACCTTCTTATAAATATCCACATTATCCTTCCACACCTCTTTAATCTTCACATAAATGGAAGGTTTAACATTTATCTGATAAAGACAGGATTTATCCCATTACATTATGATTTAAAGATCTGTCATGTATAAATCTATAAATATTTTATCTCATTAAATGATCATCATGGAAAATATGTAATAGTACCTCCAACTCAAATAATCATCCACCTTGTTCACCTTCCCATGATGGTAATGTATTGAGAAGTTATAATATTTAACCAACTTCAACTATCTCCACTAGATAATATTCAAATCTTTCTATGTAAATATATACTTCAAGATTTTATGATCAGTATATATATTACACATTTCAACATAAATATAATGAATCTATATCTTCAAATCAAAAAAATAACATTTCAAGTTCCAAATAATGAGTTGGGTAATTTTCTCATGAAAATTCAATTGGTGTGAGGAATATGCTACCACCATGTAATTCTACATGATAACACATCTAATTCTCTAATTTTATGCATCATTATAGATCAAAGTATTGATATTATCTATCAAATCCAAGAAAAATATGAATATTATTCCTTTTGGTTGGTCTGGTCCAATGTTTAATAAATTCTTTCTTTATAGGATCACTGATATACCCAATCTTTTAATTATATAACCCAATAATGGTACTTTCTATAGCTAATTTTTTTTTATTTTTTTCATATAGAATCTCCTTTCTCAATGTATTAAAAACAATTAATAGATAATCTTCATGATTTTACCTTATTTTGAAATATATAATAACATCATCTATAAGGACTACCAAAAATTGATCAAGGTAATCTATAAAGACTCCCATCATTAAATCCTTGAAGATAACAATGTCATTGGAAAGTCCAAATGACATCACTATAAATTCATTATATCCATACCTCACATAGAAGGCTATATTGGGTATATCCCCTCTTTTAACCATTAATAGATGATATCTAAATCTAATATCAGTATTGGAAAAGTATTGATCTCATAATAGTTGATCAAACAAATCTTCAATATGGGGTACATGATACTTATTTTTTATCGTGATCTTATTAAGTTCATTATAATCAATAAAAAGATTAATTGAACCAATTTTATTTAAAAAAAGAATAGGTGGACCCTGTGGTGAAGGATTTTTTCCAATGAATCCCTTATCCAAATTCTCTTGATATTTCTTCTTCAATTCCTACAACTCAATCGGGTCCATTCCATAAGTATTCTTCAATATATGCATATCAATAGGTATGAGTTTTATTAAAAACTCAACTTCATGATTTTTTTAAGACTATGAAAATATTTTGGAAATACATCAGCATATTCCCAATGATAGGTATATAATCAATGCTTATTTTCTCCAAAACCATTTGAGATAAGTACCTATCATGAATATTATTAATAATGATATAATAGATGTTATTTAAATTGTATGTTATTGTTAATATTATCACTGATAGATGATAATAGGTTGATTTGGAATATCAATCATGAATTACCTTCCTCAATAATTGATATGTCCTTTATATAAATAAATCCAATTATTACCCAAAATCATATCAAATTCAACTAGAGGAATAATAACAAGATTTTTAGGAAGCACATCCCCACAAACTTCTATCTAAGAGGAGGTATAGACTTGAGATGATATCATTTTAACATTAATATATTTCATTAATAATTCACTATATAATAATTGAGTTGGTGATGTGATAATCTTAAAAAATTATTCAGATATAAATTAGTGGGTAGATCATGAATCAAATAACATATTTTCAGTTTTATAGTGTATAATAAGTGTACCTTTAACTACTTTGTTCTAATTATCTACTTAAATATTTTTAATTACATGAGATTTCCAATTTTCTCTTGGCTTAAGTGGTTACTAACACTAATTTTCATTATTAACCCTTATATTCTTACTATAGTTTGCACAACTCCAACAATCTTTATATTGTAAGCATTAGAGTAGGTTTGGTGTTTTCAGTTAATATTTATCTCTATTAATTTAATTGGTTATTTGATTCATATAAATTTATTATTAATTTTCATTATGGAATTCATTTCACACTAAAAATATTTACCAGTCCCCTTAATACAATTTATACCATTCTTTTTCCACACTTTTAACATGAAGTAAGATTAATTTTCTTTTCTATATGCATTTTATTATTATAATTTCCTTAAAAATACATCTTAATCTTATAATCCATAAAAAATGAGAATAATTAGAGTCTATAACATCCATTTCTACCTTGAGAGCACATCAAATGATTTATTCATAGCAACTAATGTCCCTTATGGTTATGCCTTCCACACACTTGGTTTTAATCCCCTAAAGAATTAATCAATTTTGATTTTAGGTTTGATGATAAAACTAGAAGCATACCTTGAAAGTATTGTAAAATTTTTCTCTTATATACCAATGGATTCATCATCCTGCTACTTTAGCTCAAGTAATTCCATTTATATTTTTTTAAAATACTCTAAGGAAAGAACATACAAAAAAATAACTTCTTAAAATCATCCCATTCCATGGATTCAACTTCTTCATCTTGTCTCATATTCAAAATAGGATTCCATTGACCTTATTCACCATAAAAATAATAAACATCCAAGACAACATTTTCATTCTTTGAGTGTTAGAGAATAGAAAATATTTTTTAGTGGCATAGATCCATTTATCGGTAATTAGTGGATTAAAGGACCCACTAAAGTAATGTGGGAGTTTCTTTATGAAAGAATAAATGATGTGTTTATTCTTCCTTTGTTCATTTAGAACATCACCATGATTCATGGCTTGAGAGAGTAATGTAATCATAGCAATACGATTTTTCATTCCATCCCTCTAACCTTTTGGTTTATCATTAATAAAATCATTACATTTCCCCCCATATTCATTGTTAACACTATTCCTCATACTTCCAACTATTGACTAAAACTAAAAAGGATAGTATAATAATCAATCATTATTTATCAAAGTGAGTAATAAATAATCATAAAAATCATTCCTATTATTTCCAAAATTATGACACCTTCTAATAAATCTATAACACTTTGGGTTCATCCTATATCACTTTTTTCCATCATAGGTATCTGAAGTTATTTCCTCATATTATTCATAACATAATCTATACAAACAACTAAACCCAAAATTGATGCTAACTGAGGTGAAACTATAATTTAATACACAAATATTACATCATTTTAGATTAATATTTAACACATCTCACATTTATACACACCCTATAATCATAAAGGTTTAGTGTATTTGAATACTAGATACATAATTCACTTATTTTATGAAAGATATTGAATATCACCCATAAATTTATTCTCATAAAATACCCATCTTAGAAAAATAATAATTAAAAACTTTCTTCATTATCTAGGGAAATGGAAATATAATAAATGGTGAGGTCAAATTCTCCATAAGGGTAAACATGGGAGAAATCAATTGATAATCATATTTGAGCATAAAATAAGCATTAGGTCATGGGATCATTATTATAACTTATGAAATTCATACCCATTTATTCTTAGACCATAATTCATGATTCATTTCATAAAACATTTTCATAACAAAATACATGGGTTTAAGACTATATAATCATCAATAATCAATCATGAGACATGAGATCATATCATAATCATAATAAAATTTCATATGAATGTAGAAAAATCATATGAATATAAATATCATCACATTAGTCAAGTCTCACCACCAATACTATCATAACATAGTGGATAGATTCCCACAGTGGATTAGGTTAACTCCCCATTTCCTTTTAATTCATGGTAGATAGAGTCCCATATTTGATTGGGTCCACTCTCCAATCCCTTTTCATTTATGGTGGATAGATACCCATATTAAATTAGTTTCACTCCCCGTTCCCTTTTATATTATCTCATGAGATATCAACATTCACCTAATTTATTGGTGGGATATATAATTCTAATACCTTTTATCACATAATGAAAACCATACATATATATTACACAATATAAAAAAACATTCATAATTTCATCATAACATAAATATATTGTATAAAAGAAGTGGGTTTCATAAAGATTTATTCATCATGTAATATTAAGAAATATAGAGAAATAACATGGATGTTATCATTAGAGAATATCCCTAAAGAATCATAATATTCTTTAAAGTATGTTGACTATATGGGAAATAATTTATGAATTCATTAGAAATATTCTTTTAAAACAAGTGAAAACATACTTTCATTGTAACGAACCAACCCAGGTTACCCTCAAAACTGACACTCATCCCATTCTGTTACAAACCCGAAGGGCATTCCCGAACCCCACGGGCTGGCGACAAGCACCCAAGCATTGAACAACCCAATAGAGGGAAGATTTATCCCAACCTGAACAAACACATTGCATATATGTATACACAGAATGAAAGGGATAGTGAAATACTAGAGGAATATATATTCCATAACAGTAAAAACAGAGAAGAAAAAAACTACTACAAAAGGAGTCAAAGCTTCAAAAAACAAGTCTGACTACAAGGAACAAAATCAAACCACTCACTATGATGACATGGATGAACTCCCACAATCTCACCACCAGCTACCCAAAACCAACTAACACAAACCTCACTACCTCACTATGGTACCTTACCTTTCCCTGCATTGGAAGACATACAATGGTCTATGCACCATCGATGAGGTGCGTAGGGTGTGAGCTAACATGCTCAGTAGGATCCCACCTAGGTATTCTATATCAAGTCTCTATATAACAATTAATTTATTCTTATTTTAAATAAAACATGTCATGATAAGAATTAAATAATTTTTTTAGAAAACATGGTAAACATTTCCCCTTTTCATAGTTCCAAACAAAATTAGGTACAACATGCATATCAAGGCTAACTAAGAAAGCCAAGTAGTACAAAATAGAAGTAGCATCAAAAGCATCAGTAAAAAGGAACACTATAGGTTAGACTAGAAGACTACTCATACCATAATAAATCAAGTGCATAATATAGTTCATAGAACACATTCCTAGGAAGTATAGGAATACCACATGAGTAAACCCCTCTACAATGTAAATATTCATCCCCTATAACAACAAGTCTAGGAAAGAGAGGAAATACCAATGAGAAAACCTTCTAATAATCACAAAACATAGACTATGGACTCAAGATAAACCTTGCAACTAAGTACCAAAGGTAACCCATGTGCTTATTTTCACAAATAAATTTAAATGTTTCAAAAGTAACCATATCCTCTTAATTTATCTAAACCCAAGAAAAAACCATTTCTCTTTAAAAAACCTTTTTCAACACACATAAACTATAATTCTAATTTGATAAATCAATTTATAAAGTAATAGAAATTAATCTAATTATCATAGTCTAGATACAAAACCACCCACCTCAAAACTTAGGTCGCACATGCCCACAACAGGATCCACTAACAATGAAAATCAAATGATGACAAATAAGGCCCCATAATACAATCCACATCACATGATTGGTCAAAATCTGAACATAATAGGTTTGAGGAAAGGAAGAAACCTACATACCTCAAGAACAAAAACCCACCACACCACAACAAACAAAGGAAAAGGCCTCTAGAGCGATATCACACAATAGATCTAGAAGAAACCAAGAAGAAACACCATCTTAATACAATAGATATGAACACACCACCCAATGGTGATATCATGATCAAAGGAAACGAAGTGGAATGATAACTTACCTAGAAAGACTCCCCACAACCATAACGAAGATCCAACATCAAAAAAATCAAACTAGATGGAGTAGAGTCTCCTAAAATCCCATGGGAAGAACTCTAGGTTGAGAACCAAGGGCCTGAAGAAAAGAAATGAAGCCAAAATAGACGATCACCTATTTTGAAAACTGCACGCAGTTTCAAAATATGTAATAAAGTTACACGCCGTGAAATCCATAGTATTCAAGTATGCCAAAACATTCATGACCTCAGATTAAAAATCCATTATTTAAATAATTCAAGACATGAAACCACTATTCATGATGTGAAAAATTTCACAGCATGAATCCCCTTTCACAGATTTTACCTGGAAACCATTACATGGCATGTAACCTAGTTACATGACATGAAATCCGCCTTCAGCCTACCGAAAACACTGATTATGGCTGAAATTCCAAAAAAAATCTGACTTCACAATTATAGGTATCCTCCCAATCTCAAATGAGGAGAAAACCATGATGAGGTTAAGAACACACCTGATAGATCAGTAACGTGGTGTTAGAAACTCTCCACCATAAAGACTTACCATCCCCATGAAGTCATATGGAAGATATAATACCTAGAAAAAGATTAGGACTCTACTCCCTCATCAACTAATCATGTTCCCAAGTCTCATAAGAATAATATCCTTATTACCATAGACCTCTAACCAACAGAATCGACTTCCCATACAAGACTTTCACTTGAGAGTCAATGATCTCAACTGGTTTCTTCAAAACATAAACATCTGGCTCCAACTCAATTTATTCCCAACTCAGAACGTGAGTAAGATCGAGATGGTATTTCATGAGATGAGATATGTGGAAAACATCATGAATACCCATCAACTAAACTACAAATACTAACCGATAAGTAACCTATCCGAGCCAGTCAATGAACTCAAACGGTCCAACATATCTCAAGTCCAACTTTACCTGCTTTCCAAGTCAACAGTGACCCAACCAAGGTGAAACTTTCAAGAAAACTAGTTACCTATAGAAATCTCCAAAGGTCGATGCCACTGATCTGCAAATGATTTATATTGATTCTAGGCTACTATCAGATGTGCATGTACATATTGAATCTTAACGAATGTCTCATGAACTAAACTTGGTCCAACTAAAGATACTTTGCCCACCTCATCCCAACAAAGAGGTGATATACAAGAGAAACCATAGAATGCCTCAAAGGGATCCATTCTAATTGACGGGTGATAATTATTGTTATAAAAAAAATCAACCAGTACCAAATGGTAATTCCATGATCCTCTAAAATCCAAGACATAGGTACATAATGTACCCTCTAGGATCTAAATCACATGCTCTATCTGACCATATATCTTTGAATGGTAAGTTAATATCAACTTTAGCTGAGTTCACATTTCATATTGAAGACTCCTCCAGAACCTCAAGGTAAACCTAGGATCCCTATCCGAAATAATGGCAGAAGGACTCCCATGTAACCTCATAATCTCTTTCATATACATCTTACCTAGATCTTCAACTTTAGTGGTTTCTTCGATCAGAATGAAATGAGAAGACTTCATCAACTAATAAAAACCACCTAGATTTAATTCCTCCCTCAGGGAGTTTGTGATAATCTAACAAAAAAAATCCATGGATACCTCATCCCATTTTTAAATCATCACTAGAAGAGGCTGAAGTAAACCAAAAGGTTTCAAGTGATATTTCTTTTTTTTTTGGAAGGTGTAACAGTAAGACCCAAACCCCATGGTGTCACAGTTCATACCAAGCCACCAAAATCATCACCTCATGTCATAATATATCTTTGCAATGCCTAGATGAATGGACCATAAAGAGATGTGATAATCAAATAGGACTAAAATTCTTATAGATTACGGGAAAAAAACCTACTTCCTGAAGCGAAGCATACCATCTGAAGAAATAGATCTTCTAGAAATAATCTCCCCACCATAAATCATTTCTCAATTTTTCTGAAACTCATCATCCTGTATCTAATTTCGAAAAATATACTCTAGGAGAGATGATGATATGTAAACATTGGTAAGAACCATTCCTGAAACATCATCCTAAGCATCCAATTGCAACTGAGCGAAAATACCCATAAGGTTCCACTCCTCCTTCGATTCCAGAACAGCCTGTGATGGCACTTTCCTGCTAAGAGCATATGCAACAACATTACCCTTTCCCGGGGTGTAGGTGATATCAAATTCAAACATATGAAAGTATTAAACCCACCATCTCTATATGAGATTAAAGTATTTTTGAGAAAATATATAGCTCAAATTTTTATGATCAGAAAATACCATGAACTTCTCCCCAAAAAGATAGTGTCACAAACATTTGAGTGCATGCATGACTATGACAAGCTCTAAATCATGAGTGGGGTAATTATTTTCATGCAGTCGAATATGATGAGAGCCTTAAGATACCACATGGTCATCCTTCATAAGCAAGCATCCCAAACTAGTACCCGAAGAATCATATAACACCATGTATCCCTTACCTACTCTGGTAATATTCAAACAAGAGTTGATGTCAGAAGTTGTTTCATTTCATCAAAAGTAGATTGAAACTTTTTATCCCATGTAAATTTAACCTATTTCATGGTAAGAGGAGTTAAAGGTGACCCCAACTTATAGAAATCCTTAATGAACCATCAGTAATTCCCAAAAATACCAAGGAAGCTTTGTATCTCAAAGACATTCCGTGGTTCCTTCCAAGACTAGACAACCTTCACCTTCTCAAGATTAAATGATAATCCATGTTAAAAAATATTGTACCCCGAGAACTTCACTTCTAGAGTTTATAAACTACACTGTTAAAGCTTTATATACAAATGATGATTTCTAATAATTTCTAGAACGAAACTCAGATGGTGCTCATACTCAGGTTTAGATTTCAAATAAACAAAAATATCATCCACGAACACTACCACAAAAGTATCAAGATATTGATGGAATATCTGATTCATCAAATCCATAAAAACTGTAGGAAAGATAGTCAGACTAAAAGGCATCACAAGATATTCATAATGGATACACATGATCTTGAAATCCATCTTCAGTATATCAGACTCTCAAACTCTTATATGATGATAATTCGATTAAAGATCAATCTTCAAGAACCACTTTTCCCCATTTAAATTATCAAATAGATCATCCACACAAGGAAAAATATATTTGTTCTTAACCATCACCTAGTTCAACTTATAATAGTCCAAACATAACCAAATTAAACTATATGATTTCTTGGAAAAGAGCACAAGGTATTCCCAAGGAAAAACACTAGGGTGAACAAAACCCTTTCTCAATAGGCTGTCTAACTGAATATGGATCTCTTTTAGCTCCACCAATGCCATATGATAAGAAGTTATCGATATTAGCTATGTACCTAGAACCAGGTCAACCATAAAATATACCTCTATCTCTGGAGGAATACCAGAGAAGTCTTATGATAAAATGTCAAAAAAGATTTTAACAATTAAAGGAGGATCAACAAGAGGAGAGATGTCCTCATGCTCAAACACAAAAGCAGAAAAAAAACTGCTGAGATCTAGGAGGGAAGGTCCTACATGACCAGCCATTGGGTCCCAATCGCCATAAAACACACGATAGATCCCATCAGTAGAAATAAATGAGACACACCAATGATAACAATAAAACTCATCTTGATGATCAACAATCCAATCCATACTGATGATGACGTCGAATAGTTCCAGACAAAGAACGAGAAAATCTTATACCAACTCCATATCCACAATTGTTAATGAACAAGGACACTAAACCCCCTTCTATTTTCTCTTAATGATAGGTGTTTCTAAATCCTTTGTAAAGGAAATAAGTTCCATTGTAAGTTTAAGAATATCAGCCAAATATGAAGATATAAAAGAGTGTGAGAAACCAATATCAAATAAATCAACTTCTATCTAAGATGCAATAAGGATAATACCTCTCACCATTGCCGGACCTGCACCAAATTTCACTAGAAACTCATCTACTATGTGAAAATGATTCACTCTTGAGGCCTATGGAAAGAGCCTTTTAGTCTTTAAATCTTTTTATTTCACCATAGTATCCTTTGGAGTCGAAAATCCTTGACCATAACAAGGCATAGTCATAGCCTAAAATAAGCACTGTAAGTGACCAATGTGTCCACAAATATTTCATTTATTCACAAGCATAGGACAATGACGTATTATGTGTCCTCAATTTACACATTGATAGAAATTCAGAGGATAATTTTCCATCTGTAACAGATGGTGTATAGGAGGTTTGCTAGTGAGAACCACCTCCACCACTTCTGTAATGATCCTTCCATTTCCTTTTCTTCCCATGCACGCAACTAAAGTTCCCACTACATGAAAGAGAAGGGTTGGTAAAACCAACCTTTCCTTCCATATCCATATATGACATAATAGCTCTATCCACCATCTCCACATAGGTATAAAACATCAAGATAAACACTTTCAATATGATATTTGGTTACAAACCCTGTAGGTACTTCTGAGCCTTCAGTTAGCCATTCCTCACCACATCTAGGGAAAACGAAAAAGACCAGAAAAATATTTGGTGTAAGACGACACCGAACTCTCTCCATGTTGTAAAATAGGAACTCCATATAATTCTCTAGCATCAAGGACTCAAGAAAAAACTGCTGAATGAATTGGGTTTTGAAACCCTTCTAATCCAAGTCCACGTACCTATCTGCCTGGACCATTGAATCCTACCATCGCTTACTAGAAACCTCGATCCTGAATACTACACACTTCACCATGTTATTCTTAGGTGTTTCTATAAAGTCAAATATATGATCAATTATGTCCAGCCAATCCTCCTCCTCTTGAGGTTCAGTCATTCCCTTAAAGGACAATGCCTTATCATTCAAGAATTCTTGTGATCGATCTCTCTCACCTCTAGTTCCTAGTTGTACCTTAATAATAGCATTATGAACTCATGGTATATATTGATTGATAGTATGAAATGAAAATACTATAGTCTCGATAATATTTTGATATATGGGTGGATTCCCTTGAGGAGAATTGGGTGCACCCTCCTACGAAACTCATGGAAGATGTCTCAGAGGCATAATGCTGCACACCAAAACATGAGAACAATCATAAAATAGAACAAATATCAATTGAAACTAGAAAAACCATAAGCAAAAATTGAGATTTTAAACCAAACCCAACACTAGAGACAAACATCCCAATATCCCATGGAAACTTGAGTTTTTCTATGATAAGAGCTGGCCAATCACTCATCAGAATATACCTCCCACGTCCTGAAAATCCTATTTCTAGTATAACATACATACCAAGACAAGGGATCTTGAGGACAGACCACCTCTAATACTAAATTTTAATGAACCAACCTGGGTTACCCTCAAACCTAGTAGCTGGTCTATTTCGTTACATACCCGAAGGGTGTTCCCAATCCCCACGGGTTGTCAACAAGCACCTGGGCATCAAAAAACACATTAGAGGGAATGATTTCTCCTAAACCAAACAAACACATGGAATATATGTATACATAGAATGAAAAGGACAGAGGAATACTAAAGGAATATATATTCCATAATAGTAAAAAGAAACTATAAAAAAAACTAAAAAAGAAGTCAAAGCTAAAAAAAAAGTGTAACTGTAAGGACCAAAATAAAACAACTACTCCATGTTATGACATGGAAGAACTCCCACCATCTCACCACCAGCTAACCAAAACCGGCTGACATGAACCTCACCACATCACTGCAGCACCTTTCTTCTCCCTGCATTGGAAGTCATACAAAGGTATATGCACCATCAAGGAGGTGTACGAGGTGTGAGCTAATAGGCTTAGTAGGATCCCACCTAGGTGTTTTATATCAAATATCAGTATAAAAATTCATGTATTCTTATTTTAAATAAAACATGTCATGATAAGAAGTAGATTAGTTTTATAGGAAACATGGTAAACATTTCCCCTTTCCATAATTCTAAACAAAAGAAGGTACATTATACAATCAAGGCTAACTCAGAAATCCAATTAGTACAAAACAGAATAATAATCACAAGAATCAGTACCAAGGAACACTATAGGTCAGACTAGTAGACTACTCGAACCAAAATAAATCAAGTCCACAATTCAGTTCCTAGAACACAAGCCTTGGAAGTAGAGAAATTCCATATGAGTAAACCCCCTAAAAATGTCAATATTCATCCCCTATAACAAAGGGTCTAGGAAACAGAGGAAATACCCATGAGAAAAACTTCTGATAATCACAAAACATGGATGACGACCTCAAGCTAAACCTTCCACCTAAGTACCCAAGGTAACCCATGGGATGATTTTCACAAATAAATTTAAATGTTTCAAAAGTACCCATATCCTCTTAATTTATCAAAAACCACGAAAAACCATAGAAAACCAATTTCTCTTTAAAAAACCTTTTCAATACACAAAAACAGTCATTCCAATCTGATAAATCAATTTATAAAGAAAGATAAATCAGGATAATTATCATAGGTTAGAGACGGAACCACGCACCTCAAAACTTGGGTCACACACACCCACAACAGGATCCACCAACAATGAAAATCCAATGACAATAATGAAGTACCTAGAATCCAGTCCACATCACATGATTGATCCAAATCTAAACACAACGGGTTGTCATAAAAGAAGAAACCTACATACCTCAATAATGAACACCCACCACACCATAGCCGACAAAGGATAAGGCCTCTGGAGTGAGATTGCACAACAGATATAGAATAAACCATGAAGAAACACCATATTAACCCAACAGATCTGAACATGCCACCCAATGGTGATATCGCAATAAAAGGAAATGAAGACGTGAAAAGATAACTTACCTAGAGAGACGCCCCAGAACTGAAATGAATATCCAACATCGAACATATTGATTTAGTTCAAGTAGAGTCTCCCAAAATTTCCTGTGAAGTACTTTAGGTTAAGATCCAGGGGCTTGAAGAAAATAACTAAATCTAAAACATCCACTCACCTATTTTAAAAAATGCACATGGGCCATTTCATGACATGTAATAAAGTTACATTCCATGAAATCCATGGCGTTCAAGTACGTTGAAAAATCCATTGCCTTAAATTTAAAATCTGTTATTTAAATAGTTTATGATATGAAACCACTATTCACAACATGTAAAATTTCACAGTGTGAATCCCCTTTCATGACTTGTACCTGACAACCATTACATGGCGTGTAACCCAATCACACAGAATAAAATCTTATTTTATCTTATAGAAAATGCTAGTTAATGTTGAAATTAGAACAAATATATGACTTCACCATTATAGGTATCCTCCTAATCTCAAAGGAGGGTAAACCCACAGTGAGGTTAAGAATATACCTGATAGATTAGTAACGAGATATTACATTCATTCAGTAAATTTTAAAAACAAATTCCCAAAAAATTAGAATATTTTTTTTGTAAATCCATGGAAACATGTAAAGGAATATAAGAAATAAATAATGATCATGCTGGATGGAAAATTTGTTAAATCCATAAATATTAAAAAATATTATTTTCTTACCTTTTCAAAATGTCAAAAGTGATTTTTATATATTTCTTTTTAAAAATATTACTTTTAATAAATTGCAAATAAAGTCAAAGGTAGTATAAAGGTCTTTGTTAAACATATATTTATAGATAAAAACTTCTAAAAATAATTTGAATATCATGGATACGTAAGATAATGATTTCATATAAAAAAGTATAAATAAGGTCACATTCTTTTAAAACCATTTATTCAATATTTTTGAGTACCAAATAGGGTGGAAATGGAAAAATACTTTAAAATAATATAAATAAATATAGTATAAAAACAATATTGTGTTTTGGAGATAAAAGCATATAATTCCCCCAATAAAAAAATTAAACAAAATTAATCTTGATAAAAAGTGAGATTGTAACATAGACCCTTAAAACTTTGGTAATCCTTAAATACAAATCTTATGAAAGAGAGAAAATTTGATGGATTTGTAAATATAAATAATTATTCATTAAAATAATCATAAAATAAATTTTTGGGTAGTATATAAATTACAAAATAGACATAATATAGTGAATATAGAACATATCTTAAGGAAAAAATTGATATTAAGAAACCTTTACCTCAAGTCCAGACATGATCCATACATGATCTATGATCATGTATAATAAATTTATATTAATTATAAATGTGTATCAAAAGTATATTCACACTCATATTACCATATATTATTCATTCCTAATTTACAATCACCCATTTATTAATAATTCTCTACTAAAATCAATATTATGGTGTTAACTATATCGTTTTTCATACTAGTTTCAGTTTGTGGATTCTGGTCCTTGAACCTTGGTTATGGTAATCATACACACAATATTAATAATTTCATAAAAATAATATTTATTAATTATATAAAATTTTATAAAAATCTATTTAATATGGTGATGAAAAATGAATTATATAACTTTGTGAAGGTGGTAGTCTGCACACACGCACAAGTGAAAATTATTATTTCATTGAATGGAAAGAAATAAAGATAAAAAATAATGTATCTTAATAAAATAATAAATATATAAAAAATTTCATATATATTCATTTAATATATAAATATAACCAACCCTGTGAGATGGTGATGAAAAATAAAACAAGTCGCTTCATAGAGATGGTAGTCCATACGTACAGATGGCCAACACTTTCATTTTCCATTTGTTGGAAATGAGATAAGAAATGGTTATACCATTAACATAAAAACATTTTATTATAATTAATATAATAATTAAATTATTTTAATATAGTTATATATTATTTTTTATTTGGTGGAAAAATAAAGAAACCTGAAATAGATCTATAAATACAATTACCTCTTCTCTGAGTATCTTCTTTTAGCTTACACCATAATCCTTATTAGGATTTTATTTTGGTGAGACAAGGACCTATATGATGCAAGGAGGAAATTTAGTCATATATTTATCTGGGTATTGGATAATATATAGGTCTCAAAGTGTGGAGAGAAGTAATAATAGGTGGTTCACATTTATAAGTGAGGGGAGTGACACCCTTATAAATATTATGAAATTTAAAATATAATAAAGACGCTCACTTGGGAAAGTCGGTCCAAAAACAACCAATTTTAAAATATAAGTTGATATAGGTAAAAATAAACTAAAAAATAAAATTAAATATGGTTTTGTGATATATTGAATCCTTATCCCTATATTTTAACCCTTTTAACCCATTTTTTACTTTTACCATGGTGATATAGTTTTTACCAAGATAACTTATTTTTATGACCAAAAAATGAAATTGAACTTATACTTTTTTTAAAAAATGATTCAAAATATTTAGTCTATTTTTTATGATTCAATTTATAAAATTTTCATATTTTAATTCTAACATCATTGCATAAAATTTATAAAACCCTTTTTGAAAAAAATGTATTTTTAAGCATAAGAAAGATTTTATTCTCACTTTTTCTCTAGTAATAACCATTATATTAATATTAATTTATTTTTTGAATATATTATATACACATCTACTTTAAATCATTCATAAATAGTGACTAATTTAATTTATTTATATAAAAATATATTTCATACATAATTTTTTTTTCTAAAAAATATCTATTTTTCCTTAAAAAATATTTTATCATAGTTTATAACAATTTGATAACAAATTTAGGAACTATTTTTCATTTTTATACATGTTTAAAAAAATTCCCATAAATTTTAAACTCAAAATAAAAAATTCAACTTAGAAAAAACTTATATAATAAAAATTATTTTTTTAAACAAACCATTTATGTTTAGCCAAGAATTACTTGACTAACATTACTTTTCATTTCTCAGCTTCATAAGTTTTTTCATTACTAGATTTTATTACTTTAATTTCATTAATTTTATTTAACTATCTATTAATTTATTTCATTTTATATTTTTATAAGGAATTATTCATTTAAATTCAGTGTAGTGTGCATCACAAGCTATCAAACACATTGATTTTTTAAAATAGAAATATATTATAAAATTTCTAGTTATTAACATTTTAAAGTCGTTTAGAAAAGTTAGACCAAAATGGTTTCCTATATTCCATGTTTCAAGCTATTGTATGAATAAATTTCTTGTTTTGTGTGGATCTGATGATGTGGCTCTATAATTGAATTAAGAGACTCCCATAATTGACCTACGAAGTCCCTAACCTCATAAACTATGAAAAAGAGGTATAATATGATCCAATGGTTCAAAAATAAGTGTGATAAATTGATTTTTTTTAAAATAAGTGGAATATTAGAATTTTAATTTAAAACTTAAATTCAAACTTATTTGGTTTTATGCTACTATGAAGGATATAGATACAAGAAAGTGGGAAGAGAAGATGTAACTAGAGATAAAATTAATAAAGAATAATTATAGAATATACAAATGATATAAAAAAGGAATATAAATAGGAAGAGAATACATGAAGTGATTTTGTGCATTTTTTGTGCATAAAAAGTGAATACAGGACTTAGTATCACATAAGAGAATAGTATGGAGAACTCAACACACAAAAAACTTGAAAGTTTTCTATTTGGTAGAAGAATTTTTAGTTTTTATCAATATTTTTTATACCATTGTAAAGTATGGGATACACTGAAGGATAGTCAAGAGATGTGTAAATGTGATTTTCAAGTATATACACTCCTCAGTTGTACTCACATGATGATTCTAATAGGTATTGTATTCATGGAGAAATATATATCACACAAAGTAATATACCTCTAACATTGAGAGGTAAACCTTATAAATACATCATATTCCCTTTGTGTTGGTGTGTATTTGGGTGTGATAATAAAAAACATCACTATACTGTCACATGTGATGAAGGTTGTTTTAATGAATCCAAAGAATAATTAAGATCACTAATTCACCCTTCTCTACATACACACAATTATATCCCATAGATCCGATAGGAGGTTCCATGAGTGGTATCAAAGAGAGGGTTCCATTGTTTTTTATTGGTTAATTGAAGATTGGTTCCTCTATTAGGAAGAAGAATTAGTCACTGATTTATCTTATCTATATTGGATAATTTTAATTTGTTGAACAACAGGGTGTTTCCCACATATTTTGGGAAATTATTTCATAGATGGAAGGATAAAATTTCACCATAACTTCTTTCTATCAGATAGGATGTATTAGAAGCTTAAACTAATGGTATTCCTCCACATTATGAATGCTTTTTCATATCATTGGTAAATTAGAATATTATTTAGTTGTTGAAATGGTCTTTCGCATCCTACCTAAAAAGTTTGATGTTAAACTCTCTAATTTGTAATATAAAGATCTAGGTGACATCCCTCTTGATGATTTATATAGTACTCTTATATCTTATGAGATGAAAAAATGAAATACTTCCAAGAATAATGGAAAGGTTGAAAATGATATTTCATTTAAAGAATTAAATTATAAGAAGATGGAAAAGAATGTTATTGATGAAGAATAATCCTGTATTTTAGGTTATAATAGAGGTTTGGAATAGAATTTTTGATGAATTTATATCACTTATCACTATAAAAATAATAATATAGAATTTTTTTGAGGGAAATATTTCTTTAATTTTTTTTTGGCGTGAATCTATTGGGAATTTCACTACAAACTTCCCAAAATCAAAAATTAAAGAAAATCGTGATAAAGAAGAAGAAAGTCTATAAGATTATATAAGAAGAAAAACAAGATGTTAAAGGGTTATTATAATTATAAGGGAAATAATTTCTCAAAATTTAAAAGGAGGAACCGTTTTTATAAATAAAGTATAGGTAGTGAAAATAAAGGTGTAGTTGGATCTGTCGGTGATGAATATGGTTAAAAAATTCTCATTACTAAAGTTAATAATGGGAAAAGTAAATGTTATGAAATAATCTATAAAATTTAATAATAAGAGACTAATATGGAGTTAATTATATAGATATAATTTAAAAAGTGTCTCTCGAAGATGTCTAAATTAGAGAAAGAAATATGAAAATTAAAGAAGGGTCACCATTCATTCAGTAGTGAGGAATATATTTTTATATTAGAAATATCCAAATTTATGAACAAGATTTATTAATTAAATAAGATGATTTATTATGAGAGTAATCTTAACATAAATTTAGAAGAAATAGTGAAGGAGGAAGACAAATAAATTGACCATATTCAACAAAAGTTTCTCAAAACTAAATAAGAATTGAACAATTCGGGATCTAGTTTTCAGAAATCAATTTCAGAAGAAATATACTATTCTAAGAAGAATGAATTTTATGCATAAAAACAAATATCATCCCCTAAGGGTGAAAATTTTTATTAATATTTTTTCTAAGAGATAAAGAAGAAGAATCATGTCATGAATACCAGCTTAATGGCTAAATCTAGTGATGCTCAAAAATCTGTAAATTTTCAGAACACAAAATTTAAGTAAAAAAATGATACAACTGGTGAATCATGAATGGATAAAAAGAATTATAATATAAATCATAATATATTATGAGTTCACAATGAAATTTGTTCACAAAAAAAGATCCAATATTGGTGACTTAAATAAATAAGTAAGATGACCTATAAAGTTTTTACAACATTCTATTTATAAAGGTAAGTATGCTTTATTTGGATTTTTTTGGTATTGTAAAGGCCTTGGGAATATGGAAAATATGTTTTTGTTTAATTATAAACATAAAAATTTTTGTGGGTGTCGTTTGAATCATGGTTTTAGGAGTATTTAGTCCCCTAAAAGTAATAAATGTCAAAAATAGATAGTAAATTATAGAAAGAAATCCCAAAATTGGTTTGATATTCTTGAAGAAGTTTATAGAAGTTGTGACCGACCTAGTAAACATTTTAATTAATGTCTAATACTTATATTGACCCAATAAAATTTTAATTTTAATACTCAAAATCCTTGGGGTAATAAGAGAAAGGGAATAAGAATTTGTGTGTGTGGAAGTTTCACTCAAAGAATCTAATGGAAAAAGTCTATGGATGTTGGAAAATGGATATTCCTCTCACATGACATAAGATTTAAAAATATTACATATTTTAAAAATTTAAATGGAGGCTCAGTTTCCTTTCTAAATAATGGGTATTTACAAGTGAAAAGAGTTAGTTTAACTATTATTGTAAAATAAAATTTGAAATCCAAAAAGACTCTTTATATTAATGGATTGAAACATAATCTGTTAACTATTTAACAACTTTACAATGAAGAAAATGAAGTTTTGTTAGGAATAATGGGTTATTATTCAATAATGGATGAGTGGTAAAAATATTAAATCAAACAAGAAGAAATTTATTTCATGTGGGTGATGTTAGGAACTCATGATATCTAAGTATGAAAGAAGAAAATGAATCCTGGCATAAAATCCATGGCCATATTTTACAAAAGAAAATGAAAAAAATAACCCATGGATAAAATATAAATGATATTAATTAACTAAAAATATAAAGGAATTGGATTTTCTAAATTTTCCAAAATGATAAAATTGTAAAGTTTTCACACAATAAGGCGGAGATTCAATTTACTAAAACTTTATAACTTATTCATTAAAATATGTGTGAGATCCTGAGGAAGAAATCAACCATTATAGATAAGTAATTTATTACTTTAAATAATGATTCCACTCACATTAATTGTTTGATGTTTATGAAACACTAGTATAAGGCCTTAATAATTTTTAAAAGTTTACAAATAAGTGTAGAAAAATAGGGTGTTTTTACTCTCAAATTGACCTGAATAGAAAATAGAACTAAATTTACAAATAGAATGTTTTAAGATTAACTAGAAAAGGATGGAATCTGAAATTAACTCGGTGCACCATACACACCAAAAAATAGTGTATCTAAATAAAAGAACACATATTTTGTGGATATGGATCAAAAAATTCTTCTCAAGAATGATAATTCTTAGTAATTTTAGAGGCAATATATTGGTGTTGCGGTTCAAATTCAAAACCATTATTTCCATCGGAAAAATTTAGATATGTCTCTTTATGAGATGTATTACAAAAAACATCTAATATCAAAGTATCTTCATGTGTTTGGTTTTCCATGTGTTATAAAGGTAAAAGGTGAAAATCTAGGGATGTTTTAAAAAAGAGGTGTTGGTGCCATTTTCTAATGATATCCTCCATATAGAAGAAGATAATGAAACTTAAACAAATAGGTTGTAAATCTTGTTCAACTATGGATTTAAGTGTGATAGAACATTTAAAGAAAGAAGTATAACATGATTAATAAAGTTATAAAAGTGATTATGATGCTATTTTTGTTAAATAACCTAAATAAATCTTAGAGAGAGATGAAAGTGTTGAAGATATACAAATTAGAGAAGAATATTTAACCATTTCAAGTGATGAGGAACAATATCATTCATATCAACCAATGATGATAAGATACGTGTGGGTTCATAATATAATTCAAGATCAAATAAAATAGGTTCAAATTTGGAGAACTTTGATGATAGTAGCGCATAATTTATTGTTCTTTCAAGTTAAACCTAGAGATATTGAAGAAGCATTAAAGCATTCAGAGTGGGTTAATGTGATGAATGAGGAACTTGAATAGATTGAGAATAATGATACTTGGGAGTGGGTGAAAAATCATAAAGTGAAGTATGTCATTATAAAAAAGTGAGTGTTCCAAGAAAAATTAACTTAAAAATGTTATGTTGTGATAAATAAAGAAAGACTTGCATGTAATGTTTATTATGATGTTGAAGGAGTGGAGTTTTATGAGACCTTTTCACTAATTTCATGGCTTAAAACCATTAGAATATTTCTTTATATTTCAGAAAAAAGGTTATAAAATATATCATAAATGGATTTCAAGGATTTTCTTCCTAAATGGTGAATTATAAGGGGAGGTTTAAATTTAGTAAACATTCAGTTTCTTGGTTGGAGAAGATGAGACTTTTTTTGAAAGTTTAAGAAGGATTTATATGGGTTGAAACAAGAACCAAGATATTGGTATTCTAAGTTGAACACTTTCTTGAAGAAGTTGAATTTAATAAAGGGAAGAGTGGATAGAAACCTATATATTAGAGATAAAAAATAATTATCCATCATAGTTATTGATTATGTAAATGATATCATATTTTTTGGAAATGATGAAAAATATTTTGAAATGTTCTCCAAAGAGATGAAAAATATCTTTAAAATGGACGTGTTTGAAGAGATGAGGTCCTTCATTGGACTACAAATTTCTTAAGAGAAATTTCAATTTTTTCTTTCTCAATCACTATATTCTAGGGGGTTTTTAAATTCTTTCTATGTAAATCCTAATCTGAATCACCCAGTTAGGGCTGGTGTGCCACACAACCTTATGAATTCCTCCATGCATGTAAGAGGTTTCTAACCAGAATTGAGGGTCTAAACATCATCAGTGGGGAGACTATTCCCTTAGTATCCAAGGTTGAACAACATATTCATAAAAATTTACATTATAAAAACAATGTTATAGCGGCGGTTTTTTTGTGGAATTTTTCAAACCCACTGCTAATTTTTTGATCAATATTAATTTATCGGCGGTTTTGAAAACTACAACAAAAAAACTACCTCTAAAGTTTTTTAAAATATTTTTTATAAATGTTTTAAAATTTCCTCAAAAAAATTTATAATTTTTTAGCAGTGTTTTTTTAAAACCACCACAAAATTGGTGAAAAAATTAAAAAAATATTTATTTGTTAATTATTTTAATTTATTTATTATTTATAATCAAATATAGTTTATTATTTATAATTTTAACTATTTATAATGTTTCAGTTAATAAATATTTATAATTATTAGTTAATAATATTTTTAATCTGAAAACAAATCTTCAATAAGTTGAAGAAAAGACTTCAACATCAAATGACCATAACTTTTGATCCGAGAGTCTATTCCAGCTTCACAACCAGTCAAATTGAAGATTATCAAATGAGCTAAAACCAAGTGAGATTTAAATAATGTGATAATCAAAGGATAAAAATCAATTCAAATTTCAAAAGTCAAAAAAAGAACTAGAACTTCAAACAACCCTAACTTTTAATCCGTGTACTTGTTTGGGGTTTACCACATATCAAATCAAAACCTATAATGATTACTAAACCCTTTAGGTTTGGTAAAAACTCTTAGAGTATTGTACCTCTTTTTATTCTACCAGAAAGTCCCAAAAGACCTCTAAAGTATAGGTTTTAGTTGTAGACCCCGATTTCTTAAAATTCAAATAGTTATAACTTCTGATCCAGGTGTCCGTTCGACCTGTACCACATATCACATCAAAGCTCATTTCATGATCTTTGATTTGACTGGTTGTGGCTCTATAAAAAGGATTCTCAGATCAATTTTATGGTCATTTTAGTGTTTTTAGGGTTTTTAGAGGTTCTTAATGTTTTATGTTTTATTTATTTATTTGCTATTTATTTATTTGTTTATTATTAATTAATTATTATTATTTATTTATCAATCATTTATTATTTATTATTTATTTATTATTTAGTTATTATATACACATTAATTATTAATTAATCAATTAGTTATTGATTATTAATTTATTATTAGTTTATTATTCATCTATTATTCATTTATTATTTATTATTTATTTATTTATTATTTATTATTTATTTATTATTTATTCATTATTTATTAATTAATTATTAATTAATTATTAATTGATTAATTATTATTTAATTATTAATTAATTAATTATTTATTATTTATTAAATATTAAATATTAAATATTGAATATTGAATATTAAATATTAAATATTAATTAAGAATTATTAGTTATTAATTATCAATTATTAATTATTAGTTATTATTAATTAATTAATTATTTATCTATTTATCTATTTATTATTTATTCTTTATTCTTTGTTCTTTGTTCTTTATTATTTATTATTTATTAGTTTTTAATTTAATAAATATTAATTTATTATTAATTAATTAATTATTTAATTTTTTATTGAATATTCATTATTCATTAATTATTAATTAATAATTTATTAAAAAATTCTTAAAAAACTATTTTTTAAAATTATTAAATATTAATTATTAATTCTTAATGATTAATGATTAATTATTACTTATTAGTTATTATTAATTGTTAATTATTAATTATTAATTATTGATTATCGATTATCGATTATTTATTATTTATTATTTATTATTTATTATTCATTATATTTTTTTATATATTATTTATTTATTTATATATCTATTATTTATCAATTTATTTTTAATTTTTTATTTATTTATCATATATTAAATCATGTTTTAATTAATTTATCATTTATACATTACTTATATATTATATGTCATATATTATATATTATATATTATATATTATATATTATATATTATATATTATATATTATATATTATATATTATATATTATATATTATATATTATATATTATATGTTATGTATTATATATTACATATTATATATCATGTATTATATAATGTATATTATAAATTATATATTATGTATTATATATTATGTATTATATATTATGTATTATATATTATATATTATATATTATGTATTATATATTATGTATTATATATTATATATTATATATTAGATATTAGATATTAGATATTAGATATTAGATATTATATATTATTTAGTATTTAGTATTTAATATTTAGTATTTATTATTTACTAGTTACTATTTACCTTTTACTATTTACTATTTATTATTTACTATTTATTATTTACAATTTATTTTTATATTATATATATATTTATTATTAATTTATATTTTATTTATTAATTATTAATTATTAGTTATTAATAATTACTTATTACTTATTAATTATTAATATTGATTATTGATTAATCATTATAGATTAATAATTAATGATTAATAATTATTTAGTGTGTATCTATTTGTTATGTATTATTTGTTTTTACAATTAATATATATATATATATATATATATATATATATAAGTATACTAAATTCGATTTATTGGCCACATGAAGAGCCTGCTGGAGTGGTAATGTTTTTGGAGAATAAGCAAGAGGTAAGGGGTTCAAATCTCACCCAACACAGAATTTCTATATATGGCATGGGCATGTGCATGGACATGGGCATGAGCATGGTAATAATAAAAAAATTAAAAAAATAAAAAAAAAAATAATAAAAAAAATAAAGAAAATAAAAATAAAAAATAAAAAATAAAAAAAAAACAAAATAAATAAAAAAAATAAAAAAAAATGAAAAAAAATGAAAAAAATGAAAAAATAAAAAAATTTAAAAACGATTTAGCGACGGTTTTCCAAAACCACAGTAGAATGATTTAGCGATGGTTTAAACCGCTGTTAAATACATATTTTGACAGTGTTATAAATAAACTTCCCAGAATGACATAGTAGAAAATAATAATATCAAAGTTATAATAGATGACATGCAATTATCTCAAATCATGAAAGTAAAACACCAGGGAGCCCCAAAGTTGTAGGTAAAACAAAGTATAATAAATAACAAGAAATCAAGTAAAGACCATGTGGAAACACTCTAGAGTCCTTCCTGAAAACATCTCCAAATTCCATGCTTCATCTCCTACGATCCCAATCACTGGGCCCTTTCCCTTTCATAGATCCCTGCTCATGAAGCCTACATGCACATCGGGATACCCATACAGGGTGTGATGATAAACCCAGTAGGACACCAACAATGCATCTTTAACAGAAGTTCACATGTATAAGACATGTATTACATAATAAAAAATAAATGTGCAAGAAAAAAAAACTATCATTCATGTGTGGAGTGGTTGTGCACTAACTAAGAATACAAAAATCCTTGTCATACCTGCTTCAAATATATGATGGAAGAACAATCATAATAGAAGTATTCATCATGGTTAAGCCATAAGGTTACCTCATATATCTCTGAGAATCTACAAGGCCAACAAGTATGGAGTCATGCCACAAGTCCATCAATCCCTGTCTCTATCATGAGTCTGGCCACAAGACTGTCGCACCCTTGCCTTTACCTTGGTTTAGGCCACATGATCATCAAATCCTAGAATAGCCTTGGGTCAGAACATAGGGCATCCTTATTCCTAACACATGTCTTGATCCATTATAATCATCATCTCATGTGTCACATTCTCCCTCTCCAAGGGTTAGACAAGCCTCAGTAGTCCACCTATCATTTTCATTCTAGAAGAAAAAACTTCCAAGGTCATACATTCACACACAATAGGGAATAACATATATAGGAACAACTTAACATATCAATCATGTGTATCTATAGGAACATACACACATTCATGAGTGTGTGATCAAATCAAACATGGTATCATGGGCTACACATACACACACATGTGATAAATGTGAACATGGGTCTCAAGGGATACATATGCAGACACAAGTGATCAAACTCAAGCATGGGTCTCAAATAACACAAGAACATACCATCATATAATTCCAACAACTTTATAAAAGGGATCTATATGGTAAGGGTCTTCCTACCTTAAGCATATCGATTTCATTCCTCAATATCAATTATGCACTACCATATCAAACTCACATGTAAAGGGTCCCTATAGTTGATTCTAATATAGCATGATAATGGTTATACAATAAGGTTCACTAAGGGAATCAATCCAAGAAGGTAGATCCATATCACTTTCCCAACAACAACCATCTTCAATGGAGGATCTATGTTTGGTAAAATAAGAGAGCAAGTCACTCCTCAAATAGATTCTATTGAAACAATAATGATTTTCCCTTGAACCTAGATCAGCATGATCAAGCCCCTAAAGGAAGGGATCACCCTAGGTCATTTCTCAAAGAAGAAATATCATCCAAATGTTAACCTTAGATTTATTTAAGAAATATCTGGATCCTAGAAACTCACAAGAGGTGGAGGACTAATCAATTAATGGAGGGAAACCGAGTCAAAGGGAATTGATCATTCTTTATTAAAGATCATGAATGATTATATTAAGAATCATAACTCCTTTTGAGTGATAAGTGGTTGAATCATCATTTATAAAACTAAAACAGTTGTCACCACAGTGTGGTTTTTCCACTATATTCATGGTAGAATCCAACTTGCCCATCCTGGGAAACCCAACACTGTCTCTACTAGGTCATGGTGTCAATACCTTACCCATTTTGGACTCACCATTCCCATTACAACAACATGGTGACAAAACTATGGAAATGGTATATAGGAGGACTTCTAACACTACACACATGAGACTATACCCAGTCATGGGTGTTTTGGAAATGTTATTTCACACGATCTATTTCCAAGAACAAAAAGGCTTTCACCATGGTGTGGTACCACCCGTGGTGTGAACTAAAATTCCCAAAAAACCAATTTTATCCACCAAGAACCTGCAATGATTTCTTAAACCGAATTAAAACATCACTAGGATCAAAATTAAATTCCTTAAAAAACAATAATGTTATAAATATCCACCTATAATTACTTCTCATCCTTGAGAAGTGCCTCTAGTGGTCCTACCCGAACAAATAGGGCCATTAGGTTTGAACATTAGATATCTACTCTCATGTCTCCTCTTATATTTATTAATGTTACTAAAAGACTCAAACAAGTGATATTGTTTCTCCCCTAAAAACCTTGTCTCTATAATCTATAATATGTAATGGGTGTTCAAAAAATGATACATCTCATTCCAAGTCATCAACCTCATATTTGATCACATACATAGGATCAGTAACGTATCTTTGAAACTAAGAAATATGGAACTAGTTATGCATAGATAAATATCATAGAGGAAGGTATAGTTAGTAGTCTATTTCTCTCATATGGTCCATGATATCAAATGATCCCAAAAACCAAAATACTATATACCCTTTCTTCAGTATATGATAATTCTTCAACTAAGGTGGAACCTATAAGAAAACTTGGTTTCCCACTGTGAACACAAAAGGTAATCTCCTCCAGTCAACATATAATATTTTCAACTCTATGTTATAAAAAACTTCTTCATAATAAACTGAACCCTCTTAGAGGCCCCATTCACCATACTCATCCCAATAACTACTACCACACCCACCTTGTGCCAACACAATGGTGAGAGTCATGAATGACCATAAAGAACCTCAAATAGTTCTATATAAATCAAAGAATGATTTTTTTTATTATAATAGAACTCTAAAAAGGTTATATGATCATCTCATTATCCACCAAGGTCTAGGGAATATTCTTGAATTATATCCTACAATATTTAGATCTTCCTATCTGAATGTATATCAGTCTGCAGATGATATGTAATAATCAAGTTTAGCTGAGCCCCTAAAGCCTTCTACAAGCCTTTCAACCCATGAAATAAAATTTATTTTCCAATATGATAAAATACTAGAAGTAACTCCATGAAGTATTATAATCAATCCAATATAAATATTTCCTAACTCATCAATAGTGTGAGTCTTACTAATTGGAAATAAGTGTTCCAATTTTTTCAGCTGATCAACAATACCCCAAATGACACATCAAATTGTTGGGGTTTTAGGAAACCCCACCACACAGTCCATTGTTACCTCATCCCACTTCCACAAAATCATAAGAAGTATACCAAGTAAACCTCATGGTTTCTTGTACTCTTCCTTGATCCTCTAATAAGTTAGGCAATGATATACAAAGCCCACAATGTCTATTTTTATTCTTTGCCACTAGAACTATCATATGATGTCCTCATATATATTCATCAAACTCAAATGTACTTTCCACTTAGTGTAAAGAAATTCCCCCATCATATGATAACTCCCCAGTTCTCATATGCATCCACTAACCATTTATCTAATAAGATAATCAAATGTAATTTCTCTTCTGAAGGTATCTCCCCAAGGTCTTGTGTTTCCATACTAAGAGAACCCATAATAAAATTATGTTTCCCAAGATAATAATCTAGATCAAAGTCAAATTTATATATATAATGCACCAAAAAACTTTATATAGATTCAATCCTCAATGAGACAAGATGTAATAAAATATATTATGTTATGTGTATATGAAAAATATCTCTCCAAATAGATAATGGTGTTAACACTTCATAGTATTAACAAAAGATACCAACTCTAAGTCATGTGTAGGGTAGTTCTACTCATCAATTTGTAGCTAGAGAGATCCATAAGATACTTCTTGATCCCTCTGCATTAGTACATATCCTAAACCAAAACCTGAGGCATCACCATAAACCACATTCCCAAACCCAGGATTTTTTCAATATCATAATCAGAGCTCTCTTCAATATTCTCTTACACTCTAGGAAGGATTATTTTCATTGTTTAGTCTATCCAAATTTCACCCACTTCTTAGTAAATCCCAATAATAAGTGCTTCCAAATGGGGGAATTCATGTAGGAATCATTGGTAGTATCCCGCCAACCTAAGGAAACTAATAATCTCAGACACATTTTTTTGGACATGTCCAAGATAGTAGAGCCTTTACATTTTCTGGGTCTATAGAAATACCTACCTTAGAGATCACATGCCAAAGAAAACATACCTCCTAGATCCATAAGTGCCACTCTGAGAACTTTTCATAGATATAACGTGATCAAAGTGTAATCAACATAATGCCCATTTGTTTATAATGAATCTATAAGGTTTATGAGTATATAATAAAATCATCACAAACCACCACAATTATGGATTTTGGATATGGATAAAAGATATTCTTTACAAGGTCAATGAACACCATTGTAATGTTTTTTATCCTGAATTGAGTGATAAGATATTAATATAATCTATATTTACTCTTGAATGTTGTCTTAGGAATATCCTTATTTATGAACCATAGTTATTGATAGCTTTATTATAAGTCAATCTTCTAGAACCACCGTGCTCCCCACAACTAGTAAAACAAGTCATCTATCCTCGACAATGGGTGCAGATTATTTATTGTCACATGGTTATAATTCCTAGGGTATACACATTACCGAATAATACCATCTTCCTTCTTCTTAAACAACACTGGAGAACCTCAGGGAGATGTGCTCAGTGTGATAAATCCATTCACCTAAAAATATTCAATATGTGACTTGAGTTTATTAAAATCAATTGGATCTATATGATATGGAGTTACCAATATAGGTTACACTAATGGCATGATTTCGATCTCAAAGTAGAATCCTCTATCAAGAGAGATTCCTGAGAAATAATTTTAAAATACATCTTGATATAGATCCTATATAGTAGGAAAAGATAAGGAAGTTATTACATGATCTACTGCAAGAGACACAACTTTTACTTGCACTGTAATAACTCTAATCTGGTGTAGGTCAGGTCCCATAATGCTTGCTCCAATATCCCATTAACTAGTTATCAAAAACTTCTCCCCCTTGGTAGTAGTAAATTATAAACATCTCTTGTATAAGTTTATGTGTAACACCCCAAGCTTCCACAATACACTTCTCTTTGAATAATACAATAGCGTGTGTTGTACGCAACTTCGAGTTCTAACACACACCACAACCAATCAAACTAGCCGTTATGAATATTAATACCCACTTTTTGAAATTTTATAAATATTATCTTTCAAAATGGACTTCATTTTTGGATTTGGAATATCAAAATTATCTTAGTGTAAATTTTTGGTATTTTTCTGAAAACATTTAATTTCTGATGAATAGTGAAAAAAACACTGAGTTATAGTTTAAAACAGAATTTTTATTTAAATAATTATATATTTTATTTAAATTTAATTAAGGTCAAAATAGATACAAAATATATATATAAGCTCAATTTAATTCATTGGAGTTAGTTTAGAATAATTTTAGATATATAAAAACTTTATTGAACTTTTCACCATCTTTTACCCACCTCCTAGGAGAATTTGAAAATTCACATAAAACTTAATTTTACCACTTCTGTGAGTGGAATTTTGAAAATACGAGAGACATGGTTAATATAAAGGAGTAAAATGTGGTTCAATAAGATAAAACTAATTTTTGGTGAATAGTAACTTTTTACTTTTATTTACCACGGTTAAAAGTAAATAGGGTAATTAAGGGTAAAAATGATATTAATATTACCCTAAAACATGTCCTAATTCTATTGGAAAAGTGTATATCGACCAAGAATAACCTTAGGAATAAAATATTATCATTTAGGTCCACTTGGATTAGATTAGTACATTTATTATTATTTAATTCAAAGAATAGTTAAAAGAGTTAAAATCAAAGTTTAATTACTAAAACATTTTTAATATAGGGTTATACATAAGATAAATTCGATTATAAATATTAATTATAAAGGTAAAACTTTTTCCTACATAATGGTATTTTATTTATAATATTTATACATTAAATAATTTAATTTATTTATGACACAATGGTGATGCAGTAATTACCATATTAATGAAATATTAAGATAATTGATATTATAAATACCCAAATAAATGTAATTCGAAACTTTTTATGAATTACAATAATTTTATAGGTTAATATGACATATTAGGTTTGGTTATATGAATTTCTTTTGAAGTAATAATGCTTTTGTGAATTTATCAAAAACAAAATACCCAATAGTGTCAAAATTGACATAAAAGAGTTTTGAAAACAAATATTATATTATTAAATGATAATCTATTCCTAAAAATCTATGTTTCTGACAAAGGACTTATATAATGATATTATTATCATTAATGGACCACTTGGGGGTCTTTTGGAAGTTTATAGTAAGTTTATTAACCATATAATATAAAAATACAAAGAGACATGGTAAATGTCAAACTATTTAACTATGAGTTAAATATAAATGATAAGGTTAATATAGTGACCCAAATATATATAAAATATATTGGTTGGGTGGTTTTAGACCCATAACCACCTTAAACTATAAATAATACACTTTGGAGCCATTATAAACTGAATATTAATTTATTATAAAATAATATTTCTAGTTTTTCCAAAGGTGCCTCTCACCCCTCTTATAAAAGGGAACTCCCCCTTCTCTCTAATTCACAACTCCAAAGCCTTTTGGATCAGCCAAAACCTACCCAAATATCCTCTCAACTTCCCTCAATTCAACCTAGAGGCATTAGTTTGATCATAAGGTAAACCTAAGGAGCCCTTTTGATCAAATAAAAAGGAAGAACCAGAAGAAGAGGTAATGTTTTCACCACCCTCATTCAAATTCCTTTCTTCTTCAACTTCTTCTTTCTTTGTTATTTCCATTATAAAATAATTACTCAAGTATATTATATAAAATTTAATGTTATTATAAATATGGTACAACCATATTCAGTAATCTATCCATCCTTTGAATGATATGTCACCATACACTACCACAAAACTGGGCAAGGCATGCGCATGCCTTAATCAGCACTAACGGAAAAACACTGATAAAGGGCCAGACCATTATCAGCGCTTTTGTTAGAGCTGATAAAGGTTGTATTTATCAGCGCTTTTCATTTTAGCGCTGATAAATACACCATTTATCAGTGCTTTTTACTAGCGCTGATAAAGGGTCCCGCAGATTTGTTAAAAACCCGCGGGTCCTCTTCCTCCTCCCCGCACACAATCAAGCTCTCGCGGAAGCCCTCGTCTGCGCCGCTGCCGCCACCTCCTCCTCCTCCGCCGCAGCCGCCTCCTCCTCCTCTACTTCTGATCCTCCTCCTCCTCCTCCGGTGCCTCCACCGCCTCCGCCCTGCCACAGCCCTGCCTCTGCACCGCTGCCGCCGGTGCCTCCTCCTCCACCGCGGCCTCCTCCTCCTCCGCCAGTGCCTCCTCCTCCTCCGCCAGTGCCTCCTCCTCCACCGCGGCCTCCTCCTCCACCGTGGCCTCTTCCTCCTCCGTCGGTGCCTCCGCGACCTCCTCCTCCTCCGCGGCCTCCTCCTCCTCCATTGTGCGGTATGCTATGCCCAATAATGGTAATTTGCTTAGTTTTTTGTTTTTGTTCTATATTTCAACTATCATGATTTGTGTGAATCAATTTTATTTGAAGTGGGGGGGGGGTGCAGGTGCTGCGGGGGTGTAGTGGGTGGGGGGGTGTGTAGTTGGGGGTGTTTAGGTGGGGGAGATGTGCAGTGGGTGAACATGTGTAGGTGGGGCGTATAATGGGGGGTCTATTGGGTGTGAGGTTGGGGGTGTACAGGTTGGGGGTGGGGGGGGGGGGGGGTGTAATCCACAATAGCCCGCTAATTGCAGATACTCAACTTCCGGTTTTCGATGAACAATGTTGTTGTTTGAAAAAATCATACATTGTCATCATTTTTTTATAAAATTATGTCATAAATCTATATATTGACTCAATACTAAAAAACTTACAATATAACTATTTTGGCTTTAAATCATTTTAAAACCCAATGTGGACTCACAAAAATAGATTTGATTTTTTATAAAACAAAACTAAATTTAAAAGTAATTACACATTAAAAAATATAATTTAAGAAAAATTAAAATATTCCTTGGATAATTGGATAATTTTAAAAAAAAAATATGTATAGAATTTAAAACATCTTTAAATATGAAATTTCATGACAATTAATTTTTTTTACCTATTTCCAATCCGTCATGGCTGACCACTCTCCGCATGTACTCCCTTCCAACCCTAGCATCTCCCTCCTTCTGACCACTTCGATCCACTTCGATCCACTTCGATCCTCTTTGATTTTCGCCACCATGATCTCTATTTCATCGCCGCCACCATCCAACGCACCATTTCATTGTACCGGCATCCCCCCTCCCTGTTCTACATCCAAACCCTAGCCTCTTCCTTCAGCACGGTTCCAATTTCTTCGATCAACGCCACCTTCCTCCGCTCAATTTCACCGCTCCCAGCTTCATCCTGACAAGTGATTCATCCTATCAAGGTCACCTTTTGGTTGTTGAAATACGTGAATCATCAGTTGACCCCTCTCCAAATACCGTATCTTCCTCATCCTAAAAGGTTCAATCTTTTTTAATACCATTTTATTTCACTGTCCATAAAACATAGCATTCGCCCGTTTTCTCTTTTCCCATCCAACACTACCATATCCAGTACCGTTACCTATAAAATAACTCATTATGCATGCGTTCTTAAAAATATAATAAGCGAGTAGTAAAACTCCGCCACCTCCTCCTCTGCTCCTGCTCCTCCTCCTCCTCCTCCACCGGCCTCATCCTCCTCCTCCTCCGCTGCCTCCGCCGATGCCTCCTCCTCCTCCGCCGGTGCCGCCGGTGCCTCCGCGGCCTCCTCCTCCTCCGCCGGTGCCTCCGCGGCCTCCTCCTCCTCTGAAGTCACGCCGCGGTCAAGCCGCGGTTATGCCGCGGTCACGCCGCGGTCACGCCGCGGTCACGCCGCGGTCACGCCGCGGTCACGCCGCGGTCACGCCGCGGTCACGCCGCGGTCACGCCGCGGTCACGCCGCGGTCACGCCGCGGTCACGCCGCAGTCACGCCGCGGTCACGCCGGTGCCTCCGCGGCCGCCGCCTCCTCCTCCTCCGCCGCGGCCTCCTCCTCCTCCTCTGCTCCTGCTCCTCCTCCTCCTCCTCCACTGGCCTCATCCTCCTCCTCCTCCTCCGCTGCCTCCACTGCCTCCGCTGCCTCCGCCCTGCCTCCGCCCTGCCTCCGCCCTGCCTCCACCCTGCCTCTGCGTTGCCGCCGGTGCCTCCTCCTCCACCGCGGCCTCCTCCTCCTCCACCGCGGCCTCCTCCTCCTCCTCCGCTGCCTCCGCTGCCTCCTCCTCCTCCACCGCGGCCGTCGCCGCCTCCTCTGCTCCTGCTCCTCCTCCCCTCCACCGGCCTCATCCTCCTCCTCCTCCGCTGCCTTCGCTGCCTCCGCCCTGCCTCCGCCCTGCCTCCGCGCTGCCGCCGGTGCCTCCGGTGCCTCCTCCTCCACCACGGCCTCCTCCTCCTCCGCTGATGCCTCCTCCTCCTCCGCTGGTGCCGCCAGTGCCTCCACGTCTCCTCCTCCTCCACGGTCACGCTGCGGTCACGCTGCGGTCACGCCGCGGTCACGCCGCGGTCACACCGCAGTCACGCCACGGTCATGCTGCAGTCACGTCGGTGCCTCCGCGGCCTCCACCTCCTCCTACTTCGCCGCGGCCGCCGCCTCCTCCTCTGCTCCTGCTCCTCCTCCTTTTCCTCCATCGGCCTCATCATCCTCCTCCTCCGCTGCCTCTGCTGCCTCCGCTGCCTCCGCCCTGCCTCCGCCCTACCTCTGCGCTGCCGCTGGTGCCTCCTCCTCCACCGCGGCCTCCTCCTCCTCCGCCGATGCCTCCTCCTCCTCCGCTGGTGCCGCCGGTGCCTTCGTGGCCGCCTCCTCCTCCGCGGTCACGCCGGTGCCTCTGCGGCCGCCTCCTCCTCCTCCTCCGCCGCGGCCGCCTCCTCCTCCTCTACTCCTGCTCCTCCTCTTTCTCCTCCACCGGCCTCATCCTACTCCTCCTCCGCTGCCTCCGCTGCCTCCTCCTCCTCCACCGCGGTCGCCGCCTCCTCCTCTGCTCCTGCTCCTCCTCCCCTCCACCGGCCTCATCCTCCTCCTCCTCCACTGCCTCCGCCTCCTCCTCCTCCTCTGCTCCTCCTCCTCCTCCTCCTCCTCCTCCTCCACCGCAGCCTCGTCCTCCTCCTCCTCCACCGGCGCTTCCTCCTCCTCCTCCTAGTCCGCTGCCTCATCCTCCTCCTCCACCGACGCCTCCTCCTCCTCCTCCTCTGCCTACTCTGCTGCCTCCTCCTCCACCGCGGTTTGAGAGGTGCCTCAAGTGATTTCACCATCTTCCTTACCATTTTATTCTTTATATTTAGTTTCTATTGATTTTGAATTTATCTAGATTAGGTTTTATGGGTGATTCAACTGGCTCACGGTGGTATCATATTGATGTGAGGCTTGGGGATTGTAGTGGTTCCCAATATATTTTTTATTTTGGTATTTATTTATTCCTTTATTTCCTTGAAGCATCTTGTTTTTTATCTAAATTATACTCATATTCATTCTCCTTTAACCTATATACTTATCCTATGGATTTTAAATAGGATGAATATAAATAAAGAATGGATGAATGCCAATCGGTTGACAAAAGAGTATGAAGAAGGCGTGAAAGAATTTATCAAGTTTGAAATAGATCATGCATGTGACTCTTCTCAAATCCTTTGTCAGTGTTTACGCTGTTGTTATTAAAAACAAATTAGTCTAGATGAGTTGGAAGAACACTTGATCTATCACGGAATAGATCAAAGTTATACATGTTGGAATAAACACGGGGAAACAACGAATGTAGGTAGTGACTGGGGTGACACTGCGTTTTATGGATCATCTGATATGATTACAAACATGAACAATGAAGATGACCGTATGGAGGATGTGATTACAGATGTGAATGATGATGAAGATCGCATTGAGAAAATGACAAGGACCTTCGAAGATGAACTTCGTGATTGCCCAAAATTGTTTGAGAAGTTAAAAATTTGTGCAAAGACGCCATTGTATGCTGGTTGCACTAAATATACAGCATTGTCAGCCGTACTGAAGCTGTATAATTTGAAAGCAGATAACGGGTGGAGTGATGACAGTTTTACGAAACTACTTGCCCTCTTGAATGACATGCTCCCAGAAGACAATGATCTCCCGAGCCGAACATACGATGCCAAACGAATGCTACGCTCTATGGGTATGATCTCTGAAAGAATACACACCTGCCTGAATGACTGTATACTATTTCGCAAGGACCACAAATCACTTAAAGAATGCCCAAAGTGTGGTGCTTCTCGATACAAGAAAGATGAATCCAGTCCTACTAAAGTTGTATGGTACTTTCCAATCATTCCAAGGTTTAGACGCCTATATGGAAGTGAGGAGACTGCAGAACAATTAACATGGCATGCAGATAAAAGAATTAAAGATGGGATACTACGTCACCCGGCAGACTCTCCTCAGTGGAAGAGAATCGATCATGAGTATCCTGAATTTGGAAACAAGTCGAGAAACCTTTGTCTTTCATTATCTACAGATGGAGTGAATCCTTTTGGTTTTCAAAGAAGCAGTCACAGTACATGGCCAGTTATGTTGATAAATTATAACTTACCACTGTGGTTATGCATGAAACGAAAATACATCATGTTATCTATGCTTATATTAGGACCAAAACAACCGGGTAATGATATTGATGTTTATTTAGCTCCATTGATCAAAGATTTGAAATTATTGTGGGATTCAGGTGTTACATTGTATGATGCTTATAGAAAGGAAGATTTCACTTTGAGAGTCATGTTGTATGGGACGATAAATGACTTCCCAGCTTATGGAAATTTGTCAGGATATAGCATTAAAGGAACTCAAGGCTGTCCCGTTTGCGAAGAAGGTACACAATCAATTAGGTTGAAACATTCATCGAAAACCGTGTTTCTAGGACATCGCAGATTTCTACCGCGACGACATAAGTACCGTTCTTAGAAGACATCATTCGATGGAAGTTCAGAAGAACGTACAACACCGTCTCCACTAACAGGCGATCAATTGTTTGAGAAAGTTAAAAATTTGGACACTACTTTTGGTAAACGGGATTCGAAAAACCTTACGAAAATAGGTTGGAAAAAGAGATAATTTTTTTTGAATTACAATACTGGAATTGTCTGTATGTAAGACATTTTATTGATGTTATGCATGTAGAAAAAAATGTATTTGACAGTGTTATCGACACATTGCTAAATACATCTGGCAAAACAAAAGATGGAATTAAGGCTAGGTTGGACATGGTTGAGATGGGAATACGAGAAGAGTTGGCACCAGTAAAGGGTGAAAAACGAACATTTCTTCCTCCTACTGCTTACACTCTTTCCAGGTAGGAGAGATATCAGTTTTGCAACTTCTTGAATGACGTAAAGGTTCCAGAGGGGTATTCATCAAATATCAGTAACCTTGTGTCAATGAGCGACTTGAAGTTAAAAGGTTTGAAATCACATGACTGTCATGTTTTGATGCAAAATCTCATTCCAATTGCTTTATGTTGCATTTTTTCCAAGAATGTCCGCCATACATTAACGAAACTATGTTTCTTCTTCAAAGCTATATGCAGCAAAGTTATAGACCCGGCGAAATTGCCAGCTATGGAAAAAGAAATTGCCGTCATATTATGTGAATTAGAAATGTTCTTCTCGCCTTCATTTTTTGATATGATGGTTCATTTTATGGTCCACTTGGTGAGAGATATTCGACTATGTGGTCCTGTACATTACAGATGGATGTACCCCATTGAACGGTATATGAATATTTTGAAAGGGTATGTCAAAAATTGAAGTCGGCCAGATGGTTGTATTGCAGAGCGATATATTGTTGAGGAAGCCGTTGAATTATGTACCGAATACTTGTCTGGTGTGGAAATCATTGGCTTACCGAAATCTCGTCACACTGGGCGGTTAGAGGGTGAAGGAATTTCTGGAAGAAAGGTTGTCACAATCAATATTACAGATCGGGAGCAGGCCCACCTTTATGTTTTGCATAACAGTTTGGACGTTGACCCATATGTTGAAATCCACAAAGAAATTCTTAGGCAATTGAATCCATCAAGGGCTGAAAAATGGATATCAAATACACATAATTGACAGTTTATAGGATGGTTTTGAGATCATATTTTTAAGAAGTCAGATGAAAATCCAAAGTCTATTTCGGAACGACTTCGATGGCTAGCCGGAGGACCAAGTGTGTATGCATTATCTTACAATGCTTATGTAGTTAATGGTTATACATTTTATACTAATGAACATGATGAAGACAGTACCATGCAGAATAGTGGGGTTACACTTGTGGCTGAAGCGATGCATGTTTCCGGTGCTAAGGACAGAAATCCAATTTATGCGAATATGTCATACTTTGGCATCATCAAACAAATATGGGAGTTGGATTATACGGAATTTCAAGTTCTGATATTTCAATGCAAGTGGGTTGATAATAGGAGTGCTGTTAAAATAGATGATTTGAGATTTTTTAAAGTTGATTTCAGTAAGGAAGGGGAGAAAGAAGAACCATTTATAATGGCATCACAGGTAGTGCAAGTATTTTATGTTCCTGATCCCGCAAACCGAAACTGGTCAATTGTTCTGTTATCGACCAAAACAGCTGAAGGGTCAGATGAAAATTCAATGGAAGATGATCCTTTCATTGGGATTTCGCAATCATTTCACAGTGGTCCTAATGTAGACGACGTTTTGTATGTCAGAGGAGACCACAATAAAGGGATATGGATAGTTGATAGAGGGGTCAAATCCCTTCAGCCTTTAAAAAAAAAGGGAGTTCAATAATCAGGTTATTGATTTTTATTGTAATATAGATTGTGTTACATTATGTTATTATCTATTCGCTGCTGCTTTTATGTGATCTAACTTAAATTTTAAACCAGATCTGCAGATAATGACTTCTTTACCTGCTGATGCACCCAATCCCGAGACACAACACGTCTCTCAACCTGTTGCAGCTGGTCCCATTGCTGAGAGACAACAGGTCTCTCAACCTGTTGCAGCTGGTCCCACTGCTGACGTACAACAGGTCTCTCAACCTGTTGCAGCTAGTCCCACTGCTGAGAGACAACAGGTCTCTCAACCTGTTGCAGCTGGTCCCACTGCTGACGTACAACAGGTCTCTCAACCTTTTGCAGCTGGTGTTAGTGCCGAAGCTAGTGCTTCGGAGAAACATAATGATGATGCAGAAACTGAGGAAATGGTAGGCGATGAAACCCCAACGACAAAAAAAAATAGGTGCGCCGTAGTTTGACAGTTTTAGAAAAAATCCTTAAGGCAAAAGCAAAATTCATAAAATATGAGGCGGGATGGAATAAGCTAGGCCAACATGTAAACCCCAACAAAGCCATGTTTAGTAGCTACATTGGAATCGTCACTCGACAACGCGTGCCGATTGACGTAGAGTCGTGGCACCATGTTGTCAGCGGGTTGAAAACATTAATGTGGGAAGAGATTACGGTAACATTACGATATCATCTATTTAATTTATTAAAATAAAATAAAATATTGAAATATTGACTAACCCTTCATCATCTCTTGCAGAGTGCATTTATAGTAGATGTTTCGCACAAAGAATATGTTTTCAGACTGGTAGGAATGATTCATAGAGGCTTTCGCACCATTTTAACTAAAAATCATCTGAAAGATGCCGAAGGGAAAATCAAGCCGCACCCGCCTCCTCTTTATGCACACTTGATATCCCAAGGAACGTGGGATGCGTTTTGCAACCGTCGTGCAGAAAATAATTTTCAGGTACATTGTGTTTGGTTACACGTTGTGTAACGTTTCTTGTATTCATCACATTGATTGATAGGGTTGTATTTATGAAACAGCAACTGAGTGCTGAAAATAAAGAACGGGCAGCAAAACCAGCATACCCCTAACGTAAAGCAAGGTTGGGGTACGCTTCAATTGAAAAACAATTGGTATGTATTTTAAAAGTACTGTAATAATTTTATGTGACATAAAACAACACTGTAACCATGTTTCTCTGTTTATAAGCAGATTGATGAACAAAATCTCAAGTCACTTCCATTCCACGCCATGTGCTATGGAAGGAGGCTCGTGTTAATAAAGAGGGGAAACTGATAGATGAAAACACACAAAAAGTGTGGGAAACATGTGTAAGTATGACATAATATAAACTTGTTTTTCTTTAAATCACTATTACATAACGATGCTTACTTATTTTTTCATATTTTCTATTTGACATAGTCACAGGAAACATCAACACCCGCACCGGATGCAGACATACTTTCAACGACCTTGAAACAGCCAAAACAGTATGGCCGCGTCAGAGGTGTGGGTTTTGGGGTGTCACCCAAGACATATTTTAAGAAAAAAAACAAGAGGATGAACAAACTAAAGAATTGCATGTAATGAGAGATAGAGTAGCTACCCTTGAAGAACTAATCCAAACTCAGGGAGAGATGCTAAAGAGTTTGATGGAGGAGAGGCGAAGAGAACAAACAACTCAAGAACAACCCCTGCGAGAAGATCCACCCCTCACCAGCTTTGAGGTGAGCCATTCCCCTCAAAGACCTAACTTAACCGAGGTAATCAATGTTATAATATTCGTTTTTGTGAGATGTGAATCACATAGACACTGATACCTATCATTTAATGATATTCTGCAGGGTGAAAATGACTGTGATTTATATCTGTCAACTCCCACCCATCGCCTTGTAGCGAGGGCTACGGTGTTCAATATGCAGAATGACACGCTACACTCCAGACCACTTCCAACCGGTCATGTCAAAGTGTCGATTAACGTAGGTCATGAGCCGAGCGCTGAGCTACCCGTGCCAAATGACGATGATGACATTCATACGGTGGAAAAAGCTATTGGAACATTCGTTGTATGGGCGTCGAATCTTGTAAAAAAACACGTCGAGCATGAGGTATTCATTTCCAGTTCATTTTTCAAGCAGAACCTTTAACATTAAATTATAAAATGGCTGAACCGATGAATGTTATTACAGAAGGATAAAATGGAGAAGCTAAAACAAAAGAGCGGCTCCAAGATTGGATCAACCAACCGATCAAAACGATCTACTGAGAGCACGTTCACCCCGCCCGTTCTATATCCACATTTAATATCATTGCAAGCTCATGTGGATATGAAAATGAAAGATGGAAAGAATCATACAATTGTTTGTGAAAAAGATATGTACGGAGAGGAAATAATGGATTTCGTTAGTGCAGACGCTGTTTCTGAGATCATCACATACGACTGGCTAGGCGCCTCAGTTATAAATGTATACATGAGGTATGTTTTCATGATTTGATTTTACAGAAGCTGATATAATTTTATAATTATGGATAAATACATCTCATATTTTTCACAGGCGTATATATGAAAAACAGTTGAAGGGATTTTCCCATTAATACAAATTTCGACTCGTTAGTCCTCACGCCATTTCTACACAACGAACAGAAATAGATTCTAATTTTCAGGCTGAATTGATGTCAAATCTGCTCAGAACGTTTCAAAGAAGAATTACGACTGACAGGCTATTTTTAATACCAACGATGCAAGGGTAAAACTCTACATTTTAATCATATCAATTATATTTTCATTTCTATCAGTACTTATTTCTTTTTGTGTTTTTAGGGAACATTGGATGCTCATTGAAGTCAATTTGGATACTCCAAAGATTTATTTTCTGGATTCACTGCATGGATATCCAACTAACCGACCACACATGATGGCGATTTTCAATTTTTAATACACTAGATCCAACATTTTAGAACTAAATATCTAGTTATATAATTTATATTATCTTTTAATGAGGATTTTGTTATGATAGGGCGGTGTATGAATATCGTCTAAAGGCTGGAATGAATCCAGGGCGTAAGGACAAAAATGGCCACAAGATATACAAATGGAGAAGTATCTAGGTATATATAATTATATTTCACTATCCAAATACATATCAAAACAAATTACTTATTTTTATCAATGTTTCTGCAGTGTCCGAAAAAAACAAATGACAAGGACTGCAGTTATTATGTTTGTAAATTTATGAAAGAGATCGTATTTCATGGACAAACTAGCATCCCTAAAGAGGTATTTTTGAAAATAATTACTACTTTATTTAAAATAATTATTAATCCTTTGTGTATTTATATTCATTCAGTACTACTATGACTTTCGCAAAAACTCCTATTCAGAAGATGATATAAATATCTTTAGAAACGAATGGGCATCGTACCTGATCGAAGAATGTAAACAAATAGGACAATGAAGGTGAATTCCTAATACTTATGTTATCTTTATATGGTAATTGATATCTCCCTTTACACTTATTGAGCATCTATGATCTCCCTTTCTTATGGTTCATATCCTCAGATTAGTGAATTCCTACTACTTAGTTTGAAAATGACATAAACTTTGGAAAACAACACCAATGACATACGCCAAACCGAGAAAACGCCTTCGGATTGTTTTGATACTTTAGGAAAACGATCCACGAGTCATTTGTGACGTGTACGAATCGACTGCACCTCAATCCGACGCACGGTGTGACCGGTATGGCTAAAATTGTCTGATATCAGTTTGAAAATGACATAAACTTTGGAAAACAACACCAATGACATACGCCAAACCAAGCAAACACGTTCATATTGTTTTGATACTTTAGGAAAACGATCAACGAGTCATTTTTGAAGTGTAAGAATCGACCTCACCTCAATTAGATGCACGGTGTGACCGGTATGGCTAAAATTGTCTGATATCAGTTTGAAAATGACATAAACTTTGGAAAACAACACCAATGACATACGCCAAACCGAGTAAACGCCTTCGGATTGTTTTGATACTTTAGGAAAACTATCCATGAGTCATTTGTGACGTGCACAAATTGACCGCACCTCAATCCGACGCACGGTGTGACCGGTATGGCTAAAAGTGTCTGATATCAGTTTCAAATTGAGATAAACTTTGGAAAACAACACCAATGACATACGCCAAACTGAGCAAACGCCTTCAGATTTTTTTGATAATTTAGGACAACGATCCACGAGTCATTTGTGACGTGTACGAATCAACCGCACCTCAATCCGACGCACGGTGTGACTGGTATGGCTAAAAGTGTCTGATATCAGTTTGAAAATGAGATAAACTTTGGAAAACAACACCAATGACATACGCCAAACTGAGAAAATACGTTCGGATTGTTTTGATACTTTAGGAAAACGATCCACGAGTCATTTGTTACGCGTACAAATCTACTGCACCTCAATCCGACGCACGGTGTGACCGGTATGGCTAAAATTTTTTGATATCAGTTTGAAAATGACATGAACTTTGGAAAACAACACCAATGACATACGCCAAACCGAGAAAACGCCTTTGGATTGTTTTGATACTTTAGGAAAACGATCCATGAGTCATTTGTGATGTGTACGAATCAACCGCACCTCAATCCGATGCATGGTGTGACCGTTATGGCTAAAATTGTCTGATATCAGTTTGAAAATGACATAAACTTTGGAAAACAACACCAATGGCATACGCCAAACCGAGCAAACGCCTTAGGATTGTTTTGATACTTTAGAAAAACGATCCAAGAGTCATTTTTGACGTGTAAGAATTTACCTCACCTCAATCCGACGCACGGTGTGACCGGTATGGCTAAAATTGTCTGATATCAGTTTGAAAATGACATGAACTTTGGAAAACAACACCAATGACATACGCCAAACCGAGCAAATGACTTCGGATTGTTTTGATACTTTAGGACAACGATCCACGAGTCATTTGTGACGTGTACGAATCAACCACACCTCAATCCGACGCACGGTGTGACTGGTATGGCTAAAATTGTCTGATATCAGTTTGAAAATGACATAAACTTTGGAAAACAACACCAATGACATACACCAAACTGAGCAAATTCCTTTGGATTGTTTTGATACTTTAGGAAAACGATCGACGAGTCATTTGTGACGTGTAAGAATCGACCGAATCTCAATCCGACGCACGGTGTGACCGATATGGCTAAAATTGTCTGATATCAGTTTGAAAATGACACAAACTTTGGAAAACAACACCAATGACATACGCCAAACTGAGCAAACGCGTTCGGATTGTTTTGATACTTTAGGAAAACGATCCAAAAGTCATTTTTGACGTGTATAAATCGACCGAACCTCAATTCGACGCACGGTGTGACCGGTATGGCTAAAATTGTCTGATATCAGTTTGAAAATGATATAAACTTTGGAAAACAACACCAATGACATTCGCCAAACCGAGCAAACACCTTCAGATTGTTTTGATACTTTAGTAAAACGATCCACGAGTCATTTTTGACACGTAAGAATCGACCTCACCTCAATCCGATGCACGGTGTGACCGGTATGGCTAAAAGTGTCTGATATCAGTTTCAAATTGAGATAAACTTTGGAAAACAACACCAATGACATACGACAAATCGAGCAAACGCCTTAGGATTGTTTTGATACTTTAGGAAAATGATCCAAGAGTCATTTGTGACGTGTACGAATCGACCGCACCTCAATCCGACGCACGGTGTGACCGGTATGGCTAAAAGTGTCTGATATCAGTTTGAAAATGAGATAAACTTTGGAAAACAACACCAATGACATACGACAAACCGATCAAACGCGTTCGGATTGCTTTGATACTTTATTACAACGATCCACGAGTCATTTTTGACACGTACGAATCGACCTCACCTCAATATGACGCACGGTGTGACCGGTATGACTAAAATTGTCTGATATCAGTTTGGAAATGACATGAACTTTGGAAAACAACACCAATGACATACGCCAAACCGAGCAAACGCCTTCGGATTGTTTTGATACTTTAGGAAAACGATCCACGAGTCATTTTTGACGTGTACGAATTGACTGCACCTCAATCCGACGCACGGTGTCACCGGTATGGCTAAAATTGTCTGATATCAGTTTGAAAATGACATAAACTTTGGAAAACAACACCAATGACATACGCCAAACCAAGCAAAGGCCTTCGGATTGTTTTGATACTTTAGAACAACGATCCACGAGTCATTTGTGACGTTTACGAATCGACCGTACCTCAATCTAACGCACGGTGTCACCGGTAAAGCTTTTCATTAGATAAAGAATCAGTATTTATTAAATGAGATAAATCAATCAAAAACATATTGATTTTACATTATTCCCTTTCATTGTTATGAAAATGAAAACTTTTGAGTTTAAAATTTAATATTTTAGTTTCACATTTCCATATTAATGTATTCTTTCATATTACTGTTTTAATTTCTTTCATTATTGCATTACTAACATAATATTTGTTTTCTTATATAGGTGAATTTTTTTCCTTGAGTTCGGATGCTTTGTTCGGCAACAAATACCATCGATAGAGGATCACGGATATCAAAGGATGAAACATGAATGTTTATAACTATTTTTGAATAATTGTAAATGTAACCATGTAAAACAATGTTTGAAATGTATATAGCAATGCGTTTTTTTTGTATTCATAATGTTAAGTAAATGTATATACCGTTTTCAGTCAAAATATTGGGTGTGGGTGCTATGGTGTGCAGGTGTGCATGTGCTACTTTGTGCAAGTATTCTGGTGTGCTGGTACTTTTTTTTAGGTGCAGGCACTGGGGCCTTTATCAGCGCTTTTTTAGCACTGATAAAGGACACCTTTAACAACGCTAGAGGAGCACTGATAAAGGGACCTTGTATCAGTGCTCCGAGAAGCGCTGATATAGTTGACCTTTATCAGCGCTCCACCACGCACTGATAAAGGACCCCTTTATCAGCGCTCCGAGAAGCGCTCATATAGGGGACCCCCCCTTTATCTATGCCGGAATTAACAGCGCTTTTCTAGTGCTGTTAATGCTGGTTTTTAGCGCTGATAAAGGCATAGGTTGTAGTAGTGATACGTGCGTACGTACGGCCTACCGTCTCCACATCATGGTGTAATTGTTATTCAATACATTATTATTTGGATGGGTATAATAATGATGTGTAATTCATGTAAATAATAAATATAACATGATAATTATTCTGTATATATGATATACCATCCAATTATATATTATTTTAATATCAAAATAATGATATTGTCGCTCATGCGTACGTACGGATTACCGTCTCCACGAACGCGATGAGACTCATTCCACATCGTATCCATTGAAGAATAAATTTTATTTGATGATTAAAAATAATTTTTAGAGACATGATATCATTATGTATATGAATAATATACATCCCATCCATAAAAAATATGGCTCACATAACAAATAATATAAAGGAAAACAAATCCGTTAGCACCCAAAACGATGATAATACTATAATATTATTAAAAAATCAATTCTAAAAGATCATATATGATATCATATTAATGTATATGATTATTGTATAATTTAATAACAATTATTTCACCATTATACAGGAGTTTAACCTACCCTCAACCAAGGAAAAGTACAAGGTAAGGGTTTATTTCACAATCTCTTCATTATCCGAGGTTGTTTATACGTAATTATCTACAGGGAACTCTTTATCATCCACATCCATGTTTCTTAAAAATGTATTTCAAATCATTCTTAATACTTTACAGAATATGGTTTAAATTCATTTATACCCTTGTTTTAATTTTTATAAAATTTTTATAAATTCATATTTCCGTCGTTTTCCAAACAAGGTCCTTTTTAACCTTTTCGACATAATTAAGCTAAGAATGTCTTTTTTAACTTATATGGTGGGTGCGGCTATTTTCCGCCGTTATAAAATTGTCGAAGCTTCTCTTACAATATTATAAGAATATTTTCAAATTAAATGTTTTATTTTATAATTATGTGAATTTTAAATGATTTCGAAAAAGAGATATTTCTCTCAAATAGTTTTGATTTCATCTATGTCGACATCCTTTGATGGATTTTAAGCTTATTTGAACTTGATTTATTATGATACAAAACTTCCATATAGTATTGAAGGTTTTGTGATATGTTTGACTGTGGATGTGTTATTTTTATACCATTCATGGTTTATGGATAAAGTATTGACATTTCGTATGCTAGTTTTAATACGAATGTTTATGTTATGTTTAAACCTGTTCATATGAGGAATGCATTGGACTTAATAAGTGACGGGTGGAGCCCGCTATAGATCCTTGATGTATTGGTAGGTCTCATGAGACAAACTAGTGTCTTTGCACAAGGTCTTGACAAAATCTTATTTGTAGTCTTGGCACAAGGCCTTGACTATGTGGTTATGATAGTCTGGCATTATGCATTCCATCATTATGAAAGTGGTTATTGATATTGCATGTGATTATTAGAATAGTATAATATCCATGTGAATAAGTAAATGGAATTATTTGATTTTATTTCTTCCATATTATTCTTAAGTTCAAGTTTAAAAGGCTTTTGTTTTAGTTATACATTGCCTTAACTTTTTATGATTATTTATGAAAGTTTCTTCTATATTGTTATCCTTACTCGGCATCTGAGCTCACCCCTTTCTATGTTTTATTTTTCCCAGGATGTGAAGATGTATTTTATGAATGACCTTCAGGGATATTATGAGGGGATATGAGTGTGGACTATTGAGACTATGTTGTTGTACTTTTCATTTTATGATGTAATGTAAACTTTATGAATGTATCTAGTAATTCCAAGGCTACTAAACTAATCGGTATTTCGAGACTTGATATTTTTTTATCATGAAAATGTTATGTAATAATGCACAGACTCTGGGTAATGGGGGTCAGGACATTACAGTTGGTAATAGAGGAAGTTTAGTACAAACCTTGGAAGATAGATTTAGATAAACTCTGATTAGATCACATAACCCTAAGAAAGACTTTACTGATTAGTATAGAAGAACTTCCTAGAATTTTTATATTGTAGAGATTTTGTGAGTTTTCCGAGCAATACATACCTGTCCGGATACGAGAAGGTAGAGGTGGCTTTGGAACAGATGTACCTAGGGGTAAAACCTAAAAACACTTCTTTGAGCTAGACTCGAACGAGAACTGGTGCACGACAACAGGCCTTGCTGCACTCTTGGTTACGACACTCCTGGGGGATATGCTTAGGATAATTCTCATTTTCTTTACAAACTATTATGAATGGTTTATGATTATATACTTCCTCAAAGAAAACCTTTTTAGGGTTATGGATTATATCCATAAACTATTCAATTTTTGTTAAGTGTTTTACAAGATTGGATTTATGTATTGCGATTCATAAACTAATCTAATGTATTCCATTGTTTAGAAATGGATCCTAGTGGAAAAAATGGAAACCGTATCAATGCACACACTTCATGTAGGGATTTCCCTCCTACTCAAGATAATTATAGTAGAGTTGGTGATACAACTTGTTCTGATCAACTAATCACCATACTGGGACAACTCACTCAGGTTATGAATAATAACCTTACCCGTATGGAGAACCCTGAACCACAGCGTGGAGGATCAATGTTAGATCGCTTCATGAGGCAAAAACCACCAAAATTCAATGGGAGTACAAATCTACTAGTAGCTGAGCAATGGATAAATTCCTTCGAGAAAATATTCCATGCCTTGGGGAGTAGTGAAAGAGAAAAAGTTATCATGGCAGTTTACCTCCTCACTGGAGATGCTGATCAATGGTGGTCATTGATTCAAAACACGAAGGAAGATGATGAAGTATCAAATATAGAATGGAGGGAGTTCAAAGAGCTATTCTTAGAAAAATAATTTCCTCATGACCATCAAGTAGATATGGAAAGTAAATTTCTGAGTCTAAGACAAAAGGAGGATTAGAAAGTTGCAAAGTATGAAGTTAACTTTACAAGGTTAGCGAGGCATGCAACAGATTATATATGTAACCCGAGGAGTAAGATTGATCATTTCTTTGATGGGATAAAACCATTTCTTCATCGAGCATTAGTCTCACAATCCTTCTCGTCGTAAGAAGACATTGTCTCATGTGCTATCAAGACAGAAAAGGAATTCTCTAAGTCTTACGACTTTAAAGCAAAGAAAGAGAAGAAGAGATCTACTGATCACTCTAGAAATGAAAATAAGGTGAAGAAGGGAAAATTTAAATATCCATCCTGCAGTAAATGTGGGAAGAAACACCCTGGTACTTGCTTGAAGGGAATGAGTGTCTGTTACAAGTGTGGTGAAAAAGGCCACCAAGATCTTGATTGCAAAGGGAATAAAGAAGCTAATGATGTTCAGTGCTACAATTGTAGAAAAATGAGACATTATGCAAATGAATTTCCTAAACGTCAGGGGAACTTAACTCAGAAAAGGTCAAGGGATCAAGGCCAAGCTTATGCTATCACTACTGCTGAGGTAGAAGCTTCGAAAGATGTGGTGGTAGGTAATTTAATGGTTTCCTCAATTTTAGCCAATGCTTTATTTGATTCTGGATCATCGCATTTTTTTCATATCTTCCCATTTTACTAAGAAAATTAGATATTTCCAATTTGATCTAACAAGGGAGTTGTTAGTTAAAACTCCTAAGGGAAGTATCATTGCAACAAAGTTTTGTGAATCAGTCCCCATTAGAGCACATAAATGTTCTTTATCTGCTGATCAAATCATCATACCTATGATTGAGTTTGATATAATCCTCGGTATGGATTGGATTTCAGACCATGATGTGAAGATTTATTATAAGAAGAAAGCGGTTACGATTTTTGATGATGATTATAAGGAACACCTTATATTTAGAGCAGAATCATCACCACCTAATTCATATCTAGATCCACCCCCATTAGCTCAACTAAATTAAATTATTGGGGAGGAATAGAATGAAATGACTATGGGTGAGGAAAAGAGTGTTCAAATAGAAGATGTACCTATTGTGAGAGAATATGTGGATGTGTTTTCTGAATATTTACCTGGACATCCTCCAGAACGAGAAATTGAGTTTTCCATTGATTTAATTCCTGGTTCAATGCCCATATTGAAGACCCCTTATAGAATGGCCATTGTGGAATTAGTTGAACTAAAGAAACAAATAGAGGAATTGAGTAATAAGGGATTTATTCACCCTAGTGTATCTCCTTGGGGAGCCCCTGTCCTTTTTGTTAAGAAGAAATATGGATCTATGAGGTTATGTATCGACTACAGGGAAATCAATGATATAACAATAAAGAACAAGTATCCCCTACCTCGCATTGATGATTTATTTGACCAACTACATGGAGATCAATACTTTTCAAAGATTGAACTTCGATCTAGATACCATAAGTTGTGTGTAAAGAAGGAATACATTCCGAAGACATCATTTCAAACCAGGTACGGGCATTACGAGTTTACAGTAATGCCTTTTGGGCTAACTAATGCACCCTCTATTTTCATGGATCTAATGAACAGAGTTTTCAAGGAATATCTTGATGAATTTGTAGTGGTATTTATTGATGATATCTTGGTATACTCAAAAAGCTACGAAGATCATGAAAATTACTTGTGCATTATATTGAGGACTCTGAGAAGACATGAATTATATGGTAAGTTTAGAAAGTGTGAATTATGGCTTCAGGAGATTCCTTTTATTGGCCATATTGTCTCTAAGGATGGAATTTCCATTGATCCTTCTAAGACAAGAGAAATACAAGAATGGCCAGCACCGACGAGTATAACTGAGGTACGCAGTTTTATTGGTTTAGCAGGTTATTATCAGAGTTTCGTCCAAAATTTTTCCCAATTGGCTAACCCATTAACGAATCTCACACGTAAAGGGGTTAAATTTGTTTGGACAAAAGAGTGTGAAGAATTTTTTGAATAACTAAATAGAATATTAGTCAATGCTCTTATATTGACTCTACCATCGGGGAATGATGGGTTCATTATTTATAGTGATGCATCGAAGAAAGGACTTGGTTGTGTCTGTAACACCCCGAGATTTTATGAAATATATTATTTTTTTTAATTTCATTAATGTCTTGTGTTGTACGCTACACCAAAAGGAGATTTCACAACACGCATCCTTGACTTGCCTTGAATTACACGCAATCGCGACCTTCCTCGATAGTGTGTGTAGTATTCAATACCGAGTTTCACTAAAAGAGATACTATTATAATATTATTATGAACTAGCCATTATGAATAGTAATACCCAATTTTTGAAATTTTATAAATTTTATCTTTTAAAATGGACTTCATTTTTGGATTCGGAATATTAAAATTAGCTTAAGGTGAAATTTTGGTACTTTTCAGATAACTTTCATTTTCTGATGAATAGTGAAAATTACTAAATTTTAATTAAAAACAACCTTTTTAATCGAAATAATTAATAGTGATAAATTATTAATTTGAGTGGTTTTAAAGTATATTTAGAATATATTTTTACAATTTAATACAATGTTGGTCATTGGATGTAATTGCATATTTAAACCAGACATAAACAAGTGTCAATCTTTTGATAGTTATTATATCTTAAAAACACGCTATTTGTTTTGACGACGGGAATTAATTTTTAAAGTAATTAATGCAACTGATATGTTTTTAATTTGGTAAAATAGACATCATTTTTGAGTTCATAATATCAAATATATCTTAGGCCTAATTTTTTGTATTTTTCTGGAAACTTTCATTTTTTGATGAATAGTGAAACCACTAAGTGGTAGTTAAAAAAAATGATTTTTTCATAAAACTTAATTTTACCGCTTCTGTGAGTATAATTTCAAAAATCCGAGAGACATGGTTGATGTCAGTAAGTAAAATGTGGTTCAATGAGATGAAAATAATTTTTGGTGAATAGTAACTTTTTACTTTTTTTTTACCACGGTTAAAAGTAAATAGGGTAATTAAGGGTAAAAATGATATTATTATTACCCTAACACATGTCCTAATTCTATTGGATAAGTGTAATTAGACCAAAAACAATCTTAGGAATAAAATATGACCATTTAGGACCACTTGGATTAGATTAGGACATTTATTATTAATTTATTTAAAGAAGGGTTAAAATAATTAAAATCAAAGTTTAATAAGTAAATCATTTTTAATATAGGGTTATACATAAGATAAATTTGACTATAAATATTAATTAGAAAGATAAAAAGATTTCCTACATAATTATATTTAATTTGTAAATTTTAGACATTATATAATTTAATTTATTTATGACACAATGATGATGCAATAATTATTTTATTAATGAAATATTGACATAATTGATGTTATAAATACCCAAATAAATGTAATTTGAGACTTTTTATGAATTTCACTAATTTTCTAGGTTAATATGAAATGTTAGTATTGATTTAATTAACGTTTTTCGAACTAATCATTCTGTTATGATTTTCACAAAAATAAATTACTAAATAGTGTCAAAATTAACATAAAATAGTTTTTAAAACAAATATTATATTATTAATTGTTATTTTATTCCTAAAAATATAAGGTTCGTCCAAATGACTTATATAAGGTTATATATATTAATAATAAACAACTTGGGGTTTTTTTGGATTGTTATAGTAAGTTTATTAACCTTATAGTGTAAGAACACAAAAAGACACGGTAAAAGTAAAATTATCTAACTTAAAGTTAAAACTAAATGATAAGGTTAAAATAGTAAACTAAACTTGTCCAAATTCTATTGGATGAGATTATTTCAACCCATCCACACCTTAGATTCGAAATATCTCAATTTAGAGCTATTAAAAACCGAATATGACTTTATAATAAAATAATAGTTTTAGTTATTCCAAAGGTGCCCCTATCCTCCCTTATAAAAGGGCACCTCCTCCCTCTCTTCATCACACCACTTTGAGCCTTAAAGCTCAGCAAAACCCTGCCAAATTATCTTCTCAACTTCCATAGAAACATCCTAGAGGTCCTGGTCTTCTTCAAAGACCAATTTTAGTGCCCTAATAGGAGGACTCAAAGAGGCCCTTCAAATAAGAGGTAATGTCCGTTACTGATTCTTTCAACTTTATTTCTTCTTCCACTTCTTCTTCTTAGGTTTTTTCATTATGAAGTAATAACATCAGTATCACTAATATACTGATATGTTATTATAAGTATGAAACAACCCTATTTCACCATCTATCTATCCTACGAAAAATGAAATCACCACGCGTGCGTACGTACGGAATACCGTCTCCACGCCGTGGTGTAATCTATTTTCCATCACCACCTTACTTGGATGGGTATAATGGTGTACATAATAACTATATATGATTATTGTAAAGTTATATTGATTCTGAAATAGTATACATACACTCCAATACAATTCCACGATCATGAGAACGATATCATCGCTCGTGCGTATGTACGAACTACCGTCTCCACGACGCGATGAGATTCATTCTCCACGTTAACCATTCATGAATGATTATAAAGTATATATAATAAGTAATCATGAAATATATGACATAATAATGATACTGGATTTATGTGTATATATATGTATTTCATCTACTTAATTCCATTCAACTCAATAAGGAAACGAAAACAGCGTTCATGCGTACGTACGGCCTACCGTCTCCATGAACGGTGTATTTCTTTCCATTTACTGATATATTATGTATATGTATATTCTGAATATATATTATATATAAATCATGTTTTATATTCTGTAATTATGTAATCATGATCTAAGTAATCATATGAATAATTACAAGTCAAAACATGGACGAAAAATGAAACGATTTTACCCAAAACGCTCTTTAACATGGAATTTATAAAATAACGGGTAATATAAAGTCATAAGTGAACCATATATGATATCATAAAAATGAGTATGATTCTGTAATAAGTCAATGACATTATTAAAATAATTATATAGGAGGTTCGGACACTTACGAAGTAAATTGGACCTAAGGTAAGGGAAAATATCACAATCTCATTTTTATCCGAGATTGTTTATACTTTGGTATTTACTGGGGTGTATTTTATCATACACATCCATGTTTCCTCAATATGTAATATTTACATCATTCTACAATAGTTTATATCCAATTTTTCCCTTCGGTGAGTTTTTAGTAAAAGATATGAAAGGAATCTTTTGTCATTTTTCGTACGAGGTACTTTTTGAATTTTCCGACAAAAGTACGAGAAAAATGTTTTCTTTTAACTTATACGGCATAAATGAATTTTTAAAACATTATTTCCAAGTAGATTACCTTATAATTTTTCAAGTTTATTTTTAATCAACTTTTTTTAGTTTAGAATTGTATGACATGTTAAGAAAGGAAAAGTGTTTTTGAAGTAGAAAGGATATTTTCCTCAAGAATGGAGTTCAAGCATTTTATCAAAATTATTTTCCATCTAAGATAATAAAGGGTTCTGTTTATATCCCTATTATTACATTGATTTTATTATGTTGATGGAATTATTTTTATGAATTCCTTTATCTTATATGAGTTGTTTTATGATGTCACGATATTTAAGATTCTCATTTTTATTACATGGGTTATGCTATGATGTATGGTCTATGATTTTGTGGCACACATAAGAATGATATCATTATGAGATGGGTGGGACCTATATCTCCTTCCAATGCATTGGGTAAAGATTTTATATCTCACGAGATAGACATGGCTGGAACGGCAGGTTAAACCAGTTCAGTGAAACAGGACTGAAATGAGGAGTAAACTCGGTTCAGAAATGGACTTTGTCCACTAAGATAGTCTTGGCAATGTGTCTTGACTAATAAGAAATGATTATCTATGATTATGTTTGTATGCCACAAAGTTTCATGTTTTAAGTTATGATTATTGAGATTACATTTCACTACTATGATTTATCCCATGTTATGATATTATGATCTCTTTTGCAGGTTAAGATTTCCAAAATGTTATGTTCTTATGAATATGATGTGATTGATATTTCTTTTGTTTACCCTTACTGAGCATTTGAGCTCACCCTTTTATGTTTTCTTTTCCCCAGGATATAAAGAAACGTTTTAGGTAAAAAAAAGGAAGATCTTTATGAGAGATGTTGAAGATCTTTCACCATGATTAGAAGATTATATTCTGAGTTTCTGAAGACACTAAACTATTACGGTCCTTGTGTGTGTGTTTTTGTTATGTACTAAGTATTCCGAAAAAGTAATGTAATGTCCATGTACGTTAAGCTTCGGGTCTCTACAGTTGGTATCAGAGGAAAGGTTTAGTTAACCTTTGGAAACTAGGATGTGAAAAATTTAGTGAGATCCCTAGAGATATTTATAAGGCATGTCTAGGGATGTCCCTAAGGTTAAGTATAAGTATAGGTTATAGTACTAGAATTAAGATAACCCAAGATGTTAGATATTGAAGGTACTCCCCCTTTATTATGTTGTTTTCCCTAGCATGATTTTTGCCTCTCACACTATTCTTTTTGGGTTTTAGACGATGGATGGAACCCGAAGGAACCGTGTTGGTCAATGTAATGGACAATGAAATGATTGTCCTCCTGAACAAACAAATGTTATGGGAGATGGAGTGAAAAATATTATTGCTATACTTACACAAGCTATAAATCATTCTGGACTTCTAAATGACCAGAGAAGGGTACAATATTCTATTGAGTCCTTCATGAGGCAACATCCACCTTCTTTCAGTGAGTCTTCTGATCCACTTGTTGCTAAACAATGGATCAGTACCACTAAAAATATATTTTCAGTTATTCAATGTTCAGAACATGATAAAGTCATCTTAGCAGTGTATCGTTTGGAAGGTGATGCTGATCAATGGTGGAATCTTATCAAGAATACGAGGCCAAGAGATGAAATTGAGTCCATGGAATGGGACGAGTTCAAGAACTTATTTTTCAATAAGTACTTCCCTCGTATTCTTCGAACAAAGATGGAGAAGGAGTTTCTTGAACTAAAGCAAAAGGATGATGAATCTGTCGGTATATACGAAGAGAATTTTACAAGGCTTTCAAGGTATGCATCTGGATTTATCATCCAACCTGAAAGTAAAGTTGATCGATTCTTCAGTGTCTTAAAACCAAATCTTCGAAGGGCATTAGCTATAAGAGACTTTAGTAGCTATGAAGAAATTGTGCGTTGTGCTATCAAGGTAGAAATGGAAGTTGGTGTTACTTATCCATCTCATAGTTTTGACAAGAAACGAAAGATGGAGTTCAAGGAGAAATCTCATAATAATGGTGAAAAGAAGATGAATGTTTCCTTATGCTCAAAGTGTGGAAAGAAGTATGGTGGAGATTGTCTTAAAGGGACTAGAAAATGTTTTAAGTGTGGAAAAGAAGGTCATCGAGTAGCTGAGTGTTGAAGTAATGGAAAAAGGGTTTCTAATGATGTGAATAAAGAAAAGACTGCAGAGAACGCACCACCAACACTTCAATGCTTCAAGTGTAAGGAAATGGGGCATTATGCTAATAAATTCCCTAATCCAAGGGTTAGTGATGATCAACATGAGCAACCACTTAAGGAAAAGGACAAAGGGAAGTCACATGCGATCACTATTGGCGATGTTGAATATGAAAACGATGTGGTGGAATGATTAAGTGTTTATGTAATGGGATTCCAAAATAATGTTGTATATAGTATCGTGGAATATTGGAATATTTATGTATTGGTTTATTGTGGTTTTCAATAATTTTATGGTACCGGTAACCATGGAAAGTGATTGAGATATTTTTGGAATAAAAAAGATGATATGCGCATAATGAAGGGAAAAAGAGAAAATAAAATGTTTGAGAGTATTCATGAGCTCATGATTGATATAAGGACTAAGTGATATCATGGTTTGAGTATATAGAATTTTGAGGATTTTGGTATGTGGAACGAGTTAACTTTTAACAGCATTCATGTTTTCAATAAGGTTCAATGGGTATTCATTTTTATTTCAAGTGAATACATGATTAAGGCCTTCAAATGTTTGGAATGTGACCAACAAGACATATCTCATGATATATGGGGATCAACAATGGTATTAACATGCTAGTTGTATGAACTCTTTGGTAAATTGTTTCACTATAATATGAGATTGGACAGCAGTATTTTGGATAAGCCTAAAGATCCGAATGGATTATGTTGCACATAAGTTAGTATTGTTTAAGGATAGAAGTTTTTTCAATATTATATATGGGATGTTATAGTAATTTAGTTTTTGAAAAAGGACAACCTGCAGGATGGGCGATAGCCCATCGCGTCGGACAAGGCTGTGGGAATCGAACCCACAACCAAAGTGCGACTGGCCTTTATCACCTACCACTGGCCTACAGGAAGTCCCTATTTAGTAGAAATTATTTTTATTATATTAAGCAGTATGATATATGAAGTATAATTCCATTTTAGGAACGATATATGAATAATCTCACTATAGATGGACTTATGTATTTTTTGATAACTTTTCTAACCTTTTGTTTGAGACAGATGGAATGACCCATAATTCTATCACATGATCTGCTAACACATCACGAATGATAAATTCAACTTCATTTCTTTAAGAGATGAAGTGGAAATTTTCCAAAGAACGACCAAAGGTGAGACTATACCAAAATCACGAAAGTATTTCTTCGAATTCCAATTTCATCCACTTTAGGGAAATGATCTTGAAAACCAAAAATGTTGTCCTAGTGCTCTTATATCTGATGAATTAGATGGTACCTTAGATCTTCACAAATTTATGGCTTTGTGATTGCTAGCTTTTCCATAGCCATGTTCTCTAGCACTCTCCATCAGAACATGATGGTTAGATTTCTCTTCTATATCCATATTTTCACCTATGTTCTCCTACATGAAAACCCAGTGATGAGTTAATTTGGGTAACCGTTATGTTTCATACTTTATTTTTTAAAGCCAAGTTTTGGTATTCCTTTTTACGATGTGGGTTTGTATTAAAGAAACTTTCGAGTCGTAAACCATTTATAACCCCGACGAATTTCGAGGGCGAAATTCATTTTAAGGGGGGTAGAATGTAACACCCCGAGATTTTATGAAAAATATTCTTTTTTTAATTTCATTAATGTCTTGTGTTGTACGCAACACCAAAAGGAGCTTGTACAACACGCATCCTTGACTTGCCTTGCATTACACACAATCACGACCTTCCTCGATAGCGTGTGTAGTACGCAATACCGAGTTTCACTAAAAGAGATATTATTATAATATTATTATGAACTAGCCGTTATAAATAGTAATACCCACTTTTTGAAATTTTATAAATTTTATATTTTAAAATGGAATTCATTTTTGGATTCGGAATATCGAAATTAACTTAGGGTGAAATTTTGGTACTTTTCGGATAACTTTCATTTTCTGATGAATAGTGAAAATTACTAAATTTTAATTAAAAACAACCTTTTTAATCGAAATAATTAATAGTGATAAATTATTAATTTGAGTGGTTTTAAAGTATATTTAGAATATATTTTTACAATTTAATACAATATTGGTCATTGGATGTAATTTCACATTTAAACCAGACATAAACAAGTGTCAATCTTTTGATAGTTATTATCTCTTAAGAACACGCTATTTGTTTTGACGATGGGAATTAATTTTTAAATTAATTAATGAAAATGATATGTTTTGAATTTGGTAAAATAGAAATCATTTTTGAGTTCATAATATCAAATATATCTTAGGCCTAATTTTTGGTATTTTTCTGTAAACTTTCATTTTTTGATGAATAGTGAAACCACTAAGTGGTAGTTAAAAAAAATGATTTTTTCATAAAACATAATTTTACCGCTCCTGTGAGTGGAATTTCAAAAATCCGAGAGACACGGTTGATGTCAGTAAGTAAAATGTGGTTCAATGAGATGAAAATAATTTTTGGTGAATAGTAACTTTTTACTTTTTTTTACCACGGTTAAAAGTAAATAGGGTAATTAAGGGTAAAAATGATATTATTATTACCCTAACACATGTCCTAATTCTATTGGATAAGTGTAATTCGACAAAAAACAATCTTAGGAATAACACATGACCATTTAGGCCCACTTGGATTAGATTAGGACATTTATTATTAATTTATTTAAAGAAGGGTTAAAATAGTTAAAATCAAAGTTTAATAAGTAAATCATTTTTAATATAGGGTTATACATAAGATAAATTCGACTATAAATATTCATTAGAAAGATAAAAATATTTCCTACATAATTATATTTAAATTTTAATTTTTAGACATTAAATAATTAATTTATTTATGACACAATGATGATGCAATAATGTTTTTATTAATGAAACATTGACATAATTGATGTTATAAATACCCAAATAAATGTAATTTGAGACTTTTTATGAATTAAAATAATTTTATAGGTTAATATGACATGTTATTATTGATTTAATTAACTTTTTTTGAACTAATAATTCTTTTATGATTTTCACAAAAATCAATTACTAAATAGTGTCAAAATTGACATAAAATAGTTTTTAAAACAAATATTATATTATTAATTGTTATTTTATTCCTAAAAATATAAGGTTCAGCCAAATGACTTAGATAAAGTTATATATATTAATAATAAACAACTTGGGGTTCTTTTGGCTTGTTATAGTAAGTTTATTAACCTTATAGTGTAAGAACACAAAAAGACACGGTAAAAGTAAAATTATCTAACTTAAAGTTAAAACTAAATGATAAGGTTAAAATAGTAAACTAAACTTGTCCAAATTCTATTGGATGAGAGGATTTCAACCCATACCCACCTTAGCTTCGAAATAACTCAATTTGGAGCTATTAAAAACCGAATATGACTTTATAATAAAATAATATTTTTAGTTATTCCAAAGGTGCCCCTCTCCTCCCTTATAAAAGGGCACCTCCTCCCTCTCTTCCTCACACAACTTTGAGCCTTAAAGCTCGGGAAAACCCTGAAAAATTATCTTCTACACTTCCCTAGAAACATCCTATAGGTCCTGGTCTTCTTCAAAGACCAATTTTAGTGCCCTAAGAGGAGGACTCAAATAGGCCCTTCAAAGAAGAGGTAATGTCCGTTACCGATTCTTTCGACTTTATTTGTTCTTCCACTTCTTCTTCTTAGGTTTTTTTCTTTATGAAGTAATAAAATCAGTATCACTCATATACTGATATGTTATTATAAGTATGAAACAACCCTATTTCACCATCTATCCATCCTACGGAAAACAAAATCACCGCGCGTGCGTACGTACGGAATACCGTCTCTACGCCGTGGTGTAATCTATTTTCCATCACCACCTTACTTGGATCAGTATAATGGTGTACATAATAACTATATATAATTATTGTAAAGTGATATTGATTCTGAAATAGTATACATACACTCCAATAAAATTCCACGATCATGAGAACGATATCATCGCTCGTGCGTACGTATGGACTACCGTCTCCACGACGCGATGAGATTCATTCTCCACGTTAACCATTCATGAATGATTATAAAGTATATATAATAAGTAATCATGAAATATATGACATAATAATGATACTGGATTTATGTGTATATATATGTATTTCATCTACTTAATTCCATTTAACTCAATAAGGAAACGAAAACAGTGTTCATGTGTACGTACGGCCTACCGTCTCCATGAACGGTGTATTTTTTTCCATTTACTGATATATTATATATATGTATATTCTGAATATATATTATATATAAATCATTTTTTATATTCTGGAATTTTATTAATCATGATCTGAGTAATCATATGAGTAATTACAAGTCAAAACACGGACGATAAATGAAACGATTTTACCCAAAACGCTCTTTAACATGGAATTTACAAAAGAACGGGTAATATAAAGTCATAAGTGAACCATATATGATATCATAACAATTAGTATGATTCTGGAATAAGTCAATGAAATTATTTAAATCATTATATAGGAGGTTCGGACACTTACGAAGAAAATCAGACCTAAGGTAAGGGAAAATATCACAATCTCATTTTTATCCGAGATTGTTTATACTTTGGTATTTACTGGGGTGTATTTTATCATCCACATACATGTTTCCTCAATATGTAATATTTACATAATTATACAATAGTTTATATCCAATTTTACCCTTCTGTGAGTTTTTAGTAAAAGATATGAAAGGAATCTTTTGTCGTTTTTCATACGAGGTACTTTTTGACTTTTCCGAAAAAAGTATGAGAAAAATGTTTTCTTTTAACTTATACGACATGAATGAATTTTTAAAACATTATTTCCAAGAAGCTTCACTTACATGTTTTCAAGTTTATTTTTAATCAACTTTTTTTAGTTTAGAATTGTATGACATGTTAAGAAAGGAAAAGTGTTTTTGAAGTAGAAAGGATATTTTCCTCAAGAATGGAGTTCAAGCATTTTATCAGAATTATTTTCCATCTAAGATAATAAAGGGTTCTGTTTCTATCCCTATTATTACATTGATTTGATTATGTTGATGGAATTATTTTTATGAATTCCTTTATGTTATATGAGTTGTTTTATGATGTCACGATGTTTAAGATTCCCATTTTTATTACATGGGTTATACTATGATGTATGGTTTATGATTTTGTGGCACACATAAGAATGGTATCATTATGAGATGGGTGGGACCTATGTCTACCTCCAATTCATTGGGTAAAGATTTTATATCTGATGAGATAGACATGGCTGGAATGACAGGTTAAACTGGTTCAGTGAAACAGGACTGAAACGAGCAGTAAACTCGGTTCAGAAATGGACTTTGTCCACTAAGATAGTCTTGGCAATGTGTCTTGGCTAATAAGAAATGATTCTCTATGATTATGTGTGTATGAAACAAAGTTTCATGTTTTAAGTTATGATTATTGGGATTACATTTCACTACTATGATTTATCCCATGTTATGATATTATGATCTCTTTTGCAGGTTAAGATTTCCAAAATGTTATGTTCTTATGAATATGATGTGATTGATATTTATTTTGTTTACCCTTACTGAGAATTTGAACTCACCCTTTTATGTTTTATTTTCCCCAGGATATAAATAAAGGTTTTAGGTAAAAAAAAGGAAGATCTTTATGGGAGATGTTGAAGATCTTTCACCATGATTAGAAGATTATATTCTGAGTTTCTAAAGACACTAAACTATTACGGTCCTTGTGTGTGTGTTTTTGTTATGTACTAAGTATTCTGCAAAAGTAATGTAATGTCCATGTATGTTAATCTTCGGGTCTCTACAGTGTACTTATGTAGAATGATAGAGTTATTGCCTATTCATCATGACAGCTGAAAATTCATGAGCAGAACTATCCTACTCATGATCTTGAGTTAGCAGCCGTAATCTTTGCTTTGAAGATTTGGAGACACTATCTCTATGGTGAGAAACGTGATATTTATACTGATCACAAGAGTTTGAAGTATATTTTCTCATAGAAAGAACTCAACATGAGGCAAAGGAGATGGCTTGAATTACTCAAGGATTATTATTGCATGATACACTACCACCCAGGGAAGGCAAATAAGGTGGTAGATGATTTGAGCAGAAAGGATCTTGGAGTTTTGAAAAAGATGAGAGTTGAAAAGGATCATATATATATGGATCTAGTAAAGATGGATATGGGAATCACCATGGATGGTGAAACATCAATGCTTTTTCAAATGGTTGCCAAAACATCTTTACTAGAAAGGATAAAGAGTTCTCAGACCAATGATGACAAATTTCAAAAGAAGATTAAAGCTGTGAATGATGGGAGATTGAGTGACTTTGTGTATGAAGATGGAATTTTGAAATTTGGGAAGAGACTTTGTGTTCCCAATATACCTGATCTAAAAAGGGAATTTTTGGATAATGCTCATAGTTCCAATTTCTCTATACACCCTGGGAGCACCAAGATGTATAGAGATTTGAAGGAATATTTTTGGTGGGACAACATGAAAAGGGAGATTGCTGATTTTGTGTCAAGATGTATGGTTTGTCAACAAGTGAAAGCTGGAAGGTAACAGCCTGGAGGAGTCATGCAACCTCTTCCCATACCTGAGTGGAAATAGGATAATATCATGATGGACTTTGTCATGGGACTACCAAAGACTCCTAGAAGGAATGATGCAATATGGGTCATTGTTGATCGTCTTACCAAATCTACACATTTTCTTGCTATAATAGAAGATCTACCACTTGAACATCTAGAAAGGATCTATATTAATGAAGTTGTGAGACTTCACGGAGTACCCCTATTGATTTTTTCTGATCGTGATCCCCTTTTTACTTCCAGATTATAGAAGGGTCATTATAAGGCCTTGGATACTGAACTTTGTTTGAGCACTGCCTACCACCCTCAAACAGATGGACAATCAGAACAGACTATTCAAACCTTAGAAGACATGTTGAGATCTTGCTCACTTGACTTTCAGGGTATGTGGGATTAATATTTACCTCAGGTAAAATTTTCTTATAACAATAGCTTCCATTCAAGTATTCAGATAGCACCATATGAAGCGTTATACGGAAAGAGATGTCGCACACCAACTTATTGGGATGATGTTTGGGAAATAAAACTCATAGGCCCAGAACTGGTGGAGGAAACGATGGAAAAGGTAAAGGTAATCCAAAACCACATCAAAGCAGCTCAAAGTAGGTAGAAGAGCTATGCTGAAAACCGAAGGAAGGATTGGAAATTTCAGGTAGGAGATCATGTTTTTTTAAAGGTATCTCCATGGAAGGGAGTTATACGTTTCAGTAAGAAAGGTAAATTGAGTCCTAGGTACATAGGACCTTTCGAAATTCTAGAACGAATTGGGGCTGTAGCTTACTATTTGGAAATTCTGCCAAGTCTCTCCAAAGTTCACGATGTGTTCCACGTATCACTATTGAGAAAATACATGCCTGACCCAACGCATGTACTCACCTATGAAGAATTAGAACTGGAACCTGATATGTCTTATTGTGAAGAGCCTGTCACGATTCTTGATATGAGAGAACATGTGCTGAGAAACCGGACGACTTGTCTGGTAAAAGTTCTATGGAGAAACCATAAGATGGAAGAGGCAACGTGGGAAATCGAGGAACTTATGATGAAGAACCACCCGAGTCTTTTTATGCAGTAGTATTCTAGAAATTTTAAGGATAAAATTATTTGAAGGAGGGGAGAATGTAACACCCCAAGCTTCCATAGTACGCTTCTCTTTGAATAATAAAATAGCGTGTGTTGTACGCAACTTCGAGTTCTAACACACACCACAGCCAATCAAACTAGCCGTTATGAATAGTAATACCCCCCCTTTTGAAATTTTATAAATATTATCTTTCAAAATGGACTTCATTTTTGGATTCGGAATATTGAAATTAGCTTAGGGTGAATTTTTGGTATTTTTCTGAAAACATTCAATTTCTGATGAATAGTGAAAAAAACACTAAGTTGTAGTTTAAAACAGAATTTTTATTTAAATAATTATTTATTTTATTTAAATTTAATTAAGGTAAAAATAGATACATAATATCTATATAAGCTCAATGTAATTCATTGGAGTTAGTTTAGAATAATTTTAGATATATAAAAATTTTATTGAACTTTTCACCGTCTTTTACCCACCTCCTAGGAGAATTTGCAAATTCACATAAAACTTAATTTTACCACTTCTGTGAGTGGAATTTCAAAAATCTGAAAGACATGGTTAATATAAAGGAGTAAAATGTGGTTCAATAAGATAAAAATAATTTTTGGTGAATAGTAACTTTTTACTTTTATTTACCAGAGTTAAAAGTAAATAGGGTAATTAAGGGTAAAAATGATATTAATATTACCCTAACACATGTCCTAATTCTATTGGAAAAGTGTATCTTGACCAAAAATAACCTTAGTAATAAAATATTATCATTTAGGTACACTTGGATTAGATTAGGACATTTATTATTATTTAATTCAAAGAAGAGTTAAAAGAGTTAAAATCAATGTTTAATTACTAAAACATTTTTAATATAGGGTTATACATAAGATAAATTAGATTATAAATATTCATTAGAAAGATAAAAATATTTCCTACATAATGTTATTTTATTTATAATATTTAGACATTAAATAATTTAATTTATTTACGATACAATGGTGATGCAGTAATTATCGTATTAATGAAATATTAAGATAATTGATATTATAAATACCCAAATAAATGTAATTTGAAACTTTTTATGAATTAAACTAATTTTATAGGTTAATATGACATATTATGATTGGTTATATGAATTTTTTTCTAAGTAATAATGTTGTTTTGAATTTATCAAAAACAAAATACCCAATAGTGTCAAAATTGAAATAAAAGAGTTTTTAAAATAAATATTATATTATTAAATGATATTATATTCCTAAAAATCTAATGTTAGGACGAAGGACTTATATAATGATAGTTTTATCATTAATGGACCACTTGGGGGTCTTTTTTAAGTTTATAGTAAGTTTATTAACCATATAATATAAAAATACAAAGAGACATGGTAAATGTCAAACTATTTAACTAAGAGTTAAATATAAATGACAAGGTTAATACAATGACCCAAACCTATCTAAAATCTATTTGTTGGGTTGTTTTAGACCTATACCAACCTCAAACTTTAAATAATTCAATTTGGATCCATTAGAAACCGAATATTAATTTATTATAAAATAATATTTCTAGCTTTTCCAAAGGTGCCCCTCACCCTCTTATAAAAGGGCACTCCCACTTCTCTCTAACTCACACCTTCAAAGCCTTTTGGCTCGGCCAAACCCTGCCCAAATATCCTACCAACTTCAATCACTTAAACCTAGAGGCATTAGTTTGATCAGAAAGTCAACCTAAGAATCCCTTTTGATCAAATCAAAAGAAAGAACCCGAAGAAGAGGTAATGTTTTCACCACCCTCTTTCAAATTCCATTCTTCTTCAACTTCTTCTTTCTTTGTTATTTCCATTCTAAAATAATAACTCCAGTATCTTCTATATTCTGTGATGTTATTATAAATATGGTACAACCATATTCCGTATTCTATCCATCCTTTTAATGACATGCCACCATACGTGCGTACGTACGACCTACCGTCTCCACGTCGTGGTGTAATTGTTATTCAATACATTATTATTTGGATGGGTATAATAATGATGTGTAATTAATGTAAATAATAAATATAACATGATAATGATTCTGTATATATGATATACCATCCAATTATATATTATTTTAATATCAAAAGAATGATATTGTCGCTCGTGCGTACGTATGGATTACCGTCTCCACGAATGCGATGAGATTCATTCCCCATCATATCCATTAAAGACTAAATTTCATTTGATGATTAAAAATAATTTTTAGAGACATGATAACATTCTGGATATGAATAATATACATTTCATCCATAACAAATATGGCTCACATAACAAATAATATAAAGGAAAACAAATCCGTTAACACCCGAAATAATGATAATACTAAGATATTATTAACAAATCAATGTTAAAAGATCATATATGATATCATATCAATGTATATGATTCTTGTATAATTTAATAAAAATTATTTCACAATTATATAGGAGTTTAACCTACCCTAAACCAAGAAAAATTACAAGGTAAGGGTTTATTTCACAATCTCTTCATTATCCGAGGTTGTTTATACGTAATTATCTACTGGGACCTCTTTATCATCCACATCCATGTTTCTTAAAAAAGTATTTCAAATCATTATTACCACTTTACAGAATATAGGTTAAATTCATTTATACCCTTGTTTTAATTTTTATAAGAAGATTATAAAGGGATCTTTCCGTCGGTTTCCAAACAAGGTCCTTTTTAACCTTTTCGACAGAATTAAGGTAAGAATGTCTTTTTTAACTTATATAACAGGTGCGGCTATTTTTTGCCGTTATAAAATTGTCTAAGATTCCCTTAAAATCTTATAAGAATATATTCAAAGTAAATGTTTTATTTTATAATTATGTGACTTTTAAATGATTTAAAAAAAAGAGATATTTCTCTCAAATAGTTTTGATTTCATCTATGTCAACATCCTTTGATGGATTTTAAGCTTATTTAAAGTTGATTTATTACGATACAAAAATTCCATATAGTATTGAATGTTTTGTGATATGTTTGACTTTGGATGTGTTATTTTTATACCATTCATGGTTTATGGTTAAAGTATTGACATTTCGTATGCTAGTTTTAATACGAATGTTTATGTTATGTTTGAACCTGTTCATATGAGGAATTCATTGGACTTAATAAGTGATGGGTGGAGCCCACTATAGCTCCTCGATGCATCGGTAGGTCTCATGAGACAAACTAGTGTCTTGGCATAGGGCCTTGACAAAATATTATTTGTAGTCTTGGCACAAGGCCTTGACTATGTGGTTATGATAGTCTGGAATTATGCATTCCATCATTATGAAAGTGGTTATTGATATTGCATGTGATTATTAGAATATTAGAATATCCATATGAAGAAGTAAATGGCATTATTTAATTTTATTTCTTCCATATTATGCTGAAGTTAAAGTTTAAAATTATTTTGTTTTAGTTATACATTGCCTTAAATGTTTATTATTATTTATGAAAGTTTCTGCTATATTGTTATCCTTACTGGGAATCTGAGCTCACCCCTTTCTATGTTTTATTTTTCCCAGGATGTGAAGAAGTATTTTATGAATGACCTACATGGATAGTATGAGGGGATATGAGTGTGGACTATGGAGAATATGTTGTTGTAGTTTTCATTTTATGATGTAATGTAAACTTTATGAATGTATCTAGTGATTCCAAGGCTACTAAACTAATCTGTATTTCGAGACTTGATCTTTTGTGATCATGCCAATGTTATGTAATAATGGACCGACTCTAGGTAACTGGGGTTGGGGAATTACATGATGTGCACTAGATAAATAGTCATCATGTCCATGATAAAGATCAAATCAAATATATTCATCTATAATGTCATAAATTCCCATTGATTTCAATAGAAGGTAACCACTACAAGACATTAAGGACATATCTAAAGATGTTCCTCATTATTCACCAAGGGTGTGTTAAGAGAAACCAAAACAAAAGAAAACTTAACTTGTAAATCAAGTCATGCAACAACTTGAGAAGATACAAAAAATGAGAATCTCATGTATTAAATAATGAAGAAGATACATATATGTGATCAAAATGATACCTAAAATAGTCTATGGACCCTCTTAATTACTAGTTGGAACCTATTAAACTACATAAATTTTGAATGACTCAACTCTACGACCCTCCCCCTAAGGTACATAACTCATCTAGGTTTATGAAGTCTATGGAGTTAGATTATATTACCGATGAACCTAACCAGATCCCTAGGTCACAATCTACATCTTCCCCATACCCCTATGAGAGTCTATTTGCAACCCCCTCAAGTATAAAAGTTGAAGATGTCCCATCTTTCTGCATCCATGAAACTTGATCAGAAGTCTCGGATTTTTTTTTATAATTGAAACTTTTTACTTAGTTGGAATAATGGGAACATGTACCTCCTATAAAGGGGGATAAATAAACATTACTCTTCTTTGATTACTTGCCACCATCCTACTATAAGTCATCATAATTCCTTTTATTACCACCAGAAGAGGAACACACTACAACACTAAAGAACCCACTAATCAGTCTAAAGAATGATAATGGAAAACATATAGCATTTTTCTCATCCAAACCATTTTCTTCATCAAGGACTTGCAAACAACTTTGGGTATATCTTTAGGTAAATGTTCTTGATCTGAAACCACAACTATAGTTTAAGGATGATCTTAAACTTTCATTCCATTTTCTCCTCACCCCCAACCAAAAGAGGATAGAAGTGAAGAAAATCTATGAAATAAGTAAAATAATAATATACAAATATTTATCACTATCGAAAATAAATAAACTCTTGAGTATGGTCCAGCTTCAGAAAACCCAAAAGGAACTCTTCAGAGATGAGGTCTTTAAAGGGATATCATTTAAGACCCTCATGTATTCTCACCTAGTTCATAACACCCCTCCTCCTTTAAGTCCCTCAAGCATGAAAGAATATAACCTTACCCATAAATCCTATGGGGAATCCACTAGGTAAAATATCCCCTTAATGATGTCAATTCATTCCTCAATATCCCGTGGTCCTCTGGTTCCCTAGAAAGATGCAGGATTCTAGAATTGGAAATCCTAAGCATAACCAACCATTATCTTGGAGACTCATCTTCCATGTATATGAACTATGAAGAAGATTCCTAACTATAGTGGTTCCACCACTTGAACCACTAGAGTAAGTACTTAGGTATGCTCAGTTGTATCCATTTTCCCCTCTTGTAGCTGAACAAGACCATCCTTCCTAGTGGGAGTATTATGACCTACTTCCATAGGTTTTCCTCTTTGACATATTCTAGGGGGAATTTTCTATAACACCAATTTATTCTTTGAAAATATACAATAGTTACTTAGGGGAATAACCTAAGTAATTTATAGGAATAAACAATGGATTTCTATAGAAAACTTATCATATGATAATATTCATAATGATAAGGAATAAACCCTCATATTTTTATTCAAGGCTCATGCCTAGTTATTTGTGCCTACATTTTAGTCACAATAATATACATATAAAAAAAATAATATTCAACTTAAAATATAATAAATTTCAGTGTAGTATATCACAAAAGAATAAATCATAGATAATGACATTAAATAAACTATCATTCAAAACATGAAATGTGTATGTAAATGAGTTGTGATCCTATGTACCTAGTCATGATACATAAACACACTCAAATCCCATAAATTGTAACAACACAAAAACTCATGATTTACATGATATCATAAAACTACAACCATAAAAGTAGTCCCATCACTAGTAAATTAGAGGTTCATCACATAAGAATAGGATAAGAACTTACATAACTCCCCTACCCAAGATCTATATATATCAAATCCTTTCTACCTTTACCTAAACACGTTCAAGAATAAAAGAGAAGAAAAATACCCTATAATACCAATTTTTAACACCACTACCTGAATCAACCAGTCTGGGAAGAAGTGCCACAAGACCACATGCATACCTCCCCATAAATAAGTTGTTTCTAACCATCAGTGATTGTCTAAACATCATCAGTTGGGAGACTATACCCTCAGTATAAAAGTTTTAACATCATACTCATAAACAAATATAAATGAACAACCTATAATAACACTTTGGAAAATAATAATATCAATTCAATAACACAAGACATAGTAATTATGTCAAGTCAGGAAAGTAAAACACTAGGGACCCCTAAAGTGGAAGGTCAAAAAGAGTATAATAAATAATAGGAAAGTAAGTAAAGACACTACAATAATGCTTCAGAGTCCATCCTGGAATATCCTATAAACCCCATGTTCTATCTTCTCAACTCCCTATCATTAGTCCATTTACCTTTCTTGGATCCTTGATCATAAAGTCTATATGTGCATCGAGATTCCTATACAGGGTGTAAGTATAAACCCACTAGGACACCACCAAAGTTTCCTTAACATAAGTCAATAATAATAAGAGTTGTATACCATGACAATAGATAAATGTGGACACAAACAACAATCAATCATGTTTCAAGTGATCATGCACTAACCAAGAGTCCACAAACCTCATCCATGCCTACTTCATCTCCATGTCTAAAGAATGGTCATAACAAAAATCATGATCACGGGTCGATCACATGGTTACCTCATATATCTATCATAATCCATAAAGCCAATGAGTATTGTGTCAGGACACAAGTCCATAACTCCTTATCTTTATCATAGGTTGGGCTACAAGGTCATCATACACTTACCCTTTGTCTCGGTCCATCATCATGGTCATTGTATGTCACACATACTCCCCCTCTAAGGGTAACTAATCTATGATGGTTCACCTATCATTTGTTAACATAATAAAAACCTCCAAAGGCCACAAATTCACACAGAATAGGAAATAAAACATATAATCTCAGTATAACATATCAATCATAAGCATCTGTAGACACACATATACACACACGTGATCAAATCAAACATGGTCTAATGGGCTTCACATACACACACATGTGATCAATATCACATGGGTTTAAATGGATAAAAATGCACACACAAGTGAGAAAACTCAAAAAAGGTATCAAAGAACACAATAAAAAACCATCATATCATACCAACAATCATATACAAGGGATATATATGGTAAGGTGCTTCCTACCTTCTGTATGTTGACATTTACATCCATATTTGACATTTACATCCAGATTTTCCAAGATTCGATTCTCAAATCTCACCCACACACCATCGAATCAAACCCTCATGTCATGGGTCTATAGAAACAATTCCAATCTAACATGAAAATGGTTATAGAACAAGTTTCAATAAGAAAGTCATTACATGATTGTAGGATGATATAATTTACCCAATGAAAACAACCATCAATAGAGGATCTAGTTCTAGTCAAAGGAGGTAATTAGTCAATATTGGAACATCGACTAGAGAAGAGATCATAAGACCCACATGAGCTTAAATCTGTTTGAGAAACCCCCAAAATAAAGGGATCACCCTAGGAAATTTCTTAAAGAATTAAGCTCATCCAAATTTTCACCCTAGATTCATCTAGAAAATGTATGCATCTGAGGAAATCACAAGAGGAAGAGCACTAATCAATTAATAGAGGTAAAAGAAATTAAAAGGGAATTAAATGTACCTTATTCAAGATTGTACATTCCTATATTAAGGATAAAAACTCATTATGAGAGATCATCTATTGAATCATCCATTTATAAAACTAAAATATCCATTACCATGACATGGTGTTTCTCACTATGTTTATGGTGGCCTCAAACATGGCTTGTCCAAGAAAACTGACAAAACCTCCACTAGGGAATGGTTTCAAGACTATACCTATCTTAGACTCACTAAATCCAACATGGTTATGTCCCATAAGAGGAATCACAGTGCTATACACATGATACCATTCTCATCCTATTTTACATAGTCTATTTCCAATAAAATAATACCCTACACTACGGTGTGTTCCCGCTTGTGGTATTTCCAAAAACACCCAAAAACCATGTTTTAGCCACTAAGATCCTCTAAAATTTTTCAGCACAAATTAAACAACCACAAGTCTCAAAATTATATTCCTTCAAAATTGAGGATGTTATAATCATCATAGAAGATTCAATAATTATTTCACTCTATTTTTAGTGGGAATAAATCTATCTAGATATGATAAAGGAAAAGAAGTTGATCTAAGAGATTTTAAAATATTATTGTATGCATTTTTTATATAATAGATTCAAGATAATATTTGGTATATCTTGTTATAATTTTTTCTAGATGTCATAGTGCTCCAAAATATTCTTGTTTCAGTGTTGAGATAAGGATTCTTTGATACATTAAATGTATAATCAGTTTTGTGTTGAAATATAATAGTAAAGGGAAGATATATCTATTTGGTTATATAAATGCATACTGGGAAGGTTGTATTTATGATAAAAGGTAAAAATATGGTGGAGTTTTCTTCCCTGTAGATAGGTGTATTTTTTGACATGAAAAAGAGAAAACTATGTGACTCTAAGATATATTAAATCCGAGTATGTGGTTTCCACTCAAGAAATAATTCAAATAACGTGGATGCGAACACAATTGGAAGATCTTAAGGTTTATGTACTGCTTCCACTTCTTCTTAAGTTTGAAAATAAATGTTCTATAAATTTTTATAAAATTTGGTTCACCAATCAAGGTCAAATCTCAGTGATATAAAGTATCACTATCACGACTCATCCCAGTGGGGCCTGAGCTGTAACTCCCCAAGCCCACCTCCAATAGGCCAGGGGCTGATGACTAGCACCGAGTAAGAATGTTACTAACATGGGAGGCATTTCCTATAAACATTTACACACACAAACACATATCCAAGACCAAAAAGCTGAAAAAAAGTAAAAGCTTCTAAAAATGGAAAAGCATGCATACACTAAAATCCCAACCAACAAAGTACGACAGGAAAGTAAAGTACAGTAATGTAAAACCCTGTGCCAAAATTAAAATCCCACCAAAAGAGAGTCTACAATAAAGTCCAACCTGTAAGGAAAGGTACTGGGACTGTAACCCATAGCCGTAGAAACACACCTTGGCCTGTCTGATCTCACTGAGCACCATCCAGTCCTGGTCCGCCTAGAATCCTGTCAAAGGATCACTCGTCTGCACAAGACATGATAAGTGTGGGAAAGTCCATTCAGGGGTGAGTATAACAATACCCATAGGACACCCCGAAACCACAAAAGAATACAACAAGGGAAAATACCACAAAGGAAAGATACAGTCATATCTACACAGTATATGTTTATAGAACATATAGCAAGAATATCCATATATACTCCTTCACAATCGGCCATCACAAACCACCACTAAGATCCAGCTCGAAGATTCCACTAAGAACGTAACAAGGAGAACACACTCTTAGGTCCGAAGAGAGAGATACGTAGTACTCATTCCGGGAGAACACACTCCATAAGTACTTGAGAATATGATTCTTAGATGAGGATCACAACCAATATCCATGGGGAGATTCCAACAACTCAGTCTAAACTAATTTGCTAAGCAGAGGATCGGTGCCTGGGTAAAGTTGGTCATGTTGATACCAAGAACTCTTCTTAGGGTTCCAGGAATGAATAGAGGATCCAGATCCAAGTCTCATAGAGGGGATTCCAAAAATTATATTCAGGAAGTCCTGCTGAAGGGATCATACTTTTGTACATAGGAAATGATACCAGAAACCTTCAGGGGAAAGGCCAAGGGTACGAACCCTAATAAAGCTTGTCCAAGTCACAGAAGACAAATGGCTCAAGCCATGTAAAACAGGTTACACGACGTGTAGTATGGTTACTCGCCGTGTTCCTTGACTCCAGGTACTGCCCATGTAAACGACCCGTGTCTCCAGTACAGGTGTGTAAAACTAGACTACACGACATATAGTAGGATCACACGCCATGTTCCTTGACTCTGCGTACTGCCCGTTTAAACGACTCATGTCTCCAGGCTTGTCGTATAAAAAGTAACTACACAGCGTGTAGTAAGATTACACACCATGTTTGAGCACCTGAGGTTCGCTCCGTGTATGCTGGCCATGTGCCCGTACATGGTCTCTGTCCGTGTCGCTTGCCCGTGTACCAGTAAACGGGGTTTCCCATGTATCTGGCTGGTTCTGGCCAGGGAAGGGTATACATGCTGTGTCCTTGGCCGTGTACCCGACCCGTGTCCGTGTACTCCGGGAGTACACGCCAGGTAGTCTGCCGACGAACACACGCCGTGTAGCCCATACTACATGCCGTGTAGTCGGGATTTCTCCAGAATCATCGTCTTCCTCCTCGCGCCTCAGATGGATCTCTAGATCTCGATTCTGTTGTCCGTTTTCCATGAAACTCAAGATGCTTGTTTGTTTCATCATCCTAACACCGAATCTGGGTGTTTCGGACCTTCAGTCGGCTCAGAAAACAAGCATTGATTCATCCAAAAGAAAATGACCAAAAAACCATATCTCTCGATCCGCTCCGAATCGTTAATCTCCACCACAGTCACACCTCCGTAGCATTTTTCCAGGGTTGAATCTACAATCTCTAATAATTGTGCCAACAAACGAACGTGCAATGATTGATTTCCTCCAAGAACGTCATGCGTGTGGAAGAACGAAGAGTCTCCACGAAGAACGGGGAATTCAATCACAAAACGAACAAGAGGGACAAACCTCGATCGTTGTTTGTGACGATCTGGGTTCATCATTGTTAGATCAAAACCCAAAAAATGATCAACATATTAAATCTCAAGAATGAAGTTCTTCCCCAAAATCCCCGCAAAATCCCATCCTGCAAATACGATTGATCCACAAGTTAATATCTTCATGGATTAGTCCGTGTTCATCATAGGAATCAATAACAATAAAGAAATTAAAAAGAGATCAAAATCCCTACCTGGATTTGCGGTGTTCATTGGCGAAGATCCGGTCGCCCGTCGTTATCATCGGTGAAATTCATCAAGAACGTCATCGCCACGTTGGGGCGTTTCCTCCAGAGCTTTCCAGAGCCTCCAGGGGTTTCAGGGTTACGAGGTCTGTAATACTGGACCCCTACGCAAACCTTTATTTAAAAGGATAAAAGATATTTGCTGTAATAAGATTTAAATAAAATATTTTTATTAAATATTTTATTACGATTACGTCCACAAACTAGATTTCACTACCGACCTGCGCCAGCCAATATTAGGTATCTCTTAGGGTAAACCCGCTATTCTGGACAAAACGGTGCCCTCAAATTTATGATCCGAGCACCTGTTCAGGAGTTATTCCACTTTTTCAGGAAAACCACATGCACGCATAATTTAATTATTCAATTAAATTCAAACATTGGTTCCAGGATCACCAGGCCTCAGAACTGCATGTTGTCTCAAGGTCTGGTCTCGAAATAATTCCCATATAATATTAAAATAATACATGTAAAAAATCCAGGACATTACATCACACCCACCTTAGGGATTTATGTCCCCAAAAATCCAAAACAAAGGCTACTAAAAAAGATGTGGTTAATGCACACGAATCTGAGCCTCCCGCTCCCACATGCTCTTCTGGAGATTCCCATGCTGCCACCGGACACGCACCAAGGGAATAACTTGCCTAAGAAGGATCTTCTCCTACCAATCCTCGATATCCACTGGGTACTTAGCAAAGGTCACTCCATCATCGATGTCCAGCTCACCCCAGTCGATAACGTGCGATGGATCATGCACGTACCTCCGCAGCTGCGACACATAGAATACGTTGTGTACCCGGTCCATCTGAGGAGGTAGAGCCAAGCGGTATGCCACCTCACCAAATCTACTTAGAATCTGAAAAGGGCCGATGAACCTCATAGATAGCTTTCCGCCTCGACCAAATCTTCGCTGTCTCCATCAAGGTGAGACCCGACGGAACACATGGTCTCCCTCCTCGAACTCCAAGGGCCTCCGTCTCCTGTCTGTGCAGTCTTCATCTACTCTTGGATGACCTTTAACTTCTACGTAGTAGCCCGCACCATCTCTGGGCCCATGAGTGCTGACTCTCCTGGGTCAGTCTAGCAAATTGGTGACCTGCAAGGTCGCCCGTACAAATCCTCGAATGGTACCATACCAATAGTGGAATGATAACTGTTGTTATAAGAAAATTCCACCAATGGTAGGTGATCCTCCCAGCTACGACCGAAGTCAAGTATGAAAGATTTTAGCATATCCTCTAGAACCTATATGACCCACTCCGTCTGACCATCATTTTGAGGATGAAATGCTGTGCTCAAGCGTAACTGGGTCCCAAAAGATTCCTGCAATCCCTTCCACAACCAGGATGTGAAATGAGCATCATGATCTAAGACAATCATGGATGGAAATCCATGAAGTCGAACTATCTCATGCACGTAGAGGGGTCCCAAGCTCTCTACTAAACTCTTCTCCTGTATGGATAGGAAGTGGTCCGACTTGGTGAGTCGGTCAACGATCACCCAGATGGCATTGTATCCCTTGGACGTATGTGGTTAACCCATCAAGAAGTCCATGGGTATCCCATCCCACTTCCACTCTGGAACCTCAAGGGGTTGAGTCAAACCTACTGTCACCGGGTGCTCATCCTTTACGTGATGACAAGTAAGGCACTGAAAAACAAACTCTGCCACACTCTTCTTCATTCCTGGCCACCAGAAATGACATCGGAGGTCCTGGTACATCTTTTCCATGCCTAGATGAACCGCCAAAGGATATGTATGGAACTACATCAGAACATCCTCCCGAAACATCACTGGTATTACCGTGCACCCTCTGAAAAGAACAACGTGCTCCCCACCTTTTGAATATCCATCAGCAGCATCGCCTGCGGATATCTGAGCATGTAAGGTCTCACAGCTAGCATCCTCGAGCTGTGCTTCCCTGACTCACTGTAAGAGTGGAGGGGTAACAACCATTGACTGAAGGTAAGATCCCTCATCTCTGTCCATGAAGGATAACTATAAAGTGGCCAACTGCCTCGTCGCCTCATCCAGCAACTACAAACTGGATTTATTGCTGAGAGCATCTGCCACAACATTTCCCTTCCCAGGAGTATTAACATTATCAAAGTCGTAATCCTGGAGGAACTCAAGCCACCACCTCTGTCTCAAATTCATATCCTTTTGAGAAAAGATATATCTGAGACTCTTGTGATAAGATTAGATGGTAAACCACTCACCCATCAGGTAGTGTCGCCACATCTTCAATGCGAAGACTACTACTGCCAACTCAAGATCATGGGTCACGTAGTTCTGCTCATGTGGCCTCAAATGGTGTGATCCATAAGAAATCAACAATTTCCTATGCATCATGACACAACCAAGCCCAGTTCCTGATGCATCACAGAACACCACATAATCTATGCACTCTTCTGGTAGTCTCAAGATCAGGGCACTTGTCAGACTCTGTCTCAACTGCTGAAAACCCTGCTGGGATCTCTCGGTCCACATGAAAGGTTTCCCCTTTTGGGTCAAAGATGTCATGGGTGCTAAAATCCTGGAGATATCAAGAATGAATATCTGATAGTATCCTTCCAACATAAGGAAACTCCGCACCTCCGTTACGCTCTGAGGTGGCTCCCATGCTAGCATTGACCTTACCTTGGCTGGGTCCACTGCTACACCATCTGCTGAGATAATGTGTCCCAAAAAGTGGACCTCCTGTATCCAGAATTGACACTTCGAGAGTTTCCCATACAACTGGTGCTCTCAAAGTGTGTCCAGAACCATCCTTAGGTGCCTCTCATGCTCCTCCTCGAACTCAGAGTACACAAGGATTTCATCGATGAAGACCACTATGAACTGATCTAGATAGGGATGAAAGATCCGGTTCATGAGTCCCATAAACACTGCTGGGGAGTTCGTCACGCCGAAGGGAATAACCAAATACTCATAGTGACCATAGCAACATCTTAAAGCTGTCTTCGGTATATTCTCATCCCGTACTCGCAACTGGTGATAGCCTGATCGAAGATCAACCTTCGAGAACAATCATGCCCCTCTTAACTGGTCGAAGAGGTCATCGATTGTCGGTAGTGGATACCTGTTTTTCATGGTCACCTGATTCAAGCACCGGTAATCCACACAAAACCTCAAGATCTCGTCTGCCTTCTTGAAAAACAACACTGAGGCCGCCCAGGGTGAAACACTGGGTCTCACAAAGCCCTTACTCTGCAAGTCTCCCAGCTGCACTCTTAGCTCGTGAACCTCTACAGGAGCCATCCGATATGCTGATACTAATATCGGTGTCGTCCCAAGATACAACTCAATGCAGAAATATATCTCCCAATGGGGAGGTAGTCCAGGGACATCCCCTAGAAAGACTTCCTCATACTCATCCACTACTACTGGAAATTGGAAACTCATGACCTCTACTGCGCCAAGGGATAAGCTAGCCAACTGATGTGAAATCGGTTGTACCTTCCTACGCACGAGTCCATCCTACACTGCCAGAGTCTCCTTTTCACCGACGAAGGAGAACCTCATTCCATCATTGCTGACACACCTCACCCTTCACCTAAAACAGTCAATCTGGGCATGAACTATGGACAACCAATCTATACCAAGAATGGAATCATAAGGCCTCGACGCTACCACCAAGAGGTTCCAACTGAAACTATCGCCTCCAAGGGTCAGGTCACACTGTCTGCAAAGGTGTGTGATCTATGAATCTTCTCTAGTCGGTGTTTCTAAGCGTAAGGGTTGAGTCAACATCTCAACTATAATCTCAAGGTCTCGAACAAGATAAGAAGCCAGGAAAGAATGACTAGCACCTGTGTCTATCAGTACGAAAACCAAAGTATAAAAGACACAGATTGTACCTCTAATCATCCCGGGAGTACCTGGGTCATAAGCTTCTGATACCTACAGCTGTCCCTACCTCTATCCACCAGCTCCCTGATCCAGGGGGTGGACCTCCTGGGGGTGGTGGTGGTAAAAGGTCAAAACGCTGACCACCTCCAGCTTCTCTCCCAGCATCTCTACTGCGTCCGCTGCCCCACGGGTATCTCTACTCCACACATTACCTCTGCCTTGGTGGTTCATCCACCGCTCCCATGTCAGTAGTATGGCGGGTCGGACAATCTCGAGCGAGATGTCCCCTACCATCGCAAGAGTAGCATCACCTCTCTCATAATGGATGGATGTGCCCTGCGAACCCTATACAGCAGATCCCCTATCCTGGGATCTCCTCTAAAAACGTCTCCAAATCCTAGGTCACTGGCGTCGGCTCCCTGCTGCCAAGGTCTCTGCTCCAGCTCGCCTACTACTGACAACTGAAAGCTATATCTGCTCTTCCAAGAAGCTATCGACCACCAAAGCCCGCTCGAGCACCCCAACATAAGTAGGAATTATCATAGGGATGATGCTAGCTCGGATGTCTCTGCACAAGCCCCGCTCAAAAGTCCAAGCTCTGAAGTACAGATCCCTGACCATAGCCATCGAGTTCCGTGAGAGGTAGGTAAACCTCGATGAGTAGTCATCCACCGTCATGGTTCCCTACTGGAGCTGAAGAAGATCCTGTATACGTACTGCTCTTAGGGTAACTGGTGAAAAATCCTCTATGAAGAGATGCTCAAACTCTGACCATGCAAGAGTCGCCTAGTTGTGAGTCTGGATAACCAAACTCCACCATCGCCCTGCCGAGCCCTGCATAAGGCTCGCTGCCAGGATCTCCATCTGGTCTACTGGTGTACTGACCAAACGGAAGACTCTGGCCACTGACTCAAGCCAGTCCTCTGCTGCCTGAGGGTCAAGCTCACCTCGAAACCTGATGGGTCTCAGTCTCTGAAACTCGTGGAGTGCGCTCAGCCTGCGCTCCTCCTCTACGGGTACAACAGACACTAAACACTACTCCACAGGTGGTGGAACAATAGGAACACAACCCGAAGGTAAATCTGGGGGATCTCGTCCCAGTATCGAAGCTTCATCACTGAGGGGGGCATCCTCGTGATCGAGCTGTTGGATCCTAGCGGGTGCGCGTCACAGAGGCATCCTGTAACGAAACAAGATGTATCCCAGTCAGTGAGTATATTTGGAGAGCTGACTCAAGAAGGAAATGGAAACCACAACCCATTCCTATATGATGCATGGACCATTATTTTCCCCTGAAACTAGTGTTCTCATGTTCTGAGTCAAAAAGAAAGTTATCAGAGTCCCGGTGTATGGATACGTCGGCCGTTCGCACCAAAATTTGGGTCCCTGGCCTAAAAGACAAACTCGAAACTCTTAACACTATTGCATCAAACCAACTCACAGACTCTCGGTCCAAAGGTAGAACCGACCACCTCTGATACCAATCTGTCATGACCTGTTCCAGTGGGGCCTGAGCTGCAACTCCACAAGCCTGCCTCTAATAGGCCAGAGGCTGGTGACTAGCACCGAGTAGGCATGTTACTAACATGGGAGGCATTGCCTATACACCTGTACACACGCACACACATCTCCAAGCCCACAAAGCTGAAAAAATTAAAAGATACTAAAAATGTAAATGCATGCATACGCAAAAATCCCAACCAACAGAGTACGACAGGAAAGTAAATTACAGTAATGTAAAAACCTGGGCCAAAAGTACAAGCCCACCAAAAGAGACTCTGCAACAAAGTCCAACCTATAAGGAAAGGTACTGGGACTACAACCCGTAGCCGTAGGAACACACCTCAGCTTGTCTGATCTCACTGAGCACCATCCGGTCCTGGTCTGCCTAGAATCTTGTCAAAGGCTCGCTCGTCTGCACAAGACACGACACATGCGGGCAAAGCCCATGCAGGGGTGAGTATAACAATACCCAATAGGACACCCCGAAACCACAAAGGAATAAAACAATGGAAAATACCAAAAAGGAAAGATACAGTCAGCTCTACATGGTATATGTTTACAAAACATATAGTAAGAATATCCAGATATACTCATTCACAACCGACCATCATGAACCACCACTAAGATCCAGCTCGAAGATTCCACTAAGCACATAACAAGGAGAACACACTCCTAGGTCCGAAGAGATATATATATAGTACTCATTCTGGGAGAACACACTCCACAAGTACTTGAGAATATGATGCTTAGATGAGGATCATAACCAATAGCCATGGGGTGATTCAATAACTCAGTCTGTACTAATCCGCTAAGCAGAGGATCGGTGCCCGAGTAAAGTTGGTCATGTCGATACCAAGAAAACTATTTAGGGTTCCAGGAATGAATAGAGGATCCAGCTCTAAGTATCATAGAGGGGATTCCAAAAAATCTATTCAGGAAGTCCTGCTGAAGGGATCATACTCCTGTACATAGGAAATGATACCAGAAACCTTCAGGGGAAATACCAAGGGTACGAGCCCTAAGAAAGATAGTCCAAGTCACAGAAGAAAAATGGATCAAGCCATGTAAAATAGGTTACATGGCGTGTAGTATGGTTACATGCCGTGTTCCTTGACTCTGGGTACTGCCCATGTAAATGGCCCATGTATCCAGTACAGGTGTGTAAAACAAGACAACACGGCGTGTAGTGGAATCAAACGCCGTGTTCCTTGACTCCAGGTAATGCCCGTTTAAATGGCCCATGTCTCGAGGCTTGTCGTATAAAAAGTAACTACACGGCATGTAGTAAGATTACATGCCATGTCCGAGCACCTGGGGTTTGCTCTGTGTACGTTGGCTATGTGCCCGTACATAGTCTTTGTCCGTGTCGCCTGCCCATGTACCAGTACACGGGGTATCCCTTGTATCTGGTCGGGTCTATCCGGGGAAGGGTATACACACCGTGTCCTTGGCCGTGTACCCAACCCGTGTCCGTGTACTCCAGGAGTATACGCCAGGTAGTCCGCCGACGAACACATGCCGTGTAGCCCATACTACATGCTGTGTAGTCGGGATTTATCCAAAATCACCGTCTTCCTCCTCACGCCTCGGTTGGATCTCCAGATCTTGATTCTGTCATCCTTTTTCCACAAAACTGAAGACACTAGTTCATTTCATCATCCTAACACAGAATCCGGGTGTTTCGAACCTTCAATAAGCTCGGAAAAGAAGTGTGATTCATCCAAAAGAAAATGCCCAAAAACCCATATCTCTCGATATTCTCTGAATCGTTCATCGCCACTATAGTCGCACCTCTATAGCATCATTCGGAGGCTGGATCTATAATCTTGGATCATCAACAAACGAATGCGCAATGATAAATTTCTTCCAAGAACGTCAAGCGCTGGGAAGAACGAGGAGTCTCCATGAAGAATGGGGAATTCAATAGCAAAACGAACAAGAGGGAAGAAACTCGATTGTTGTTCATGAAGATCCGAGTTCATCTCCGTTAGATCAAAACCAAAAAAATGATCAACAGATTAAATCGCAAGAATGAAGTTCTTCCCCAAAATCCCCGCAAAAGCCCATCCCGCAAATACAATCGATCCGCGGGCTAATCTGTTCGTGGATTAGTCCATATTCATCGTAGGAATCAAGAACGGGAAATAAATCACAAAGAGATCAAACGCCCAACATAGATTTGCGGTGTTCGTTGGAAAAGATCCGGTTGGCGCGTTATCATCATCGGCGAAATTCATCAAGAACGTCGTCACCGCGTTGGGGGGTTTCCTCCAGATCTTTCCAGAGCCTCCAGGGGTTTCAAGGTTATGAGGTCTATAACCCTGGACCCCTATGAAAACCTTTATTTAAAAGAATAAATAATATTTTCTACAACAATATTTAAATAAAATATTTTTATTAAATATTTTATTACTGTTACGTCCAAAAACTAGATTTCACCACTGACCTGAGCCAGCCAAAGTTAGGTCTTTCCTATGGTAAACCCACTGTTCTAGACGCAATGGTTCCCTCAGATTTCCGATCTGAGCACCCATTCAAAAGTTATTCCACTTTTTCAGGAAAACCACACGCTCACATAATTTAATTATTCAATTAAATTCAAACATTTGTTCTGGGATCACCGGGTCTCGGAACTGCACGCCGTCTCAAGGACTAGTCTCTAAATAATTACCATATAATAATAAAATAATACATGGAAAAAATCCGGGACATTACAATCCCTTAATCAAGGATCTTTGTGTGGAGAAATGAATGAAAGTTAGAATTTGTTCCTACAAAGGAGAAAATTGCAGATGTGTTCACTAAGATATTGGAAAAGGATGTATTTCAGAAACGTAGGATGATGTTGGGAGGTTAAACTCACCCATTACATGGATATGTTATGGTGTTTCAATATCCTCCCACATATTTTTTTTGGATATTGTTGTCAAATGGAGAGAAAAGAAAATACAACATGAATCTTCCTTTATGTTTATCTTCTTATGTTTTTGCAAAGGGGGAAATATAATTTAGGGTGTAATCCTTTGATATGTGTTTCACATAAATGAGAGAATATATTTAGATAGATTTATTAAAATGGATAAGTTTTGAATTCAGAATTGTGCATGTGTAAACTATTTTAATAGTTTTTTGAAGTGCATGTATGAATTTGGTCTTTAATAGGTTCCTTGGATAAAATTTTCAATTTATGGAAGGTTTAATGCGGTGATGAAGTATTTATGGGACAAATGTTGATTATCATATTTTATAATTATGTAATTATTTCATAAGTTTTTCTTCACATATTTACTCTCTAGTTATATCATCGTTAATAGAAATTAATAGGATTAGGTTTGAAGATGTTAAGTATAGATCACTTTTATTTATGGAGAACATGGTATTATTTATTCAATGTTCTTATTTCCTAAATTGATCTCACTCAAGTAGGCTTAGAATTATTTAATGATGATATTTTATAAGTATATAGTGTATTATAGTGATTTATATTCTTTGTTTGAAAAAAAAATCCAAAGGGGAGATTATTGAGACCAAGAGGTGTTGAGATGATATTTGAGAATATTTTTATAAAGGATTCAATGGAAAGTGTTTTTTTAGTGAATTGGATATTATTTGTGTATTTACTTTCATTTTAAAAATATAAATAATGTATAAACTTAGTCATTTCATGATGATACATTTGAGGTGATGTTTATTCTGAAGTTTTAGAATGATTTGAAGTTCATGGAAGAATATTAAAGGTTGATGAGAGGAGTTAAAAGTTATATGTGACATCAGCACACCATACTGGTATTTGAAAATAATATTTTTATATTTCTGGGAAGGAAAAATTATTGGAACCATGTTGCAGTGAATTTTTAGAGGCCATTTTAACTAAAATGTTTAAATTTTTGAAATAGATACTTTTCTATGCTTTTGAGCTAGTCTTGGTGATTTTCGGGGAAGCCAAAATGGAAAGAAACATGTCATGATCTATTTCTGGTGGCTATTTTCTAGATTATTTAAAAATAAAGGTTTTAATAGATGGAAGAATAAAATTATTGGGAAGTTCAAAATGGAAACCCACATGTCCTAGAGTATCCCATGATATCAAATAATTTTATGTGTCTAAAATAGTGAGTGAACTATACGTCATGGTCTTATTTTTAGGTCATTTTGAGAAGTTTTCATAGATTTTTTCAGATGATCCAGATAGGTAGATACACATCATATTTCATGTCATGGTTTTTAAAAACAGTACATGCGTGACATGGATAAGAGGAAACATGCCATGGTGTTAGGGATTTTAAAGTGGGTTTTGAAGTGGCTTAGATTAGTTGGACCAATGTGAGGTATAACATGTCCTATTTTGAGTAGATTTAATGGAATGTATCTGCTATTGAATTAATAGACTCTCATAATCGATATTTGAAGTCTCTAACCTCATCGAAATTGACTAATGTTGTAATAGCGAGTACCCTAGAACCAACTATACAATAATTTTGATTATCATATCATGCGTACAGTTAGTTATACATGATGTAGTATTACCATTATATTTTATACTTTTCTACATCCATTATTTAATGGTAATTTCCATAGATTAATTTTCATATCGAAAGATTATGTCAGATCCCTAGATATAATGAGAATCTCGAGATACTATGACATTAATCATAAGAACATGTCTTATGGTATAGATACATCTTACTGACTAGAAATATTAGATGTTTAACTATCAGATTTTGGGGGATCATAAGCATTGAGACCTCTTCTCATGAAGTTCTCACTTGGTGATCTCTAGTAGTGAGATCATTAGGATAAGACCATCAATAGGAACACCACATGTTTTGGGTGTCATTGGTTATTCCTATCTACAAACATGTGTAAAGGTATCTTGAATTGAGATCATTGACAGTGTGTATCATTTGATCATGTACTTTTATGCAAGGTGAAAACCTTGATAATGAAATCGTGGTGAGGTAGCTTGTGTTGGGTGCATCATTAGTGGCATGACATTGGTTGAATGGTCAAGAAAGGATTTTTCACTTCTAGGTTAAGGAAGTTATATATCTCAGGGAACATTGATTAAGATGGTAGTACCTTTATAATACTATGGACATGGCAGTTGAGGGTAAAATCATCCAGTTAGATCAAAAAATAATAAAGCAAGAAAAGGGAGATGACACAGGTGTGCATCCAACTTTATGAGATATAAAAGACAAAGAGATTATATTACAAAATGTGTGTTCATAGGTTGGTTGTCATTGTTGTGAAAATCATTATTTCTTTAAGAGACATTATGGGTTTCTAAATCATACTCTTGGTCTATGAATAATATTCATTACTATTGATATAAGGGCCTATAGGGTCACACACAATATCATATTCAAGAATCTGCCCTAGTTAGGTGAATATGTATATTTGACATGGTGAGACCCGCCATTGGGGTTTAGAATTTTTCTAAGGAGATAAAATCCCCAAAGTAATAAATAAATTCATATTATTCATGTTAAGAATAATGAGCATTGAATTTATTTATTAAATGTATTTTCATGTTTTTTAAGTAAATACATTAAAATATTAAATGAACGGATATTAGTTTAAATATTCAAGGTTTATTTAATATTTGTGGGAAGTACGAGCTGAGTTAATGGCTTAATTATTATCATGTAACATATCTATTATATTATAGGTAAGTGATGATAATCATAAATGATAATTATGGATCATTATAGTAGTCGAAATATCATTTTATAGTGTATGAATTATTCAGGGGGTCAGGTAGGCATTTTTAGGTAATTAAAATCGCACTATAAATAAAGGAGAAGGGGGATTTGATTATGATTATTCATGGCTGTCTCTCTACTTATATCTCCCACTCTCTAGAGTGAGGGTCTATGGATCCAAGAGCTTTGATCGAGACTCCTCTCATGAATCACAAGTAAGGTGATGTGGTGATCATCAGAGCATCAAAGGTTTCATCAGAACTCCGCAATATCACCCAGATTTTGATGATTGGTGATACATAATATTTTTGAAGCTTGTGTGGATGATCTATAGGAATTTTGATTCAAATTCTTTGAGCAGTGATCACCAATTATGAGCAGATGTCATGTGCAGATTCAGATCTAAACTAGGTAGTTTATGGTTTTAATTTTTTTGCTTAATATTCATCATGTGAGAATCTAAGCTTAAAATGGGTATCAATTTTCCGACCTCGACAAGGTCATGTCCATCTTCGATTAAAATTTTTAAAATTTCATTTTTGGGATTCTGTTGCATGCTATGTACCTTCAATTTGTATCAAAGCCTCACATAATGATTTTAAGAGAATAGAAAAAATCAAATTTTCATTAAACATAAAATAGGGCATCATTATAGTTCTATTATCAAAGAAAATTTGTGAATACGAAATTGGATGGCATGTCTAAAGCCATACAAAGTTTCAAAATAGGATGAATTCAGTTTTCCGGTGAAGATATTGTCCGCTGAAAACCCATTGCACACTAAAAGTCTGACCACTAGAATAGTTGTTTCTTGAAGTGATTTCTAAATAAAATAATTAATATTATTATTTATTTATTTTATTAAAAAAAGTATAACTATTTAGGATTTTTGAAAATGATTGTTTATGAAAAATTTGGAAAATTTTATAAAAAAAAGGATGAAGACTTGCTTTTATGGGTCAATGGAAACAATATTTCCCAAGAGGGATGGACCACCCTGTCGGTGCATCGCTTTGGCCAGATATTCTCCATGGAGGACCCATTATCTAGCCACACTCCTACCTTAAGCCCGACTGCCACCTCCCAAAAATTCCCCCCATTTATCCTCTGGTCAGCATGCCACCTCGCTGATCTGGTTTTCCCCAAGTACGTGACCTCCATGGTGAGATCCTATGGCTCGAGTGCCTCCCCTTCATCATGGAATCTCTCACCGGTGCACACATCTCTTTCCCTAGATGGCGCATCACCTTGATGAACCACCTTGCCCCTGCCCATCACCCTTCTTTGGTCGGCCAGATCTGTCGACTGCCACCTTGCTCGACAACTCACCCCCTTCTAGCCTTGTCTGCTTGACCCGTTCCCTGAAATGACCTCCTTAGTCTGCCACGAGATCACCTTGTCATCCAGATCTGGATCTGACCAGACTCCTTGTCCGCACCCCACTGAGGTTACTATAAAGATTCACCCCATACTCCTAGTCATACAAATGATTGTTTTCACCACCCATGGTACCATTACTCTCCCTCACTACCTCCCTCAAGCAGACCACCAATGGCCAGAGCCGAGGCCGCCCTTGCCGGCCAGCCCTCCTAGTGCTACGACATGATCACAACTGGTGATCTATGTGGAACTGTTGTCCTGCTGACCTAAGGTCACACCTGACCTCATTTAGATGAATGGGTCTCTACTACATTACTGGCCCTATGGCGAGCTGTATCCTATATGCACCACCCGAGGTACCCCTACTAGATAGATCTGCTCTGAAACTGACATCGGTAGGTCGGACCGATCTGAAATAGGTCTGGGTGGTCCTGCCTAGCTAAGAAAACCACTGTACAGGGTTGGTATAGTCTGAAATGGGCATGTGTGGGTTCATCTCGACCCACAAAGGCCCTGCTCAGAGTTTTTGGGGCCCACTTTATTTAAACATATAAAAAACAATTAAAACAAATAATTTAATTTCAGTTGAAAATTAAATTAATTAAAAATTATTTTTGGTTTAAAAGTAATTTATTTAGTGGGTTATAAATTAATATAATTTTGGTGTTAAATTAGATCAATTAATTAATTAGTTTTTTAGTTTTAAAATTAAATTGATTAATGCGAACGAACAATAAAATTAATGAATTAAAATTAGAGTTAAATTTTAATTCAATAAAAATTCCCTAAAAAATTATTTAATAAATGATTAATTTTATTTTTTCATTTAATTTTAATATGAGAGTTAATGTGTATTGACTGATCATGATCCTAAGACCATCCAATGTATGTTTGATGCGTATTTTATTCAATTATTTAATTATTTCTTGGTTTGTAATAAGTAGTTAAAATAAAAGGTGATCTGTGTGTCATCTTAGAGTCATTATATGTATAAGGTCCTGAATTCCCATTCTCAGAGTTGTATTTTATACCCTAATACCCCCTCACCTATGTGCGAATAATTTTTTATAATGAAAAACCGACTAGTGGTTCACTTCGTAACAAGTTATGGAGACGCACCAGACATGATATTGATGCATTGGATGACCAGACACTGTAATTAGAGTCACAAGTGACAAGACTCAAAGTACTATCCCTATGATCTAGGTTGGTCTGTTATTCACTCAACGGATCAACAATTATAATCTGTGCATGATCAGGTTCTTATTTTATTTTTGAATGGTTTATTATTTTTTTGATTGTGTAGTTTATGCACAATCACATATAAATAATAGAAAAGCATACAATATAAAATGAACATGTGAAAAAATATATTTTTCTACTTCTGACATGGTCTGTTGTGAGTGAGATCATATAACACGGACTAATGAGATTGAAAATTATTTTTTTCATCACATTAATAAAAAAACCCTCAAAGAAATATTAAGTCTAAATCGCCTTCCATCATTCAATTTTTTTAAAAAACTAGGTGTTCGGGGTTCTCATCATTGCAAAGATGAGGGTACCCCTTAATACCGAGGAGTTATTATGAAAGTGGTGGGTTAACTTAACTAAAATTGTAGCAAAGAAGTAGCCAAAGAAAGCTTGTTGTAATTTTAGAGTCAATAATTGAGTAAATTAAGTAATGATTTTAGAATATGGGACTTCACTCAACAGATCAAGGAACCACAATTTAATGTGTTTGGCCAGTTATACACCTACCTTGAACCCTTCAATTAGTGGAGTAGTCAAATCTTGTAGACTATGAGGGGTGGTTCGGGGATCCTTGCCACTAGAATACTAAAGTGATAGATTATTCCGATTATAGCACATAGGGTTCCTAGAATTTGATAAAATAGAGAGAGACATTTAATGATTTAATAAATTAGTCAAAATTTCTAAATTATAATCAGATAAAAATTAATAATACGCAAAAATTTACTTTTTTAGAAAATGGAAGTTTATAGAACAATAAATAATTGTGATAAATAATGTATAAAGTAAAAGTCCACACTGACACAAGTATCCAAGAATATTATGGGCACTTTTTTATAATATTATGAAATAGTAAACTCATGGTGCCAGTGTCCCCAACACCTATTATGTCACCTCATGAAACGAGGATGGAACATTTCTTATAGGAGACTTATGTATAAAGCATATGATTGTTATGTCATTATACTATCATCAATTTCTGATTCTAGTTGTTGTCACTATGTTAGGAAAAGGATGATATAACATGTATTTTTATCTCTGTGAAGTCTGTGAGGAGAAAGTGAAACAAGATATGAATAAGGTTATGATTAAACCAATATGTGTAAATTGAAAGATTAATCATGATCTTTCAATGGGACCCTTTCTAATATCATTTTAAACATTTACTCAAAGTCTCATTTTAGGTTAAAAAATTGACAGTAATTGAGTAAAATCTTCATTACATATTTAGGTAAGGTTTTCCAAGTAAATAAGAATATAAAATACAGATTAATATTTAATTCTTATAGAGAACAAATTGAAAGGCAAGGAAAAAAGGACAATGGAAGGTAATTTCAAAATCATATTCGAAATATCCTTCAATGAAAGAGTTATTAACATGAGGTTATTTACATTGGATATTATGAAATAAAACTATTGATGTTTAATCACAATAAACTAAATTAAATAAGTAAGTTACCACTTCTTCTTTAGGAACATTCATCAATGTAATGTTTCAGTTTTACTTCTTGGGTATTCAATACAATATTATTAACACATATGTGTATTGATATATAGTAACCAAGTAGGTATAAAAATATTACTATAAGTCAGGTGTATTATCCAAGTGGCTGAGAAAGGGTGATACCTAGGCTAGTGGTGAGAAGTACACGAATATTTTATTTCCAAGTGAAATATTCATGTAGAACTATTATTGAGCATAACCAAAACATTAATCTCAGGTGAACTTAGACACAAGTAGACATTATTCCAGGTTTATGAATTAATATTGTTTTTGGTATTTAACACTCAACTAATAGTTCAGTAATACTTGAATTGTAGGCAATACCTGATGAATATAAAATGTAAGAATTTTTATACCCAGTTCTGGAAAGATAATTATTTGTCAAGTAAAACTAAAAGTGGATGTCAAGGATATTACCAGTTTGGTATTTAGGATAGGTAAATCTAAACACCTTTGGTATTATTGACGTATTTAGTTTGGACAAAGAAAACAATAAAAATACTGGTATTTCACAAGGATTTTGGAATTAGTTCAACAAGTGAGCATGAACTATTCCAAGAATAATCTAGACGTGTATATACTTCATAATATGCAATGTATATGCATGGTTAGAGTAAATTAATTTATTTAGGTAGGTATTCTGAAGAATATCTTAACCAAGAATTTATTGATCAATATAATGTAGTGTGAAGTAATTCCTAAACACACATTACCTTATCTTCATCACGACATTGATATTAATAAGGAAGATATATGAAGAAGTCTTATATGCTAACATTGATAAAAAATGCAGCGTAGAGAAATTCCTAAATGCACATTTTATACATTAGAGTTTTTATGTAAGGAGTATCAATGGTATAACTAACAGAAACTTCCATTATATTTAATGACATTATTTGAAAATAATGAAAATATCCCTTAACTATATGAAAATAGTAATGACCAACAGATATCATAAAAGTTGTATTATGATAGACATCCATTAAGTCATAAGGATATGTGTTTAGATGCAAAGAGTTTTGTTAGGATATAAACAAACTTGAATCAAGATAAACACATTGTGCTTCTAAGTAATTATCCTAATGGGTTTTTTGGATATTACCTAAATACCTAAGATATAAAGTTGTATTCAAGTGATGGAATACATTTATATAAAAGGGTGCACATCTCTTTTGAGATATTTCTATCCATATTGACTTGGGTTTAGTCATTGTTAGAGATGCACAAATAGTTGGAATAGGAACTAGTTCCACAAGTACGTGTGTAACATAAATTTTCCAGTGACACATACTGTGTAGGAAGTAAAAACCATGATGATGTTTTAGTATTAACTCTGACCAGTGATATATTATTCATTGAGAATAATATTTCTTACAAGTAAGCAGTGTATAAAAATCAACTAAGATTCACAAGATCAGTTAAAATTCAATAATGGATTCCATGTATCAAATTTAAAGGGGATTATTATTTTGAATGCTGTAGTGGGTATTTAAGTGAGTTGCTATATGGATGGTACAGGTGTAGTACCAATAATGCTTGATTGATTACACCAAGTTGTTATGCCTAAATCAATTAGAATTTTACTTTTTATAGCAACTTTATATGATCATATTATATTTAGTATTCGATATCATGAACACTAAACATGGATGGTGTCTATATGATGCAACCAGAAAGGGATGATCACGAAACAAAATGATAATAAAGGATGTGAGTTACTGATATTATGTTTAGGATTGAAGTAAGAAATAAGATCATATAATATACATTTGTAATAAATGTTTGCTTGTTGTCTACCAAAGGTTAGTGGGAATGATAATGTTTTCCAAGTAAAATATTTTCTAAAACATATGGAAAAAATATATTGGTCTTCAAGTTGTTTAAGATAAGGGTGTAAGAATATTTTCACCAATAATTGACTTAAATTAGCAATCTAAGTTCTAGGGAAAATGATCTACCAAGGTAGTTCTAAAGGTTTTATGGACCTAGTTAATCATAAATATAGTGACATGGTATTGAAAAATAAAAGCTAAAAAAATTCAATAGAGGAATTGTTACCAATGTAATATGGAATATATCTTTCAAGGTTGAAATATACAAGACATGGAAGAAGATTAACGTGGTGAGTTTAAATCCATATGATCAAGTGATGAATTAATCACATATTCCATGATATGTACAAGAATTGATATTTCCATGATATACTTTATAGTAGGAAAATATCAGTTATATCTAGGAGCACTAAAAGGTAAGTAGTCAGAACTATCTGATTGTACTTCAATAAGTACAAAAGATAAGTACCTAGTAAGTGGAGAAGAAATGATACTAGTTTTGAGGGGACACAAACTAGTCTTCCTTAGATCAATGAGATCTAGTATCACTGTTAGGCTAAGGTGATTAGTGAGACAAGCTCATATAATCCAGTGGTAGCCATACATATAAATACTGAGTACGTTGTATCTTCTAAGGCAACTAAGAAGTATTTATACACAATGATTTGTTCAAGTTCTTGGAATCGCACCTAGTAAGTAAAATATTATCATATTTTAAAATTAGGATATTATTACTAGTCAATATTTCATGTTTTGATAGTATAAAAAAGTGATATAATCAGGGATACCATATCTTCATATTTTTATTCAAGGTGATGAGGTTGAAAATAGAAGAATCTCGATGCAGCGAAATCGTGGTAGGCCCAGTAGCTAAAGTCGTGACTCAGTAGAAATATGATTTTGATCATGTCAGATCTAACAAGTTTGATTAGAAATTTTCCTCTAGTTCAAGTGGGAGTGTTGTAATAGTGGGTTCCCTAGACCCAACTATGCATTAATTTTAATTATTACATCATTTGTATAATTAGTTATACATGATGTAGTCTTAACATTCTAGTGTATATTTTTTTCATCCACTATTTAATGGTAATTTCCATAGATTAATTGTCATATTGAAAGGTTATAGAAGATCCCGGGCTATAATGAGAACCTATAGATACTATGAAATTAATCTTAAACGCATTTACTATGATCTAGATATATCTTACTGAATAGACACAATAGATGATTTACTATCAGGTGTTGAGAGATCATAATCATTGAGACCTCTTTTTATGACAAGAATGGCCTAAAACATTATTTTTATTTTATTATGGATAATCCCCCTTTTAAGGGTTGAAGGGGAACCCTTACACGACCTTTAGGCTCAAAGAACAAGGCCCGACACGACCCGAAAACTAATATACTATGCTCATTGCATGACCCGTAGGCCCAACCCACTAGAACTGCCCCTCCTCAGCTTCTGCATCATTGATCGCCTATCACCCCACATGTTTTGGGTGTCATTGGTCATTCCTATCTACGAACATGTGTAATGGTCTCCTGACTTGAGATAATTTCCAATGTGTGTAATTTGATCATGTAATTTGATGTAAGGCGAAAACCATGAAAATTAAATTGTGGTGAGGTAGCTTGTGTTGGGTGAGTAATTCATGTCATGACACTAGTTGAATGGACATGAAAATATTTTTACCATCTAGGTTAATGAACTTATATATCTCAGGACACATTGATTAGGATGGTAGTACATTTATAGGACCATGGATATGGAAGTTAAGGGTAAACTCATCTAGTTAGATAAAAAAATAATAAATCAAGAAGAGGGAGATGACATGGGTGTGCAACCTACTTTATGATATATATAAAAGACAAAGAGATTATATTACACAATGTTTGTTCATAGGTTGGTTGTTGTTGCTGTGAAAATAATTATCTCTTTAGGGGCCATGATATATTGCTAAATCCCACTCTTATTCTATGAATAATATTCACTACTATTTAGATAAGGGCCTAGATGGTCACATATAATATCATATTCAAAAATCTTCCCTATTTAGGTGAATATGTATATTTGACATGGTGAGACCCACCACTAGATTTCATAATTTTTTTAAGGATATACAATCACCAAAGTAATAAATAAATTCATATTATTCAAGTTCAGAATAATGGGAATTGAATTTATTTATTAAATTTATTTACAAGTTTATTAAATAAATACATGAAAATTTTAAATTAATGAATATTAGTTTAAATATTCCAGTTTCATTTAATATTTGTAGGAAGCACGACCTGAGGTAATGGATTAATTATTATCATGTAATATATTTATTATATTACAGATAAGTGATAATAATTATAAATTATATATATGGCTCATTATAGTAGTCATAATATCATTTTATAGTGTATGAATTATTCGGGGGGTCGGGTAGGCATTTCCAGGTAATTCCATCTCACACAATAAATAGAGAAGGGGTATTTGCTTATGATTATTCATGGTTCTATATATCTACTTATATCTCCTGCTCTCTAGAGAAAGGGGTTTTAGATCCAAGAGCTTAGATTGATATCCCTCTCATGAATTGCAAGCAAGGAAATGTGGTGATCATAAGAGTTTCGAAGGTTTCATCAGAACTGTGCGCTAACACCCGAATTTCGATGATCGGTGCTCCCATAGATTTTTTAAGTGTGTGTGGAAGATCTAGAGGAATTGGGATATAGATTATATGAGCAGTGATTGAAAACGATGAGTAGACGTTGTGCACGACTTTCTATCTAAACCAGGTATTTTATGGTTTTAATTTTGTGCTTAATATTCATCACATGAGATCCTCAGCTTAAATCGGGCAGTAATTTTCCAATACCGGCAAGGTCATGTATATCGTTGATGAAAAAATTTAAAATCCCATTTTTGGGACTTCCAGTGTGTGCCCAGTACCTTCAACTAAGTGGTCCAATTAGATCCAATGGTTCTAAAAGAAATGGGAAAAGGTAAACATTACTTGAATAAATTTGAATATTACAATTCAAATTTGAAATTATAATTTGATCTTGTTTAATTTTATGTTGTTGTGTAAGATATAGATATAAATTAGAGATAAGAGAAGTTGTGTTTGGATATGAATTGAATATAAAATAATTAGATATTATCCATAATTTAGAAAAAGGAATAATAAGAGGAAGAATATAGAAAAAGTGATTATGTCTATTTATTATGCTTACAAAGTGAAGAAGTGGCTTATTATCATATAAGATAAGAATAAGAATAACCCAACTCATAAATAAATTTACATTAATATATTTAATGGAAGACCTTAAAATTTTTATTAACATTTTTTATATTATTGTAAAGTGTGGAATAAACTTGTGTGTGGGGTACACTGAATCATAATTAGAAGACACAATAATGTGAGTTTCAGGGATATACCCTACTTTCTTATACTCACATGATGATTCTAGTGGGTACCGCGATCCTAGAGGAATCCATGTCACACCAAGGACTATCCTTCTAACATTTAGATGAAATCCTTATAATTTTTTTGTGTTCCCTTATGTTGGTGTGCATTTGGGTGTGATATTAGTAAACATCAATATGCCTTAATAGTTGGAAAAGGTTGGTTCAAAGAAACTTAAAAAATTTGAGATCACTAACTCACCCCCCCCCCCCAAATCTTCTCAGTGATCTCCCATAAATCCCCCATTATATTCCAAACTTTTCCACTTAAAAGTTATTATCATACCATGGGAGTTGAGGATGATCACACCTAATTGTTAGGTGATTCATGTTAGATCATGGATACATTAGAGAGTAAGGAGTCCTTTGACTACTTCTCAAGGGTCTTTATCAAATACTATGATTAAATACATGATTTATACCCAATATTAGGTTAAGTGATAAATATTCATCATTTTTTATTATACATGGTATTAGTTTCATATCATTTGATCTTAGGTTCCAGTTTCTTATTGTCTTCCACTACTTGAATAAATGTTATTCAATCCTAAGAAACCCAACAGTAGTATTAGATTAAAACTATTTTTTAAATGATTCTTGAAGTCATGTTTTGAAATAAAGAAAATGGATATTGTGTTTTATATCATTAAATAGAATATCAAATTTGAACAATGGATTTTTTTATGACGTAGGATATCATAATATATGATAAGACCACCAAATATAACATGAAATATCATAACATGTGATATAGTGTAAATATTTTAGTCTCAATATATCATAGTGAACGATATGGAAAAAACTGATATATAACAATATTTATTTCTACTATTACATAACATTAAAACATAACATAACATTACATTGTGATATCACATTTTTTGTAATCCATGATTGGGAACTTCACCATATGATATCGTGATATCATAAAATTCAATTGTTTGTGGCTAAAGGAGATATCATTGGCCAATTCACCCTTATCGTAAAGAACAATATGGTATTTGAAATATGTTATAGATTACGATACAAAGATATCATAAATTATAATAGATATCTAATGAATTATTTATTGTAACCTGCAATAACCTATCATAACATATGATTTAGGGTTTTCACTATATCACAAATTACGACATAGGTGAGTCCAAGAATACGATATAATTGTTTTTTAAATTTTCAATAATAAATTTAATTTTATAATAAATTTTTTTTATAAATTATAGAAAAAATTATATTTAGGTATTTATTTAATTTATAACATTTTTATAAATTAATTAGTTATAAAGTGTTTATAATTAATCAATGTTTATGAAACATTTATTAAATGAATATCTATGATATTAATAGTTAATATCAAATACCATTGAATTATATGTCGTGGATCATAATTTATATATATAGTGTTTATGTGGAAATTATATAGTAGTTTATGAAGTGTTTATAAATTTAAAAATAAGGAAAAATATATAAGATTTTATATTTAATTATTAATGGTTTATATTTTTTAATTTGAAATGTTCAAATTAAAGGCCTTATTTGAGAAATTATTTGAACTATATCAAAAGGAATTTTGATAATTGATATGATCAAGGTTCAAATAATATCAAATTTGATGTATTTTAATTATCTAAATTTTTTACATAATATATTTGAAATATAAAGTGTTTACATTTCATTTAATATCATACATTTAAGTAAATTTCATATAAAAGATAATTTAAAGGATTTTATACTAAAGATAAACATAAAATTTCTATATTTATTTAATTATGAATTGTACAAAATGTGTGGCTAAGTTATAAAGTATTTATAATTTCGTTATTTATAAATTTTTCATAAGTGTTTATCTCTGGTCTAAATTTATGAAATGATTATTTATTTAATTTGATTTATTAATTTATTAATGAATATAAATGTTATTTTATGAATAGATGTATTCTTTAGTTTAATATATTAAACTACTTCTATGAATTATCATATACAGATTTATGGAGATAAATTTGAGGTATGATTATTGATTTAGTATTATTTTACCATAAATCTATATTTTATTAGGTAATGAGCTTGAATTAAGTAGTTAATTATCATTTATACATACTACGTATTATAATTGTGATGGAATTAAGGTTTATTTTGAGTATAGAACCATTAGTGTAGGGACTTTTGGTGGGACTGTTCACTAGTCTAAGAGCTAGGATCTATCTTGAAAAGTTTGGGTTTACTACTCGTCGCTCCATGTTTACTATTATGGGGACTATTAATTTTTTTTTATGATTTTAATACTTTACATGAAAGTGCTTCATGTAACTTATACATTGGATACATTTGGATATGTGTAAATATAGTTATATTTCAGATTGGGTTAGTAACACTTCTATGAGTTGTGTAAATAGTTACACATCAATATAGTTTGAATACACTGATTTTGTAGAAGTAATATGGATTCAAAACTAACTAATTACAAGTATTAATACATGTAAATCGAATACAAGAGTTAATATGGTGAGATATTTAAATCCCCTTGAAAAATACTAAGTGTTAGGTTCTTTCTAAAGTGAACACATGTTAAGACCTTGATCGTCCAAATGTGTAGGTTCTTGATAAATTTGTGTTCCCATGGATTGTCTTATATAAGGAATTGTGTAAATGGATAACCCTATGAGTTGGGTAAACAAATACCATATCAAGATTTGGGTTACACTTATTTGGGAAACCCATTGAGATAGTATACCAAAGGAATAATTTTTATTGAATCCATATGATGGATTGAAATAAATAATAATAAAATCAATTATCCAAGAGTATTATATAACATGATTTTCACAATAGATCACCTAAATAACTAAGTAGTGATAATAATTATAAAGTGGACTCATTACTTGGTGAAATATGAATCATGAACCACTAATTTGTATAATAGATATTTAAAAAGGTTTATTATTTTAATGGGATCACAACTAATAAAAGTTCTTATTAAATGAATGTAAAATATAAAAATCATCTAATAAAATATTTTCTTATAGATAAATGGAATCATCATCATAAAACATGACTTTAAGATCAAACATTGAGAAAGATAAGCTAAATGGAATAAAATTTATTGACTAATATATAAACTTAAGAATATTTCTTAATAAAGAAAAATATTTTTTTGTGTTAGATCAATACTTTTCTAAGTGAAAAAATGTTAAAGTTAATAAAAATGTGAATCTATATTCTTATAAGAAATATAAATAAATTAACTTGAGGTTTTAAAGTCATTAGATGAAAAATTAACTAATAAATTTTGGTCTCTACTCATGTATTCACTATGATTGGGTACGTCAATGACTTGGAGATCCTAAGTTGTCCTTTAAGTCTTGATCTAGAAAGGGAATTTATTATGTAATTATTTTGTAATGGTTTTGAAAATATTAATGTGTTTAATAATTTTTTACCTAATTTATTTTAGGTGTTGAGGATAAATGATCATGAAATGAGATGACTTGAGTTTTTTATTGTATTAATAGTACATATGGGTAAAATATTAATCTAGAAAATGAGATCGAATGGTCTAGTTATTAGATAAGTTTATTGAAACTTAAACAAGGTGTTAGGAAGGAGTGTAAATGATTCCATTGGATAGAATTAGTATAGGTACCTAAAGAAAATTAAAAAACTCCATAGGGAGACCATATCAGGTATCAATGTTATAGAAATAAATTATTTTATTTTAAAGGGTATATAATAAGAAAATTTATAATTTATAAATGTTATAAATATATAAGAATTAAAAATAAAATTAGGAATTGATGGAGTGTGTTGTGTGTATTCAAATATAGTAGAAAAGGAATCTGTTATAGAGATTTTTAAGGAAATAAAATATTTCAATCTCTAAAGGATTAAGAATATGAATTGCGTATTTATATTTTGATTTATATTATATTATAAGATATATTTGTAAATAATGATTATTTTATGAATAATACAATATCATTGATTTGATACAAAAGATCATTTTTGGACCAGTCCTATAACAAGTTTTGAAATGGATACAAGGATAACAATGTTTTATCTAAGGTCAAAGATTTTATCCAAGATATTTGTTAAAATATGAGGGAATAGTTTTCACCACCCATAAGTGTAATTTTAAAATATTAAAATCTCTTTCTTTTGAAATATTTTTATATACACATAGAATGACATTTTAAATATGGTTGGTAATATTTTTTTTGCTAAATATTTCAACTAAATAAAATAAATATTATTTCCTGAACACAAATGATTATATGATTTTATCATTATAATATTGAAATAATATAGTTTCTAAGAAGCTAATGGGTGTGTGATTAGACTTAAATAAGTTTAAAAGTGTAACTCCCTGAATCCATTTTCCCAGAGTCAGTGCATTATTTTATTACATTAGAATGATCACAAGAAATAAAACTCCAAAGGACTGATAGGTTTAGTAGCCTTGGAAATACTAGATACAAACATAAGTTTTACATTACATATTGAAATGAAAAACAAAAAATATTATCCACTTTTAAATCTATAATATCCCCTAGACTATCCCTGTAGTTCAATCATAATATAATTCTTCACTTCTTGGGGAAAATGAAAATAATAAAGGGGTGAGCTCAGATGCTCAATAAGGACAAATAATATAGAAAAATCTATCATAAATAAGCATAAACTTTTTAAGGAAAGGTATAAACATGAAAAATAGGCCTTTTAAACATAATATTTATCATTATATAGAAAGAATAAATCAAATAATTCCATTTAAACATTCAAATTTATATTCTAATAGCTGAATAATCACATGTAATATCAATAACTAATCTCATAAAGAGGAAATATATAATGCCAGACATCATAACCATGTCGTTAAGGCCTCATTCTAAGGCCATAAATAACCATACCATCAAGGCCTTAGGATAAGATATTTGTTTTTATGTTGAGACCTACTGATGCATCTAGGATATATAATGAGCCCCACCCATCACTTATTAAGTGTAATGCATTCCTATTATGAAAGTGGTAAAATATAACATAATCATTCGAATTAAAAATAGCGTACAAAATACTAATACTTTAGCCATAAACCATAAATGGTATAAAAATAGTATATCCAAAATAAAATATATCATAAAACCTTAAATAAAATATGGAATATTGTATCATAATAAATCAACCTCAATTAAGCATAAAATCTGAAAAAGTATGTTTAAATAGATGAAAATAATCTAAAAAAACATTAAAACTCTGAGAAAAATATACCTTTTACTTTGAAATCATTGAAAATACTCACAATTATTAAAGAAAACATTTCTTATGAAAATAAACTTATAATATTGCAAGGAAATATTCAAAATGTTAAGGCATTATAATGGTGTAAAATAGCCGCTCACGCTGTATAAGTTAAAAAAACATTCTTTCCTTAATTTGTCCAAAAGGTCATAAAGCACTACGTTTGGAAAATGCTAGAAAAATTCCTTTCAAGACATTTTTCAAAAATTAAAACATGGTTAAAAATGACTTTAAATAATTTCAGATAATATTTTTAAATACATTTTAAGAAACATGGACATGGATGATAAAGATGTCCCAGTAGATACTTACGTGTAAATAATCTCGGATAATAATGAGATTGTGAAATTAACCCTTACCTTGTAATTTCCTTTAGTAAAAGGTGATTTAAACTCATTTATAACATTTTAATTATGTTATTAAGTTATACCATAACCACATACAAATTTATTATATCATATATGATCCTCTTATATTGTTGTGTTAACAATATTTCAGTATTACCATTGTTTCAGGTGTTAACTGCTTCGTTTTTCTATTCATGTTTTATTATGTAATTTGTGAATAGGATGTATTTTATTAATATATATAATGATATTAATATATTAAATACTATATTTATTCATATTATAAATTTTATGATCATTCTTTAATGGTTAATGTGAAGAATGAATCTCACTGCGTCGCGGAGACGGTATGCCGTACACACAAGCGATGATATCATTTCCTTAATGGTTAAATGGTATGAAATTGGATGGTATATTAATTATTAATAGTAATTATCATGTAATATTAATTATTTATATCCACTATTATAATCATTATACACATCCAAATAAAGTAATGTTGAATAATAAATTACACCATAGTGTGGAGATGGTAAGCCATATGTACACACACATGGTGATATTGTTATTTGTAGGATGGATAAATGGAGGAATATGGTTGTTCCATAAATATAATAAAATCTAAGAATGTATATGATACTGGTTTTATTACTTTTTTTTGGAAACTACATAGTAAGAGAAAGTATAAGAAGAAAATAAATTGAATGTAATTGGTAAAAAATTACCTCTTCTTTGAGCATCTCATTTTGATTTTCACAAAAGGACTCCTTAGGATGACTTTATGCCCAAATTATGGCATATAAAATGAATTTAGAGAAGTTATGAGGATAAAGTTTCAGGGTTTGAGCGATCCAAATGGATTTAGATATGTGGATAAATGATAAGGAGAGGTTCCATTTTATAATAGAGGGGAGAGACACTTTTAGAAACTCCAAAACTATTAATTTATTATAAATTGATTTTTGGTTTCAAATAGATCCAAATTGAGTTATTTATTTAATAATATGAAGATGGTTCAAAATAATCACAACCAATGACTTTTAGGAAAGTTTAGGTCTCAAACGTAACCTTATCTTTTGCGTTTAACCCTTAGTTAAACAGTTGGCCTCTTTCCGTTTCTACTTGTCTTTTTATACTATAGGGTTAATATAAATACTATAAAATGCCAAAAGAATCCAAAATTGGATAACTTATGATATATTTAACATTATCCTATTTTTTTTCTAAAATTGATATTTTTATGAATTTTATAACATTTAGTTAAATATTAATTATTTTAAAGTATCATTTATGTCAATTTTTATACAATTCAATAGCTGCATTTTTAAAATTATCAAAACAACATGATAACTTCAAAACAATACTTTAAATATGTCACTAACATGTATATGTTATCTATAAAATTTGTGTATGTCATTAATTAAGTAAAATTATATTTATTTTAATATTATTAATATCATTAAATTGATTCTTCCTTTAATAATTAAATTATTTCATCATTATTGTGTCACCATTTAATTTAATTATTTATTTCATAAAAATAAAAATAAATTAACATTATGTACACAATAATTTAAAACTAAAAAATACTATTAATAGTTGACCATATCACTTATATATCCTTATATTGAAAATGATATAGTTATTAAAATTTAAATATGACATTTTTAACTCTTCATTAAATAAAATATAATAATTATCCTAATCTAACACAAGTGGCTTAATAAGGATCATAATTTCTACCTAAAATTGATTTTTGTCTAAAAAAATTTATCCAATGAAATTAGGACAAGTGTTAAGGTAATAATATATTATTATAATATTATTTTTACCTTTAATTACCCTTTTTACCTTTAACCATGGTAAATAAAATTCAAATGTTACTATTCATAAAGAGTTATTTAGATCCTATTAGACCACATTTTTCATACTGATTAAAACCATGTATATAAAGTTTTTGAAATTCAATTCACAGAAGTGGTAAAATTATGTTTAATGCTAATCCGCAGATGTGGTTAGAAGGTGGGTAAAAGAGATGTTCAAATGTTTAATAAATTTTTTATATCTAATTCTTTTATAAAAATGATTCATATGACCTATATAGAAATAATATATTTATTATGTATTTATAACGACTTTAAAATAAATTTAATGTAAAATAATTTTCTAAATGAAAAAGTCAGTTTTTTAACAATAATGTAGTAGTTTTTACTATTCATCAAAAATTGAAACATTTCAGAAAAATAAAAAAATCACCATAAGCTAATTTTTAAATTTTTAATTAATAAATGAGGTCTATTTTGAAAAATAAAATTTATAAAATTTATAATTTGGTTAATACTATTCATAACTACTTTTTAAACGGCTAGTTTGATAGGTCATAGTGTGCTTGAACTTGATATTGCGTGTAATGCAAGCTATTGAATTATTTAAAAATAAGCATACCATGGAAGCTTGGGGTGTTACATTCTCCCCTCCTTAAAATAATTTTGTCCTAGAAATTTCTAGAATATCACATTATAAAAATATTCAGTTGGTTCTTCATCATATGTTCCTCAGGTTTCCATGTCGCCTCTTTAATTTTATAGTTTCTCCAAAGAACTTTTACTAGAAGAGTTGTCTGATTTCTCAAAACTTGTTCTCTTGTATTAAGAATATTTATTGGTACTTTGCAGTAAGACTAACTGGGTTCCAGTTCTATTTATTTGTAGGTGAGTATATGCATTGGGTTTGACATGTATTTCCTTAATAGTGATACATGGAACACATCATGAACTTTGGAGAGAATTGGTGGGATTACCAAATGGAAAGCTACAATTCCAATTTATTCTAGAATTTCAAAATTTCTGATGAAACTAGGACTTCATTTACCCAACTTATCTAATCTTATAATACCCTTCCATGGAGATACCTTCGAGATCTCAACATGTCTTATAAAGTTTTAATTGACCGTTCTAATTGTCCATCAGTTTGAGGGTGGTGGACAGTGCTCAAACGAAGCTCAGTATCTAGGGCCTTCCGAAGACTTTTCTAGAATTGTGATGTAAAATGGGGATCATGATCATAAAAAATCTATTGAGGTACACCATGAAGTCTTAAAACTTCATTTATATATAGTATTTCTAAATGTTCAAGTGATAAATCTTCTCTTATAGAAAGAAAATGTACTGATTTGGTAAGAAAATCGACAATAACCCATATTTCATCATTTCTTCTGAGAGTCTTTGGCAGTCCCATGATAAATTCCATCATAATATTATCCCATTTTCACACAAGTAAAGGAATAGGTTGCATGATTCCTCTAGTATGTTGTCTTTCAGCCCTCACCTGTTGACAAACCAAACATCTTGACACATAATTAGCAATATCCCTCTTCATGTTGTCCCACAAAAAATGTTCCTTCAAATATCTATACATCTTAGTGCCAATAGGGTGTATAGAAAAATTGGATCTATGATCATCATCCAATAATTTACTTTTTAGCTTAGGTATAACGAGAACACAAAGTCTTTTCCCAAATTTCAAAATCTCGTCTTCATAAAAGAAGTCAATCAATCTCCCATCAATCACAGATTTAATTTTATTTAAAAAATACTCATCATCAAATTGAGATCTTTTTTTTCCTTTATAGTAAAGATGTTTTGGAAACAATTTAATTTTTTTTTGATGTTTCACCTTCCATGAAAATTCCCATATCTATATTTACTAGATCCATGAACTTAGGATCCTTTTCAACTCTCATTTTATTTATAACTGCATGGTCCTTTCTGTGCAAATCATCTACCACCTTATTTTCCTTCACCAGGTGGTAGTTTATTGTGAAATCATAATCCTTGGGTAGCTCAAGCCATCTCCTTCATCTCATATTGAGTTATTTCTATGAGAAAATATATTACAAACTCTTGTGATCTATATATGTCTGACATATTTCAACATAAAGATATTTTCTTTATATCTTCAAAGTAAATATTACTACTTCTATATTAATATCATGGGTTGGGTATTTTTGTTTATGTATTTTTAATTTCCTTGATGCATAAATAGTAACTCTATCATTCTGCATAAGAACATAACCAAGTGATTTCCTTGATGCAAAACTATAAATCACAAACCCATCATTTCTAGATAGAAAATTCAATATTGGAGCATTGACTAATCTTATCTTAAATTCTTCAAAACATTATTCAAAATCTTTCATCCAAATGAATTTAACCCCTTTATGTGTGAGATTGGTTAATGGGTTTTCCAATCGGGAAACTTTTTGGAGAAAATGCTGATAGTAACCTACTAAACCAATAAAACTGCATACCTCGGTTATAATCATTGGTGATGGATATTATTTTATTTCTATTATATTTACATGATCAAAAGAGATTTTATCCTATAAGACAATATGACCAATAAAAGAAATTCCCTCAATCCATAATTCAAACTTGTTAAAATTCCCATATAGTTCATTTCTTCTAAGAGTCTTCAAAACAATCCACAAGTGGTTCTCATGGTCTTCATATCTTTTTTATTATAACAAGATATCATCAATAAATACTATGAAAAAATCATCAAGATATTCCTTGAAAATTATATTCATTAGATCATTGAAAATAGAGGTTTCATTAGTGAGTCCAAATGGAATTACTGTAAACTCGTAATTACTATACCTAGTTCAGAACGATGCCAATAGAATGTCTTCCTTATTTATATAAAATTGATGATATCTAGAACAAAAGTCAATCGTTGAAAAATATTGAGCTTCATGAAGTTGATCAAACAAATCATCAATGTGAGGTAGATGATACTTTTCTTCATTATAATAGCATTGATTTATCTATAGTCAATCCATAGTCTCATTGATCTATCTTTCTTCTTAAGAAAAAGAACTAGGGTTCCCCATGGAGAAACACTAAGGTGGATAAATCAATTATTACTCAACTCCTGTAGTTATTTCTTTAGCTCTACTAATTACCCAATGTCCATTCTTTAGGGAGTCTTTGATATTGGTCTTTCATTAGGGATTAAATTAATACAAAACTAAACTTCTCACTCTGGGGGATGTTCGAATAAATATTCATAAAAAACATCAATAAATTTCTTTATAATAGGTACATCCTCAATTTGAATATTTCATTGGTCATATATAGATGTTATTTACTATTACTCTTAAAGAATATCATTCAGTAATGCTACTAGGGGTGGATTTTGATAAGAATCTGGTGATGATGTTTCTACTATAAAGATAATGGATTCTACATCTTCCTCACAAATCACAACATCCTTCTTATTAAAATAATTTTTTTCATAATATTTTGATAACCAGTCCATACCTAAGATTATGTCAAATTTGACCATTGGTATGATGATAGACTCAGTATATAAAGCATGTTTTCATGCAATAATGTTAACTTCTTAGCACATCTTTATTTCAATGAGACTTCCCTGAGGGGTTTTGACTAACAACTTCCTTGTTAATGTGAATTGGAAATATCTAATTTTTAAATCAAACTAGGAAGATATAAAGGAGTGAGAGGATCCATAATCAAGTAATGATTTGGCATAATTTGATGAAATGATTAAAGTACCTACCACCACATCATTATGAACTTCAACCTTAGCTGTTTTGATTACAAAATATTGACCTTGACCCCTTAGCCTTTTCTAGGGAAAGTTTCCTTGAATTTTTGCAAAATAATTCTCATAATTTCCCATCTATTTATAATTGTTTCACCAAACATTAATAGCTTCTTTATTCCCCTTACAATCACGAGTTTGGTGGCCTTTTTCTCCACACTTATAACAAACTATCATTCCCTTTAAGAAAGTACTAAGGTGTTTCTTCCCACAATTACTCCAAAGAGGGATGACAATTTTTCAGTTATTCCCCTTATTTCCTTTTCTAGAGTTTTCAGTAGCTCTCTTCTTCTATTGATTTCCTTTCGAGTCATAAGATGTAAAGAATTCATTTTTTGTCTTGATAGTACATGAGACTATATCTTCGTATGATGAAAAATATTTTTGATACTAGTGAACATCAGAGGAATGGTTTTAACCCATCAAATAATTGATCAATATTACTTCTTGGGTTATTTATTTAATATGTAACATGCCTTACTAACCTTGTGAATTTAACTTTATACTTTGCAACATTCTCCTCCTCCTTCTTCCTCAGAATCAAAAAATTTCTCCACATATTTTCACATAGATCACAAGAAAAGTATTTTTCTCGAAAGAGTTCTTTAAATTCCCTCTATTACCTTTTTCTACCTCTTCATCCTCCTTAATGTTTTCAATTAATGACCACCGATGATCTACATCTCCTGATATATGATAGAATTTCATAACAACAAGAATCACTAAATAAAGAAATATTTTCTCTAAGGAACTTATCCATTACTCAACTATAAATGGATTTGTTGTCCCATAGAATGTTTGAGGTTGTTTTTTGATGAAGCGGTCAAATATTGATCCTCCATATTGAGAATCAAGCTACTTTCTACGAGTAAGGTTATTATTCATAACATGAGTCAGTTGTCCCAATATAGCTATAAGTTGTTCAGCTCTAATTGTATCACTAGAACCACTATCATTATCTTGCATAAGAGGGAAATCCATACATGGATTACATACATTAATACGATTTCAGTTCCTCCCACTATTTTCCATTTCTAAATAGTTTCATACACTACATTAGGTTATGAATCATAATAAATAATTTTAAACTAGTAAAATACTTAACATAAATTAAAAAATTTATGCATATCTAATCCATAATCATAAAAATGGTATCTTTAGGGACATATTTACTCATAAATCCTTTATAATGGTTTGTAAAGAAAATGTGAATTATCCTAAGCATATCCCCCAGGAGTGTCAAACTAGGTGTGTAAAAATGCCTGTTGTCGTGTACCAGGTTACCTTGAGTCAAGCCCAAAAAACATTGTCAGAGTTGTTACTCCTAGGTAAATATTTTTCCGAACCACATCCACTTATAGTATATAGATATGGATTTATTTTATAAAAATACTCACATAATTTTTACATTTCCAAAATTTTAGGATGTTCTTATATACTTATCCTCAAATTTTATCTTAGGGAAGTGTCCCCTAATTAAAGTCTTTTATAAATCTAGTTTCTAAGGTTTGTACTAAACTTCCATTGATACAAACTGTAATGAATCAACCAAAGTTTCCCAAATTTAGTGCATTATCTTATTACATTGTCATGAACACAAGAAATGAAATCCCAAAGGACCGATCAGTTTAGTACCATTGGAAATACTAGATACAAATATAAGTTTTACATTAAATCTTGAAATGAAAACAACATATTATCCCCTTTGAAAACTCTCATATCCCTTAGACTATCCCTATAGGTCAATCATAATAGACTTATTCAAGTCTTGGGAAGAAATGAAACATAATAAAGGAGTGATATCAGATTCTTATTAAGGATAAACAATACAGAAGAAGCTATAATAAATAAGCATAAAATTCTTAAGGCAAGGTATAAAACCAAAACAAAAGACTTATAAACATAATATTTAGTATAATATGGAAAGAATAAATCAAATAATTCCATTTAAACATTCACATTGGATATTCTACTAGCCGAATAATCACATGCAATATCAATGACTAATATCATAAAGAGGAAATGCATAATGTCGGACATCATAACCATACTGTCAAGGACTCATGCCAAGACTATGAATAACCATATCATTAAGGACTTATTTTAAGAAATTAGTTCATCACATGAGACCTATTGATGAAACTAGGGGTTATATTGGTCCCCACCCATCACTTAATAATTCCAATGCATTCCTCCTATAAAAGGGGTATAACAGGACATAAAAATTTGTATTCAAATTAGCATACAAAATGTTAATACCTTAACCATAAACCATGAATGGTATCAAAATAGAAAATCCACAATCAAATATATCATAAACCCTATAATAAAATATGGAAGATTGTATCATAATAATTCAACATTAATTAATCATAAAATCTAACAACGGGTGTTAACGTAGATAAAAATAATCAAATAAAATCATTAAAAAATATTTGAGAGAAATATCCCTTTTATACTTTGAAATCATTTCAAAGGTGCACAATTATAATGGATTTTTTTTGAAAATAACCTTGTAATATTGTAATAAAATATTCTAAATGTTAAGGCATCATTACGGTTTAAAATAGCTGCTCGTTCCATATAAGTTAAAAAAACAATTTTTTCTTAATTTGTTGAAAAGGTCATAAAGTACCTCGTTTGGAGAATGACAGAAATATTTCTTAAAAAAATTTTTATAAAAATTTAAAAATGGGTAAAAATTAATTTAAACAATTTTTTATAATATTTTGAAATACATTTTAAGAAATATGGACGTGGATGATAAATATATCCCAGTATATACTTACGTATAAACAATCTCAGATAATAATGAGATCGTGAAATTAACCCTTACCTTGTACTTTACTTTAGTAAAGAGTGAGTTGAAATAATTTATAATGGTTAAAGTATGTTATTAAATTATACTAGAACCATATCAATATTTATGATATCATATATTATCCTCTTATATCATTTTGTTAATAATATTTTAGTATTACCATTGTTTTGGGTGTTAACTACTTCATTTTCCTGTGCATGTTTTATTATGTAAGTCATGAATAGGATGTATTTTATTAATATAAAGAATGGTATTATGGTTATAAATTTATATTTAATCATATTATAAATTTTATGATCATTATTGATTGGTTTATGTGGATAATTAATATCATCGTGTCTTGGAGACAGTAGGTAGTTCGTACGCGTGAGCGGTAGTTTCAATTTCTTAATGGTTAAATAGTATGAAATTGCAAAGTATATTAATAATATAGAATCATTATCATGTTATATAAATTATTTATATCCATTTTACTCATAATTATTCCTATACAAATATAGTAGTGTTTAATAACACATTACACTACAATGTGGAGACAGTAAGTTGTACATACGCATGCATGGTGATATTTTTATTCATAGGATGGATAAATAGAATAATATGGTTGTTCCATAATTATAATAACATCTCATAATATATATGACAATGTATTTATTAATTTTTTTTGGAAACAATATAGAAATAGGAAGTATATGAAGAAAATAAATTTAAAAGAATTGGTAAAATAATTACCTCTTCTTTTAGTGTCTCCTTTTGATTTTCACAAAAGGACTCCTTAGGATGGGTTTCTGACCAATGTATGGACTCTATAATGAATTAAACGAATTTTTTAGGATATGTGGGTAGGGGTTGGCCGATAAAAATGGATTTAGATGTGCGTATAAAAGATAAGAAGAGGTTCCCTTTTATAATAGAGGGGAGGGGCACTTTTGGAAACACCAAAACAATTATTTTATTATAAATTTATTTTCTAGTTAAAATAGCTCAAAAGTGAGTTATTTCAAGGATAAGATAAGGATGGGTCGAAATATTCACAATAAATAACTTTTATACAAGTTTAGGACACAAAATTAACCCTATATTTTGGGTTTAACCCTTAGTTAAACAGTTTAACTCTTACCGTGTCTACTTGTCTTTTTATAATATAGGGTTAATATAGTTACTATAAAATTCCAAAAGAACCCAATTGGATAATTTATGACATATTTAACATTATATTATCTAGTTGGACTAATCTGAGTTTTTTAAAATTTTATAACATTTAATTAAATATTATTTATTTTAAAGTATCGTTACTGTCAATTTTGATACTATTCAATATTTTCATTTTTAAAAATATCAAACCAATATGATAAGTTTGAAAAAATAATTGAAATATGTCACTAAAATGTATATTTTATCTATAAAATTCGTGTATTCCATTAATTAAGTTAAATTATATTTATTTTAATATTTTTAATACCATTTAATTGATTCTTTAATAACTCAATTATTGCATCATTATTGTGTCACCATTTAATTTAATTATTTATTTACTAAAATTATAAATAAATTACAATTATGTATATAATAATTTTATATTTATAAATAATATTTATAGTCAACCATATCACTTATATATTCTCATATTCAAAATGATATAATTATTAAAATATGAATATAACATTTTTAAATCTTCTTCAAATAAAATATAATAAATCTTTTAATCTAACACAAGTGGATTAAAAAGGATCATATTTTTGACCAAAGTTGATTTTTGTTGAAAATATTTTATCCAATGAAATTAGGACAAGTTTTAGGGTAATATTATATGATTATAATATTATTTTTACCTTTAATTACCCTATTTACCTTTAACTGTGGTAAATAAAATTCAAAACTTACTATTCACCAAATATTATTTTGATCCTATTAGAAGAAATTTTCACACTAATTACAAACATGTATGTCCGTTTTTTGAAATTCAATTCCCAGAAGTAATAAAATTACGCTTAATGATAATCCGTAGATGTGGTTAGAAGGCGGGTAAATGTGACGTTCAAAAGTTTAATAAAACATTTTATATCTAATTTTATTATAAAAATAATTATTTTAACATATATTAGACTAATATATTTATTATGTATCTATTTTGAATTTGAAATAAATTAAAAATAAAATAAATAATTTAATGAAAAATACGGTTTTTTAACAATAATGTAGTATTTTTTACTATTCATAAAAATTGAGACTTTTCAGAAAAATAAAAAAATTCACAATAAGATAATTTTGGTATTTTTAATTCAAAAATGAAGTAAATTTTTAAAAATAGTATTTATAAATTTCATAATTTGGTTAATACTATTCATAACCACTTTTTAAACGGCTAGTTTGATAGGTTATGGTGCGCTCGAACTTGATATTGCGTGCAAAACAAGATATTTAATTATTTAAATGGAAGCATAATTTGTAAGCTTGGGGTGTCACAAAAATAAATGAATAAGTAATTATAAAATTCAAATTTCAAAGTGAATTTCACTTTATATCTTATAGATCTTAGTGTATTATAGTGAACATATAATGTAAAGAGTTACATTTTATTACCATGATGATCTCTATAACTCCTTAGGTTATAATTTATTTATTTATTTAATGGTATTTAGAGTGATTTAAATTTTTTGAATGTTTTTGGGTGTTTTAGAGTTTAAAAGTGTTTTCCTTGTGTTTCTAGGTGTTTAGGGTGGCCCAGCTGACTCGGTCATTTCTTAAGGTTGTAGTGAAAGCTGTAATATGTAGACCATGGGTAGCCAAGGGATATATATAGTGTGTTCAAGTGGAAAAAATACCATGCCAAAACTAAGGGATAGTGGAATGGTGGTGTTTTGGAGAGGGTCCGTTCCCTCTACCATTTTTGGAACAATCTACCATGACCATAAGTATAACAACCCATGAATGAGACCATATCATAATTAAATTACTTAAAGAAAATATTTCATTACAATATATTCCCATGGTATTTTAGGTTCAGAGTTTTAGATAATTAATACAAAATATTAATTAACAAAATCCATGTATTTTTTAACTAATGAAAATTTTCCCACTATATAAACATCTGATTAATCCATAAAAAGTTTTTAACATCTCCCAAAAATTCTTCACACTAGATACTCTTCTAGACATATCATGCCTATTAATTTTCTTCATAATCTAGGTAAATGAAAAAAATAATAAATGGGTATATTAGATACTCAATGTGGTTAAATATAATAGATAACAATCAAAGATAATACATTCTCATAAAATAAGAATGCGGGTATAATTATAATACATAAGAAAATCCTAACCAACAAAGCATAGATAATAAATAATGGAATGATTTATGAAAAAACAAAATAATTTCCAAATATCAAAATGAAATAATAATAATAACTTAGATTAGATGCATAAAACAATAATCCAAAATAATTGGAGAAGTGTGGAATATCGTAGAAATGAGGCTTAAATGTGTAATGTAACATAACATGAAAATAAATGAAACTTATAAAGGTTGAACAATTATAAGAATGGGAAAACTATGAGAAAACTCATTATACCTATACATTTTTTTAACAAACTCATTATTTACATGAATTAAAATTTGAGAAAATTTATTATTCTCATGCCATTTACAAGTTGATTATGTCCATTACTTACTATATTATGAGATATCAAATTTAACCAACGAATTAAAGGGTTATAAAGGAACCTAATTATCATCAACTATACATATAAGTGCCACTTGAAATAAACCATTCATCATATCACAAATATCCCATATAAAGAATATGGGTTTCACATATTTTAAAATAGAATCATGTAAGTAAAACATTCATAATTCCATCAATAATTAGAACATGATATACCCCTAGAAAAAATTTGGTATCTAAAGATATTAAGTAACTTTATAGGTAAATACACTTAAATAAAGATTATACAACATATGGTATTTATATAATATAGATAAAGGATATATGATTACATTAATAATTTTCTAAATCAATCTATGTATGGTATCTAGGTAAACACCCTTTAATCAATTTATGTAAATATAGAGTGTTTCAGAGGAATGATATTGGAAGAAAAATCATAAAAATTTAATGAATATGAAAGAAAATGGCAGAAATATATTTCTATAAGTTTAATCCCATAAAATATTATAAGATAATTTATAGGGTAACTCGTGAAAGAAAATTTCATAGGGAATAAATATTTTTGAGATATAAAAATTTAAGTCAAAATATAAAAGTGGTTTTAAAAAATGTTTCTAACATTTTCATAAAAGAAGAAGTTCTCGGTCACTTTCAAAAGTTTTTTTTTGAAAATTTGATGTGAGTTTTTTTGAAAACATTTAACATTAAAAATAATCCTTTGTAATTGATCCTTGAAAATACATAAAGTTTATTTCAAGTAATTATGGAGTTGATAATAAGATAAACTACATAGAAGCAAAAAAATTTAAAATATATTTATCGAAACCCACATCATAAAAATATATAATAAATATTCCATTTGAAAGGTGGAAAATATAAATGTGATAGTTTCATGAAATAACACATTATTTTGTTTCAAAATATAAAGGATAAAATTTTTAGGAAGAGAAATATGGGTTAGGAGGGGGAACCATCATTAAAAAAGGATGAAAATTATTCTAAAAAATGATTTACTTTATGAGAATTTTTTTTATCAAGGTAAAAAAATTAAATTAAAACTTAATTTTCCATGATAAAGGCATAAAAATTATGATGAAATAAAATCTTAGTGTGTAAGAAACCAAACATGGAATAAATAAGTTCAAGAAGAAGCATTATAACATAATCTAGGGAGTTGAGTTTACAAAAAATCTTAATACTTTGGTTTCTTTTGATTGAAAATTAATTTAAAGAGAGAACATTATATAGCTCTTAAAAACCATGAATAATTTGGTAAAATACACTCATTAATAATTATACACACCATATTAAATATATCATGGTGCACAATAATAAAAATGTCTCAAGAAATATAATTTCAGGCAAAGAACCCCTTACTTAATTCCTGAATACAACTAAAGAGATTGAATATCACGTATAAAAAAATAACTATATTAATCACCTATTTTATAAAATTAATCACATATATAATATATATTAACTTTATTTATAGTTATTATCTACATGTGTATTAGTTAGTTATTATCTATTTTCAATAATGAGTTTGAGTAATATTGATTGTTTTGAACTAGTGTTGAAGTAGCGATGTTGTTATTCATTATTCTCACAAAGTTAATCATTAAAAAATCCTAAAAGGTAATATAATTAATTATTTATAATTTTATGATTTAATTATATGGTATTTTTGGTTATTATTCTTAAATATTAAATCCTTAATGATCATGTTTTGGTGATTTTGAATGAATAGATGTTATTATATTAATTAATTGGATTAATATTAATGTTAAAATTATAAAACAAAAATTAAATAATTATTTACTTATTTATATATATATTATCATTAATTAATTTCTCATAGTAATTCATGAGATTATTTTATAGGATTGTTCAATTAGGTGGTTAGACCGACCCAAATATGAACATACCATAATTAATGGATGAGTATGGTTATGATATAAGTTTATTTTGGAATAGTATCATTATTATAGAAGAATAATGATATTATATATATATATATATTTAATATTTTGAATTATATTTTTAGATATTTTAATAAATAACAAAGAAAATATATGAAATATGAGATATGCTACTTGGTGGAGGCGGTAGTTCACACAGATTCACAATTAATGTTTTCATTTTTATTAATGGGAAAGGGGAAAGGTGGTAATTGATTATTAACATAGCATAATAACATTAATTATACAAAAAATAATACTTAAATTATATATTAATTAAAAAATTAGTTTTGTAAATGTAATATTTAAAAGAAAAGAAATTAGGGAATGATTAATACTCACATTGAGAACCTAAGTTTTTCCTTAGATAACTCCTTGTAAATGGAGAACCTAGGCCAAAACTATGTTTTCATAATCTTAATAAAGTGAAATAAGATTATAGGGGAATAAAATTGGGTATATTTTCTACATGAAACCAAAATTTTGAGCTTCCTTTAAAGGGTGGTGAGTGGCCCCTTTTATAAGTAATGAGAATGAAATTTTTGTAATTGTTCCATATTAGTACAAAGGGAGGACATGTTTTACAAGTAATGAAAAATAAAAAATGGATAATAATGTAGTGTATATAATTTTTTTTGATCCACATGTGAAACATTAAATTAGAAACATTTTTTTAACATGTTAGGACTTCTACCCGTTTTGTTAACTTATTTTAACTTTTTTGGCTTTTACTGTAGTAACTAGTTTTTACATAAGTAATTCATTTTTTTGCATAAAAATAAAAATGTAACTTTTTAAATAATACATACCTTATAATTCCAAATTTCAAACCAATTTTATCATAGTCACTTTTTAAAAGTGACAAAAAAATATTTTCAAAATAATAAATTTATAATCTATTAAATATAGTTTTAGAGAATTGTGTAACTTTAGTTCTAAAATATCAAACATAGGTTTGAAAACTAAAGTAAATAATTTTAAATTTTAAATATTTCTTATAAAATTTATATTTTCCCTATTTTAGGGTTTCATAAAATTTTAAGTTGTACTTATATACTAATAATGCCATAAAAGTCACAATATTTGTAAAAACAGTATTTTGAACTATTCACCTAAAAATCAATCTTTTCATAAAAATATAAAAAACTCACACTAAGATAATTTTCAAATTAAAAATTCCAAAAATTTTATATTTTTATATAATTAAAATTATAAAATTTATAATTATTTTAAATTAAAATAAAAAATATAAAGAAAAAATTTTATTTGAAAAAATATACTTTTTTGAAATTTAAGTGTTCTTGATATTATTTTATACCAACTTATAATTTAAAGAATAAAATATTATATATTATCATAATAATCATTTATATGTTTTATATTTAATATATTAACATTTTAAACTGCTATTTTAGAAAGAATAATCTTTTTTAATCGTATTAGTTATTTATCCTCTAAATGTTATAATTTTTAATTGATTATTATCTTTTTATTTACTAGAAGTTTTATTCTCATTATGATTTTATTTAATAATGTTTATATAATATATTATATATCATTTTATTTTATTTTTTAATGTAGAGAAATCAATTATTTCTTAAGGAAAATACATAGTGAAATATTTGGTCATTATATCCCGTGTAAAAAGATTGAATCCTTATAATTTTAATTATTCCAAACTAATTAAATAGTTAAGGGTATCCATAAGATATACATGAATTTGTATTTATTTTTTAATGAGGTTTCATCCTTAGTATACTTTGTGTGCCTAGTGAACTCATCTTTTTTATTATAATAATAATATAAATAATGTTGACCTTTTATTTTATCCAGTTGTGTAAAATAACCCAATATAATGGGAGTAATTTTTCTTAAGATGTTTATAATAAGACTTGTATTAATAGGTAGTGATGGGTATATATGATTTTATTATCTTGTGAAATAATCATGGACTATATTTTAAGAGATCCTATCCATTCCTAATATTACCTCAATCTTTACTAAAGGAAGGATAATATGATTTTATAAGAAGCACATTCTTATAAACATATATCAGAGTGAACTTATATAGTTAGTATACAATAATCATGCTACTATAAGTTTTTTTTAATAATTCAAAATATTTTAAATGAGTAAAATATTTTATGTTTTTAATAACCATTCTAGGTATGGAGGAATAGGTTGAAAAGAAATGAATACAACACTTATAGTTATTAATTTGGTGATTAGTTTTTCTCATTCCATATAATTTTTAAAACTCACTTCCATATTTGCGGTTGCATGAAATTTCAATTATCTTAGAATATTTTTGTTCCTATCATACTTATTAGACATTTTATTAGGTAATTGACTTGACTAATTCCCATGTTCCACATATTTAAGACATTAAACTATTTATATTACCTCATGAAGAACTCTATTTCCATTCATAGTTTCCACTAAGTTCTTTTCTTTTCCTTGTAAATTAGTTTCTCTCTCCTCATTTTCCACACATAAAAAATATCATAGTTCCATTGAGAGTTATACCTAGTGCTTATTCCTATATTTTTGACATGTAGGAAATTGGTAATTCTTAACTTCATTATATTTCTCACTCGAACATCCATGATAATCCATCATTCTCTTATTTGGTTTGTTTAGGAATTCAATTATCTTCGTATTATTAATCATGATTCATGATAGTTTTTTTGGAATAATAACAAGTCTTATCACTTAATTTCTCATCCTATTAGGGTTTTCATTGATAATATATATATTATCCATGGAATCCATTATTAACTTGATTACTTTAGGCTTTAGCCATTACTAGAACAAAAATGAGTTAATTTTGAGTGTTGAAAAATTAACACCATAAGAGAATTATTGAAAGATAAATGTATGATAAATTAAAACTAAAAATGAATTAAACGTAAAAATTATTACATTATCTTTTAGTTCAACCTAAATCAATCTTCGTTTAATGTAGGATTATTTTGGTTGGGTTATCTCATATTTCTTAAACTAATTCCTTAACATAATAAATCATTCATAATGGATTATAAAGAGAATGTGATTAACCAAAACATATCCCCTGAGACTATTTAGCGAGGTGTCCAGTCTTAGACCTACTCATCATGTACTAGAGTAATGATTGAGTAGATACTCGACCAAACTTTTTCAAGGTGATTTCTACTTGAGGAATTTTTTCTATAACCACATACACTTTCTAGTATCTAGATAGGGATGTAATTTCCAGGATAACTACACAATATCTATGTTTCCAAAACATTTGGATGTTATCTTCTACTTATAATTATCTTATAAACCTATCTATAGTGATTTAAATAAATTAATTTTATCTTAATCCCAAAATTATTTGATGTCACCTAAACTAACCTAAATGGTTATATTTAACTTTAAAATGATGATCAACCTTAAATTATCACAACTTAATAACATTTATATCATCAACCAATAATGAATTAATCTATAAAGTTATTTAAACCATACCATAATAATAACTATGAAAACCAATGAATGTGATTGTATACTAATTACACAACTTAATGGAAGTATTTCATTACAAAAATATTCCATGATCTTTTAGGTTTTTAGTTTTATAGAATTAGGAATAAACTTTAACTAACAAAACCCATATCCTTTTAAAATAATGTAAATATTTTCCACTATATTAACAACTACACATTTAATAAAAATTATTCAACATTGCAAAAAAATTCTCTAAACAAAATAATATTCTAGACACATCATATGTATTAATTTTCTTAATAAACAATAAAAATGTAAACATAAGGAATGGGTGATATCATATTCTTAGTAATGGTAAACATCAGAGATAACAATCAAAGATCATAAGTGAGAATAAAATGAGAACATGGGTATTATCGAGATATAAAAAAATTTCACCTAACAAAGAATAGATCATGAATCATTTCATAAATCACGGAATAACATATAAATTATGCATATCAAGGAGGGAAATAATAATAACATGGATTATATATATAAAACAATAATATTGAATCATTGGTGTAGTGAGGAATATCTTAGAAAAGAGGCATAAACATGGAATGTAACATATCCTAAAAAGAAAAGAAACTTATAAATGTGGTATAATCATAAGTATGGAAAACCATGTAATAAAAATCATTATGAACACACCTTTGTAAATGAAATAATTATGTCCACACATTAATTTGTGATAAAAATTATTATTCCCACACATTTATAAACAAATTCATTATTCCCATGCCTTACTATCTCATGAGATATAAAATGTAACCAATGAATTAGAGATTGATATAGGACTCCGCCTGTCATAATACATACATATGAGTTCCACTTGAAATAAATAATTCATCATATCATAATGAAACCATAGAAATAAAATGGGTTTCATATTCTTTTAAAATTAAATAATGTATGGAAAAATATTAATATTTACATAAATAATTATAACATGATATACCTAGGAAAATAAAAAAGTATCTAAAGATATTTAGTAACTTTCTAGGTAAATGACCTTAAATAAAGATAATAGAGAATATGTTATTTACACTTTATAGGTAAAGGTTATACATTTAATTCAATAATTTACTCAATCAATTAATGAATAATCTAGGTTAACACCCTTCAATCAAGGGAATTAAATATAGAGTGTTCAAAGAGGGAATACATTGGATGAAAAATCATAAACAATAAATAACTAGGTAAGAAAAATGAATTAATGTATTTCCATAAATTTAATCCCCAAAAATAGTATATGAAAATTTAAAGGGTTATTCATGAAATTAAATCTCTAATGAAATAAATCTTTTTTAGATAAAGATGAAAATTGAATCAAAACCATAAAATGATTTTTAGAAATATTTTATAACATTTTCATAAAATAAAAAGTTATGAGTCATGTTAAGAAAATATTTTTTTGAAAATGTGATGTGAACACATTTGAAAAAACATTACCATTAAATAAAATCACTAACGATGGATCCTTTAAAATACATAATGGTTGTTTAAAGGAAACATGGAGTGGAAAATAAAATAAAAAATCATGGAAAGAAACCCATTTAAAATATATTCATTACAACCCACAATGTAAAAAGGGATAATAAAGATTAAATTTGAAATATGAAAATTGAAATTTGAAGATACCATTAAATAACATGTAATTGAGTTTCCAAATATCAAGGATAACATTATCAGGAAGGGAAATACTGACAAGGAGTGTAGACTGTCTTTAAAGAGGATGATAATTATTCTAAAAAGATGATATTATTTTTGAAAAATAAATTTTATAAAGGTGAAATATTTGAATTTAAATTTTATTTTCTAGAATAGTGGGAGATAAAATACTATAAAATAAATTCTTATGTTGGATGAAACCAATCATGGAAGAAATAAGTTCAAGAAGAAGCATTATAACTCAACAAAGCGAGTTGAGTTAACCAAAGCCCTTAAAATTTTAGTATCTTTTGAATCAAAAGACATTTAAAGAGAAAAAAATGATATATATATTAAAACCCAATCAATAATATGTTAAAATTAATTAATTAGTCAATAATAAAACCATATTAATGATATCTTGGTGCAAAATAACAAAAATTTATCAAGAAATTAAATTTGTGCCAAAGAACCACTTACCTTACTTCCTAACTCCCATTAAAGTGAATGAATCTCATGTATAGAAATAATAACTATCTCAATCACCTATTTATAAATTTATTCATATATATAAAAATTTATAAATTTAATTTATAATTTTTCTTCATATGTATATCAGTTAATTATTATCTATTTTTAATATCGGGTGTGAGTAATCTTGATCATTTTGAACTAGTTTCATTTTAATAATGTTGTTATTCATCCTTATACAAAATTTTATTATTCATATAACATATAAGGTACATAAATTTATTATTTATATTTATTTATAATTTTATAATTTCATTATATGGTAATTTTGGTTACAATCCTTAATGATGAAATCAACGATGAGCATGTTTTGATGATTTCTATCAAACAAATGTTGTTATCTTAATTAATAAGTTTAATATTAAAATTACCATTAAAGAATGAAAATTAAATAATTATTTACTTATTTATATAATATATTATCATTAATTAAGTTATATATTTGTTCAATTAGGTTGTTATACTAACCCAAACATGAACATACAATAATTAATGGATGAGTATTGTTATGAAAGTGGTTTCTTTTGTAAAAATATTGTTATTATAAAACCATGATGATATTATTTTTATATTTCTAAGGTTTTGAATTGATTTTTTTATATTTTAGTAAATAATAAATAAACTATATAAAAATGAGATAATTAACTTTGTTGAGGTGGTAGTTTTCACAAATGAACGATTGATGTTTTCATTTTTCCTAATAGAAAAGGGATAAAGTAATTAATGATGATTCCATTAGTACAATAAAATTAAGTATATAAATAATAATTATGCTACTATATAATAATGTTAAAATTAATTCTATAGAATTAATCTTGAAAATAAAATAAATCAGGGAAGGATTAGTACTCATGTTGAGAACTTGAGTTTTCCCTTAGAGGACTCCTTAGAAATAGAGGACTTAGGCCAAAATCTTGTGCCCAAAATCCTAATTAAATTAAAGAGGATTATAGGGGAAGAAAAAAATTATATTGTTTAAATGGGAAATATAAAATTTTAATTTTCATGAAGGGGAGCTGAGAGGCCCCTTTTATAAGTTGTGAGAATGGATTTTTTTATAATTATTTCATCTTAATATAAAGTCAGAACATGTTTAACATGTTAAGAAGAATCTAAAATGGAAAATAATGGAGTAGGGATAATATTTTCTCAATAAAAACCTAAAAAAATAGTTATAAATATTTTTAAAATATTTTAATCCTTTTACCCCTTTGGTTAACCCATTTTACCCTTTTGGATTTTTCCATAGTAACTAGTTTTAACTTAAGTAATTGATTTTGTATGCCTAAAAATAAAATGGTTCTTATTATATAATATCAACCTTATAATTCAAAAATATAAATAAATTTTATTATATTATTTTTTCTAAAAATGAAATAAATAAGTTTTAAAATAATAAACGCATAATGTATTAAAAATAATTTTAGAGAATTGTGTAACATAAATTCTAAAATTCATAACACGGGTATGTAAAATAAAATAAATATTTTTAAGTTTAAAATATATATTTTAAAATACACATATTCTATATAATTTTTTTTCATAAATTTTCATGTTATAATTATGTACTAATAGTTTCATTAAAGTCATGATATTAATAAAAATAGTTTTTGAATTATTCACCTAAAAATCAATATTTTTTAGAAAAATAAAAAAATAACACTAAGATAATTTGTAAATTATAAATTAAAAAATGATAATAATTTTATATAATTAAAATTATAATTTTTATAATTTTTTTTAAATTAAAATTTAAAATATAAAGAAAACTGATGTTATTTAAAAATGTCCTTTTTGAACATTAAATGTTCAATAATTATTCCATAGAAATTTATAATTTAAAAAAAGTAATATTATATATTATCAAAATATTTTTTTTGAAGTTTTTAATTTTATTTTCTAACCCTTTAAATAGTTATTTTATAAATAATATTCCTTTTTAATTATATTAGTTTTTTATCCTCTAAATATTAGAATTTTTAATTGGTTATAATCTTTTTATTTACTAGATTTTATTATTCATATAATTTTTTTAATAATGTTCATATAATATATAATGAATATTTTTAGTTCAGATATTCATTTAGATAAAGTTAATATTTATTTGAGGAAAATACATTGTGAAATTTTAGGTCATTACATTAATGGCGCGTTGTAGATGGTCAAGGCAAGGGGTCGATACCCCTCTGCCATTTATAAGAAAACTGCATCATGGTACCCAGACCATGGTATAGTAAGGTTTCCTTGATAAGTATTATTTCATTTCCCTTGTACCATTCCAAAACCCCTAGTCTGTGTATTTTTGAAGTTTTGAAATTCCCTTTTCCCTCAATCTATTTTAGAGGTTTTCCCCCTTATCCCACCCTCTCTTTCTTATACGACACCCGGCTGTACCCCCTGCCCATGTGTACCTACCCTTCTATGACCTTACCTCTTCCTTTGAGTTTCCACTCTATTCCTTTATGATTAAAGTATTAATATTCAAGGTAGGGAATCTTATTCCCTCTTTTCTCCTTCTTTATTATTGGATCTTTAATTTTAGAACCTTTGATTTCTTGAATTATAATTTTTTTGAGACCTAATGATAATATTATAAAATTATATGGGATTTATAAGGGCAAAATAATATTTTAAATTTTTTATAAAAAGTAAAGGGTATTTACATTTTAGATATTGAGTAAAATATTATTTTATTTAACTATGCTCACTATGAATTTGAGAAATTTATTGAAAGGACTTTATAAATGAATTATGTGATTTATAATGGTGTTCTTGTCTTTTAAGAGAACTATTAATGGGTTATTAATTTTTACTAGTAATTTAAAGTCATACTTAAAATTACAAGTATCAATAAAGTGTTTCATGAATGATTTTGGATAAAAATGAGAGGTTTTAAAATTCCATTTTATGCATTAAATGGTTATAAACATATACATGGTTATATATATATATAATCATGTATAAATTCTTATGTGAATATGATAATTTTTTCTTTGAAAGGAATATATATATATGTGTGTGTGTTTAAGTGTATATGGGTATAATGTTAGAGAAAAACATTTTGAATTTGGATTTGATACTCAAACTGAGTTTTAGAATAAGTTTTTAATTGGATTTATTATATAAATTATAAAGGCCAGTTTGGCATGATTTACATTCTTACTATTTTTTATAAATTGTGTTTTAATTAGTTATATCCAGTTTTTTGGAAGTTCTGATGAATTATTATATATCACTTAGGTGTGTAAAATTTTTCTCTTGAATTTAGGAATAAAATGTTTTAAAGTTTCATGAGGAATTTGATGAGTGTAATGGATTACAACGAGTTCATTGAATGGGGATAGAACATGGGAACACAATTACTTAGGTGGGAAAACTAGGAAAATTATACAGGGAAAAGGTCTCCCCTCCCTAGCCTTTAGTCTATATCACAATACAAAATAAACAAAATATGATGTGAATATAGTTACCATAAGGACTTTTGATTCATACTCCCAAGTGGCTCATGCAAGGGAATGATATGTATGGTTCAATCACTGAGAGTTTGAGGATTATAGAATGAAGCCCTAGCCTTAGGTTACCTTGGGTTTCACCATGGTAATTACTCTCATATGCCTCTACTTTTTTGGTAGTTTTTTTGTCATTACCTTTTAGTGCCCTGTAATTTAATTTTAATTAATTTTATTTATTTTTTTCTTTTACCTTATTCACTTATTTAAATTAGTTTCAAAAAGCATTAAAAATGATCATTTATTAAATAATTCAAAAATGGTTTTGAAATAGGATTTTTTTATTTCAATGGCATAGGTTGATGAAATTTTTATATGTGATTGTTTCAGTTAAATTAAAAAATAAAATAAATTATATAAATTATATGTGATATTGGATTTTCTTATAAAATGGAAAGCCTTTTTAATATTTTTATTTTCAAACTATATTGAAAATAAATCATTAATTAAATGGTAATCACGTAAAAATGTGGGTGGTTAATTATTGGGAAATTAATTGTTTATTCATATATATATATATATATATTAGTTTTAGGTTCTAGAAGAATATGATCACTCTTTAAGTTTTTTTAATTTCAAGTTTGATGGTGACTCATGAAGTCACATGGAGGTTAATTAGCTTTCTTATTTTATTTTTACTTATTTATCACATCATGTAAATTATATCTATCTACTTTCATTAATTTTACTGAGGAAACACTTTATATCTTAATACTAAGAGATATATCTCATGGTTTTTATATGTGATAAGAGTTGCAAGGGAGATGAGGGAATTTTTTTATTATTTATATTTAGTTTTTCATGCATCTGTTATTTGAAGATTTAATTGAACTATTTATCTATTTTTTGGTGTGGATTTAGATTATATATATGGGTCATGTAATAATTTCTTTAAACAAATTTCTACTTATTAAATCATATTTATTAGAAAAAAATCATCTTCGTTGACTGGTTGTGATAACTTCAACACTTTTCATTAGACTAAAGGGGTGAGGGATGCCCCTAAGGTATGTCGCAGGCCAGATCGAGTGCCTAGTTGATGGGTGGCTGGATTTGGTTCATGAAAAAATGGAATAATAACCTGGATTATGATTGGGTAATAGTTTCTTAATGTGAACTTTTATTTAATTTTTTTGTTAAATAGATATTGAATTATTGAGTCTCTAGAGGTTGGTTATAAGTGGGTCCTTTACCATGATCCACCATGACGATTCTTGAGTTACCTGGGGTAGTTTGGAATTTTATTTTGAGTTTAGAATTTTATTTTTATTATCATTGATGAATTTTTGGTCCTCATTGGTATTTTATGACTTTCCTTGGGGTTTTTTTTGGATTTTATAGTGAAAACATGATGTGGATCATTGGTGTGAGGTTCATTTTCATTGCTTAATAAAATGGGTAGTGACCAAACACTTGACCTTGAAATGTAATAGTAATTATTAAAAGATAATACCATATTCCATAAAAGCATGTTGTTGAGTCAAGCATAGTTGTGCCACCTATTTGTATTATTTTTTAGACTTATCTTGAGGAAACACCAATAGCAGGGAATGAATCGAGAGAGTCCTGGTGATGTGTTGGTGATATGAAATGTATTGTTTTTAAGTTTTTTGGTGTGTTTTTTATGTGTATGTAGTGAAATTTGTTTTGTATTGAGAAATAGATGTTTATAAAGCACTAGTTTTTGAAACCATTTTAAATTATTGTTTAAAAATTATTATTTTTTATTTTATTACAAGTTATTAGAAATGTGGATTATTTTTATAAACACCCTTCCCTAGTATCCAAGAGTAGGTGGTTACTTTATTTCATTGTAACAGTGTAAAAGGAATAACATTATAAAGAACCTAATAGTTTAGTAGTCTTTTAAAACTAGATACACACTTCAATTTCACATTACATTTGAAAAAATAGAATTAAAAATAGTATTTTTTTGAGAACACCATTATCCCTGTAAGTGTATCCCTACATATCAATCATAAAACACTTCACAGAATCCCAAGGAAAGGAAGCATAAGAAATGGGTGATCTCATATACTCAATAAGGGTATGTGTATAATGTAAGATATCATGAATATATAAGGAATAATCAATATAGAAAGGTAAAAAACTAAAAAATAAATTACATTTAATCAATAACTTGAGCATAAAGAATAATATGGTTGGAATAAATGATGATCAAATAATTATATATAAATAATCATATGATATTGAAACTTATACATGGATATCAAAAAATAATAATAAAATGGACATCAATAACTAATCTCATAATGATGGAACACATAATTTTTGGCATCATAAACATACCTTTAAGGTATCATCCCAATACATCTTACAAAATGGGTAAGGCCTCAACCAAATACTAAATCTCATTTGTCTCATGGTATCTATTAATAAAAAGAGGGGATATAGTGATCCCCTACTATAACTTACAAATTCTAATGAATTCCTCACATAAGAGGGGTGAAACATAATCAAAATAATAATTCATATTTAAAAACTATCACATGAAATGTTGATAATTTCACCAATCAATAAATATAATCATATACCATACAGAGTAATATGGAGAATGGTATTAAAATAATATATCCCCAGTCAAACTAATTTTAAAACATCTAGAGAAATGATAAGGATGGTATGATTACATCATATCCATAGTATATCATAATTAATATAATTTTTGTTGTCGTTCATAAATATAAATACCATAAAAATGTCATTAAAACCATTATTGAGAAAAAATACCCCTTTTAAATTTGAAAATATATTTTAAAAACTAAAAATTTATATAATATTAGGAACAATATTCATTAAAAAGAAGCATGGAAACTTTTAAATTATTCTTCAAATTAATGAGAGGTCATGATGGTAGGAAATTATATTTATTTTGAGTATGTTAAAATAAAGATTCATTTCTTGTTTTCAGTAAAAATTCAATGAATTACCTCATACAATAAACAAAATGAAGGTTACTTTTAAACCATTTTGTAAAAATGTGGGTAAAAAATTCATTAATAAAATATTGGACTACAGAAAAAAAAATTAAATTCATTTTAAGAAAAATATTGATATGGGAGAAAAAGATTCCCAATAGAGTAAAAAAGTCATTTTTTCTTAAAACATGGTTTCAATATCTTAAGTATTTAAAGAGTGTAAAGTGAAAAAAACATTTAATTTTAAAAAATAAACATATTATAAGAAAATATATTGGGGTTAATATATGAATATTAAATAATTCCCCTATTGTAAACTTTAACATAAACAATCTCTAATAATAATGAGATTATGAAATAAACTCTCACATTAGGATTGATTTCCTTCATATGTGTTCAAACCTCATGTATAACATATATATATATATATATATTATCAATATATTAAATAAACTTGATCACATATATAATACCATATATTATTTACATATAACTTTTTTATCACCTGTTTATTAGCAATTCTTTATTAAATTCCTTATTCTGGTTGATAATTGCATCATTATTCATATATGTTTAGCTTCAGTAGTTTTGGTCCTTTTTCTTTGATCATGGTTATATTATCTACATAATGTTTAAAATTATTTAAATATAATATATATCCATTATACACATATTTATATTCACCCACAAAGGTTATAGATAGAAAATTTTATTACATTGTTCATAGAGATGGTAGGCCATACATACACATGAATGTTGTCTCCATTTTTTGACGAATGGAGAGAAAGAAAGATAAATAATAATTAAGATTTCTAGAATCATTATTATGTCATATATATCATATATATATTCGTTTAATATATCCTCATTACCATCTATTTCAAAAAAAAATGAAAAATTTATCACATCTCTTCGTGGTGGAGACAGTCCACACGTATGCATGGGCGACATTATTGTTTTCCAACAGATTTAAAGGTAAGAAGATAGATTTTATAATATAATTCCAAAAGTACAATTATTTAATAAATATAATATATAAATATTTATTTATAGAAATTAAATCTATCAGTATATTCATCCACGAGAGGTGGTGATGGAAAATGAATTACATTGGTTCATGAGGTGGTAGTCTTCCATACACACGATTGACAGTTGTGTTTCCCATTTGATAGAAGAGGGGATGGATTTAGGTTATTAAATTGACATAAAAAAATCTCATTATATGTTAAATAATTTTTTTTATCATATTTGGAGATGATTTTTATGGGGTATAGGAATAAATAAAACAAAAAATAATGGTTAAGAACTATAACTCTTCTTTGGACAACCTCTTTAGTATTATACCTAAAGCCATAATAAGATGGTTTTATAATAAAAAAATAGACTCTCATTAATTTTTAGGGATTTAAGGAAGTTATTTGGGAAATTATTTTCTAAGTAAAAATTCCTTTTAGCTATGATGATGAGAGGATAAGATATGTCCTTTTATAAGTGATAGGAGGGAACCTTCTTGAAAATTTAGAAAAAGAATAAAAAATGATAATTTATTCCCATGAAAAAATATTCCAAATGGACATAAAGGTAAATATGATATAGTATAAGGTCAAAATATGGCTATAAAATAGGAATTATACATGTTTAATTTTCAAAAAACCCTTATCTTTTGGTTTAACCCCGCGGTAAACCTGTTTTAACGTTAATCGTGCAATTAATTTTTACTTTTTTTACTATTCATTAGGAAAAACATTAATTTAAAATTATTAAATAATATTTATTATTATTATTCAAAATATTTAATCCATTTTATTAAATTAAATTCACATAAGTTGAATAACTTAATTTAAAATGAAACCCGTAAGGGTAACAGAAAGCGATTTCCAATGAAAATGTTTCCTTTAATAAAAAACGTTTTTATATCAAATTTCAATAGATAATTGATTAAAATAATATAAATTGTATTAATAATAATATAATTATTCTAATTTTACTTTTAAAACAATTTTAAAATAAAATAAAACTTTCTAAAATCATTAAATGAAAAGACAACTTTTAATAAAAATCAATATTTTCATTATTCATCGAAAAATTAATCGTTTCAAAAAATTATCAAAAATTTAATCTAATATAATATATACATATAGATTCAAAAAATTATTTTCATTTTTTCAAATAACTTTTCTAAAAGTCTAAAATTTTAATTTTAAAATAAATGCACAAAACACTACAAAACCGTTTTTATGAAAAAATACAGTTTTTATGCTTAAAACATGATTTATTATTATCTCATGCCTATAAATTATTATATGAATGATAAAAAAAATTATTTAATATATAATATATAAATTTTTTTAAAATAATTTATAAATAGTGATTAATTTAATTTATTATGATAAAAATACATTTCACACATAAAAACAATTTCTTAAAAAAATATTTATTTTTCTTTAAAATGATTTTTATTTTTATTTATAATAAATTAATAACCTAGAAATTTATTTAATACAAGTATAAACCATATAATTTTAATAATTTAGTTAGTCCTATTTATACCATCATATTTAACGAATAAGTTAATATGGTTCATTTAGAATCGATTTTGCATGTATCGAAAGCTATATAAGAGATTAAATTTATTTTAAAAAAGAAATATACCATAAAATCCCAAGGTGTTACATTATTCCCTCATTTAAAAAATTTTATCCTTAAAAAATATATAATTTCACCTCATGAAAATATTTCGGGTAGTCCTTTATCATCATTTCTTCAAGTTCACAAATCACATCTTCTATCTTATTATTTCTCTAAATAACCTTTACCAGCTGAGTCATTTGATTCCTCACCACTTTTTATCTAATATATAGAACCAGGATAGGATCTTCACAGTAAAATTGATTATTTTCTGATTCTATTTCTTCATAAGTGATCACATGTGTTGGGTTCAACATGTAATTCCATAATAATGATATATAGAACACATCATGTACTTTAGATAAATTTTGTGGCATTAACAAAATGCTATACCAAAACTCCAATTCTTTCCAATATTTAAAAAATGTCTAATGTACATGGGGAACAATTTTTCTTTCTAACTAAACCTTATAACACCCTTCCATGGATATAATTTCAAGAAAATGTGATCTCCCACTTGAAATTCCAAATAATTCCTACATTTATAATCATATAACTTTTTTTAGCTTCAATATACTTTGATATGGGTTTTAATAGTCTTTAACTTTGTTATATTCCCCTCCAAAAGTTCTATCCCTATAAGATTTCTTTCACTAACATCATCTCAACAAGATGAAGTATGATATCTCTTGCCATATGATTCTTCATAATGCACCTTTTAAACACTTGAATGGAAGATATTGTTATAGGTAAACTATACTAATGGTAAATAATAAGACCACATACCTTGAAAGTCAATAGATCATGACCTCAAAATGTATTATAATTTTTGAATAGTTTTTTTGACTATCCATTAGTTCGAGGGTGATAAGTGATGCTAAAATAGAGATCAGTATCAAGATCCTTATAAAGAGTTTTATAGAATTTCGATGTTACTTGTGGGTCATGATCAAACATAATTAAAATAGTTTTTCCATGAAGTCATATAAAATTATTAATATAGATTCATACAAGTAACTCTAGAGCTAAATATTCTCTTATAGCGAGTAAATGTGGTTATTTGGTGAGGCGATCAATCATAACCAATATTGCCTTATTATTTCTAAGAGTGCATGGTAATATAGTGAAAAGTTATATAGTAATGTCATCCCATTTACACATAATAATAGGTAGAGGTTTCATGAATCCTCTAGGATGTTGTCTCTCCTCCTTCACCTGTTGAAAAACCAAACATCATAAAACATAATAAAAAATTTCATGATTTATAGTATCCCACTAAAAACATTCCTTAAAATATCTATACATCTTGGTGCTAATATGGTGTATATAAAAAGTTTAACTATGATCATTATCTAAAAATTCCCTCTTCAACTCATCTATAGATAGAACACATAGTCTCTTTCCAAATTTTAGAACACCATCAACAAAAACAAAACCTACCAATTTTACATCATTCACGACTTTAATTTTATTTTGAATATTCTCATCATGATATTGATAAATTTTTATATTTATAAAAAAAGATGGTTTAGAAATTATTTCAAAATGGAGTGATGATTAACTTTACTTAATAATTCTCATATCCATATTTACTAGACACATGAACATCATATCCCTATCGATCCTCATTGCTATCTGAACTCCATGATCTTTCCTACTCAATATATATACTAACTTTTTTCCTTCTATTGATGTTGGTTTATTGAACATTAATAAGCCATGAGTGGCATTAGCCATCACCTTTTCCTCATTTTGTAACATTTCTATGAAAATGTATATCTCAAACTCTTATAATATATATATATCTCACATATTTCACCATAAAGACGATGTATCTATATATTTAAAGAAAATATTATGGATTACAAATTAATATAATGAGTTGGATAGTTTTCTTCATGAATATTTAACCACCTTGCAACATAGACAATAACTTTATCATTATGCACAACAACATAATTGAGTCACTTTTCTGATACATCACTGTATGTCACAAATAAATCATTTCTCCATGGTAGATTCAAAATAAGTGCATTCACTAATATCCTATTCAATTATTCAAAATATTCTTCATATTCCTTTTTTATATGAACTTAACTCCTTTATTAGTAAGCTTGGTTGATGGGTTATCCAATCAAGATTTTTTTGAATAAATCACTGGTAGTTCCTACTAAACCAATGAAACTACCTTCCTTGGTTATATTTTTTGGTGTATTAAATTCTTGTACTTCCTTTGTCTTCATAAAATCAATTAATATTCCATTCTTGGAGATAATATGGACAATGAAATAAAATTAATGAAGCCATAATTTTCACTTTCTATATTTCCCATATAACACTTTTCTTCTAAATGTCTCAATAATGATCCTCAAGTGATTCTCATTGTCCCCATATATTTTGGAATACAACATGATTTCATCAATATATACCATAAAAATAATCAATATATTCCTTGAGTACACTATTTATTAGATATATAAATATATAGGGTTTATTAGTCAATTCAAATGGAATTTCTGTAAAAGTGTAATGTTAATACCTCATTTTAAAAGTTCTCTTAGGAGTATCTTCCCTATTTACTCTCTATTAATGATACCCAGAATGAATTTCAATCTTTAAAAAATATTTATCTCCATGAATTTGATTGAACAATCATAAATGTGAGGTATAGGATACTTGTTCTTTATCATAATATCATTTATTTCCCTATAATCAAGCTATAAACTCATAGATCCATGTTTCTTATTAATGAAAAGTACATGGGATCCCCAAGATGAAACATTGGAGCATATAAATACATTATTTCACAACTCCTATAGTTTTTTATTTAATTCCACCAATTCCATAGTGTCCATTTTATATGTATTCTTTGATATTGGTCTTGCATTAGGGATTAAATCAATAGAAAAATCAACTTTATGCTAAAGTGGATGTCTAGTTAATTCCTAAAAAACCGATTTATTTCTATAAAATAAGTACATCCTCAATTAAAAGATTATATTTTCCATTCATATATTGTGTTTTCTATTCTTATACATGTATTTCAGAAGAGCTATTGGGGGTGGATCTAGACATGACTCAGATGATGGTCTCCCCTCGAAAGAAAAGGGATTTCATATCTTCATCACAAATAATAATTTCTTTCTATTAATAATAAATTTTTGTATCATATTTTGAAATCATTCCATACCAATTATTATATAAAAATAAACCCTAGGTATAATAATAAGGTTAAAAAATAAGGAATGTATATGTTTCAAAATGGAAACTGACTAACACCTCCTTATTGTAGCGATACTTCCACTAGGAGTCTTAATTGATAAAATAAATTATTTATATGATAAGGAAATATCTATTTTCTTAGAAAACTCAAAATATATAAAAAAATTGTGTTGATTCATAATAAAATAAATTATTTTATGAATTTTATGATAGTATTAAAGTACCTTCCACCACTAATTTAGGAACATCAAACTCAGTTGTTATGATTTCGTAATCAAGGATTTTCTCTCTTGGCCTTTTCTAAGGGAAATTCCCTTGACACCTTGTACAATTATTTGAATAGTTCCTTATATTCTTACAGCTGAAGCAATAAACATTGGAACTTTCTTTATTTCCCTTACAGTCATGAGAGCAGTAGAATCTATCTCCACTCCTGTAGAAAAATCCCATTCCTATCAAGCATGTTCCATGATTTTTCTTTCCATATTTATTACAAGTTATACATTTCAGCCTTCCCATCTACCATTTTTCTATATTTCCTCTTCTAAAGTTCCCAACAACACTTTTATTATCTTTCTTTCCTTCAAAGTCATAATAATTTTAAAATTATATCTCTGTATTAATAACACATAATACTATATACTCATATGATTAGAATTTTTGAGAGATTAGTTCCCTTAAAATGATTGTCTTAAGACCATCAAATAACTAGTCAATCTTGCTATTCATATTACATATGCAGTCTATATAATTCCTCTCTAATATTGTAATTTTTTTTACTTCGTGAAATTTTAATCTTCCTTTTATCTTAGAATCAATAATTGTCTCCCAAAATTTGTTCATTGCATGAAATGAAATTGTTTTCTCAAGAAGAGTAGCATAAATTCCTTCTATTTCAAGTTTTTTTATTTATTCTTCATCCATAGTGTTTTGAATCAATGAACACCATTGATTCACATCTCCCGAGAGATGATAAACTGTCCTGATATAATTATCCCTTTAATTACTTCCTAGAGAAAGAAATATCTTATGTAAGGAAATTATAAATTCCTTAGATACAAATGGATTTATAATTCCATTAAATGATAGAGTTTAATGATTTATAAAGAGGTTTAACATTGTCACACCATGTTGTGTATTATTAGGTTTCTCGATATGAGGAAAGGTTATTGGTCATAACCTGAGTCAACTTCCCCAGTACGGTAATAATTTGTTCATATATGTCTCCAACTTAATTATCTTTACTATGAGGGAAATATATACATGGATTTAATGAATTGATATGATTCCCATTACTTACACTATACACCATGTCTAAATAATGGCATGCACTATATTAGATCATAAAATTATGAAACATAATCTATAAGTCCATAACTAGTAAAACACTTAGCATAAATTAAAAAATTTATGCACAATTAATCTTAGAATAATAAACTTGGTGTCTTTGGAAAAATTTAAAATTATAAAAAAATTCAAAAAATTCATAATGTTTTGTAAATAAAATGTGAATTATTGCAAAAATATCCCATGTGAGTGTCAAACCAAGTGTGAAACAAGGAATGATTTCATGCACTATGTGATGATCTATTCAAATACCAATACACCATTTTCAGAGTTATTACCCCTAGGTGAAACAGTTTCATATCCCCATCCACTTGTAATATCCAGACAGAAATGTATTTCCAGTAAATCCACATAATTTATACCTTATCAAAATATTAGGATGTTATCCTATAATTAGACTTATCCTTAAGTTCAATCATAGAGTTATGGTATCTAATCTATGTTTTCCTAAATATAGCTCTAAAGGTTTCTACTAAACATCCTCTGCTACCAACTCTAAAGAAAATAACTCTAGTATCTTAGAGTCATTGGTTAATTTATTACATTATCACAAGATATATGAAATTAAATTCCAAAGTACCAAATAGTTTAATAGTATTATAAAACCAGATATATACTTGAATTTCACATTATATTTGAAATCATAAATTACAACATAATATTTTCTTTGATAAAACCATTATTCCCTTAATAATATCCCTTAATATTAATCATAATACACATCGTGGAATCCTACGTAAAGAAAAAATAATAAATGGGTGATCTTAGATACTTATTAAGGGTATGCATGGAATATAAAATATCATGAATACATAATTCATAATTAATATGGAAAGGTAAATAACTTAAAACACATGGAATTTAATCAATAACATTCACACAAAGAATAATATGGTAAGAATAAATTATGTTCAAATAATTCCATACAAATAATCACATGAGATTGAAAATTATATATATATTTCCTTGAAAATAAAATAATCATATGGAAATCAATAAATAATATCATAATGATTGAAGGTATAATTCCCAATATCATAAATATACTGTCAAGTCCACATTCCAAGATATATTATATAAGTGGGTAAGGCCTCTTCTAAATACCCAATATAGTTTTTATCATGGGACCTATTAACACATAAAGGGTAAATAGAGGGCCTCACCTGTAAATTTCAAATTTCAAAGCATTTCTAAAATGAAAGGGGTGAAACATAACCAATATACACTTTTTTATAAAAACTAGAATATAAAATGTTAATAATTTCACCAATCAATATACATAATAAAAAATAATCCAGAGTAATGTGAAGAATGATATAAAAATATTATATCCCCATTAAAAATGATCATAAAACATCTAGGGAAATAATAATTATGGTTTCATTACATCATATCTATAGTGGATCATAAGTAAGATAAGTTTTGTTTTCATTGATGAATATAAATACAATAAAATGTCACAAAAAACATTCTTTAAGGAAATACTATTTTCACTTTGAAAATATATTTTAAAAACTAAAAATTTCTAGAATACTAGGAAAAATATTTTCTTTGAAAATAATCATGGACAATTGTAAATCAAGCCTCAAATTAATGAATGGTCATGATGATAGTAAATTACATTCATATTGAGTACGTTAAAAAATTTTCTTTTCTCATTTTTATTAAAAAGTAAAAAAAATACTCATTTAAAAATAAATATGAAGATACATTTTAACACATTTTTTAAAAATATGGGTATAAATTTCCTTAATAAATCATTGGATAATAGTAAAAATATTTTAACAACATTTTTATGAAAATATGAATATAAAATAAAAAGGGTCTCGATCAAGTGGAAAAATAAAGTTGTTTTTCCTTAAAATATTTTTTTAGTATCTTAAGTATTTAAAGAGTGTAAAATTAATTAAACCCTATAATTTCTATAAATAACAAAAGTATAAAAAATATATTCCATTTAATATATAAATATCAAATACTTTCTACTGAATAATAATTTGATTATGAAATAAACCCTTTCCTCCGGTATGATTTACTTCATACGTGTTCAAAACCTCATGTATAATAAATATATATTTATTATAGATATATTAAAGAACCACAATAATATATATCATACTATATATTATTTACTTATAAAATTTTTTCACCCCGTTATTAACAATTCTTTATTGAAATCACTATTCCAAGTGATAACTGCTTCGTTTTCCATTTATGTTTTGGTTTGGTATTTTTTTTTCTTGTACTTCGATCACAGTTTCATCATGTATAGATTTTAAATAATGACTCAAATATAATATAAATCCATTATAATCATATTTATATTCATCAATAAATGTTAGATATAGAAAAATTAATTACACCATTCGTGGAGATGATAGGTTGTACATACGCATGAATGTCGTTTCAATTTTTTTGAAGGATGAAATGGATGAAAGGTAAATAATAATTAACCTTCTATATAAAATGTATTATATCATATATATTCATTAAATATATCCTTATTACCATATATATCAAAATAAAATGAAAAACACATCACATTGCTTTGTGGAGGCTGTATTCCACACGTACACATGAGCGATGCTATCGTTTTCCAATGTATTGGAAGGTAGGAAGGCATATGTGATATTATAATTTAATAAGTATAATTATTTCATAAATAATATATATATATATATATATATATATTAAATCTATATTTATATCTATCTGTGAGAGGTGGTGATAGAAAACGAATTAATCTGTTTTTGGGGCAGTGGTCCGCCACACACACAATCGACAGTTTCATTTCCCATTTGATAAAAGAGGATGTGGATATAGGTTATTGAATTAACACAATAAAATATAATAATATTTAAGATACCTTTTTTATTATGTTATCATATTTATATAATATTTTAAGTTTTTATTGGAATAAATAAAATAAAAAACGTATGGTTAAGAACTACAAGTCTTCTTCAGAAAACCTTTTTAGGATTATACCTAAAGTCTTCCAAGGATGGATTTATGATAAAAAAAAGGACTATAGGTAATATATAGGTATTTAAGGAAGGTATTTTATAAATTTTTGAAGCAAAATACCATTGAGTTCTAGAGAGTATTATAGAGGAGATGTCCTTTTATAAGTGGGGCGAGGGGACCTTCTTAGAAATTTCTTAAAATAATACAAAATAATAAAGGTACACCTAAGATTAAAAGCATAAAAATATATATAGATTTTAATTTAGGATAAAATAAGGTATAAATATGACCATAAAATAGGATTTATAAATTTTTTAGTGGAAAGCTTATCCTTATCTTTTGATTTAACCGTTCGATAAACTCATTTTAACATTAACTGAGGTAATTATTTTTTACAATTTTTACTATTAATTATGAAAAATATTAAATTGAACTTACTTCATAGTATTAATTATGATAATTAAAACATTTAATCTATTTTACCAAATTCAATTCAGATAAGTGGCATAATTTAATTTAAAATCAAACTCGCAAGCGCAACGAAGAGCATTGTTCCAAAGAAAATTTTTCCTTAAATAAAAAAGTTTTTTATATTCGATTTCAACATAGAACTGACTAAAATTATATACATTTTATTAATAATAATATATTGAACTCATTTTAATTTTAAATAATATTTCAAATAAAATGGAACTTTTTAAATTCTTTAAATTAAAATAATTTTTTTAATAAAAGTTAGTATTTTTTATTATCCATCACAACATTTATATTTTCATAAAATTATCAAAGATTTAATCTAATATAATTTTGGAATGTATATTTCAAAAATAAATTTCATTTTTAACTAAATTTATAAAAGTTTTAAAAAATAAACTTAAAATAAGTTTGAAAAGTGTTATGAAACAACTTTTTAGAAAAATAATGTTTTCAAGCATAAAACTAGATTTATTTTTATCCCATGCTTAGAAAATTTTTAGATGAATGATAAAAATTAAATTTAATATATAATATAATTTTTTTTATTAAATCTATTTACCAATAGTGATTAATTTAATTTATTTAGATAAAAACCTGTTACGTTTATAAAAATGGTTTTCTAAAAAACATTAATTTTACATTAAAATGTTTTTTATTATCATTTATAATCAATTGATAACCAATTAATTTATTTAATAAATTTTTAAATAATATAATTTTTATATACCTTCCAATTTAATGGATAGTTTAATATGGTTTGTTTAGACTCGAGTTTGTGTGTCTTGAAAGCTATTTAAGAGATTAAATTTATTTAAAAAATGAAATATACCATAAAATCTTAATGTGTTGTAATTTTTAAAAGAGAGACTATGAAAAGTGTTTTTAAAATGAGAGTTTATAATTTTTATTTTGTTATGTTTTTAGAAAATGAAGTGTTTTTCTTTTTTAAAGTTGTTTTAAATGAGTGTTTTTATAAAATGGATCTCAGTGTACTTATAGAAAAATTTGAGATTTTGGGAATTCATATTTTATAATGTGTTTATTATATGTCATGTTTTGATAGGTCTATTATTTTGGGTTTTCCCTTGGTTATGGTGGGACTATTTGGTTTGATGTGTAGGACATGAATGAGTTGAGTTCATGTTTCATGTTATTTAAAAATTTTCATCCCAAAAAGGTTGTGGAAAAAAGTTAGATTTTTTGTTCCATGGGATGACCATTAGTATAATCATCTTTATCACTTTGGTTTAGGCTATCTAGATGATGGCACTACCCAGACTCACAATCAAGTGGTAGAGTCAGAATATTCGTTGTTCTTTAGACCGATTCAAGGTTTATTGAATTTCTATCATCCCACCTTTTGTAGTGTGCTAGGTTCATTGTGGGTGCATGGGGAGGACCTATTTGAGTGATATAAGGATATATGGATTATGTTCTTGGTGAGGTCCTTTTATTTTTTTAATTTTTTTAGGGATTGAGAGTTGGTGAGATAATTCATGGTGTTTGTATTCTTATTGGTGATTTGGGTGATTCTATGTTAGTGCTTATGGGATGATGGTTGTTCATGTGGTCCTTGTACCTCAATGATAAAAATGTTTCTCAAATTTTTAATCTCAAATCCATTGAATTGAAATTTTGGTATTGATGGGTTGATCCTAGAGGCCTTGGTTAGGTTCTCAAGGGTCTATAATGGTTGTGGTTTCACCTATGATCTAGTTGCAACCAATTAGATTTTATTAGATTCACCATGGGTGGTATTCCATGGGTGAGGTTTTGGGTTACATTTCCTTAAAGTTTATTAAACCAATGTTGTGTCCATATTGACTCATCTTTATATATTATCTAATTAGGGTTGATTCTTATTTTTTTTAGTGTTAATGATTTGGTTGGTTTTTTAGTGTTCTTAGTGTTTCTCCTCTTTGGGTTAGTGTTTTAATCTTTCCTTTTGAATGGTGTGTATGAATGATCAAGGAGTTATTGTTTTTTCTAGATTCCTTGAGGAAGATTTTTTTTCCTTGGTGTTGTGTGTTTTAGAGAGTGTGTGTCATTTGAACCACTATTTTAGAAAAAGTCAAAATGGTATGGAGACCTTAATAGGTCTCGAAGTTTGTTAGGACTTGTGTCCATTGATGGTGGATTAAGTTCATTTGGAGATATTATAGGTTACATAAGGATGTGTTATTTTGATTTTAAGGAATAGTCCCAGTTCGAGTTTCCTCCTATTTATGACCCATTAAATTTTCATCATACCTCCCACCCCTTTATAGGGGTGTGAAGTATTAGAGCATTATTGTCTCCTATCTTCTATTAATAGATTTATAAGGGTAAAAAGTAATATGGTGGGGATATTTTAACACCCTATGCTATGTTGATATTATTTATTTAACATTATTTTAGAGTTGTTTAAAAAAACTGATGTTTTGGGGGGGGGGGGGTTTAGAGATTTTGGATGTTTTACTTGTGTTCCTAGGTGTTTTAGGTGGACCGAGTGACCCAAGTACTTCTTGATGCTATAGTGGAAGCTATAGGATATTGACCCCACCAAAACCAAGGTATTTTCTATATGGTGTGTTCATATTGAGAGAATACCACACAGAACCCATAGGATATGTGGTGAACATGTGTTTTGAAGAGGGTCCATGACCTCTTAAATATTTATCACCCCTGTGATATGTCCTTAAGACCATGACACAGATGGTTGGGTTAAAGGGTTAAGACCCCTATTCCTTTTCTAGGCTGGCTACATTGTGGTCCCTATACCATGAGGTAGAAGGATATCCCCATGTAACACTATTACATGGTCTTTGTTCCATACGAGAACCCCTATCTCGATGATATTAAAGGGTTAAAAGACCCTTTTACCCTCCTCTTATTTTTTGTGTTTCCCTCTTCTCTCCATATCCCTTGATCGCATGACACCCAGTCACACCTACTACTTGTGCCTACCTCCTCTCCTCTGACCTACCCTCTTCCTTGGTGTTTCCTCTTGATTCCTTCACAATTCAAGGTTGAATCTACAAGGTAGGGACTCTTAATCCCTCTATTCTCCCTATTATCTTATTTTCTCCCCCTCATCATGGTGCCTCTATTGGTTGAACTCTAAGGTGATAGTTTGACCATATTTTTATGATTATTTCAATATTTGGGCATGTTATTTCTTATTTAATCCCCATTCATCCCATATTTTATGCTCCAAATCATGTTCCATTTAATTTCATGGAGGTTTCCCCATATTTGTATCTTTAATTTTTGAACCTTTGATTACATTACTTTTTAATTTTGTTGATACCTAATCATAATATTATAAATGTTTATGGGATTTATATGGATAAATTTATATTTTAGATTCATTTTAATAAAAAGAAAAGTGAATTTCCATTTTATTAATTGGTTTAAATCTATTTTTATTTAACCATGCACACCATGTGTTTGAAAAATTGAACTAATGGACCTTATAGATTAATTTCATGATTTCAAAGGGGGTTTTGGTCATTAATTTGAATTCTCAACTAGTTCTTATGTTTTACATGGAATTTTATGTAATAATTTCATTAAAAAGTATTAATAAAATATTTCAAGAATGATTTTGAATAAAATTTTGAGGTTTAAAAATGCATTTTTTACATATTATATAGTTATACACATGTACATGTGTGTGTGTGTATATATATATACATGTAAATATTATCATGTGAGTATGTGAATTTGTGTAGTGAGACACATGTGTCTATGTGCGAGTGTATATGGGTATAGAGTTTGGGAGATAATTTGGGAGTTTATATTTAATAATCAAACCATATTTCCAAATACATTTTTATGTGTATTTAAAAAGTAATTTATAAAGGCCTAATTTGTATGTTTTACTTACTTGTTTTATCTTATAAAGTATGTTTAAATTAATTTAATCCATTTTTTTGGAAGTTATAATGATTTATTATGTATCTTTTGATGTTGTTAAATGTTTCTTATTAATTTTAGGAATGAAATGTTTTAAATAATCATGTGTAATTTGATGATTGGAATGGTTTATTAAGAATCAATTGAATGGAAAGAGCACATGCGAACCTAGAAACATAAGTGGGATGACTAGGAAAAGTACACAATGTAAAGGTCCACCCAACATAGCCATTTTTATTTTATAAAACACTAAATAAAAAAACATGATGATGTGGATATGGTTATGGATAAGACTTTTGAGTTTTCCTCCCCAGCATCTCATGCACAAGAACAATTATATATAGTTTAATCACTTAGAGTATACTGATCTAAGGATAAGGCCCTAGCCTTAGTTTCTATAGGGTTTAACCATGGTTATTACTCTTATATACCTCTTTTTTTGTGGTGATTTATTAGTTACTAACATTAACTACCTTGTAATTTAGTTCTTCCCACTTCTATTTATTTTTTTAACTGCTCTTTTCTAATTGTTTTTAAAAAATCATTAAAAATATTTGTTTCTTAAATGGTTCAAAAATTTGCTTTCAAATTGGATTTTTTAATTATAGTGGAATAGGTTAGTGAAATGTTTTCTGAGTAATTTTTTATTTAAAATAAAAAAGAAAATATTTTTTATAAATATTATGTGATACCGGATTTTCTTATGAGATCGAAATAAATATTTACTATTCATATTTTCAAATTGGCTTGAAATAGGTCTTTAATTAAATGATAAGCATATGTAAAGGCATGTGGTCACCTCCTATGAATTTAAATTCTCATTCCTATATATATTTTAGTTTTAGGTTATGTAAAATTATGATTTCTCTTGAAGAATGTATTATTTTTGGTTGGAACAGTGACTCATGGAGTCACATAGAGGTTAGTTGGTTACTTTATTTTATTTTTTCTTATTTATAGTATCAACCAAGTCATAATTTTCTACTTATATTACTTTTATTTGTGATTCACTTTATATTTGGATTATGGTTGATGGATCTTAGTGGATGTTTCTATGAAATGAGTTAGAGGTGAGATGACAAAATTTTCTTTTTTTCTATATCTATTTTTTCCTACTTTGATTGTTTAAAGTTTTAATTATTCTATTTCTTTGATTTTGGCGTGGGAATATAATTTATAAATAGGTTAAAACATAAATTCTAGAGAAATTATACTTCTTATTAAATCTTTTTTTATTGGAAAAAATCACACCCAATGATTTCTTGTGATTCCATTGATCTATGTTTTTAGTCTGTGGGAATCGGGGATGCCCCTCAGGATTCTCATGGCCCAATAGGGGTATCCAGATGATATGTGACCAGAGTTGCTTTCTGAAAATCTCAGAGGATTTTTTTTAATATAAACATTTCAAAAGATTATAATAAACTTATAAATATTTATAAGTAGAAAAAAAGATATTATCATTATAAAAATGGATATAATGAAGTAAAAATTCTTGAATATTTTTTTAAAGTGTTAAATATCAGGAATATGATTATTAATATAACCATTATTCAAACTAGCCTTCTTCATAGGTTTTATTCATGAAATAGTTTAGTGCAAGAATTTTATTATATTGTCACATAGATATATGACTGGAATTACATCGAGATGTAATTTGTTATAAAAAACTAAAAATATAGAAAACATAATGTATAATATTAATATTTTACATGAGATATGATACTATAATTTATCTATGGTTTTGTTTGTATATTATTAAAAGAGTTTAAGAATATGAAAATTGGTCTACCTCATTGTCCCATTGTTTACCCTAAGAGGGGGTGGATTATGGTATACTATAATTTCTTCTTTTTTGTTAGAATAATCTAATATTGTCTTCACATTTATAGATAAACCATTAATCTATTTTGTAAGCATAATAAAGTCAATAAATAGTAAAGAGTATGGATGCACAATTTTACTTGGTTTTCCCATAATGGGTGGAATCTAAGGAGAACATATCATTGATGTGTTGATATACCAATTGACCACTTCTTCACTAGTAGGTGATTATAAAATCTAGGAAGATATCACTGCTCATACAAGGTCTAGGACCTATTTCCCTCTTCCAAACACTACTTTCAAAAGGGATAAAATGTTTATAATCAACACATAGGTTGATATCAAAAGATATCAATCAATATTATCCACACCAAATAGTAAGGGTGTTCTCCATATTTCTCCTTTATTAACTTCTATATTTATCGGAGACATGCGCAATATATTATCCTTCCAAGACTGATCTTTAATGTGTCACAAATTGATCACACTACGCTTTTCAATACTAGATATTCAATATTGTTTACTATTGATACTCTATTCAGGTACCTTCAAGGATTATCTCCTCTCTCTCTGTGTGATACTTTATTATATGCACAAAAATAAGATTGTATACCCCATAATATTTGAATTTTAAATTTTAAATTAAAATATAAGATAACCTCATACTATAATTAATTCAATTCCATCCCTTTGACCACCACCCAATAAATCTCCATCATTGAATTCAAATAGATTGTTACCAGTTTCTCAAATAACCACCCAACCATCATGAGACGTTCAAATCTTCAATTTTGTTTGAATTATATAGATAAAAAAAACACGATGCAACATCCTCCTTCATAGTGTGGCAAGTAAGTTCCTAAATTAACAAATTTAAATTACTATATGGATCATGATGTGATGTAATTATTCAGTATATGATCATATTTATGATAGAAAATAAATATAAGACTCCAAAATCATAATTCTATAACTTTTTTATGGTGATAGTTCATGGTATGAACCCTTCAAATCATATTTTATTATTTTTTTATTGTTCGGTGGCACTCTTTACACATTGCAGTCTAATTTGAATAGATCCATTAAAAAATGAACTGGAAACCTTCTTGATGTTTCTAAAAAAATTGCAACACAAATTTTCTTTCTATTAGAACTAAAAACCACCCAATCATCCTTTGTATCATGACATATGTATTATTTCATGTAATTTGGAACTTTGAATTTGAAAAAGTATACAACCATAAAAACTTAGTAAAACAACCTTACACAAACTTATTCATGGAATGATCTCTATTTTTCATGATGTGCATGACTTTTATGATATTCTAAATGACCTTTCAAAACACATCCTCATAAATCATTATATGACCTCTTGACATGAATTTTCATTCTCCTACAAATTCTAGAATCAACTTAAAATTATTGAATATCCTTCACAAGACTTGAAATAAAAAATATATTAACTTATAATTAGAATCAAATAAAATATATTATAATTTTATTTAAATTATTTACCCATTTATATTTTGTTTTCAATTCTATAAATATTTATATGTTTCTTTAATCATGACCTCTACATCATATCATCTAGTAATCATTCTCCCAATAATGATTTTCATCCTTGAAGACTTTTCTATCCCTTTTAAAATGAAATTTAAAGGAAATGTCCACTCTATTTTAGATTATGTTCGTGCATCCATATATTCATAACTATTCAGAATATTAGAAAAAATAATTGAGTAAATCTCTAATACAATGTGTGTCAAATATTGGTGTTGTAAACAAGATAAATAATTAGGTGCTCTAATATTGTCTAATAATAATCAATCTAAGAAAACCTCTAAATTTAATCTAATTACCCTTTTTCAGTTTATACCCTATACAAATTCTCCTAATAAAGATAAATACCTGGTAAAAAAAGGTCTAATAAAATAATATATTTTATATGTAAAGGGTTTATTTCTACCCCTCTTTAATTATAAAGAATTTATTGAACTCTAAGGTTAAACTAGTACTTCTCAAAAGTATGTGAAGCCAATAGTTTAGTGAAGAAATATGCCTTATGATATTGTAACTTAACAAATGATAGCTTGACAATAAATTTCTACTCCTTCACATTTATGAAATGATACTATATTTCAATATGAATTATGCAACAGTGTTGAACTACATTTTTTATTAACTCAATTACAATTTTTTATTGCACTGAATCAACATTGGTTATTTCACCAATTTAACAATATATTTTAATTTTGACATCAATAAAATAAGTTTTGTAATGCCTTAGTGATTGAAATATACTCTATTTCTACTATACTTAAAGAAACACAATCCCTTTTTTACTTATCCAACCAACATAGTTTCTTCCAATGTAAAAATATCTACCACTTTTGGATTTTCAATCCAAAATGTCACTTACCAAATAAACATAATAATAATCTAAAAAATACAAATCTTTTCTAGACTTGAACACTAAACCATAATTCATCATTATATTGACATATATCATTATTATTTTCACTTCTAGGAGATTATCTTTCATAGGAAAGTTTTGGAAATGTGCTACCAAGAACATAACAAAGAAAATGTCTAGATTGGTTGTAGTAAGATAAAGTAAACTCTTGATCACTCTTGAGTATAATTTTGAGTCCAATCCATCATTTTCATAAATATTTCACAATTTATTTTGAAACTTTTATCTGAGTTAAAAATAACTTTCACTCTTCTATCTTAAGTTTCTTCAGCACTTTTTTCATATTTAAACAATGATATGAATATACTAATTTCATTCTGATGTAATTTAATCCCTATAAATTATTTCAATTATCTAATAAATTATATATTGAATTATATACTCATTAAATGAGAAAACTTATCAACTAACTTCTACTTGTTTTAGTAACCATTACACTCCTAGAAAATAATGTAATACCAATTTCAAAACAAGATTCCCAAAGTATAAATGACAATATACCTCAATTATCACATATAAGGAAATATAATTCCTTCTAAATGGATAAAAATTATCTAAATCCTCACAAATAAAAAAATACACACAATATCATGTTAATCCCCATGTGCATGTTATACTTACCTCCCTAGAAAAATATTTTTATCTTTACCCAAAGATTTTTTGGGATTTTTTCTCATTCCATAGAAAATGTGTGATCTCCATAGGCTTTCTATCCTTATATTATATGCACTTCACCAAGTTAAAAATGTTTTAATAATAAGGGATTTTTCATGGGTTTTTCTGAGTATGAGGGTTCGTATATTTTAAATTTATAAACATTATATATAGAATGAGGAGGGTTAGAATCTAAAGTTAAGTAAATGCATGAAAAAGGTTTTTATCAAGAATGGTGTGCTACTCAATCATCTTGAAAATGAATCACATCCAAACACATATTTATTTACTTAGGATGTTAACACTTGGAATATCAGCATAAATTATAAATTTCTTCCTTCTTCCCCTATTTTTAACATTGTTTTATCTTGAATTAAAATCCATAATTTCTCTTCAGGATCAAATTTTTTAGAAAAAAGAGAGGAAAATTTTGATCTTCAAATAATTTTGAACTCCCTACCAAACAATGTAGTGATATTTGGTCTAAAAATCCATCATTACATTATTAATATTTTTCCAATAAACCAATAATAAACATGGAAACACATTCAATTCATATTAATAAATTTATCAAAAATAGAATAATACAACTCATCTTCTCCCACACACTTGAGTTCAACAATAATCATGCATTTAATTTCTAGAGTGGGTTAGAAAGGGATAAATTTCTTGAAATTTGGATTCTTAAAAAGACATTTCATGCATGATAAGGGCTTAATAGTGTCCAGATTTAAAGCTTGGGAAAAATGAGAATCAAATGTAAAGGGGATTTCAAAGTGGCGCCTCAATCATAATGGACACATTCTATGAACTCTAATAGTTAAAAAAACCCGGAATTTATGGATCAATAAACATGTTTCAAAATTCTCAATAAAAAGATAAATGTTAAAATGTTTTATAAACCTCTCTTTTTGTGACAAATTTTCAATTTTTATAGCACTAGTGCACATGAGTTTCATAATCTACCAAACTTCATCAAATTAAAAGATTGGAAATAATGATATAGAATAGATTCAGTAATAATTTAAATCCTAAAATATTCAAATAAAGAAATGTGAAAAAAATACCATGATGGTTTGAATTTTCAATAGTATTTGATTCATCTCATGAATCCAAAAATTAAAAGCAAAGCATAGAAAATTTAGAAAAATAAAAACATGAAAAAAATGAAATCATACAAAAAATTCATAAAATTATAATGATATCCCCACCACTTAAACCTATTCTATTTAATTCTCTATTTTTTGTTCAATTTAAATTAATAAATATTTTCATATAGAATTTTAATTGGGCATCAAATAAAATAAATAAAAGGAAAGACACAACCTAATTTATTTTTAAGTGGAATACTTGAGTTAAGTACCTAGATAATATCAATTTAAACCTAAAATAAATAAAATAAAAACCTAATAAAAAATAAAAAGAAAGATATAGGTTAAAGAAAGTGTGTAACCCTTGGTTTGACCCCAAAGTGGGTGCTAGGTTTTTACTTCCCCCAGTTATACAATTGTTGTGGTTTAACCCCAATCTAATGGTGGATGGGTTTTCTTGATTAGAAACCACCAAATATTATTTCTTCTAATGATATTAAAATTTCAATAGAAATAGAGTAACTTATGGATAGATTATATCAACCCTCCCCAATTTTAAATTTGATACAAATAGGAGGTGGGTGAAGGAGAAAGAATGGTACCTCCTCTTCTTTGGCCATTAATTCTTTGTCCTCTTTCTTAGCTTCATATTGGGCCTGCTCATGGGATTCTATTTAAAAAATTCATAAAAAGGGAATCCAAAAAAAAATTCCACTAGAATATGAAAAAATACAAATAATCAATAAAGAAATATTCCCCTTTAAGCAGGTCATCTTGAAATATTATCTCTCTAGGAAAGGCTATTGAGAATTCTATCTTAGTAGGGTCTTCTTCATATTCTTATAATGAAAGTGAGATGTAGAGAGGTAATTATTCTTTTTTTTAAAATATGGGAGGATAACATTACTTTTTGGCTTTTACAAAATCAAACCTATGATTTTTAGAATCATGTTTTTCTCCTATAGTTGTAGCACCAGGCATGAAATCATTAGGAACGTCTTCAATAAATATCCAAGGATAAATTATAGGGTCATCAAGTTGAATCTTCGAGTTTCCCTTGGGTTATTCAAAGTCAAATTTAGGTGGAAAAATATTTATATCCTCTTCTTAAATTCTTTTTTGACCATTGGACATTGGATTATTGAATGAAGATATAATTTTTTTTCAATTTATTTCTTAACTCCTCCATTCTTATAAGGATTTCTTCACCTTGTTTCTTTAAAAATTCACCTCTACTATAAAAATAAAGAATAGTCCAAGAAAAATACAAATAACTAAAATAAAACATCTTAATTATATGAAATAAAAGACATATCATAAAGAAATTTTTTTAGTTTTTGAAATTTTGTAATGTTATTGGGTTTTTATGAAAACCAACATGTGAAAGCACTTAGCCTCCCCAGTAACAACACTAAATTGACACAAAATATTTTATATATATCCCTAGTCAATTAAATTATTATTTACCTAATAATAAAACATAGTGCATAATATAGGTTCAATCTCTCATAGAGGCCACTCACAAAATAATAATATTTTTTATTATCACTATTATAAACTAATTAATATAAAACAAGATTAAATAATATAGATGTGGGTTTTGAATGTGAAATACAACATATATATTTATATATATGTATATATATATAAATTAAAATACTAAACATAAATAAAAGGAATAAAAGACACACCTAAGTCTGCATGTAGGATTAATGTATTCCATATCAATACCTATGCCAAAATCCACCATTTGAATTACTTAGATATCAATGAGAAGGAAAATTATTGAATGAGGAAGAAGAAGAAAAATAGTAGATAAAGTGGTTTGATCCATCACCATAATAATTTTAACCATAAATAAAATATTTGAATAAAAAATGATAAATCAATAAATCAAAACAAACTAAAACACCACCACTTCCCCCCCTTGAACAACAGCGAGGGTTAGTTCTCCAAAAACATGGAGTTAAAATAATCATAGTGGGAGAAACACAAAAATTGAAAACAAAATAAAATATGGGAGGAAGAAAATATCAACAATATATATATTTAAAATATTAATAACTAATATAGAAAAAATTCCACCTTTACCCTATGAAATTGGCTATCCTTTGATATGGAAGGAGAGACACATATTTATAAGAAAAAAGTGATAAATTGTTTCTTCAAAATATGTCCAAAATTTAATTAATTTTATCTATATTAAATGGAAGAATTTGGAATAGTCATATTTTTAAATAAATTTCCTTTATTTCTTCACCATGTACCCTAAAAATTTGATCTTTATTGGCCACTAGATGTAGGATTTATGTCTGTTTTACACTAGAAATTTAATCCGATCAAGTGAGTATTAATATTCCAATACTCCAAATTCTAATGTGATTATAACCTATAAAATTTTATAATATCACCTAGACTTAGTTATTAAAGTTATTAATTAAAATAATCTCTATATTTGTGTCAAATTTCAGCTTTGATGGGCTTGTAGTTTAGGAGATATGGTCCCGTCATTAAAAGTACCTAGATCTATGCATCATTTTCATGACCAAAATTTTGATCTAGTTTTAGGACTTCAAATGATGGATTGAGATTTATTTTTAGAATAAAGTGATGAATGTAAAAATTAATGGAATCATAAAAAATGATTTCATAATTTCAATCAGTGTAGAAAAATTTATAGCTAAAATACAAGATAAAAATAAAACAGTCAAGATACAAAAGTAGAAATTTTTTAAAATTTAGTTCAAAATAATTCCAAAACCTAAAAATGGTATAATTTACAAAAAAAATAACATTATAGTGGGATTTAAAACGTTTAATTACTCTATTAAATATGTGAAAATATTATCTTCATCATTTCTCACAAGATTATGTCATCCACATATACCATCATCATAAATTGTTCTTATTTTGAGATTTCCATATAGATGTTGTGATACCCCATCCCCTTTTGAACTCCAAATTTATCAAATAATTATCTATCCATACATACAAAAAATTAGGTACTTACTTTAGGCTATTTAAATCCTCACACTTTTAAATCAACATTACCAATAAAAAATCAAAATGGTTTCTCTATATACACTTACTCATTAAAAACTCCCTTAAAAATGTTGTCTTCATAGATATTTGATACATTATAATTTTTATTTAAAAAAAATACTTGTAAAAGATTAATATAATCAATTAATGTTACAAGTGGGAATATTTATTCAATATCAATGATGTTTTTCTATGTATAAACTTTATATACCAACCTATATTTATTCCAGACTACTCTCCCATTTTCATACACTTGTTCTTGAATACCTACTTTGTAAAAATCAAATTATTATGTTTTTGTCTATCCACATGCTCCCAAGTTTTATTTTACTAAATCTAATATAGTTATTCATTTAAGTAATTTATACATAGATCTTTCTTTTTTACTTCCTTAAATGAGGATGATTTAATATCAAATAATAATGCAATATTGTCAATTTATTTATATTTTGATTATATTTTTTTAACACCATTGATTTGAATAATTTCCCTATTTTATGTCATATTTTATGTTTGGTAATGTTTGGGTTAATATTCAGGATGTTTATGGACAGTTATAGAGGTTTTTGAAAGCTTTTTTTATGGTTCATATCTTGAGCATGGTTAGGAGAAACAATGCTCAAGTGTCCATGAAACTGTATGAGGTGTTTTGGTGTCATTAGGGTGGAATATAGTTGGAATATGATATCAAAAAACTATATGGATAAGAATGTGAATTGTATTCTTTTAGGAAAAAGATGATTTTCATAGTTAGCACATGGGTTTTCAAATCATGTATCCTGACCATGTGATGAGAAAATAATTATATGAAAATTTACTTTAAAACCTAAATATTTCCCAAAAAGCCTCATTATTATTCCTCTAAACTAGGATCTTGATTTCCAATGCTCTTATAAGAAAATTTTAATGATATTTAACATTTAGACTCTATTTCTGATGATTCTTTGATCATTGAATCATGTAAGTCAAAGGTTAAGAATTTTTTCTTCCTTCCCATCTTGGATATTCATGTTTCTCCTTGACCAAAAATTTAGAACATAGTTTTTATACTTACATATATGGTATATAATTAGTTTTGATTAGTTTTACTTGGGATTTTATAGAGAAATAGAAGGAATGGTTTAGACATGTGGGGTATTATAAAGAATCACTATGTTGACTGAATCCAAGGTGGGTGGGTTTTTCTTCTTCCACTTTTTCTTGGGATATGAAATATCTATTTTCATTGAATGATTTTTTTTATTTTTTTAATGAAAATTATATTTTAATAAATATACTGAAATTATACTATAATTTCCTCTAGTTTTTTTATTCTTTATTTTGGGATATGGATGACACCACATGTTATTTGAAAATGATGGATTTTGATAATGAAAACTTTTGGTAAATCAAAGTGATTTTGAAGAGTGTTATTGGATTGGTTTTGGAGGGAATGTGTTATTGTGAATTAGGATAACATATAACGTGTGGAATTCACCATGATCATAGGACCATTTTTGGATTTCTAGGCTATGCATGGGTGTGTGTTTCTGTTTGATATGTGAAATTTCAATTCAAAGAAGTTTTAAATAAAGAATTTATCAATGGATCATGAAAAAAAGTCACCATGATCATAGGATCATCTTGAGAGGTCTAGGTTATGTACGAGTGTGTGAGTGGAATCATTAAATTGGTATTACAAGATTATTAGATAAACCATTTCTTATATTTTTAAATGAAAATAATTATTTTTGAAAAAAAATGTTTTGATCACCAGATTTAGATTTTATAACTGGTTTGGTAAAATCTTCTTATCTATTTATATTTGTATAAAATATTTTAAATTTACTTTGAAATTCATCCTTTTTTATAGAATTGTGATAAAACATGATTATGGTCTAACTAGCATGTGGAAAGTGTATCTTGGATTTTCCTACTCAAATTTTATACTCACTCATGTATATGTACATTGGTGCATATGAAGACATTGTATTCCATGATGTAAAAAATGTACAAGTTCCATAATTCACAAGTGGAGCACCTTGGTAGTGGTTATCATTTATTTTTAGAGATGGAGCTTTAATTCATGGTCATTTTGTGGAGTTAGAGTGGCTCCATCATATTTTATGAGTCTGTTACTTAATTTGGAGTCATAGTTGTTATGATTCTTTTATTTTTATTATTAATCTGATATTGTTTTGTTGATTCTTTTAGTTATTTAATATTACCTCATGAATCACTACATGGTTGTATATTAAATTTTTTATATGTTTTCCATTGCCTTTTTTTTTGTATGGTTGTGTGTTTAATAGTAAAAAGTCCCACCGTCCTATTCTTATGTTAAAACCTTAGTATTTATTAACAAACTTTAGTGTTTGGGAAATGTCACATAAGTGTAGTAACACCTCTATTATAACTCAAACCAATGGTATAAGGACCCGGCCTTAAAACATTACATAATCTTGAATTAAATGAATAATTCAAATTGATGATATTTTCAGGTTTTAGTTTTGAGATTTAGTACATAACTATTACATATCAACTTGAATATTACAAAGTAGACACTTCTACTATAACTGATTTTTTTCAAATCCATAAATAAACCGGAGTTACTTTCTTGATATAAATCTTCTTAAATACTTCATTTCTCTTACCCTTCCTTATAACCTGTGAAAAACATTTCAAAAACTTGGGATGAGCATAAAAATCTTAGTAAGGGATATAAAAATACGGAAAGAAAACATTAGTCCATGTATACATAAGAATCAATGAAATCATACATTACCCATAAAAAATAAGCACTTTAACATACCTTATGAAATCATAAGATTTATGAATAACTCATATAAATCATAATACATAAAGGTAACTTGAGTCATTCATAACATTCTTACGTAGGGACTAACCCTCATGGTTACGTTTGGAATACCTATCACAGTATATTCCCTAAATCTCTTTGTAGAAACCTTAGTGTTTAACTCCTTTGTGTTACCCAATGAATTAGAGATCTATCTCGGGCCCACCTGCCCTTAGTTTATCACGGAACCAACCGACTTCATAAACAATGCCCAAGAACCATAACATAATCGTATCACATAAAAAATGCATAAAGGAAACATAACATTTCCATGTTTCAATCACAATATATCAATACCACACATTGATATAATCAAAACACTATAAAAACCATTTTCAATACCAAAATAAAATAAAAGTAAAACATGGTATTTATTTTTCATTTAAAAAAAGTTATGGCCTGTAGAGGAAGCTGAAACTCAAATAATGGTCACTGCAGCGGAGAAGTCGTTGTCGCCGCATACGTAAGACAAAGAAATTCCTTTTGTCATTTAGTAAAACGCTTCGTGTAAAAAGATTACTTTTGAAATAAATTAAAAGTCAAAAGGGTTTTATAAACTATATAAAATAAAGTCGTGTAGAAATCAAAAGATTCCTCAATGAAAGGAGATTGAGACGAAGTCCCGTACAAAGACGATATCCTTAGATTAAGGATAAATCAATTAAATAATTATGTGTGACAAATATAAATACACTCAATATAAGTGGATATTAAGTGTAAAACAATCAGAGTTCATCCACACATATTCATAGCATGATATAATCAAGAAGTATAGGTTTAACCCAATGAATTGAAATTGGGTTAAGAAGTTCCCTTACAGAAGTTTGGCAGCCTACCAGCGTCACTTTAAAATACAGAAAATGAGTTGATGATAGATAAAAAGGGTATATCATCAGTTGGATATAAAATTTACAGTAATAAGGATATATAAAAACATATCCCAACATAATAAGATGTAAATTAAAAGACCTAACAAAAAGAAGTCTTTTAAAAAGAGGATGGTGAAAGGTTCCCTTACCGATTTTGGTAACTTTCGAAACGTACACTCCATGAAAGAAGGGTCATACAATGAAGATTTAAATACCAATAAATTAAATTATATTACAAAAAGAATAAAATAATGGGCAGTACGTACACCACACAAAAGGAAATAGTGAAAAATGTAGCATGAATCTCACGGGAATAAAAAGTGAGATAAAAACCCCTTACCTCATTGTAATCAAACAAGTCGTATGACCAAAAGATAATAAAAACCAGATGAATCATATAATACCATGAATATAAATATAATCATGATAATGTATATCAAATGGCAGTACACAATACACCACATGCAAAAAATAATTGGCGAACAATAGAAATCTCACGAAATTTAAAGTGAGATAAGAAATCCCCTTACCTCAAGTCCAACTTATCTTATTTGTTTCTTTATATTCCTGAATAATAAACCTTGGTCCATTTATAATTTATTAATTAATTCCTTTAAAGTTTATTATTCAATTCATATCACATATTATCATGTTATAATAATTAATTAATTATGTGAGTTCATATCATACGTTTTTTCGATGTTCGGTACATGAGTCAAAAATAAACTTGTTTGAAGAGAATTGTCCATGTAGTTATAAGTAAATCATCTCCAGAATGGTTTTCATGATTTAAATATCATATATATCCAGTATATATGTATTCCATAATGTTTGGAGATAATAAATGAAATGTACCATTCATGGAGACGGTAGGCCGTACGTACGCGTGAACGCTGCTTTCATTTTTTTGTCATATTAATGGCCATTAAAACTAAATGAGACATATATATATTATAATTACAATATAAAATATATGTTATATAGGTAACATAAGTTCATTAATTACATTCTTTATAAATTCCATGTTTGGCATGAACGAGTCACATCACTTGACGGGGCGGTTGTCCACACTTCCTCATATGAAATTATCGCATTTGCACAACATGAAAAGCATAAAGGTATGTTTTAAATATAAAATACAGAAGTATTGAGAGGAAATAAATATAATATATATCATATATAAATATATTTCCATCATAATTTCCTCCATGTGAGGTGTTAAAATAATATTGAACAATCATCGTTTCGTGAGGCAGTAATTCGCCACCCACAGAAACAGTATGTTCTTTAACCATTAGACGAAGGTGTGTGTAAGTATATGTACAATCCTTATCATAACAAAATCCTAGTATATTTATGATACTGGTGTTATTATGGGATCAAATAATAAGAAGATAGTGGTGAGTGAATAAGGAAAATAAAAGAAATAAACTCGAGAGAAGACATTACCTCTAAATCGGGTAACTCTTTTTGATTTGAGACAAAGGCTTCCTTGGAAAGACTTTTGACCAAAGTGAGGCTTCTAGGAGTGAGAGAGGGATTTGTAGAGATAATATGAGTAGATTTTGGATGATCCAAGGGCTTGATAAGTGTGGGTAATGGTGTAGAGGTGGGGGCCTTTTATAAGAGGGAGGAGGGTCACTTTTGGAAAGTCTTGAAATGTTACTTTACTATAAAATGATTTTCAGATTTTAAAGGTCTTACAATGATATATTTTGAGTATAAGGTGATAATTGTTCGAAATACACCCATTAAATAGGTTTTAGATAAGTGTAAGTTTTATATTTTACCTTATCTTTTCATTTTATTTAAATCGTTCATTAATGAGGTAATCACTGCATCATCATGGTGTCATAAATAAATTTATTTATTTAATGTCTAAAAATTATAAAAAAAAATCATGATATAGGAAATATTATTATCTTTATAATTAATATTTATAGTATAATATATCATTTATATAAGCAAAATTAAAATTGTTTTACTTAGGATATACAAACCTTTGTTATATTTCTCTTCTTTTTTTAAAAATAATGTCATAAATGTCACTATCACACCCATGTGACTCCATGGGCCCTCAAGTTTGGTAAAAATATTCCCATGGTCTGCCATGAGTCAAACATAAGGATTTTGACACATTTTGGGGTCATTTTATATTATTATGATATTATTTTTTTACCCATAACTACCCAATTACTAATTAATCATGGTAATTAAAGATAATTGTCGTTGTTACTATTCATAATGTCCAAAAAAAGAGTCTTAATTACATAATTTGTACCTTATTATTACAAATATGGAATCCATTTTACCAAATTTCAAACATAGAAATTTCATTAATTAATTTAAAAAATAATTCCCGTTGTCAAAACTATAGATGGGTTTTTAAGAAGTAAAATTTATCAAAAGATTGACTTGTTTTTACATCCAATTGAAAAGTGAAATTACTTATAATGAACAACATTGTATTAAGTAATAAAAAATTAATTCAATTAAAATTTAAAACCAATTAGAAGGAAAATCTAACTATTTAATTAAATTAGATGAAAAAGCAGTATTGAAGTAAAATGCAGTATTTTTCACTATTCATTAAAAATGGACATTTGTCAGAAAATACCAAAAATTTATCCAATGTAAAATTGATATTCCAAATTCAAAAATTATTTCCATTTTACCAAATTCAAAACATAGAATTTTAATTAATTTATTTTATAATCAATTCCCGCTGTCAAAACAAATATCGTGTTTTTAAGAAACAATATCTATCAAAAGATTGACACTTGTTTATACCCAATTTCAAAGTGAAATTAATTATAATGAACACCATTAGATTAAATGGTAAAAATAAATTTTAACTACAATTTAAAACAAATTAAAAATATAATATATCCATATAAATAAATTAGATTAAAATGTGGTTTTGAATTAAAATACAACATTTTTCACTAAAATGATTTTTATCGAAAAAATAACAAAAATATACACAAAGTACATTTTGATGCCCCGATTCTAAAGAAGGATTTTATTTTGTCAAATATAACATATAAAATTTACAAAAAGTAGTTTTAAAAAGGGTTCACCCTAAAAATGTGGTTAATTGACCTTTTAAAGAATATTAGAATATTTATTCTTAAAATTGGATTCATTTTCATTTTAAGCCTCTATAATTTATTGGGTAATTGTTAAAATATTTAACAAACATATATAATCATTTTGTAGTTAGTTCTGTCCATTCCGTCCATTACAACGGCTAGGCATTAACTACCATTTAAAATAATATTATTATATTATTAGTGTGCAACCTAAGATTTCAAAGAAACTCATTATTACGTATTAGGTATGCCATCGAACATAAAATTCCCTCTAAAGTGATATTAACATTTAATTCACAAATATTAATAAATATGAAAATGTCATATTCTTTATTTACCTGAGATGTTACATCCTTCCCCCCTTTTGGGAACTGCATCCTCACAATTTTAAAATAGGGCTTGGAAACTTTATTGAAAGTCCCACATCATAAAAAGAGTCAGTAAAACTATCACTTTAAAAGAAAGAAAAAGAAGTACAAAGGTCACCCAGGTTAACCAAACTAGGATTCCATGTAGGAAAACATGGATTTGGAAGAGAAAAAAAGGGTCAAGTTATGATGGAGAGTGATAGAAAACATGATTAGGAGAATGTTAAGAATAAGAAAATAACAAACCTATGATGTGTGTAAACGATCTTTGATTACCCAGTAGGAAATTTAAACCCACAACGTTTTTGTTTTACGTTCCTTTTAATAATTTTGAGGAATTCATTTACTACATAGAATAAAAACATGAGAAAATATACATACCTTCAAGTAGAGTTTCATCCTTTAATAATTTTCTACCAAAACTAATCTTTTCTCCAAACGACGTGCATTCAAAAAGACTTGGTCACATCAAAAGCACAAGAATCATCTTCTAGAGAATCACATAATCCAAAAAAGGAGAACTATATATTTCCCTTGTATTTAGACATCAACTAAAACCAAAATGGTTAGTACAAGATCATATAATCCCCAAAAAGGATAATCCTTTATAAAAAGAAATACTACTCTTAATCACCAAAATTCCACAAAAAGAACCCAAGGTTCAAGAAATACCATTAAATAAACAGCTATCCATAAAATTCTTCAAAGTAAACTAAACTAATATTGAAACCCAAATCTTTGAAGGGTTTAATCACATCGTCTTCCAACGTAAATCTTAATATTTATCTCCAAATGACATCAGTTACACTTAAAGTCTCATACTGAAATGTAATTAACCTAATCACATATCCTCCATAATAGGTTAATAATTTCCATAGATAAATTGAAATCAACTTATTCCTAATTCATGTGATCATCTAACTAAAAAGAATTAGTTATTCTAACTAGGGACTTCACGTAGTCTAGTGGTTAGTGATAAATACCAGTCGCACTTTGGTTGTGGTTCGAAACCCGTAGCTTCGTCCGACGCGATGGGTTGTCACACGGTCTACGTGTTATCCCTTTAAAAGAACTATATAATTTTATAACACTCTCAAGAAGAGATAAATTCATCAAAAATAACTGTAACATATTTTAACCACAAAGGTTATCTAATAACTTTCATTTTTCATCCCAAAATGTATTAACCGGTAATTACCTCAAATTCAAGGATCATATATACCCAAATGGTTCTTCATAACTATATCCACAAAAGAAAAGATAATTATTCCTTGAATAAATTTTCATATATCAAACATCAGGGTTACACATTCTATAAAAAGTCTTCTAATGTAATCCCATCATCAAAAGAGCCTTAATAATTTTAAGTATTTCACCATCCTAAAATATACCATAACTCTTGAATCCCTTATATGTTGACTTCTTACTCATTCAACATTCTTCATGACCAATTAACCATTCCATTCCAACTTATTCTGAAATACTTATTTCCTACAAACAAAATCATGAATCATATCCTAAGATTCAATAATAGGAAAACACATGTTAAGAAATAATCCATACCTTTCATTGGTCATTGTCAGTTTCTTCATCCTCAATCGGAATGGCATTAGGTATTGGTAGACGAATATTTCTAAGATCCTGTTGATCCCATTCCTGAAACATCTTCGTAGGACATGTGTTTGCATAATGACTATGCACACCACATTTAAAACATTCAATTGATCCTTCAGAAAGAACTTCTTTCCCTTTCCTAGAGTCAACTAGATTATTCCTTTTTACATGGAAGGTTCTTGATTTATTACCTTCATTTCCACATCTATAGAATCTTTCTGTCCCTTTGAAATATTTTCCTATGTGTTTATTTCCACATCTTTGACACATAGGTTTTTGAACATACTTACCTTTATGATTACTACCTGAACTTCCATAGGGATTTGTTTCTCGCATATATGATGCCTTATAAAAATAACTAAGGTTTAGGAGGTCAATCATGACTCCAGATAGTTGGTAGAGAATAACCACAAGATTTCTCATTGTAGATCCCATATCATTAAGTTTCTCGTTTAGAAAACTGTCACAGTTTTATTCACATCCACTGTTACTTTGGTGCCTGCTAGATCCAGCCATTTACTAAAACCAAAAAGGTCACTGTGAGTATATCTGTAAAATCATCATATAATATCTTATGAGGAGGGTAAATACTAAGATATACTTATTCATGTTATCTTAAACTCATTCACTTTATAAAAATAACTATGAATCTTTATAAAATCCTAACCATTATGGTAATGTCACTTCTGATTAAAGAATACCCTAACCTATAATGTTATCTAAACCTACCTTTCAAGCAAATGGTATAAGGACCCAACCATAAAACATTACACTATCTTGAATTAAATGAATAATTAACATTGAGGATCTTTTCAGGTTTAGAGTTTTAGAGATTTAGGACATAACTATTACATATCAACTTGAATATTGCAAAGTAGACACTTCTACTATAACTAATTTTTTTTTCAAATAATTAAATAAAACAAGAGTTATTTTCTTGGTATAAATCTTCTTGAATACTTTCGTTCTCTTACCCTTCCTTATAACCTGTGAAAAACATTTCAAAAACATGGGATGAGCATAAAAAGTACAGTAAGGGATATAAAAATACGGAAAGAAAACATTCTTCCATGTATACATAAGAATCAATGAAATCATACTTTACTCATAAAACATAAGCACTTTAACATACCTCATGAAATCATAAGATTTATGAATAACTCATATAAATCATAAGACATAAAGGTAACTTTAAGCATTCATAACATTCTTATGTAGGGAGTAACCCTCATGGTTATGTTTGGAATACCCATCACAGTATATTCCCTAAATCTCTTTGGATAAACCTTAGCGTTTAACTCCTTCATGTTACCCACTGCATTGGAGAGATATCTCAGGCTCACCCACCTTTATTTTATCACGGAACCAACTGACTTCATAAACAATTCCCAAGAACCATAACATAATCGTATCACATAAAACATGCATAAAGGAAACATAACATTTCCACATTTCAATCACAAGATGTCAATAAAAAACATTGATATAATAAAAAAATTATCAAAAACATTTCAATACCAAAATAAAATAAAAGTAAAACATGGTATTTATTTTTCATTTAAAAAATTTTATGGCTTGTAGAGGAAGCTGAAACTCAAATAATGGTCTTGTCGGCGGAGAAGTCGTTGTCGCCTCATATGTAAGACAAAAACATTCCTTTTTTAATTTAGTAAAACGCTTCATGTAAAAATATTCCTTTTGAAAGGAATTAAAAGTCAAATGGGTTTTATACATTGTATAAAATAATGTCGTGTAGAAATCAAAATATGCCTCAATGAAAGGAGATTGGGATGAAGTCCCATACAAAGACGATATCCTTAGATTAAGGATAAATCAATTACATAATTATGTGTGAAAAATATAAATACAATCAATATAAGTGGATATTATGTGTAAAACAATCAGAGTTCATCCACACATATACATAGCATGACATAATCAAGAAGTAGAGGTTTAACCCAAAGAATTGAAATTGGGTTAAGAAGTTCCCTTACAGAAATTCGACAGCCTAACGATATCACTTTAAAATTCAGAAAATGAGTTGATGAGAGATAAAAAGGGTATCTCATCACTTGGACATACAATTTACAGAAATAAAGATATATAAGAACATATCCCAACATAAGAAGATGTAAATTAAAAGACCTAACAAAAAGAAGTCTTTTAAAAAGAGGAGGGTGAAAGGTTCCTTTACCGATTTGGGAAACTTTCGAAATGTACACCCCATGAAAGAAGGGTTATAAAATGAAGATGTAAATACCCATAAATTAAAGTATATTACACAAAGAATAAAATCATTGGTAGTACATTCACCACACAAAATGAAATAGTGGAAAATGTAGCATGAATATCATGGGAATAAAAAGTGAGATAAAAACCCCTTACCTCATTGTAATCAAACAAGTCGTATGACCAAAAGATAATAAGAACCAAATGAATCACAGAATACCATGAATATAAATAGAATCATGATAATATATATCAAATGTTAGTACACAATACACCACATGAAATAAATAATTGGCGAACAATGGAAATCTCACGAAATTAAAAGTGAGATAAGAAATCCCCTTACCTCAAGTCCGACTTGTCTTGTTCGTTTCTTAATATTACTGAATAATAAACCTTGGTCAATTTATAATTTCTTAAGGAAATACTTTAAAGTTTATTATTCAATTCATATAACATATTATCATGTTATAATAATTAGTTAATTATGTGAGTTCATATCATACGTTTTTTCGATGTTCAGTACATGAGTCAAAAATAAACTTGTTTGAAGAGAATTGTCCATGTAGTTATAAGTACATCACATCCAGAATTATGTTCATTATTTAAATATCACATATATTCGGTATATATGTATTTAATAATGTTTGGAGATAATAAATGAAATTTACCATTCATGGAGATGGTAGGCCGTACGTACGCATGAACACTACTTTCATTTTTTTGTCATATTAATGGACTTTAAAACTAAATGAGACATAGATATATTATAATTAAAATATAATATATTTGTTATATAGGTAACATAATTTCATTAATGAAATTATTTATAAATTCCATGTTTGGCATGAATGAGTCACATCACTCGAGGGGGCGGTTGTCCACACTTCCTCTTATGAAATTATTGCATTTGCACAACATGAAAAGCATAAAGGTATATTTTAAATATAAAATACAGAAGCATTTAGAGGACATAAATATAATATATATCATATATAAATATATTTCCATCATAATGGCCACCATGAGAGGTGTTAAAATAATATTGAACAATCATCGTTTCGTGAGGCAGTAATTCGCCACCCACAGAAACAATATGTTCTTAAACCATTAGACGGAGGTGTGTGTAAGTGTAGGTAGAATCCTTATCATTAAAATATACTAGTATATTTAGGATACTGGTTTTATTATTGTATCAAATACTAAGAAGATAGTGGTGAGTGAAGAAGGAAAATAAAATAAAGAAACTCGAGAGAAGACATTACCTCTAAATCAGGTAACTCTTTTTGATTTGATCCAAAGGCTTCCTTGGAAAGACTTCTGCCCAAAGCGAGGCTTCTAAGAGTGAGAGAGAGATGTGGAGAGATAATATGAGAAGAGATTGGATAATCCAAGGGCTTTATAGGTGTGGGTAAGGGGGTATATGTGGGGGCCTTTTATAAGAGGGAGGAGGGTCACTTTTGGAAAGTCTTGAAATGTTTCTTTATTATCAAATTATTTTCAGATTTTAAAGGTCTCACAATGATATATTTTGAGGATAAGGTGATAAGGGATAGAGATACACTCATCCAATAGGTTTTAGACAAGTGTATGTTTTAGACTTTACCTTATCTATTCATTTTATTTAAATTGTTCATTAATGAGGTAATCACTGCATCATCATGGTGTCATAAATAAATTTATTTATTTAATGTCTAAAATTTATAAAAAAAACTATAATTATGTAGGAAATATTTTTACCTTTACAATTACTATTTATAGTCTAATAGATAATTTATGTAAACAAAATTAATTTTTTTTACTTAGGATATACAAACATTTGTTATATTTCTCTTCTTTTTTAAAAATAATGTCATAAATGTCACTATCACACCCATGTGACTCCATGGGCCGTAAAGTTTGGTAAAACGCTTCCCATGGTCTTCCATGACTCAAAAAAGAGGATTTGGACATAGTTTTTGGTCATTTTATATTATTATGATATAAATTTATTACCCTTAACTACCCAATTACTAATTAATTATGATAATTAAAGATAATTATCATCATTACTATTCTAATGTCCAAAAACAAAAGAGTCTTAATTACATAATTTTTACCTTATGATTAAAAATATATAATCCATTTTACCAAATTTCAAACACAAAAATTTCAGTAATTAGTTTAAAAATAATTCCCGTTGTCAAAACTAAAGACGGGTTTTTAAGAAGTAAAATTTATGAAAACATTGACTTGTTTTTACATCCAATTGAAAGGTGAAATTATTTCCAATGAACAAAATTTTATTAAGTGATAAAAACATAATTCAATTAAACTTTAAAAACAATTAAAAGGAAAATATAACTATATAATTAAATTAGTTGAAAACGTAGTTTTGAAGTAAAATGCAGTATTTTTCACTATTCATTAAAAATGAACATTTGTCAGAAAATACCAAAAATTTATCCAAAGTAAATTTGATATTCCAAATTCAAAAATAATTTCCATTTTACCAAATTCAAAACATATAAGTTTATTTAATTAATTTTATAATTAATTCCCACTGTCAAAACAAATACCGTGTTTTTAAGAAACAATATCTATCAAATGATTGACACTTGTTTATGTCCAATTTCAAAGTGAAATTAATTCCAATGACCACCATTGGATTAAATGGTAAAATTATAATTTAAATAAACATTAAACCCAATTAAAAATATAATCTAACCATATAAATAAATTATATTAAAAATAGGTTTTGAATTAAAATACAACATTTTTTACTAAAATGATTTTTATCGTAAAAATAACAAAAATTTACACAAAGTAAATTTTGATGTCCCAATTCTAAAGAATGATTATATTTTGTCAAATATAAAGCATAAAATTGACAAAAAGTAGTTTTAAAAAGGGTTCTCCATCAAAAGGCGGTTAATCGACCTTTTAAAGAATATTAGAATATTTATTCTTAAAATTGGATTCATTTGCATTTTAAGCCTCTATAATTTATTGAGTAATTGTTAAAATATTTAGCAAACATATATAATCATTTTTTAGTTAGTTCTTTTCATTCCCCCCATTACAACAGCTATGCATTAAATACGATTTAAAATAATATTATTATATTATTAGTGTGCAACGTAAGATGTTAAAAAAACTCATTGTTGCGTATTGGGTACGCCATCGAACATAACATTCAATTTAACATGATATTAAAATTTTCTTCACAAATATTAATAAATATGAAAATGTCATATTCTTTATTTACCTGGGATGTTACAAATGGGTTGGGTGGGGATGTACAAAAGGATTCAATTTCATCAGTCCTTAAGTTGGGATAGAAGTAAGAAGAAAGTACATGTTGGGCCTTGAAATGTATAGCACAAAAATACATTGATATCATTTTTATGGTGAAATTAATGTTACCAAGGAACTTTGGATATAAACATTATTATGTATCATTAACTCATCATTAAGAGTTTAGTTGACGAGTGTTAGGTATCATGCATTAGTGAAGAGATTTCCAACTAGGAATGCACTGTCACATGATTTTTCTGATTATGATACTATAATATTTTTATTTTATTTTCCTAATATATATGATTAAATCAAGAATAAAATAATTAAAAATGAAATTTATTTGAAATTATTGATGTTGTTTTAGAATGAAAGTGTCACTAGTGAGGAGATTGAGAAACCTAATATAGGGTGCAACAAATAATGTGGTTCCACAAAAACCATAGGTAAACCAATAGTTGTTTCAGGGTATTTTGTAAGCATTCCATGATGTTGACAAGGGACCTCGAGAAGAAAAAACTCCTCCCATAAATCACTCATTGGATCTCCTTAAGTAGAATCCACTCACATTATGAGGTGATTCATGACATGAACTGGTATATGTTTGGATGAATAGGATTAAAAAATATTTGAATTCCTTGAAAACCCATATAAGATTAAATTCAAGCTAGAGACATACATGATGAAAGTATTGGAAGTAAAATGGTGAGATTTAATTGTTCAAGAAAAGTTGGACCATAACCTTACTTGGGAAGGGTTCAAGGATCTCTTCAAAAAACAATCCACACATATTCTAGTTGGAGAAGATAATGAATTTATTCTTGATAAAATAATGAAATAAGTAAGTGAATGATTATGATTCTTAATCCAATCATTTGATTCTATTAAAATTGGATCTAGAATTTAGTGAAACACTGAAGGATCAGATATTTGAGGCAGGACTATGACCTGAGGTACACTCCAAAATAGTTATGTTTTGTCTTATGGATTATATTGAAATAGTGAACAAGGATATAGTTTTATAGAGAGATCTGTTAGGAAATTCTAGGAGAGGGGACACCTTTTCCCATCCAAACATGAGCAGGAACATCGGTGCGAGAAACAAATGTAAGATTGAGGGATACTCCCAGGGATTCCTAGAAATAGAAATATTAGTATAGTATATTAGTCACTTATCCACTATTTCATAGTAATGAAACTAGATTCCTTTAGTGTGGATCACTTCAACATACAAAGATGGATTTTAATATATAAGAAAATAAGTTCCACAATTGTGGAAATAAAGGGAATCCTAATAATTATTTTTCTATACCTCTAAATTCAATGAGAGGAGATATCTTGAATCATCCATAGGCCTCGTATATTTAGACACCACAATCTCATCAGAATAGTTCTCATCCTATAATTAGGTGAACCTAGATAAATCTTGTAACAAATTAGTGGTCTAGTTGACACCTCAACAAGGGATCAAGAAGTATTCTACAAGGGTTGATCAATAACTATATGAAATTAAGAAGATTATTCTAACTGAGTTTCTAGGTCCCTCCATAGTGCAAGGTATCATACTTTTAAACTTGAATATTATAAATGTTTATTTTGTTATTGTTGCTTATATTTCCTTTCGTTATTATCATACGGTTAAATAATTGATATTTCATTCCACGATGATGCTTCACATCATGAGTAGTAAGACACCTCCCGGGAAGCAGGAGTGTAGAGGATTCAAGTTCATAGTATGTTCTATTACCATTGATGTAGTGTAGTTTCTCTATGAGTTTATTGTCCTAGATATGGATATTTTTTATCTTATATTTCGAATGAATTGGCTAGTGAAATTTAAATATCTCATTGATTTTTATGCATGAAAAGTTACTATTACAATCCTTGATGGTATCATTCATAGAGGATTATGATGTTAACATAGGTAGAGAAGGACCTTTAGTAATAGTAGATGAGACCATCTCTAACCCATTTTAAGTAATAACTTTGTGTATTGTAGATAAAACTGAGAGGAGGAATCTTTCGATTATATTGGTATGATACCTATATGTCTTTATAAATGATTTTCCAGGGCTACAACCTTAGTGGGAAACAAATTTTAGCATAGATCAACTGTAACACCCCGAGATTTTATGAAAAATATTCCTTTTAATTTCATTAATTTCTTGTGTTGTACGCTACACCAAAAGGAGCTTGCACAACACACATCCTTGATTTTCCTTGCATTACACGCAATCGTGACCTTCCTCAATAGCGTGTGTAGTACGCAATACCGAGTTTCACTAAACAACGATATGCTATTAAAATATAGCCGTTATGAATAGTAATAACCACTTTTTGAAATTTTGTAAATTTCATTTTTCAAAATGGACTTCATTTTTGGATTCGGAATATCGAAATTAGCTTAGGGTGAAATTTTGGTACTTTTCGGATAACTTTCATTTTCTGATGAATAGTGAAAATTATTAAATTTTAATTAAAAACAACCTTTTTAATCGAAATAATTAATAGTGATAAATTATTAATTTGAGTGGTTTTAAAGTATATTTAGAATATATTTTTACAATTTAATACAATGTTGGTCATTGGATGTAATTTCACATTTAAACCAGTTATAAACAAGTGTCAATCTTTTGATAGTTATTATCTCTTAAAAACAAGCTATTTATTTTGACTATGGGAATAAATTTTTAAATTATTTAATGTAACTGATATTTTTTGAATTTTATAAAATATATATCATTTCTGAATTCATAATATCAAATATAGATTAGGCCTAATTTTTGTTATTTTTCTGGAAACATCCATTTTTTGATGAATAGTGAAACCACTAAGTGGTAGTTAAAAAAACTGAATTTTTCATAAAACTTTATTTTACCACTTCTGTGAGTGGAATTTAGAAAATCAGAGAGACACAGTTAATATCAAGGACTAAAATGTGGTTTAATGAGATGAAAATAATTTTTGGTGAATAGTAACTTTTTACTTTTTTTTACCACGGTTAAAAGTAAATAGGGTAATTAAGGGTAAAAGTGTTAATATTATTAACCTAACACATGTCATAATTAAATTGGATAAGTGTAATTCGACAAAAAACAACCTTAGGAATAAAATATGGCCATTTAGGCCCACTTGGATTAGATTAGGATATTTATTATCAATTTATTTAAAGAAGGGTTAAAATAGTTAAAATCAAAGTTTAATAACTAAATCATTTTTAATATAGGGTTATACATAAGATAAATTAGACTATAAATATGAATTAGAAAGTAAAACTATTTCCAACATAATGGTATTTTATTTGTAATTTTTAGACTTAAAATAATTTAATTTATTTATGATACAATGATGATGCAATAATTATCCTATTAATGAAATATTTACATAATTGATGTTATAAATACCCAAATAAATGTAATTTGAGACTTTTTATGAATTACAATAATTTTCTATATTAATATGACATGTTATTATTGATTTAATTAATTTTTTTCGAACTAATAATTATGTTATGATTTTCACAAAAATCAATTACCAAATAGTGTCAAAATTCACATAAATCATTTCTTAAAACAAATATTATATTATTAATTGTTATTATATTCCTAAAAATCTAAGGTTCGGCCAAGATACTTATATCATGATAGGTGTATCATTAATTTACCACTTTGGGGTCACTTGGATGTATATGGTAAGTTTATTAACTATATAATATAAAAATACAAAGTGACATGGTAAATATCAATCTAATTAACTAAGAGTTAAAACTAAAAGATAAGGTTAGTATAATGAACTAAAATTGTCTAAATTATATTTTATGAGAGTCTTTAGACCCATACCCACCTTATATTTTAAATAAATCAATTTGGAGCTATTTAAAACCGAATTTGGCTTTATAATAAAATAATATGTCTAGTTATTCCAAAGGTGCCCCTCTCCTCCCTTATAAAAGGGCACCTCCTCCCTCTCTTCCTCACACCACTTTGAGCCTTAAAGCTCGGCCAACCCCTACCAAATTATCTTCTCCACTTCCCTAGAAACATCCTAGAGGTCCTGGTCTTCTTCAAAGACCAATTTTAGTGCCCTAAGAGGAGGACTCAAAGAGGCGCTTCAAAGAAGAGGTAATGTCCGTTACCGATTCTTTCAACTTTATTTCTTCTTCCACTTCTTCTTCTTAGGTTGTTTGATTATGAAGTAATAACATAAGAATCACTCATATACTGATATGTTATTATAAGTATGAAAAAACCCTATTTCACCATCTATTCATCCTACGGAAAACGAAATCACCGCGCGTGCGTACGTACAGAATACCGTCTCCACGCCGTGGTGTAATCTATTGTCCACCACCACCTTACTTGGATGGGTATAATGGTGTACATAATAACTATATATGATTATTGTAAAGTGATATTGATTCTGAAATAGTATACATACACTCCAATACAATTCCACGATCATTAGAACGATATCATCGCTCGTGCGTACGTACGGACTACCGTCTCCACGACGCGATGAGATTCATTCTCCACGTTAACCATTCAGGAATGATTATAAAGTATATATAATTATTAATCATGAAATATATGACATAATAATTATACTGGATTTATGAGTATATATATGTATTTCATCTACTTAATTCCATTCAACTCAATAAGGAAACGAAAACAGCGTTCATGCGTACGTACGACCTACCGTCTCCATGAACGGTGTATTTCTTTCCATTTACTGATATATTATATATATGTATATTTTGAATATATATTATATATAAATAATGTTTTATATTCTGTAATTAAGTAATCATGATCTAAGTAATTATATGAATAATTACAAGTCAAAACACAGACGCCAAATGAAACGATTTTACCCAAAACGCTCTTTAACATGGAATTTACAAAAGAACGGGTAATATAAAGTCATAAGTGAACCATATATGATATCATAACAATGATTATGATTCTGTAATAAGTCAATGACATTATTTAAATCATTATACAGGAGGTTCGAACACTTACGAATCAAATCGGACCTAAGGTAAGGGAAAATATCACAATCTCATTTTATCCGAGATTGTTTATACTTTGGTATTTACTGGGGTGTATTTTATCATCCACGTCCATGTTCCCTCAATATGTAATATTTTTTCCATCCAACTACAATTTTTTAAATCCAATTTTACCATTCGGTGAGTTTTTAGTAAAATATATGAAAGGAATCTTTTGTCGTTTTTCGTACGAGGTACTTTTTGACTTTTTCGAAAAAAGTACGAGAAGAATGTTTTTTTAACTTATACGGAATGAATGGATTTTTAAAACATTATTTCCAAGAAGCTTCCTTTACAAGTTTTCAAGTTTATTTTTAATCAACTTCTTTTAGTTTAAAATTGTATGACATGTTAAGAAAGGAAAATGTTTTTGAAGTAGAAAGGATATTTTCCTCAAGAATGGAGTTCAAGTGTTTTATCAAAATTATTTTCCATCTAAGATAATATAGGATTCTGTTTCTATCCCTATTATTAAATTGATTTGATTATGTTGTGATGGAATTATTTTTATGAATTCCTTTATCTTATATGAATTGTTTTATGATGCCATGTTGTTTAAGAATCACATTTTTATTACATGGGTTATGAAATGATGTATGATTTATGATTTTGTGGCACACATATGAATGGTATCATTATGAGATGGGTGGGACCTATATCTCCCTCCAATGCATTGTGTAAAGATTTATATCTCATGAAATAGACATGGCTGGAACGGTATGTTAATCTGGTTCAGTATTACAGGACTGGAACGAGGAGTGAACTCGATTCAGAAAGGGACTTTGTCCACTAAGATGGTCTTGGCAGCAATGCCTTGGCTACTATGGAAATAATTACATGTGATTAATGGGTGCCACAATTACATGTTATATTCCCATGTTTTTTTATCATGAATTATGTTCCATTATGATCTATGCCTTATGTACTTCCATATTTTATGTCATTGCTCAAGATTTTGATGTTTAGACATTATGTTCATGTTTTTAAGTTCAAATGCATATGGTATGTTTTATTTTATCCATGCTTACCCTTATTGAGAATTTGAGCTCACCCTTTTTATGTTTTATTTTCCCCAGGATATAAAGAAAGGTTTTAGGTAAGAAAAAAAAGGGGAAGATCTTTATGGGAGATGTTGAAGATCTTTCACCACGATTAGAAGATTACGTTCCAAGTTTCCAAAGACACTAAACTATTATGGTCCTTCTGTGTCTGTTTTTTTTATGTATTAAGTTTTCTGCAAAAGTAATGTAATGTCCATGTACGTCAAGCTTCGGGTCTCTACAGTTGGTATCAGAGGAAAGTTTTAGTCAACCTTTGGAAACTAGGATGTGAAAACTTTAGTGAGATCCCTAGAGATATTTATAAGGTATGTCTAGGGATGTGCCTAAGGTTAAGTATAAGTATAGGTTATAGTCCTATAATTATGGTAACTATATTAGAATTAAACCTAAGATGGTAGATATTGAAGGTACTCCTCCTTTATTGTGTTGTTTTCCCTAGCATGATTTTTGACTCTCACACTATTCTTTTTGGGTTGTAGACGATGGCTGGAACCCGAAGGAACCGTGTTGATCAATGTAATGGACAATGCAATGATTGTCCTCTTGAACAAACAAATGTTATGGGAGATGGAGTGCAAAATCTTATTGCTATACTTACACAAGATATGAATCATTCTGGACTTCCAAATAAGCAGAGAAGGGAACAATATTCTATTGAGTCCTTCATGAGGAAACGTCCACCTTCTTTCAGTGGTTCTTTTGATCCACTTGTTGCTGAATAATGGATCAGTACTATTGAAAAGATATTTTCAGTTCTTCAATGTTCTGAACATGATAAAGTCATCTTAGCAGTGTATTGTTTGGAAGCTGATGCTGATCAATGGTGGAATTTTATCAAGAATACGAGGCCAAGAGATGAAATTGAGTCCATGGAATGGGAAGAGTTCAAGAAGTTATTTTTCAATAAGTACTTCCCTCGTATTCTTCGTACAAAGATGGAGAATGAGTTTCTTGAACTAAAGCAAAAGGATAATGAATCTGTTGGTATATACGAAGCGAATTTTACAAGGATTGCAAGGTATGCATCTGGCTTTATCATCCAACCTGCAAGTAAAGTTGATCGGTTCTTCAGTGTCTTAAAACCAAGTCTTTGAAGGGCATTAGCTATAAGAGACTTCAGTAGCTATGAAGAAATTGTGCGTTGTGCTATCAAGGTAGAAATGGAAGTTGGTGTTAATTATCCATCTCATAGTTTTGAAAAGAAACGAAAGATGGAGTTTAAGGAGAAATCTCAGAATAATGGTGAAAAGAAGATGAATGTTTCCTTATGCTCAAAGTGTGGAAAGAAGCATGGTGGAGATTGTCTTAAAGGGACTAGAAAATGTTTTAAGTGTGGAAAAGAAAGTCATCGAGTAGCTGAGTGTCGAAGTAATGGAAAAAAGGTTGCTAATGATGTGAATAAAGAAAATACTGTAGAGAATGCACCACCAACACTTCAATGCTTCAAGTGAAAAGAAATGGGGCATTATGCTAATAAATGCCCTAATCCAAGGGTTAGTGATGATCGCCATGAGAAACCACTTAAGGCAAAGGACAAAGGGAAGTCACATGTGATCACTATTGGCGATGTTGAATATGACAACGATATGGTGGAATGATTAAGTTTTTATGTAATGGGATTCCAAAATAATGTTGTATATAGTATCGTGGAATATTGGAATATTTATGTATTGGTTTATTGTGGTTTTCAATAATTTTATGGTACCGGTAACCGTGGAAAGTGATTGAGATATTTTTGAAAAAAAAAGATGATATGCGCATAATGAAGGGAAAACGAGAAAATGAAATGTTTGACAGTATTCATGATCTCATGATTAATATAAGGACTAAGTGATATCATGGTTTGAGTATATAGAATTTTGAGGATTTTGGTATGTGGAAAGAGTTAACTTTTAACAGCATTCATGTTTTCAATATAGTTCAATGGGTATTCATTTTTTTTCAAGAGAATACATGATTAAGGTATTCAGATGATTGGAATGTGACCAACAAGATATATGAGGGATAAATGATAGTATTCACATGCTTGTTATATGACCTTTTTAGTAATCGTTCTCTTTATACAATGAGTTTAGAAAGAAGTATTTTGGATAAGCCTAAAGATTGGAATAGATTATGTTGGACATAAGTTATTATTGTTTAAGGATCAAAGTTTTTTGATATTATTTATGGGATGTTATAGTAATGTAGTTTTAGAAAAAGGACAACCTACAGGATGGGCGACAACCCATCGCGTCGGACAAGGCTGTGGGAATTGAACCCACAACCGAAGTGCGACTGGCCTTTATCGCCTACCACTGGCCTATAGGAAGTCCTTGTTTAGCTGAAATTAGTTTTATTATATTAAGTAGTATGATATATGAAGTATAAGTCCATTTTAAGAACCATATATGATTAATCTCACTATATATGGACTTATGTATTTTTTTTTGATAACTTTTCTAACCTTTTGTTTGAGATAGATGGAATAACCCATCATTCTATCACATGATCTGCTAACACATCACGAATGAAAAATTGAACTTCATTTCTTTAAGAGATAAAGTGGAAATTGTCCAAAGAACGACCAATGGTGAGACTATACCAAAATCACGAAAGTATTTCTTCTAATTCCAATTTCTTCAACTTTAGGGAAATGATCTTGAAAACCAAAAATGTTGTCCTAGTGCTCTTATATCTGATTAATCAGATGATACCTTAGATCGTCACAAATTTATGGCTTTGTGATTGCTGGCTTTTCCATAGCCATGTTCTCTACCACTCTCCATCAGAACATGATGGTTAGATTTCTCTTCCATATCCATATTTTCACCTATGTGGAAACCCAGTGATTAGTTTATTTGGGTAACCATTACGTTTCATACTTTTGTTTTTAAAGATTGGTTTTGGTATTCCTTTTTACGATGTGGGTTTCTATTAATGAAACTTTCGAGTAGTAAACCATTTATAACCCCGACGAATTTCAAGGGAGAAATTCATTTTAAGGGGGGTAGAATGTAACACCCTGAGATTTTATGAAAAATATTCCTTTTAATTTCATTAATGTCTTGTGTTGTACGCTACACCAAAATGAGCTTTCACAACACGCATCCTTGACTTGCCTTGCATTACACGTAATCGCGACCTTCCTCGATAGCGTGTGTAGTACGCAATCGCGACCTTCCTCGATAGCTGTTATGAATAGTAATAAACACTTTTTGAAATTTTGTAAATTTTATTTTTCAAAATGGAATTCATTTTTGGATTCAGAATATCGAAATTAGATTAGGGTGAAATTTTGGTACTTTTCGGATAACTTTCATTTTCTGATGAATAGTGAAAATTACTAAATTTTAATTAAAAAGAACCTTTTTAATCGAAATAATTAATAGTGATAAATTATTAATTTGAGTGATTTTAAAGTATATTTAGAATATATTTTTACAATTTAATACAATTTTGGTCATTGGATGTAATTTCACATTTAAACCAGTTATAAACAAGTGTCAATCTTTTGATAGTTATTATCTCTTAAAAACACGCTATTTGTTTTGACGATGGGAATTATTTTTTAAATTAGTTAATGTAACTGATATGTTTTGAATTTGATAAAATAGAAATCATTTTTGAATTCATAATATCAAATATAGCTTAGGCCTAATTTTTGTTATTTTTCTGGAAACATTCATTTTTTGATGAATAGTGAAACCACTAAGTCGTAGTTAAAAAAACTGAATTTTTCATAAAACATAATTTTACCGCTTCTGTGAGTGAAATTTCGAAAATCCGAGAGACACGGTTAATATCAAGGACTAAAATGTGGTTCAATGAGATGAAAATAATTTTTGATGAATAGTAACTTTTTACTTTTTTTTTACCACGGTTAAAAGTAAATAGGGTAATTAAGGGTAAAAGTGTTATTATTATTACCCTAACACATGTCCTAATTCTATTGGATAAGTGTAATTCGACCAAAAACAACCTTAGGAATACAATATGACCATTTAGGCCCACTTGGATTAGATTAGGACATTTATTATCAATTTATTTAAAGAAGGGTTGAAATAGTTAAAATCAAAGTTTAATAACTAAATCATTTTTAATATTGGGTTATACATAAGATAAATTCGACTATAAATATTCATTAGAAAGATAAAAATATTTCCAACATAATGGTATTTTATTTTTAATTTTTAGACTTAAAATAATTTAATTTATTTATGATACAATTATGATGCATTAATTATCCTATTAATGAAATATTGACATAATTGATGTTATAAATACCCAAATAAATGTAATTTGAGACTTTTTATGAATTACAATAATTTTATATATTAATATGACATGTTATTATTGATGTAATTAATTTTTTCGAACTAATAATTCTGTTATGATTTTCACAAAAATAAATTACCAAATAGTGTCAAAATTGACATAAAATAGTTTTTAAAACAAATATTATATTATTAATTGTTATTATATTCTTAAATATCTAAGGTTCAGCCAAGATACTTATATCATGATAGGTGTATCATTAATGTACAACTTGGGGGTCTCTTGGATGTATATGGTAAGTTTATTAATTATATAATATAAAAATACAAAGTGACATGGTAAATGTCAATCTAATTAACTAAGAGTTAAAACTAAAAGATAAGGTTAGTATAATGACCTAAACTTTTCTAAATTCTAATTGATGAGAGGAATTAGACCCATCCCCACCTTATCTTCTAAATAAATCAATTTGGAGCTATTTAAAACCGAATTTGGCTTTATAATAAAATAATATGTTTAGTTATTCCAAAGGTGCCCCTCTCCTCCCTTATAAAAGGGAACCTCCTCCCTCTCTTCCTCACACCACTTTGAGCCTTAAATCTCAGCCAAACCCTGAAAAATTTTCTTCTCCACTTCCCTAGAAACATCATAGAGGTCCTGGTTTTCTTCAAAGACCAATTTTAGTGCCCTAAGAGGAGGACTCAAATAGGCGCTTCAAAGAAGAGGTAATGTCCGTTACCGATTCTTTCAACTTTATTTCTTCTTCCACTTCTTCTTCTTAGGTTGTTTGATTATAAAGTAATAACATCAGTATCAATAATATACTGATATGTTATTATAAGTATTAAACAACCCTATTTCACCATCTATTCATCCTACGGAAAACGAAATCACCGCGCGTGTGTACGTACGGAATACCGTCTCCACACCGTGGTGTAATCTATTTTCCACCACCACCTTACTTGGATGGGTATAATGGTGTAAATAATAACTATATATGATTATTGTAAAGTTATATTGATTCTGAAATAGTATACATACACTCCAATACAATTCCACGATCATGAGAACGATATCATCGCTCGTGCGTATGTACGGACTACCGTCTCCACGACGCGATGAGATTCATTCTCCACGTTAACCATTTAGGAATGATTATAAAGTATATATAATAAGTAATAATGAAATATATGAAATAATAATGATACTGTATTTATGTGTATATATATGTATTTCATCTACTTAATTCCAATCAACTCAATAAGGAAACGAAAACAGCGTTCATGCGTACGTACGGCCTACCGTCTCCATGAACGGTGTATTTCTTTCCATTTACTGATCTATTATATATATGTATATTCTGAATATATATTATATATAAATCATGTTTTATATTCTGGAATTAAGTAATCATGATCTAAGTAATCATATGAATAATTACAAGTCAAAACACGGACGACAAATGAAACGATTTTACCCAAAATGCTCTTTAACATGAAATTTACAAAAGAACGGGTAATATAAAGTCATAAGTGAACCATATATGATATCATAACAATGAGTATGATTCTGTAATAAGTCAATGACATTATTTAAATCATTATACAATAGTTTTGGACACTTACGAAGCAAATCAGACCTAAGGTAAGGGAAAATATCACAATCTCATTTTATCCGAGATTGTTTATACTTTGGTATTTACTGGGGTGTATTTTATCATCCACGTCCATGTTCCCTCAATATGTAATATTGTTTCCATCCACCTACAATTGTTTAAATCCAATTTTACCCTTTGGTGAGTTTTTAGTAAAATATATGAAAGGAATATTTTGTTGTTTTTCGTACGAGGTACTTTTTGACTTTTTCAACAAAAGTACGAGCAGAATGTTTTTTAACTTAGACGACATGAATGGATTTTTAAAACATTATTTCCAAGAAGCTTCCTTTAAAAGTTTTCAAGTTTATTTTTAATCAACTTCTTTTAGTTTAAAATTGTATGACATGTTAAGAAAGGAAAATGTTTTTGAAGTAGAAATGATATTTTCCTCAAGAATGGAGTTCAAGTGTTTTATCAAAATTATTTTCCATCTAAGATAATATAAGGTTCTGTTTCTATCTCTATTATTAAATTGATTTGATTATGTTGTGATGGAATTATTTTTATGAATTCCTTTATCTTATATGAATTGTTTTATGATGTCATGTTGTTTAAGAATCCCATTTTTATTACATGGGTTATGAAATGATGTATGATTTATGATTTTGTGGCACACATATGAATGGTATCATTATGATATGGGTGGGACCTATATCTCCATCCAATGCATTGGGTAAAGATTTATATCTCATGAGATAGACATGGTTGGAATGGTATGTTAATCTGATTCAGTATTACAGGACTGGAACGAGGATTGAACTCGATTCAGAAAGGGACTTTGTCCACTAAGATGGTCTTGGCAGAAATGCCTTGGCTACTATGGAAATAATTACATGTACTTAATGGATGCCACAATTACATGTTATATTCCCATGTTTTTTTATCATGAATTATGTTCCATTATTATCTATGCCTAATGTACTTCCATGTTTTATGTCATTGCTCAAGCTTTTGATGTTTAAACATTATGTTCATGTTTTTAAGTTCAAATGCATTTGGTATGTTTTATTTTATCCATTCTTACCCTTACTGAGCATTTGAGATCACCCTTTTTATGTTTTATTTTCCCCAGGATATAAATAAAGGTTTTAGGTAAGAAAAAAAGGGGAAGATCTTTATGGGAGATGTTGAAGATCTTTCACCATGATTAGAAGATTACGTTCCAAGTTTCCAAAGACACTAAACTATTACGGCACTTGTGTGTCTGTTTTTGTTATGTATTAAGTTTTCTGCAAAAGTAATGTAATGTCTATGTATGTCAAGCTTCGGGTCTCTACATCAACTCTTGGGAACTATTCTTATTTATCTTCCTTCAGACGAAATGGATATAATATAACTAAAATAATTAAAGTTCCAGTTCAAAGAATTATAAATAAAGGGCTTCATTAGACCTAGCACATTTCCTTAAGATTCTCCATTTTTATTCAAAAAGAAGGTAGATGGTTCACTTAGATTATTTATTTATTATCATAGTTTGAACCATGTTATGATAAATAATTGATATCCTATTCCACACATTTAATTTTCATTTAATCAATTTAATGGATTCAAGTGGTTATCTAAGATTGATCATTGATCAAGATGCCACTAACTCATAGTTAAGAAAAAGGATATTTCAACAACAGTATTTCAAATTAGATATGGTCATTACAAATATTTGGTCATTCCATATGGTATGATGAATAAACCTTCAATTTTCATTTCCTTGATTAACAACATCTTCCATAGGTATGATGATTCTTTTTTTGTGGTATTTTTTGAAAATATTTTATTTATTTTAGGAATGATAATGACCATGAGGATCACTTAGATATTTTGTAGAGAACATTGTGAGATCATTAAATTTATACTAAAATTTATATATGTGACTTATGGATTCAATAAGTTCATTTTGAAGGGAAAATAGTTTCTGAATAAGGAATATCAGTTGATCCTATGAAGATCTAAGTAATGATTTCTTGGTATATGCACAAGAATGACTTTGTAATTTGAAGTTTACTAGGATTGGTAACCTATTATTGTTTCTTCTTTTAGTAATTTTCAAGTCTTTCATATCTTATGACTATGTTGACATGGAAGGTAATTTAATTAAAATGGAATGATAACTATAAAAAATCCTACCATGATTTTAAATATTGTTTCACTTTAACACTAATCCCCACATTTACAAAACCAATCTTGGGTTATGTTTATTTTTTATTTTACATTTGGATCAATTTTTTTTGTGTTCTCATGAAAGAATATAATATGTTGGTTTATAGATTAAGGAAACTAAGAACACTTGAAAATAATTATTCAATTCATAACCTAGAATTAGTGGTAGTGGTCCATGCCTTGAAAACGTGGAACCATTATCTCTACGGTGAAATGATCACATTATTCTCTGATCATAAGAGATCGAAGCATATTATTTACCATTGAGACTTTAACTTGAGGAAATGATGATGAATGTAGTATCTATAGATGTTTGACTTCAAATTGATGTATACACTTGGGAAGGTAAACTCAGTGGTAGATTTTTTGATTCAGGACTCTTATATTAAAGTGGTGAAAGAGGTTCATAACCAATGATAGTTGATGAGTGTTATTACTGATACACATCTTGACTATACCAAACATAATGAGAATATAGTTTTCTTCTAGATAATTATTATTCCTAATTAAATCAATTTAGTCAAATAGGTTCAATAATTAGATCTTGATTCCATCACCATTTGTTCAATCCTTTGTATCGGGGTGATCGTGGATGGTTGGACTAAGGATCCATAATTGATATTTCACTATAAAGACTAAATCATGGTGTCTCAATATTTCCATGAAAAAACTCTTTCAACACATCACCATTTAAAATGGGTTATGTAGCCAGGAACCTGAAAAAATGTAATAAGTTTTGAAATCTCATTTTAGTGGTTAGGTATTGAAAGATAGATTATAGAATATAATATGAGATTCATAAATTTTCATTATTTCAATGATGAGTATCAATTACAAGATGGTATGCTTGAATTTATGCTTATACCTATTTAGGAATGTGAGAAGATTACTATGGAATTTTTCACTAGTATATCATAAATAATTCAGAAACATAATTCTATTTGGGTGATTGTGGATCAAGATACCATATTGTCACACTTTATCCAAATAATAAAATATAATATATAGAATATTAAAAAATGTTATATATATTCATTAAGTAGTAAAGTTGTAAAAAGTACCTACATCAATCATCTCTAATAGGGATCTTTGATTCACTTCTCAATTTTGAAACTCCTTGTAATAGGATCTTAGAACTCAATTGACTATGAGAATAAAATATCATCCTCAGATGGATGGGAAATTAGAATGCATGATTCAACCATTGGAATATATGTTTGGGTAATGGGTTATAAACTTCAGTGGCTCGTGGGAAGATCATATCTTGTTATCGGGGTTCTCATATAATAACAATTATCAATCCATAATACATATAACCCCATTCAAGGCATTATATGGTCATAATTTTCATTATCAACTTTATTAGTTAGAAACATGTGATATTTACCTAATTAGACCTAGCCTTGTCCCTAAGACTATGTAAAAGATCCAAATGATCTTTTGGTTGATGGATATAACTCATACCCAAAATTAATCATATAATAATCATCACCATCAACCTTTTTCTTTCAATATGGGTAGTTATAATTTTTAAAGTTCCACCAAAACTTAGTCATCATCATTTGGGAAATAAAGGGAAATTGTCTTCATTGTATATTGGCGCATATGAGATTATGTAATAGATTGGTGATGTTTCATTCCAGTTATCCTTATTGTCTAGATTTAGTGATGTCTATAATGTGTTTGTTGTCCCTAAACTTAAGATACATCAGTCTGATCCTTGTCATGTGATCAGTTGGGATCATGTTATCTGTATATCAGATAAAGAATTTATCTATGAACCTATCCAAATGCTGGATAGATAGAATAATTCTATGCAAGGGATTTTTTTTTATTTATAAATAATATTATGGAAGCATGGTTAAATTCAAGAGGAGACTTGGAAATGATAAAAGTTAATGTAAGAACAATAGAAGACCCTATTCTAGATTTATAAGGAAAAGAAGTGTAATGGTGGAGATAATGTAACACCCCAAATTTGAGGTATTTTCTTTTTTTGTGGATTATCTAAATTTAGTGAATGTTTGGGTTAAGAATCAAGAATTTTATAAATGTTTTTGGATGGTTTTGGAAGCATTTTTGAAGGTTTTTGGTTTGATAAAGGTTAGAATAATCTTTTCTCAATCCTATAGGAAACCATGTGAGGTGTTTGAGTTTCATTGGTTAGGCACATGGTTGGTGTATGGTTTTGGAAAAACTATGTGGATAATTGTGAAACATTTAATTTTATGATACAGGATCGATTTCCACTACTAGTGTATACTCTTTCAAGCCATGAAACCTAACTATTTTATAGGAAAATAAATGTATGTAAATTGACTTTAAAACATTAAAATTTCCTAAAAAGACTCATTCCTCCTCCTCTAATCTAGATTCTAAATTTATAATGTCCCACGTGGTAACATTCAAGGATCTTAAATGTCTAAACATTGATTCTGAAAATTCTTTGAGAATTTTATCATGGAAATCAAAGTTTTAGACTCCATTCTTCCTTCACATCTTGGATATTTTTGTTTATTAGAAAAAGGAATCTTATATCAAAATTTTTATACCTGGATATATGGTATTAGATGAGTTATTATCATTTTTAATTGGGATATGACAGAGAAACAGAAAGGAGGGTTCAGATCTATGAGATTATCTAATGATTCAATGTGCTGAATGGATTCGAGGTTCATGGTTTTCCCTTATTCTACATTTTCTTAGGATGTGAAAGCTCTCTTGAAATTAAATTATATTTTTTCACTTTGAATAAAAATTATATTTCCAAAACTCTATTTCCAAAACTCTACTATAATTTCCTCTGGTTCTTATTCCTAGTTTATTTATATTGGTGACACCACATGGAATTTGAAAATGATGTTTTTTATAATGGAAATTTTTGGAAAATCGAAGTCATTTTTATGGGTGTTCTTGGAATTTTTAGGGTGGAATGTGTTTTAGTATATTAGGAAATTTTTTCATGGAAGGAAGTTACCATGATCATATGATCATCTTGGGAGTTATAAGTTATGAAATGGTGTGTGTGTTTTTGTGTGTGTGTGGATATGTGAAATTTCATTCCAAAGATGTTTTAAATAAACTATTTTTGAATGGATCATATATGGAAGTTTACATTATCATAGGTTTTTTGGGAGGTCTATTTTATGTGTAGGTGTGTGAGTGAAATCATGAAATTGATATAACAAGATGTCTGGATATAATCTTATATTATTTTTAAAAGAAAAATATTATTTTGGAAAAAAATGTTTTGATTAATTAATTTATGATTTAAAACTACTCTAGTAAAATCTATTTATCTATTTATATTTTAATAAACTAATTTAAATTTTCTTTGTTATTCCTCCTTTTGTTTTATAAAACTACGAGATAAAATGACTCTTGTTTTAGTGGAATGTAGTAAGTGTCACCTAATGTTTCCTATTGGGTTGTTATACTTACCCCTGCATATGATCCAAAAAGCATATGTAGAAGTTGTATTCCATCATATAATAAAGGGATAGGTTTCATACTTCAATAGTGGAGAACCTTTATAGTGAATTTAATGGATTTTATTAGATGGATCTTGGAAATATGTTCATGTCTTGGAGTTAGAGTAGTGCCACCATGGTTCTCTACTATGTTTCTACCTTTAGAGTCTTAGTTTTTATGGTTCTTTTTTTCCAAGATTACTCTGATATAGTTTTTTTAATTCCTTTAGTTGTTTTATATTACCTCATTAATCATTATATAGTTGTATCTTCCATTTTTTATATGTTCATCTTCATATTTTTTCTTTCGTATGGTTGTCTGCATGTGTTTAAGGGTAAAACATCCCCTCTTATTATTGTGATAAGCCCTCAAAATTTATTTCCAACCTTTGGTTTAATAGGAATGTCACATAAGGTAAGTAGGACCTTCGAAACTTCCCAATATAATGGGTTTTATGGGTATATTACATCATTGAAGAATATTTTTCTCCAATGTTATTAATTAAATCAATTTGTCCTCATTTCCTTCTTGACTGAGTAATAGATTGACTCTTATTTACCTAATTCCTTTACTAATTAAATCTTCCAATCATCATGGAACTGAATATTTTGAGATTATATAGAATCTATATTTATCTCATCAACATATTTAAGAACATATTCAGGGACAAACTTTCAATAATTTTCTTTGGGTTCATTCTCAAAAATATTTATATCACTACTGACAAAAACCTTAACAAGCCTTTTATTACAACACTTATATACCTTTATCTTTATTGATTATCCTATGAATATGCCTTTATCTACCACATTACCATATTTTCCATTATTTCCTTATTTTTTTAACTAAATTTTTTCCCTCCAAATACCCTTAGATTCTTTTAAAGAGGAATTTCTTCAATGATACATTTTTTATGGTGTGTTCTGTACTTCTAGACAAAATAATGCTCTATTATAGGTATACAAAACAACTTGTATAACTACTTACCAGTGGTGATGTGTGATACCATTTTATATCAACATTGTCTTTTCCATATTGTTCACTATATGGTTTCTTATTTCCAAAACCCTATTATATTAGGGATTTTTCATCAAGGATACTTAATATTTAACACCATGTTTTCAAGGTAATTTTTAACCTCTAGGGATGTGTACTTTTTTCCATTATCTTTTCTTATAATCATCATAGTCCTTCCATTTTTGTTTTTTACTCATCGTAAAAACCTTTTTATGAGATAAAGAACAAATGTATTTTATTTCATAAACATAGAATATCATATCCTATTATAATCATAAATAATAAATATGAAGTGATTCTCATCATATGTTCCAACCTAACCAATTGGACCATAAACATTGGTGTGAAAAAAATTCATCAAACCCAAATATATCTTCTTATTTGGATGATAATAATTTCCTAATATCTTTCTGAAGGGAATATTCCCCCAATGCCTATATTTATATAAATTATATATGGTATATCTTATGGTATGATATGTATAACTCATATAATATGGTTTATATGTTGCAAAATATTTTTTTCATATATATATGAATTAAATAATATCATATGATTATAAGGAAATTGTATGGAATGGAAAGTGTTTCTATTTCACTACCTATAGGTAATCGTAATTTACAATTGTGTGGGTATCATACTACATGGTTTGTATAAACCTTTACATGACACATGAAGACATCATTTAATCATATACAATTATTAGATGTGTCATAATGGGTATGTAATATGATTTCATACAAATTCCTTACCATGAATTTTTTACTATGATTTATTTGGATAGGCTATCAAATTAATATGGGTAGTTGAATTTTTATATATTAAACATTCAGATCAAAATTACACCTAAGATATCATTATAAAACCATTACATGAGATATAACAAAATTGGTTGATTTATATTTATGCATGTGATGCATAAACTAGCTAAGGACATAACTCTTGTGTTGTGACACATTATTTAATGCAGGAATCACTGTGGAGTATCCTCAGGAACTACATAACCCCCTTTTTAAATGATATAAATATATCTATAGTTTCTTTTTGATGCTCTAGAAAACTTTATATGCATAAAGATATCTTTTATTATTCCTTGTAACATTTAGTTTCTAGCACACCATGGAAAAAAGGAGTTCCCTACATATACAACATGTGACTCAACTCGTCATGTTGATACCTCCAAAGGTGAGAAGCTAACACTCAAAAAATCATCATCAATCACTTTAAAAGAAATGTGAAGATGCTAAAATGTCTATATCAGTGTAAGGTATGCATTTTAAAGTGTTTCTTAATTTCTAGTTTACTTTATGTCATATGTATTATTATAGTGATATTGTAATGGGATTCAATTGATTTATTTGTTGGTAATAGACCCCTTAGAACCCTTTAAATGATATCAAAGAATCTCATGGACTTTTAATTATGAACTAATAACTGAATTTAAGTTTCTATAAATTATATTACATATCATAAATGTGGTCATCAAATATGACTCCTAATTTGTTCTACAAGTTTCATATCACAATGTAGGATATGTGAAATCATAATCTAAGACGTAGTTGAAACCAAAAAATTTTGAACTGATCATAGGCTATGAATTCTATACATCATTTAATATGGTTTCTTATATATTTTTTAGAAACCCAAGGGTCGAATCATAAATAGGATATCCCAATCTATCATCAAAAAGGAGATGTTGTATCATAGACAATGACTTTGAGATTCAATCAAAAAATGTGATTAGAAGTTCACCATTGTGAATCATATTCACTAATATGATTATTTGTCATAGAATATGATTGATATTGAATTCAAGTTCTTTCCTTATCATTCCCTATGGACAGATGAATCATTAAAAATTATTCAAGAAGAAAAAAAATTATTTTTCTATATATTCAATTATAAATTTAATTAGTTATTTATATATATTTTTTAAATAATGAAAATGGTGTTTTTTTGAAATATTTATTAGTTTTTAAAAGATTTATAAATCATTTGATTATAAATAGTTAATAATTAATTAATAAATATTTATAGAACATTTATTAATAAATATTACTTGATAGTAATTGGTTAATATTTAAAATATATTTTATAAAAATTCATGTTATGGCTTATAGATTATGAATAAAATGTTTTTTTAATAATCATAAGGGGTAATTAATAAAGTGTTTATAAATTAAAAAGTAATGCCAAAATATAAATATTTTGTATTTATTTAAGAATTATTCATAATTAATTTTAATTATTCATATTAAAAGGAGGAATTATTTAGGGATATTATTTAAACCTCATCAAATATGTTATGATGATTGATATGATCAATGTTTAAATAATATTAAGTGTTTGATTTGTAGATTATTTAAAAAAATTATATAATAAATAATGGATTATAAATTTTTTATAAGTCATGAAATATTATATACTTAAAATAATAATACATATAATGAATAATATGGAAATTCTCATATTATAAAGTATATATAAAGAGTTTATATTCATGAATTGTGAAGATGTATATAATAAATAAAGATAAATTTATAAAATGTTAATAGTTATATTTCATTTACGAATTGTTCATAGACTGTTATATAATGTCTAAATTTATGAAATGTTCATTTATTTAAAGGTTATTTCCTACCTTATTTATAGTTATGAACTTTTATATGATGAATATGTGTATGCTTCGGTTTAAATTGTTTAAACCACTACTTACAAATTTCCAAAGAATGTATTATATGTTATGTACGTCAATATATGATTAAGTTTTCTTCTACCTTGACCTAATATTTTAATTGAAGTTATGAACTTGAATTTAGTTGTTAAGAAAAATTTATGTATATTAGGTTTTAGTGTTATAATGAATTGGATTCTCTTTTGAGTAAAGTCTCCTTGGGGAGAGGGACATGGGGTTGGACTACCCATCAACCTAGAGGCAAATACTTTGTTCTTGAAAGGTGAGGGGATGGATATCTATTGTTCTAGGATTACTCATGTAGATATTTTAAATACCATGTAATTATAAACCTTTATATAGATATTTCATCTAACTTATGCATGAGATGCATTTGGATATGTGTAAATATGTTTGACTTATATATTTATGTGTGTCACAGACTAGCATAGGTTAACCCGACCCATCACCTAGCCCAGCTCGCGACAAGGCATGAAGGGTTTTTGTGATCCCCAAGGGATGGAAATAAGTGTCTAGGTATCAAGGAAACACATTTGGGAATGGTTTCTGACAAAACAATATAATTAAATGTGTAGTAGAATCTTGTCAAGAGTCTAACATGACTCGTTTATAAGTCAAAATTCCATGAAAATAGATAAATAGTTCTAAAATAAGAAACAAACCAAACACTGAATACTCAAGACATAAACATCCTATTACAAGAATATAATATAAAGAATGTACATTGTAGGAAAATAAAGATCCATGAATACGATGAATCCTAGTTGGATGATAAAATAAAAAAACACAAACAAAAATACCAAAAGTAGGTAATGATCTATTTATGGCCCTTAGTAATGCTCCAATATCACTACTAAGCTTTCGTCATGAGAAAATAGGTAAAAAAATCCCCAGGAAGAGATTTCTAATGATATTGTCCTAAAAAAACATGAAATGTATATAGGCATAAGCACAAAAGAAATTAGGTATCCTCCCCAAACCCGATGGATAATTATTAGAAGTAAAATCCATTTACGTTGGTTTGAAAATATAATATAAAGTTATGATTTCTATTTTCATTAAACAAATCAAATGTAAAAATTTTAGACTCTCACTTTATTCCAAAATAATGGTTTCCAATTTAAATCAAAATAATATTTGAAATGGTTTTAAAAATAAAATGAGATTTAAAGAATGGATATTTTTTAAAACAAAACCTTTTATTGTAACTATATTTCAATAAGAAAAGAAAGATAAATAAATTTTGAAATAATTTTTTTTAAAATTATTTATAATAATAAATAAAAGAAAAAAATAAAAAAAAATTAAATAAACACACCAAGGAGGACTAAAAGTAAATATAAATAGAAGTAACCCAAGAAGATAAAATAGAATATCTAGTATAAACAACATTAGAATCTATGAGGAAAAAGCTAAAATGTAATTAATTATAAAAATAAGTTGATGAAACTAAAGGTAAACAACATCATGATAATAAAATAATGAAATTGAATGAAAATATAAATAGAATCATTTTGGGAGTGTCCCCAAGGAACTAAGGTCAATGAAACCCAATACCTTGTACTATCTCACTGATCAAACCAATCCATACTCAACTGCATACAATCACTATGGAGATTAATCTCAATGCTTAATGAAAGAGGATAACCCATAAAGTGAATCTCTCCCCATATTATAGAAATGTTTAGTTAGTGTTGTATCATAGTCGAAATCTTGGCATAGAACAACATGCTTTGTGAAACGTTTCCTAGAATCCCCTACCCAAGTCCTAATTTTCATATGATCAACTAAAATAAAGGTGTGTTCATAATAAAAAATAAATCGCATGAAACACCAATGAAATATAAAAATCCTTCACCACCTACCCAAGCCTTTCTTTACCAAAAAGAATCCCCTCTCCAATTAGAACACATCATTATTTGTGGAACCAAAAATCTCAAAGAAGAAAAAACCAAAGTCTAAACACAAATCATTTTCATAAAGTGCTAACCTAGACTTGATATCTCTTTGATAAATTAGATATAAAAATACATTTAATGTTTTTTCAAACCATAATTGAATAATTAAACCAAATATTAAAACATATAAATCCAATTTTAAGAGAAAAAATGATTTAATACTTTAAAATCATCCTTTTTTAAAACCAAAATGAAACTCAATTTCCATGATAAACATAGTAAACACACTAGATAAAAATTCCAAAACATTATTTGAAATATTAGTACAAAAAATAAGAGTTAAGCTATATACAAAAAATTATAAAACAGTATCTAGGGAATACTAAAGCTCAAAAACTCACATAATCTTTAAAAAGGGAATATTTTATTAGAAAAAATAAGTGAAATAATTTTATTAGTTATTTAAAAAAATCCTTTTAGGGTTATTAAATATCTTAAGAGTTCTTTTAAAACTAATTTTTTCATGGGGTAATCATATAGGATTTTTTTTAAATACTTAGAAGGACATTAAAATATGTTTCATATATATGTAGAATAAGTTCCATTGAAAACCCATTTATAATAATTGAAGATCATATAGATTAAAATTAATCACCTTGTTAACTTTAAGAAATTGAAATAATATCTTAGAAGGAATTAATAAAACAATCAAGGCTTTTAAGAGCCGGCGCTTCATCTTTGCAGAGCTTTTTTGGATTTGGTTGTTTGAGAGGGTATGATTCCAGCCATCGGATCAGGCCTGTGCTCGACACATGACACTTGCTTGCCAATTAGTCTTGCAATGGTGGAGAGCTTCTTCATGTTCAAATACTGGGGAGGAGCAGTTCAATGATGTATTTCTGGTTTTTATTCTTTTTCCTTCAAGTGGTTTGTACTATGTCTAGGATGTCTTTGGGTTTCCACCCCCTTCATCCCCAAAAGGGGGCTTTATCATATAATAAAAAATTGAAGGCCTTCGGGCCGTTGGATGGATCAAGGTTTTTAAGTTTAATGAAAAATAGATGAATCAACCTACCTAAAACCAAGATTAACATATCTCCATCAATTAAAATTATAGAAATAGAATTAAGAAAGGTTTAAAAATATCTATACATTAAATAAACAAGTTAAAATAACTCACACCCATCTAGGGTTAGACTATCATGCCCCTATGAGAGAGAAAGAAGAAGAAAATTTTAGGAAGGAATAAGAAAGAGTAAAAAGAGAGAAGAAAGAGCATCTGACTTTGGAGTAACAACTTGGAATTAAAAATAATGGGGGAGGAAGGAGACCTTATTGGGGATATGCTTTGGTTACATTACACTGGTGAAGGAATAATGAGGTCCATGGAGTTAAAATCAAGGAAGGGTATAATACAAATTTTACACATTTTAAAATCTAGATAGGTCACATTGTTTGGATGAATAATTTACCAAATTGTGAACCAATTGTGTTCCACTCTCTGAATACACCTATTAAGTTACATGGTTTTGTTTCCTATTTAGGGGAATAATGTTACAACCATAGAAATTTCCACCAATAAGAAATTATAGGTTTTGCATGGCTAGCTACACAGTTAGTATTAATTGTGTACCAACTGTACACCTAGTACTACAACATAAATTTTTTATAAATTCATGGAAATTTAACCCAAAAATAAAGTAAAGAACAAAAAAAAATAAAAAAAATAAAAGGGATAATGAAGGTTGAGTTGTGAAAAATCTCTCCACCATATCACTTTCTGCCACCATAAAGTCATTGTGTTTTGAGTAGGAGGAATTATAGGGAAAAAAGAGTTCAAATAGAAATGGAGAAAATGAATATATAAAGTCCTATTATTACTATCAAATAAATTATAACCCTAAATCATGGATATATCTATAAATTAAAAAATCCACACCTGATAGTCCCATGAAAAACCCAAAAACTGAGACCCACTGTGGGTATCCCCATTATTTATGTGCAACACTAACATAGTGGATCAAAAGATTAATAAAATCTCAAAAGGAACACTATAAAACACAACCCAAATTCCAAACTAAAAGGAAAAAGATAGAATTAAATAATCAAAAGTAAATCTATATTTTCAAAAAACAAAATTTTTACTTTCCAAATGAACCCAAGGTATAAGATTTCTTAAAAATAAGACACTGATCAAAACCAATAGCAGCCCGGAATAAGGAGGAGATGAGAAAAAAGAGAGAGTAAAAATCAGAATACCTATAATCCATGGGACTTATAGAAAGACTATTTTGATCCCAACAATGATAGGTTGATGGGATTCTCAAACAAGGGGTCTTAGAATGCCAAATTTGACCACACTAGTGATGCATTAAAGATATTTATCTCAAAGAAGGGTGAAAATAGGGTGATAATTTCATCAAAAATATATACCAACTCTATATATTTCGTTTAGCATCCTATTATCACCAAAAATATAGTATAATATCACTAAAGAGGAGAAACAAGGGCACCAATCACCATGGGATATTTTACACAGGTCGGAACCACCGCCATGGTTCCACTAGCTTTATCATTGAATGTAGTTAGGCTAAAAGGAAGTTCCTCTGAATCAAGGTTTGAATTATTGAAATGAAATATGAATGAAATACAAAACCAATGACTCACAGATAAGGTAAAACCACTAAGAAGGGTTCAAATCCTGATTTTTAAACAGGAAGAATACACTTAATCCATAATAGACACTAACTCAAGAAATATACAGAGGCACATTAAATTTTTTTATAAGGATAATTTTAAAACACAAAGAATATCAAACCCCAAAAAAGGAACCCAAAATTAAAATCATCACAAAAAAGAACCAAAGTTAAAAAGTAACAACCCAAAATAAAAAATCATAATTATCACTTAATGAGATTAAACTCTAAGAAAAATTAAAGGGTCCATATTTTGATCTTTCAAAACTATATATTTCATTAAAAACACAGTTTTAAATACACATCCATCACTAAAAGAAGGTTATCACCACGAAAACACAATTAAAAATGATTATCATTTAAAATTCATTCATTTTGAATTTTAAAATAATACCTACTAGTCTCAAAATTAAGAAAATCCACCTAAAAATTAGTTTTTAATTTCCAAAATCCCTTACTAAAACCATTTTATAAATCCAAAAATTAAATTAATTTGAAACCATCTTTAGAAAATCTTTTTATTAATTTTAAAACTCAATATTACTTATTTAATCCAAGTATCCATAAAAAATTACTGAAAAAATAAAACCAAATAACACTAAAATATATTCAAAATTCTCTTTAACCCATTATAAATAACAATTACACAAAACCTAAAGCAACAAAAAAATCAAATGGAGTCCAAAACAAAAAACCCAAAGGGGGTACAGACTATGTGTGGTTTAGCCACACTATTTGGCTAATATTGTAAAACTATGAAACTTCCACAAGAAAGAAAATCAGACCTATATTAATGGGCTCTGCATGGTTTTCCATACCATACACGATAATTGTGTGGATATAGTTATTATAACTTTTTCAACCTAAAAACTTGGAAGCCTTTAAATAACATATAAAAAATTTGTAAAAGTCAAAATATATTCAACCTAAATCAAAATATACTAAAAAAATAATGAATAGAAATCAAAATTCAAGACACAAATCCCAAAAATACCATGGAAACTCAAGGATAAAAATGAGTAAGAGATATATAAACTCTTCACACACCTAAATCTCAAGATTTAGTAGTCCAATATATAATCTAAAAAACTCACCCAAGTAATAAAGGGGATATAATAACATTTTATCATGAACCATACTAGGTTGACCTAACACATCTCCTAGCCCAGCCCGTGACAAGTCTCGAAGGGAATTCTTGAACCACATAATCTAGAAACTAGTTATCGAACATCAAGGAAACAAACTTTTTGTAACATACCATCCCTCTACATTGTCTTGGGATGAGGTAGAGCTTATAATTGGACTTAAGATATGTTCCCATGGAACCAAAGTCTGGAAATAAATTTTGAGGGCTTCAAGAAAAAATGAGGAATGATTTTCCTTAAGAATGAAAATAACCAACCAAATGTGCCTTAAGAAAAAACCACTTACCAACTACATGATGCATTTCTAGAAAATGTACCACAATGAAGAAATACCATATAAACAATATAACCAAACCAAAAAATATTGAATCAGAGTACCAAGTGAAAGAATACACAATAAAACTCAAAGATGTTACAAAATATCTTTATATCTCCACACCAAGCTCCAAGCTCCAGGCAGCACAAGACCACATAAGCATTACGATGAACCACTCAAGAAGTGATATATCATACCTTTACATGTGTCATGGAGTACAACATCTACAAAAGAACCAAAGTGACAGAGAATGGGGTGAGTAATAATACTAAGAAGGTTTTCCCTAAATGAATTCACTATACACACCACTAGGATAAAATTGGTTAGCACATTTATATAAAAAATTTATATGAAACCAAGAAACAAGGCAATAATCTTCAACAAGACAAACCCACCCTTACCGAACCATTTTACCCAAATCAACAAAATATTAAGGAAAGCAACAAAACACATCATTAACCATTTTCAAAAACATATTAGCACATCCCAATTAATCTTTTATGATTGCATTCATAACACAAAAATTTACAAAAACCAACTACACGAGCTCAGTGTTCATTGATGGTAAAACTTCACATACATAACCTATCCCCTTTTTATAGTGGTAAATCATGAACACTTGATGTTCGTACTTCACAACTATGATCTATCCCATCCAACTTATTATTGACCACTTAAGAAAACAACCATGCCAATCACATTTGTTAAATCACAAAACATGTCAACCAACAATTACCAACCAAACAACCATTTAAGACAAACCCACAATTTCAACAATATGCGGAAACCATTCAATAAAATCACATTTATTTAAAATACCATTATTCAAAATCCATGCCCAATATCATTTCAATAAAACCACATTTTATTGGAAATCATTTTCACAACTCATTTTCCATAAAACAACCAACCCAATGATTTTAAAATCACTATTTTAAAATCCAACACAAAGCACATTGTACCACAACCCCATTTTCCCTAGAATCCAAAAATCATCACAAAATGGGTTTTAATCAAGATTATCACATCAAAAACACCATCAATTTCAAGAAATAAATATTAATTTGAAATTTATTCTTCAAGTTCTATCAAAATAGAGTAAATAGAGAATCCACCGACCTTACGGTTTCGATGAAATCGAAAAACACACAACCACACCACAAATTTGGGTGAAAGTTCCACAAAATCACCTTAGATTACTTTCCCTAACATCAATAAGCCCAATTATCACCATTTTAAGCAACAAAAAGCCTAGATCTACATTTTTTAAAAGTATATCTTGAAAACTAAGAGGGAGAGAGAGAGAGAACTAGATATAGATAAAATGAAGAAACAACCAAGGATAGGGACTTACCAAGGGAGAATCACATTAACTACACCTTGAAAACCCTGGTATTTTCTTCCAAAACATGTGGGAGAGACTCTTTAACCCTTGAGAATAGAAAATCCTGAGTTTGGTTTGAGTGGGAGGATAAATGGTGTGTTCAGGGTTAATCTCGATCCCCCTAATTTTTTTAAAACCCCTTTTTAAATCCATGCATGGTTAGATTACATAGTTAGAAAAAGAATTAACTAACCGTGTGACTGATAATATCCTAAAGGGTTCCCTGTATGGTTACCTCATACAGTGATACAAACTGTGCACCAAACTTGAATAATCCCACTATCTAAAGTAGCATGGTTTACCTAGGCAGACCAAATGGTTTGGAAAACCATGTTCGTTAACCACGCGCCATTCCATAGCCCTATACCTAAAATATCACAGTTTTCTAGAGATTATTCATGGTTTTCACTAACCATGATCAAATGGTGTACCCATATAAAATCCCCCAAAACATTCCAAAAACCCTTCCAAACTCTACCAAACATTACCCAACCAATTTAAAAACATAAAAATTCATAAAAAAGGTTACATACCTCAAATTGGGGGTGCTACTTTCTCCCCGCCATTGGACTTTCCAACCTTAGAAAGTAGATAACCATCAGATTTCAAAAATATCTTAGTCCATTGATTGACCATCTCTTTCTCTCGCTCCCAAGTATCCTCCCAAAACTAACCATATTGCCACAAAACCCAAACAAGACCGATTCTTTTACCAGGAAATACTTTCTCTTTCCTATCCACAATTTGTAATGGCATGTTCAAAAATGAATCATCTATATCTTTCTCAACATGATCCCATCAAATAACATGGTCACGATCTAGATGACACTTTTTCAACTATGACACATGAAACCAATTGTGCACCGTACTGAACCGTGGTGGAAAATTCAATCCATATTCCACCTCTCTAACCTGCTCAAGCATCTCAAAAAGGACCAATATACCTTGAAGATAACTTTACTTACTTCCCAAAACAATAATGACCCAACCTCGGAGATATTATCAAGAATACATAATCACCCACCTCAAACAACAATGACCATCAACGATGGTATGCATACAATTTCTAACGACTCTGAGTTGTCTCCATTCTCTTTTTGATCAACTTAATCTTATCTATTATCTATTAGACAAGGCTCAGCCCAACCAACAACATTTCACCTATTTTCACCCAAAAAAGTGTATAATGACATATATTCTCATACAATGCCTCAAATGTATCCATATATATCAAGACTTGAGAACTATTATTATACAGAAACTCTACCAATGGAAAGTGATCCTCCCACGAGCCACCAAAATCCAACACAGAATCCTACAACATGTCTTCCATAATTTGTATCATCCTATCAGATTTAACATCTGTCTAAGGATGATATGTTATGCTCATCATCAACTGATCTCTAAGGGCTTCCTACAAGTATTTCTAGAAACGAGATGTAAAACTTGGATCTCTATCTGATACAATAAAAAATGGTACACCATACCTCTTTACCACCTCATGGATATAGATTTTGGATAAATCTTCCAATGTATGAGATTCATGAATAGAAATGAAATGGGAAATTTTTTTGACCTAATCTACAATCACCCATATGTAATCATGTGTCCTAACCATTCTTAGGATACCTGTAACAAAATCCATCGCTATTTTATCCCATTTCCACATTGGGATAAGTAAAGACCGTAACATACATGTTGGACACTAATGCTCTACCTTGAATTTTTTACAAGTCAAGCATCTCGATAAAAAATCGACCACATTCCTTTTCATACCCTCCCCCAAAATTTTTTCATTCAACACCTCATACATTTTTGGGATTCTAGGATGAACAACCCATCTCGAATGATGTTAATCACTAAGGAGTTTCTCCTAAAAAGAAACCAATAAAACCATCCAATTTTGAAAGCACACCACTATATTCTCATCTAGTTTCCAACCCTGAATGGTCTCCCCTCCATTGAGTTTCAACCTTATAGTCACACACTCTAAATAATCCATATTCTCCTCTTTAACCAAAAAACCAAGTCATAAACCAAAATACGAGAAAAAATGGTTACATAACCACAATCGTCACATTAAATTATAATTATAACTATAAAAAACATCAACTAACATTTACCAGATTCCTGTTTCACCACTTGACCATATGACTTTCTACTTAATGAATCTACCACCAAATTTCCTTTACCCGATTTGTACAGCAAGTTGAGGCCAAACATCTGGAGATACTTCATCTATCACCTTTACCTCAAATTCAAATAGCTATATAAGAAAATATGATTTAAGCTATTATGATCGGTAAAAATTGTTAATTTCTCATTTAATAGATTGTGAAACCACATTTTCGAAGTATGAACTACTTCCACCAACTCCAAATCAAGTGTTGGGTAGTTATTTTTTATGAAAACTCAACTACCTTGATCTATACACAAAAACATGATACCCTTGAATGAGAAAACATCCCAAACATGATTCATATGTTTCACAATAAACCACATACCCTTTCCATAGTTCTGGAAAACCCATGATTGGTGCTGATATAAGATGACCCTTAAGCTCTTTAAAGAACATATCAAACTATTAATTCTATTGACATGGAACATTCTTCCTTGTAAAACCTACAAGAGGCGAGGATAATTGTTATAAGTCATGAACAAGGCATTGATAATACCCAACTATACAAATAAATCTCTGTATCTCATAATGGTCATATCTACTCATGAAAGTTTTTTTCGGAATATCCTCTTTCTGCACTTGCAACTGATGATATCCTGATTGCAAGTTAATCTTGGAGAAAAATTTAGCTCCCATAAATTGATCAAACATATCATCAATTCATGTGAGTGGATATTTTTTCTTTATGATAACATTGTTAAGATTATAATAATAAACACATAACCACAATATTCTATCCTTCTTTTTAATAAACAACACTGGTACTTCCCACAGAGACATACTAGGAAAAATGAACCCTTTATTTTCTAGATCCTCTAACTAAACATTCAATTCCATTAATTCTACTAGTTTTAACTAGTAAGATGTAAGTGAGATAGTAATAGTCTTTGGAAGGATATCAATAATAAAAATCACTTCTCTTGAGGTGGAAACCCTAAGAATTATTCTATAAAAACATACAAAAACTTATAAATAACTATCAGGAAACTACTCTGATTGATTTATTCCATTGATTCCAATGAAAAAGCTTCCAACTGATATGAAATATTCCCAAATTATATTTCCAAAAAAATCCATTTCCCGCACCCCTTCACTATTTTCTCCTCTAAAGAGATGCTCGACAAAATCCACCATCATGAAACTAACCATTTTCACATAATAGTAAATGCGTGCCTTAAACATTATCAACCAATCTATACTTAGGTTTACATCATACGCCTCCATCTCAATCATTGATAAGTTTCACATTATCTCAACCCCATCCAAAACTAAACAACATTATTCATATAGGATGGCTTGACCCTCTTTTTCACCCACAGGAGTTTAATGTTTTAGAAAAGAAGGCATCATTTACACACTTAAACCCAATGAATCAATGGCATGAGAAGAAATAAAATAATGATATGCACTCATATCAAACAAAACTTGAATAAATTTAGAATTAAAAATAATAGTACCTCTAACTGTGGATGGTCTCAACTGATCATCCACCACAACCTACTCATCTCTAAAGAGATACTTGCTTGAAACACTCTTCTCCTTATTAACCTATTGAAACTTCCCCTTATGGGGATTCATGGTATTTCTAAAATCACTATGACTAAATTTTCTATGATAACGAGGAGCATGCTTCTACCCCCATACCATCGAGGGATAGGACTCCTATGACCCCTAAGGAGTTTCAAAAACTCCAAACCTTTGAGCATTGTGATAATAACACTGAAGATTCCCCATCTTCTTGTAGTAATGACATGATCGAGGTTGTTTAGTATAATCCAACATCATGTAGCCTATATAATCACACTGAAAACATCTTGGATTAATCTAATGGTTTGAAGGAAGATTCACCAATCCTTCCGTCAAATTCTGGGCCATACTCCCACCCTAGAAATAAGTTTCCCTCTTATGCTTGATCCCTGCGTTATAGTTCCCACTATTCCCCATGGGAACCAACATGCTTCTCCTACCTGTATCCCCTAAGATATTCCTTTCATACACTAATTGTATATTCATCATCTCAATATAATCACTTATACAAAGCCCCATAATTTTGGAATTAATTTCTTTCCTCAATCCCGATTCAAAGATCTGCGCCTTGAAGGATACACTAGCCGCAACATCAGGCTAAAACCAGACTAAGTTCATGAACATAGGATCATTATCCATCACTAAAATTTTCTCTTACCTCAAACTAAATAAATCCATTATGCACTGAATTTTGAACGTATGGGGGTAGAATTGTTTGTTAAACAATTCCTTAAAACACTCCCATGTCATTTATTGGTCCATTACAGCTTGGACCAAAAACCCCCACCTCATCCATGGAAGATCTTCCAACATGTAAATCACCAAATCCAATTTCAATTATTATGGTGTTTCCAAGAAATCGAATATCTAATTCATCCTATTTAACCATGCCTCTGCCCTTTATGGATCTAAATCACCCCAAAAAATCGGTGTATTCTTCTTTTGAAACTAAATTGAGTGATAGACATTCCTTGGCTCATCTCTCCTATTAACAATTTTCACTACTTAGAAAGATTGAAATATGCTCTGTACTAGCTGTTGGTTCACCTGAGGCTCATGTGAAACAATATTTTTAACAACGTCTCTAGTTGGTCGCTACGACGTCTACCCAATTCCATTTCTATCAACACATGAATCACCATAAGTCTCAATCCCTAGCAACTAAAGGCTTACAATTTCACATTATATCTCATTATAGTTATCACAACAATGATTTTCAAAATTTACATTTTCCATGTTCAACTATATTTGAAAAATACACTATGTTTTGAGAATCATCCCATTTTCAAAATACCAAAACCATTCCCTTTTTAAAACCACATATTTGAAAACATTTTCTGGATTTTTCAAAAATTAACAATTCAAACCACACATAAATCATTATTCCAAATTAAATATGTAATCATAGTAGGAATTCATTTCTACCAAGCATTCCATGCTCATCTAATTGGATACACCCACGAAAATGGGACCATGATTCTATAAGCGTCTCCAAAACACTTATGTACCCAACTCCCTCATAACTTGAAGTTCAACATAAAAGGGTTAGCTATATCCTTTTATGCTATAAATTTCATGTTCCTAAAATATTACTCCTTTCTACTATCCTAAATCAATGAATAAACTGAGAACAAATGTGAACTCTAAGACCAACAATCAATGATAAAGAATCCAAACAAGATCGGTCTCACTTGTAAGTCAAGGATTTAAAAAACTGATACCACTTGTAACATCCCACCCCTCTTCATTGGCTTGATATGAGGTAGAGGTTCTAATTGGACTTAAGAGATGTTCCCATGGTGCTGAAGGATGGCAATAAATGTCGATGTCTTCAAGAAAAAATGGGGATCAATTTTACCTTGGAATGAAAATAACCAACCAAATGTGCCTTTAACAAAACCCACTTACAAACTACATGATGAATGTCCAAAAAATGTAACACAATAAATAAATACCATAGGACCAACATAACCAAACCAAAAAATGGAGAATTGGAGTACCAAGTAGAAGACTGCATAATAAAAGTTGAAGAGACTACAACACAACTCCACAACTCCACACTACGATCCAAGATCCAATCAACTCAAGATCTCCCAAGCATCACGATGCACCACTCAATAAGTAAGATGCCTTAAATTTTACCTATTTCCTAGAGTACACCAACTGAAAAATCACCGAAGTTATAGAGTAAGGGGCGAGTAATGATACTCAGTTGGTTTTCCTTAAATGAATTCACTACACATACCACTAGGATAAAACCGATTAGCACATTTATATATATAATTAATATAAAACCAAGAAATAAGGAAACAATCTTCAACAATCCAAACACAACCTTACTGAACTATTTTACCCAAATCAACACAATATCAAGGAATGTAACAAAACACATAATTAAAAATTTTCAAACACATATTAGCACATCCCAATTCATTTTGTGTGGCTGCACACCTAACAAAACCATGTCCAATAACTAACCACACCATCATAGTGTTCATTGATGGTGGAACTTCACATCCATAACCCATCACCTTTTTATAATGGTACTTCAAAACTGCTTGATGGTGGTACTTAAAGACCATGATCTATCACCTCAAACTATTACTTAACCATTTAAAAAAACAACCATGAAAATTGCATTTTTCAAATCACAAATTGGGCCAACCAAAAATTACCAACCAAACAACCCTTTAAGATAAAACTTTAATTTCAACAATATGTCCAAACCATTCAATAAAATAAAATTTATTTAAAACAAAATTATACCACATCCATTCCCAATATCATTTCAATAAAACCAAATTTTATTGGAAAACATTTTTTCAACTCATTTTCTATAGAACAACAAATCCACCAATTTTAAAATTCAACACAAAGCATATTTCACCACAACCGCTTTTTCCCTAGAATCCAAAAATTACCACAAAATGATTTTCAATCAATATTTTCACATCAAAAACACCATAAATTTCATGAAAAAAATATTAATTTGAAATTAATCATTCTTGATATTTGAAAATGGAGTAGAGAGAGAATCCACCTACCTTAGGGTTTCACTGAAATCAACCAATGCACAACCGCACCACAAATTTGGGTGAAACATCCACAAAATCACCTTATATTCCATTCCCTAACATCAAAAATCCCAAATATCACCACTTTAGGTAACAATAACCCTATATATACATGTTATGTAAGTAGATATAGAAAATAGAGAAGGGGGAGAGAACTAGATCTAGATAAAACTAAGAAATAACCAAGGAGAGGGATGTACCAAGGGATAATCACCTTCACCGAACCTTGAAACCCATTAGATTATATTCAAAAATGAGTAGGCTAGCCTCTTTAACCCCTGGGAAGAGAAAATTCTAGGTTGGGTTTGAGTGGGATGAGAAATAGGGTGTTTAGTGTCAATCTTGAGCCCCCATCATTTTTTAAAACCCCCTTTTAAATCCATATATGGTTAGCTCGCATGGTTAGATAAACCATGTGCTAACCATGTCACTGATACTATCCCAAATGGTGCCCACACAGTTGCCTCGCATGGTTAGAGAAACTGTACACCAACTTTGCAAAATCCCACTATCTCATGTAGCATGGTTTGGAAAACTGTGTGCCTTAACCGTGTTCCATCCCATAACCCTCTACCTCAGCTTGCACGGTTTCCTGGAGATTATGCATGGTTTTCACTAACCATTCTCAAATCTTTCACCCATATAAAATCCCCCATAATCATTCAAGAACCCTTCCAAACTCTACCAAACATTACCCAACCACTTTAAACACATAAAAAATCATAAAAAGGTTATATACCTCAAACTATGGGTGCTAAACTTTGGAATGGGTCTTCTAAATATGTATAATTAAATTCATATTAAAAACTTTTAAAGAGTCCATTATGACTCATATGTGAGTCATACATCCATAGAAACTAAATAAATTGTTTTGGAATAAGAAAAAACCAAACAAGGAAAAGTCAAAACATAAAATTCTAGCTACACCCATATAACATAAAGTAAGTGAAACTCAACAAAATAAAATTACAAAAATCAAGGATGCTGAGTTGTATAATATAATAAAAAAAGGGAAACTAAAAAAAAAAATATACAAGGATCTCCCCATAACCCTTGGACACACTCTAATATCATTACCAAGACCACACCATGAGCAACTAGGTAAACAAAATACCACATAAGGGGATATCTAAATATATGATCCTGAATAAAACATAAAATGTATATAGGTGTGGGAATAAATCCTTATTGGTATCCTCCCCACACCTCATATATAATCTTTAAAAGTATATTAATTTAATTATTGTTTGGAAATACAACTATAAAGGTATGTATTACATTTTCATCAAATAAATCACATGAAATCATATTAAATACTTGATTTAATAAATACTGTGGTTTTTAAATTTAAATTAAAACCAGATTTTGAAAAGTTTTTAAGAATAAAATAAAATTTGCAGAAAAGAAAATATTTTAAATGAAAAATTTTATTTTAACCATATATCAGAAAATAATGAAGGATAAATCACTTATAAAATAAACCCTTTTTAATCTAGTTACATTAATTATTAAAATAAAAAATCTAACAATGTTTAAATACACACAAAAATAAGGGAAGAAAGTAAATAGTGATAACACAACCCAATAAGATAGAATAAAATACCAAGTATAAGTAGCACTAGAACCCATGAGGAAAATGGTTTAGCAATAATAAATTCTGACTATAAGAGTAAGGAACTAGAGGTAAACAACATAATGATAATTAAATAAGTAATTGAATGAATACAGCAATTACATAATCATGGGATTGGACCTAAGAAACTAAGTTCAACGATACCTTGTACCCTTTATTATCTCAAGGGTTAAAACAACCCATATCTAATTGTACACCATCACTAAGGAGGTTAATCTCAATGCCTAGTGGAAGAGGCCACCCCATATAGGGGATATTTACAAATATCAAAGAAATTTTTTGTTAGTGTTATATCATAGTCTAAGTCTAGGTATGACACACCATACCTAGGATTACTTTTACTAGAATTATCTACCCAGTTATCAAGGTTCCCATGATCAACTTAATGGGAGGTGAGTGCATAAAACATAATAAATCACATGAAACATTGATAACATATAAACACACTTCACCTTCTCTTTAATCCATTCTTTACCAAAAAACCCATTTCCAATTAAATATCCTCACACATAAAATAACCATAAATATTAAAGCATTAAAATACAAGGGTAATAAAAAATTATTTTTTAAGTTCCAATAGTTATTTGAAACCTTTTTGAGAATTCAAGTCAAAAAATTCCTTAAACATTTTTCTAAAATATCCTTGGATCTTTAAAAAAAATTAAATGAGGAAATCACCTTTAACGAACAAAATAAATTTACCACTTTAAAATAAACTTTTTAAAACCAATATGAAACTAAATTTTCATAATAAATACATTAAAAACACTTAATAAAAATCCCAAATATTATTTTAAATATTATTACAAAAACAATATTCAAATAAACAAACAAAAGATATGAAAAATAACCAAGGAATACCAATGATCAAAAAAATTAAATATTTTAAAAAAATATATAATTAGATTAGAAAAACTAAGTGAAATAATTTTAATATTTATCTTATAAAACTTTTTAGGTTTATTATATATTTTAAGAATTATTTTGAAAATAATATCTTCATGGGGAAATCATAGAGGCATTTTATCAAATACTTAAATGGTCTTTAAAAAGGATTCGGCTCTACACGATCTAAGTTCCTTTGAAAATACCATTTAAATGAATTGAAAATCATATATATTAAAATTAATAAAATTTAATAATCATGATTTTTAAGAAATTTAAACCCTATAAAATAAGGAATTAGGAAATCAATTAATATTTTTATGTTTAAATAAAAATCCATGAAGCAACCTACCTCAAACCAAAGATTTGTGTTTCCTTTGATAAATAGTGATAAAAAGGGATCAAAAAAGGATTCAAAATATCTAAACATAAAATCCATAAGTTAAAATAACTCACAATCATATAAGTTTCATCCACCTGGGACCCTCAAGATAGAAATAAGAAGAAACTAGGTGGAAGGAAAATAAAGAGGATTATGAGAGAAGAAAGAGCATCTAACCTTGAAGGAACACCATGGAATTAAGAAAAAGGGCTAAGAAATACATTGGTGAGGATTAGGGAGCTACAACCAGGGATTCTACTTGGTTTTATAATGCTATTCAAAAAATAAATAGTTCCAATGCAAGTTAAAATACATAAAGGGTATAATGGAAATTTCACACTTTTACCTAGACAAGTCACATGGTTTTGATATAAAGTTTATTGAACATGAACCAACTATGTTCCCCTCACTGTAAACTCCTGGTAAGATTCATGGTTAATCAATACATTATCAACCTTGAAAATCTCCAAGATAAGGAAGTTTATGTTTTTCATGGTTAACCACATAGTCAGTACTAATTGTGTTCCAACCATGTGCATAACATTGAAACATTTAATTTTTTCGAAATTCAATGGAATTAAACATAAAACTAAAGTACAATAACAAAAATAAATTAATAAATAAAATAATAAGGAAAATAAAGTTTGAGGTTTTATAGGGTGAAAAACATAATCTTTGGGTTGTGAAAAGAGTTACACATCAATGTGGTTTGAACATATTAATTTAGTGTAGGGAATAGGATTCCAAAACTAAATCTTTGGAATCTTTCATACATAAATAGAATAACATGAGATATGATAGTAATATTAAACCCCCTTCTAAATACCAAGTTTTGTATTTCATCTAAAGTGTCACTTATGAAGAACTCGATCATTCAATGTAGTAGTTCTGTAACATCTTGTCCCGACTCACCATTAAGACGGCGGTCAGACCGATGGCTCGCATGGCCTCAAGTGTGCCTCCCTATACACCAGAGGCTGATGATTAGTAATTAGGTTGTATTGATGGTATGGTGGGGAGACTATACCTTCTAGATCAGATTCCAACAGTGGTATGATAATATTAAAACAAAAAACATTAGAAGAAGTAGTAATAATAAAGGGAAAAATATAAGATAATATAATAACCGAATAAAAGTGAAATGTAAAATGCCAATTCCATATAATGATTCATGTAATGTTACGTGTTACTACAAGGTACAATCATTAAAATATAAAAAAATGAAAGAAAAACCCAATGGTCAACTCCACGAGCATCCTAAGCATGAGCCCAGACATGTTCTCCCCAACTCTCATGTACACAACACATCACAAGAAATGAATATAAAGATGTGCGAGAAAGTAGATCTATTCGGGTTACAAATGGATCTTGAGTAGGGTGTGAGATATAAATCTCAGTAGTCTGACACCTATGGTGTCAAGGAAAATCCATCTCATACAATAAAGAAATAAGTAGTATACCAATATTTATCAATGCAGAGCAATAAAAAATTGAATAATAACAACTTTGTTTAGTTTCCAAAATGGAAATTTATCCCATATCACCTTCTTCATCCTAAGATTAAATTTTGAATAGGATACCTATATAAGGCATAATATTTATACAATTTCCATTATAAGCAAGAAAAAACAATAAGAAAATACCCCTAATTTTGTGCTTCAACTTGGGGTCTAATTCATATGTCATCATACGAGTGTATTAGTAAAATAATAAAGAAGAATCACATTGGAAAAAAACTCATAATAATAACAATTAAATGTTTATTATCATATAATCAAATAACCAATCCATCAATCTATCAAATCCAGTTGTGGATTCCCGATCCCAACCAAGGTGATCTAAAATAATACCAAGTATCATTATGGGAACATATGATATATCCCAATAACACCAAATCCATCCAAGATGACCCATATGAGGCCCCTTATATCACTAAAGGCATGGTGAATCTGAGTCCATCCCAAGTTTCTCACTTAGGGGACTGAGTATCACCCATGGCATGGCATAGCCATCTTGCCAATGGGTCTGTCCATGGTTACTCCCCTAGGGAACTGGTATCAATCAAGAGTATAAGAAACTACCCAATAATCCCTCACCTAACAATCCAAAGAATCACTCCCGACATGTCGAGTCATAAATAAATGATCATGGTGAGTCCATCCATGAATCATTAATATTGAACTCTGGTTCTCTCTCAGACTATATCAAGTGATCCATATCAAGAAAGGCATATCACAAGGCAAAGCATTTATAATTTCAATCCATCAAATAAACATCTCACACCCAAAATATAAAATCCAACCAACTATCACAATTCAAACTATAGGGGAATAAGGCATTAATGACATGAATAATATCTAGGATAAAATATATGATCACTGGGAAACATGCCTTAAGAATAAGCAATGGAATAAAAATATAGTCACATAGAATTAATATTCCTCTAATCACATGTCACCAAGACATTACAATGGGCCAGGCTATCAATCATGGACATACCTACCATTCAATACAACCCAAAAAATAGATCAATCAATAAGAATTTAACAAGTCAAAGTACACAAGAAACATGACATAGCATAAGTGTAAACAAAGAATACGACATGAAGCAAGGTATCCATCCAACTTTCACTTAGAAATTTAAATCCAAGGCATATGGAATTCACAGATATGCACAAGGAATTAGAATAAAATATAATTTAATCCACTCAAAATGAATATGAAAGATTACTAATCATCATAAATTAACATATGGGATTTTCCATTTGAAGATAGTGCACCTCTTTGAGAGATTTTATTAGAAAACAAGACATTGTATTTCAATAACTCATTTTATTAAATTTTAAGAGTTCAATTCATCTCAAGGAATAAGGGATATAACATATGGTACAAGTGAAGGGTTCAGGGAAATAACTTGAAAAAGATGGATGGCACAAGATATAAAGAATATTTTTAAAAGGGAATAAACAATGAGGAATAACCAAGGGATTATACTTCAAAGGGAAGAGTACCAATAAAAACACTTCAAAACTTGACGATTTCATTGATGACTACTTGAAGTCACTCCTTTCTATATCCATTTATACACACCTTCTAATATACATAATGACTCCTAATCCCTATGTACATATTCTCATGGCCATGAATTTGTACAAGGGGATCCTTTCATATAACTTATATGCATATAGCCATTTTCACTCATACACATATTCATTTTTCATATATATACATAGTCACACCTATCCCCAGATATATATTCATGCTACCATGGGTGGATATACATATAATGCGGAAAATTAAAAATATATATATATATATATGTATATATATATATATATATATGCCTACCTATTCATACAATGTAAGTCACCTTTGACTATGGAGACTCAAACCCACTCCAAGGGTGATCAAAACTCACTACAGATAAATTTAGGAACTCAAAATCACTAAAAGGACCCAAATAGTATTATGATAGACCAAGCAGTGGGATAAAAAACTTACCTCAAGCAACAATGGAAAACTAAAACAAATTTGAAATGCCTGGCCTTCGACAGCGAACACCAAAACATTAACAAGACTAACCTGAGAGGCTACCTGCACACCCTATCGAAGGAAGAAACAAAATAAATTGGATTAACCCTTTACCTTGGGATTCGGACGAATATAACCAGGTGATGAGAGAAGGAAAAAATACCAAACTAAGTGAAGTGGAGAGAGATTGGGATATTACCATGAGACATCAACCAAGAACCAAGTGTATATGTATTGGAAACCAATATAAAAAAGGGGATTTCGAGGTGGGTTGACATGTGCTTGGCCGAGAGCTCTAGGGAGGGGGTGTCGTATATAGGTAAGGAGGAGAAACCCCTTTGGATCTCTTAAAAAAACTAACTTAATAATAGTAGTAGTAGAATTAATAATAATATCATTATTATTATTGTTATTAAAACATTCATTTAGTATTATTTTACATTTATTTTCATTTTATTTATTTTTTTATTTTAATTTAATCAATTTAATTTAAAAAAGAAACACATTTATTAGTTTGAGTCACATGGTTAGCCAAACCATGCATCAACCATGTGATGAAAAGTGTGATCATACTACCCATTTGGAAATAATTATGCAGACTAGGTGCACAATTTGGGTAAACCACACACAACCCATCTGGGGTGTTCTTCTCCTCCAAGACAAGCCACATAGATTTCTGTTAAGGGTCATATAGTTTCAGAAAAACCTTATTCCTCTATAAAACCCTACAAAACATTAAATTTTGGACCCCAGTGCTTCTGAAACTCAAAAAGACACTTGAGGAACCTTTCAGGCCTTCAACCATGTCTAAAAAACAACACATTGAGGTTCTTGAACTCTCAAAATTAAGTTCCAAAGATCGGTTTGTAAAATGGTCCATATAATAAATGAAAAATTAAAATTTCTTTATATTTTCATCCAGTTCAAATGCATAGATAATTAAAAGTTTCATAGTAAATAGGGGTACCCCTTGATTGTTTTTTAATGAAACAAAGTAATGGGTTACCCTAGAATATCTAATGGGTGGTTTCATACCAAATATGAGTGCCACTAGATTGTCTTGCATTAGCCCATTATTGGAATTTTCTTTGTGTTTCACTTTGTTGAGAATCTCTAAGGGTCAGGATACCATTGGAATAGACATGAATTTATAAATATGAAAGACTGAGTAAATATTTACCCACCCATATATCAAAGAATCAAATATGATATAATTGGTATTATTTCCTATCAAAATAGATAAGTTATGATATGGGCAGTAAATTAGGATAAAAGATCAGTTAAATATGGATCTTGTCCAACTAATAAATATGATGTATATTAAAGCTGTAATTATTTTATTGGGCGATAATTTTGTAAATTTACTTATTAAATGGTAATAAAACATGATACTCATCTAAAAAATATTCTATTATAGATAATAACATCATCATCAAGATTAAGTATGAGAATATTAATTCGAAAGAAAAATAGAAATGTAAGAAACTCCTTAGTTTTGTAACTTAAGAAAATTTCTTAAGAATAAGGAAAAATTAATTATGTTAGAGCTATATATTCCCGAGTAACTAAGTTATGAAGTTGTTCAGTAGGTGAATCTATATGTTTATGAAGCATGTAATAATTTACTTATGGTTTCAAATCATTAGAGCCAAAGTGACCTCAGGATTGTTTTTTACATGTACTCTATAGGATTGGGTATGTCAAATGACACTCAATATGATTGAGTATTCTAATGGACTGGTGAGATTGATTATTTTCTATAAGGCTTGTTCTTGTTAATTAATTTGTTTTACTTTTCATCTATGGAAATGTTCCAACAATGTGAATGAATTTAAATAAAATTTGACCCAAAATTATCAAATGGTGATAATAGTTTAAATGGGTATATTATGTCTAGGTCCAACAATTTTATGGTTAGTAAAATTAGTTAAAAATTCAAACCATAAGAATAAAATTAAGTTAGAGAGTCCAAAAAATATTTTTTAAGAATCTTTTTAAGGCCTTTGAAATATAGTTTAATCAAGAAGAAGGATTAATGATTCTATGAGACTGAATTGTTAATGATACCAAAACGAGTTTATAAAACTCTTTGGAATGTCCATGTTAGGTTTTAGTTTTATATAAATTGATTCTTTGGTTTTGAATGGTAGGTGATAACAAATATATATTTTATATGTTTTAAAAATCTATATGAATTCAAAATTAAAGGTAGAATTTATGGTGATTTTATTTTCATTCAAGTGACAAAGTAAAGAGTTTCTACATTCTATATTCAAATGAAAATGAATACCATATGAAAATATGTAATGGATGTGTATCTTTATCTCATTTTTCTTTTGTGATAAGAAATTTTTTATTCAACACATAGTTATTGTGAACAAAATAAGATTATTAATTGTATCCACATGGTTTATGATTCATAATATGTTATAACATTTTTATGAGAAAGAAACAAGGATAAAAAGCATTTATCCAGATAAATAATTTATATTATAATTTTTTAAAATATGAATAAAGGTGTTATTACCACCCATTTTTAGTATATTTTGATAAATAATCTTATTTTCTAAGTGAAGTTCTCAAAACACAAAGAATACCATATATGATCCAAAATTAAATTTTATTTGTTAAATATTCCTAATAAAAGGAAATAAGAGTTATTTCCTAAACACAAAAGTGTTTTTGTACTTTATAATGGTATTATAATGATAATATAATATCTATGAGGATAGTGGGAGTATGTTTGGACTTAGTGAAGATTTAAGTTAACAATTAACAGATTATATAATTCTAAAGTAAGTGAATCTTACCATGTATCATAAAGATTTTAAGATAAGTGATGGAAAATGAAAATATAATAATTATATTTAGTTACCATAAAAATTAAATATCATTATTTCCTAAAGGATTATTCCAATCAAAAACAAAATGAATGTAAAATTATCCTAAAGGAGTTCGTAATGTGTCACTAAATAATAATGTAAATAGTTACACTATTTCAAGGAATCATTTTGATAGCATAGGTTCAAAGTATGATGATTTTATTCTCAGAAAGAGTTCTAAGTAGACACTGAAAGTTGACATTGTAACATTTGATGTTATTAAGTTAAGGAGTTTGAATATGTTCAAGGAGTTGACACTAATAATTTTTTTCCTAAATCTCACCATTATTCAAAAATTCTTTCTTTATAGATGTTACTCACTAAAGAGTCTAGTGGGAGAATTTTATTAGATGGTCATATAGAGATGTGGTAGGAATTATATATAGATTTAATAAGTTAGAATTACTTTAGAAAGTGTAGTAAATACAATGATGATTTGGTAGTTTTTCATATATAATATGATAGTTCAGTTCTTATGTTGGGTAATATTAAATAATATTAAAATGGTTTTAAGAATATAAATTGTATCATATAAAAGGAAATAATCATTTTATTATAATTTTATGTTGGTTTTATAAATGTATATATAGATATAAATTTCATGAATTTTAATGATAATTTTCTTATAAAAGTACAACATTGGTTTATTTCTAACTAATATTTAGTCTCCACTATGTTTTTATGAGGTATTTTATCAATAAGTTAACTCAATGCATGTGTGTAGATGTTATTCTTATTTAAAGGGTAAATTCTCCTTGGGAGAAGATTTTCATGGTGATTTTTATTCTGAGATGGGGGTTCACATTCTTTCCCATTTGGTCCCTCCTACTTCAAACACTATTTTTCCTACACTCTGTGCTGGGTTTACTTACGATCTTGTGGCTAGATCCTACCAATCTCGGTATGCTGAAGACTCCCCACTTAGGAAGGGGAATAAGCTATAGGAATGGGATCCCTCCTCAAATTTGCATTCTGTTGGGAAAGGAGTGAAGGATACGAGTTCTCAAGAAGGTTCGATTCTCAAGGATAAATTACTTGAGGTTGAGTTCTCATATAGGACAGAGGATAAATCACTAGCAGTTGTGCCACTAACCCATGATGGAGAAATACTAGTGTCAAATGATCAAGATTCACAAGGTATCTACTTTAGAAGAGATCCAACATTCCCGATTATTTTGTTAATCTCTCCCAATTGGTTTGTGTTCCTCCCACCTTCAACCAAATAATATGATGCTCTTTATTATTTATCATCAAGGAATGGTGATCATGGGTGGTTTTGAGTGTTTTCATCTATTGGAGGTAGGATAACCCAGTCTATGTCCAAAGTGGATGTTATCTTTCCAAATGCATCTCCTTCATCATCCATGTCACGGGACCAGAAGAACAAAAAATATAATATTTGATGATCAACATTATCCTATGGAATTATAGGGTATTAGGGGCCTAGGGTAAGTGACTTTTTATCTCATCTAAAGTAAGAAAACACCAGGTTTCCATTATGGGTATTCTAGAACACAAATAAAAAGAATATCAAATTAACACTTTTTCAAGAAATCTTAGATTTAAAAACTTGATGCATGTGTTTCCTCCCAACAACCACAATTGGTTACTCTGAATATGTAAAGTTGTTGTAAAAAAATTTAGAGTTCTCATCTCAACATATTACTTCAAAGGTGTCTACTGGTGGTGAAATTATTCTTTTAAAATTTGTTTATGAAAAATGAGAAGCGCATGAGAGTACATTGTTGTGGAATTAGTTATCAGAGTTCCAACTGGGAAACCTACCTTGGTTCAAGGGTGTGGATTTCAACTTTTTCATGGACTTGTCAAAAAAGGAAGGGGGGGGGATGTGATCTTCATGTTTGATGAAAGATTTCAAAACGTTACTTACTATCAAGGGATTGATTAATGTGGGATTATTGGGAGAACCATTTACTTGGTGTATCAACAAAAAGGGAGTGAATGAATATGGAGTAGGCTAGACTGATGTTTATCCAACCTTCAAGGAGTCGACTTTCATCCATAGGATGAGGTTACTCACATAAATTGAGTACTTTAATACCATTAACCTCTACTGATTTATCTCAAAAGAGAATACATAAGGTCATCTCACTTTTACTTATTGTAGATTTTGACACAGATTGAAGGTTCATTGTAGATGGTGAAGGGTTCATGTGAGAAATTGGCTAGGAAAAAAACTTAGATCAAACTTAGAAACATATGAAAGAGGTTAAGGGATATACTCCAAGAATGGAATAATAACATACCCAATTATGAAAAACTTTTAGAAGAACTAAATAATGACATGAACAATTTATAATGGAAGCATCAGGAAATATTGGATGATGAGTTGTTTGAGGTAATGGTTTGAAAACCAAACATCTTGTCTGGGAAACTTGTGGAGATTGAAAGGGTGGAAAGGGAGAAGTCAAGGGTACTCTAGATCAAGGAGGGGGATAGAAATACACACTTCTTTCATTCTAGTATGAAAGAGAAAAAGGATACTATATTTATCAATATCATTCTTCAGTATGATTCCTTCATTGAGGACCTAGAGGTGGATTGAAATCTCATAGAGAAACACAATGTGAACGATATTGTGGGGATGATGCTTTTAGATGATGATTGAATTTTGAGGTAAGAAATATATTTAAACTTCTTGAATAACTTCTAATAGTATGTCACTAATAATGATCATATTAAATGAAGGCCATACCAGATGAAAAGGATATCAAGGAGGATATGTTTTCCTTGAATTAAGATAGAACACCAGGTACAGATAACTGTTGGAGTAAGTCTTATTTTTTCTCATGGGATATAGTTAAATTTTAGGTCATTTAAGCAATACGTGAATTTTTTTCAAGGAGGAACCATAACTAGAGACATACGGTTTCCAAATTAATTTTTATTCTGAAAGAAAAGTAGCCAACTACATTGATCCATTTTATACTGATTTTTTTAAGAAATTTATTGTAAAAAATTATCACTACCATCATCAATAAAATCCTTAACCCAGTTCTTCATTGGATCATTTATTGTGACAAACATGGATTCGTGAAGGGGAATAACATTAAGGGAGTGATCAAGATCATGATAGAGATAGTTAATGACATCAATAAGAAGAGTCTCAGATCTAACATCATGATCTATGTGGACATGGATAATGATTTTTATCACATGTAATAGAGTTTTATTTTGAAGGTCATAGAGAAGTTCAACTTAAACATCTGGACCCATGATTTGATATTTATGTGATGTGGTTCCACATGGATCTCAATTTTGTTAATGGGGATATTTTTTGGTTTTCTTAAATCTATATGAGGCATGAGGTAGGGATATCATTTATCACTTAGCCTTTTCATTCTTATGAAGTAGGTTATCTTAAGAAATATCACGTGTGACTTAGCAAAAGAGTCCATCCAATATTTCAGGAAAACAACCAAGATGTCTCCTATGTCTCATTTAATGTGTGAGGATGGAATTTTTTTCTTTATTAATGATAGGAAAAAAAAATTGATGGTTTTATAAAAATAATAAATACTTATAGCTTCTAGAGTGGCCAACATATCAATTACAAGAAGAGTAGTGTATATATTATGAAAACCATATCGATTTGACATGGAAGAACCATATAGTTAAATTTGGGAATAAAAAATACAATATTTCTTTAGGTAGTACTTAGGATATATAAACTTGGATGGAAAAAACAAAAAAGTTCTATTTGAAAATATGTTCAGTCGTTTAATGGATCACATCTTCGACTGGAAAAACAATCTTCTCTCATTTGGTGACTAGATCATGCTAAAAAATAGCATTTTAAAATCAATTCCCATTCATGTTTTCTTTTTCATCAAGAAACTAAAAGTTATAATTGATATAATTGAACTAATGAGTAATGATTTAATTTCGAACTACAATATCAAGGGGAAGTTCCATTGGGATTCATGGAAACAGCTAGAGAAACCTCTTATAGAGGGTGGGATCAATATGAGGAACATGGATGATTCTATCTCAAACATACAAGTAAAGTTGTCCTAGGAAATTATTTAATGGAAATCCCTATGGGAAAGGTTAATGAGGATTAGATATGGGGAGGACTGTAGACATTGGAATGATTTGATGGGTAAACAATAAATTCTAGTGTAGTGTAGGATAAATCACTCAGCCTATTGGATGGAAAGTTTTAATGGGTTATTAGTTAAGGAATCATCAGGAATTGGAAATAAAACCGAGATAGATAGATCCCATTCTTCCTAGGATTCCCAATCTTAGAGATCTCATTCAAATAGGGGAGATACATCTAAGGTTTATTTCAGAAACACTTGATGAAGATAAAAAAATTATACAAGAAAGGATTATTATCGTTAATGAACTAGATAAATGCATGTTCATAGGGTCAACATTAGGAAAATTCAGGTCTATAGAACTTCTCAGGTCTATGAAACCCATCTAGCAGAAAGAATTTTGGGTGAGAAAGCTTTGGAACAAAGAAATTCTAATAAATATAAACTCATTCATCCAGATATTACATAAATAAGTTTTACCTATGGAAGATAACATTTAAAATAAGGGGATTAACCTAGACTCATGGTGGAAGTGCTATGATAATCAAAAAATTAAATTTATCTGACGTATTTTTTAAGGTGATTAGGCTCATTTTTCCTAGGAGTTGGTCAGAAAGATGTAGGGTATCCAGGAATAGGTGGGGTATTTTAAAAATTTTCTCTTCATATTGTTCTAGAGGTTGAAGTATAGGTGACTGATGTCAAGATCCTTGGATTGGTTCTTTCCTTGGTGTGTTGGGAAATATGGGAAATTAGGAACAAAGGTCAAGAAGGAAAAAAATATTCCCTCTAACTTATAAAGATTCAGGTTTCTTCTCTGGAGGTCAATCTTGGTACTTTAATCCATGGTGGTGAGACCCGTGTAGCTGATAGAGGAATTATCTCCTAAGGATTAAACAACAGTGACATGGATTCTCTTGGGAGGTGGATCAAGTGGAGCCCTCCCAAATTAGGGTATATACTTAATATGGATGGGTCATTCATTTTGGGATCTATGAGAGGAGGAGGCCTTGTTCACAATGCCAAAGGGTCAGTAGTCATTGGGTTCAACACCTTTTATGTATCGGGTAACTTAATTAGGTTAGATAGTAGAGATCTCTTTAGTGGGATTTCCTTGTGAAATATTTATAGCATCAATATTGTGGAAGTCATATCTAATTCTAAGATTCTGGTGGGATTAATTTGGAAAAATACCAGCACTCTGTGTTATTTCAAATATTTTATCTAGAAGTGAATGTCTTTCATTTATAATTGAATGGATAGGACTCGCACTTTGAGGGAGGGGAAATTCACTTTTTACAACCTTTCTATAAAAGGAGGTCCTACTGAGAGTCCTATTATTTACTATAGAACATGAGCCCTTCCCCATGATTTCAATCTCATTTTCAATGGTGATGATCTTGGTTTGAACCACTATAGATCACCCTGATCTTCAGGGTTCCCCTATTTTCAGAATAAATATATATTTTGATTCTGTTTTATGACCACTAGATATACCAAATAGAGTGTCATACAATATTTATCTTGTATACTAGGGTTAAATGGATCATATTAGGTTCTCATTACCTAAGGTTAGTGATATATCAAGTATGTTAATCTTCATACTTTGATACCTTTCTTATGAAATTTATTTAATCTTAGCTAATCATGGGTGGCTTGGCATGTTTTTGATCATGTCATCAGTTGTAGCTTAACCAAGATGGGATGTCTCATCTCATATGAACAGTATGGAATCTAGGCACTCAATTGAGATAGAATAGGAAGTTTATGGACACACCAATATAGTTTATATAATGTACTAATCTATTCATATGAGGGGAATGTGATGTGCTCATTTATAAATATTATCTTCATATGATGTATTTATAAAAAAAATTAGTCTATACTCTTAGAATCAAGAACATATAAGTTGGCTATATGGGATTGATATTCACTATGTCCCATCATCACTAAATTTCTTTGATAAATTTAATATATGAGAATTCATTCTTCTATGATATGTGGTTGGTGGAAATTGGTATAGAGATATATGTGTTTGATGAAGATCACTCCAGGTCCCTTTATAGCTTGAGTGGAATTTATGCTTTGTCAGAGGCTATTATTTTCTTAAATTTATGGATCTAGTGATTCATATATGTTTTTATATTCCATAAATTCTTATGGGATTACATTTTGTAGTAAACTGAATGGTTATTGAGTCTGATTCTAAGATCTACTCTGAAAATGTATTACAGTTATTCCAAAAGTGTTTTGGATGGGTATTCATAAGGTATTACATATGATGTGATACAAGGTAAAGTTAATGATAACATTCCAAAAGTGTTATCACTTATCTAAAATGGTTTTAGATATGATTTGATTAATTATCATATATTATATTATATAAGGTGGAATGGCACAAAATATTCTAGGATTTAGTGCAAGTGAAAGATTCAAGGGAATACACCATAAATCCTATATTCATATATATGATATATGGTATAAAATATGGTATGATATACATAAATCATTTAATTTTATTTATTTGGTGTAAAATATTTATTTACTATAGATAATCATAATGTATTATTAAGATGGTATCATACTATATGGTTTGTAGAAACCATTTCATAGCCCATGAAAACCCAATATTACCATATCCTATGATTATATGTGTCATAAAGAGTATGTTATATTATTACACACCACCACCATTCCATGAATCATTTACTATGATTCCTTTTTTAAGGGTTATGGCACTAATATGGGTTGTTGAATAGTTAAGTGTTAAATATTTTGGTCAAACTTCTACCTTATCTATCATTATAGAACTATTACATGATATGTAACATTAGGGAGTGAGTTGTATTCATGCATTAAATATATGAACTTAATAATTCATAAACCCATTCATTGTAATTAATGAGTTAATTTGGGAATCACCTAGGATAATCCTTGGGATATATATAAGCCCTACAACCCTATAACGACAAGATAAGTGTGGTTTCTTACCAATTCTTGGTCGAAATACCTACCCTAATGCTCAATCTTATTCTTTATTAGCACACTGAGGTGCTAGAACATCATGAATTAAAGGATGTTCCTATACAGATGATGTGCGATTCATACCGTCCCGTGGATACCTTCAAAGGTGGGATTCTTTTGTATACTACTCCAGTGATCTTTATAAAACCCTTTCTAAGATATATAAATATATTTTTGTGGCTATATCGATGTAAGGTCAACATTTTATAGTGTTTCTTCATTTCTATTTTGTATGTCTTTAGTATTTTTTTGGAATGGGTGATAATGGGATGGGATTCAGTTGCATCTTTTATTGCTAACATGCCCCTTATAATCCCTTTACTCTCAAGAAAATCTCACAACATAATCCTTATTTATATTTAACAAAGGAATATAAATAGTATCCTTTAACATTGATAAATTATCCAATATCTTCTCATGAATATAACTAAGTATCTTGTACCATAATTTTTTTTCTTTCACTATTAAAAAAAATAAATTCTCTTTAATATCCACCTCATATAGATTTCTATTTTCTCTTTAACCATTCATAACATAATTCATAGTCTTTCCTATGATACTATTTACATTATGATTGAATTTTACTTCCAAAACTAAATAAAAAAACTAACCAACACTCAATAAATTATGAATAATATCATTATCATAAATTAAATCAATATTATTCTATTCATTATTAGCTAATTGGGTCTTTCCACTTCCTTCATTTCTTAAAGCTATATTATTTATAAAACATAATATTATATAAATTCTTCTCTTCAAATTCTTAAATATATTTATATTAACTATCATATGAGATGAAATCATATTGTCTAAAAATCCAAGTTCTCTTATTATTTAATTATTTTATGAAAATTTTATCTAAATTTTTCTTATATATCTTCTTTCATTTCTTCAAAGATATTTCCAAATGACGTGAGACTTTTTTTGATCACTTCTCAATTTATTCAGTATAAGAAATCCGATCAAATTCTATTTATTCAAAATGATAAAACTTCTTTTAAAGGAAAATAATTATATTTTATTATATACATTTTCTTTTAACATACATATGAATATCTACCTATTATCTTCCCAAAATATATGGATTTATTACCAATGTTCAAGAAATTAAAACAGTAACCATATGAAGTATTTATTCTCTAATAAGAATAGTATCCTCAAAATCTCATTTTTTGACTTTTAATGGATTTTACCCATAAATAAATTTAAAATTCACCACATTACAACATAGTGTATCTAATAAAAACAAAAAACAAAAACATTATCAAATTAAATATCATATTGTTTTCATTTCTCAATAAATCTATTACTTTTTATACCTCATTGATTATTGGTAAGTTATTGATGGTTGGGAACTTTATTTATTCTTATTCTTCCTTGTGTTATTCATATCTATAAACTTTTCCTTTTACATTTCACCATCATAACCATGTCCAATTTTACACACACAACCTATTCTTTGAGCACTCATCATTTCTTCAAAAGTTTTTGTTCCCCAGTCTTCCATTTATTTCAAAAAATTATTTGAGAATTCTCCAAATGGAAACTTATTCTTTGAGACATATATTATAATATCCAATTCAATATTTTTTCTCAAGGATACAACTTCCACCTAAATTGTTTTAATTTTATTATCTTTTTCCATAACAAACATTTTAAGATCATCAATTATCTTGGTTTATTCCTCAATATTCAATATATACTCATCCAAATTTTTAATTTTTTCACTTTGATATCTCCTTAATAAATTTTGTCAAGTTTTTCCAAAACATATTTTTCTATGGGAAATTCCATCACCTTCATATATATTTTGTTAGAAAGATATCTTAATAAGAAATTTCAATCCTTAATATCATCATTCATCAAATTCTTATCTGATTCCATTATAGATCTTCTTGTGGAATCACTAACTTAAATTCCTTAAACTAATACTAAGTATACATTGATCCCAAGAGATCATAGATGTGATCTCATTATATTTTTCCAAATCACATAGTCTCTCCCATCAAATAAGGCAACTCATTTGAAATTCATGATATTATTTATGATAACAACATTCTCTCTATAGATTCAAGAAATCACTAGTGGCACTAATACCACTTATTCCACCATGTTGTCCCACCATATAACCTAATAGGGGTGGTGAATTAGGGTGTAATTCAATTTCTTATTTTTTTTCGATTAATATGATATTGTCTTTATATTTTCAAATACACCTTGAATATGTTTTTTAGGAACAATAAAATCCAAAAAAATAAATAACACGAATGTGAAATTTTACTTAGTTCACCTACAATGGGACAAAACTAAGGAGAATATATCAATAATGTATTTATATACCAATTAAACTCTACTTAACTAGTATTTCATTACTAGATTTAGGAGGATATCACTACCTATAAAAGGTCCATGACCTCTTCCTCTCATCCCAGAACTATTTTCAAGAGGTATATAAAGCTTATATTTGATACATAGGTCAGTCTCAAAAGATATAAATTAACAGAATAAAAAAATAGTAAGTTTTTTCTCCATGTTTCACAAATATTCACTTCCAGATTTAGCAAAGATATGCGCATCAAAATATCCTTCCAAGCCTGATTTTAATATAACTCTTATTGATTATAGTACACTTCTTAATACCAAATATTTAAAAAATTTATTTTTGATCTCTATTTATATGATTTAAATAATTCTATCCTCATTTTATATATGTTATACTACTTTATATACAAATAAATAACCATGTATACTCCAAAATATTTTAATTTCACATTCATAATTTAAATCTAAGACAACTTCCAACTCTACTTACATCAATTCTATCCTTTTGATCATCTTCCAGCAAATATCCACCATTGAATTCAAATAGGTGGTTATCAGTTTCTCAAATAAACACCCATCCATCATGATACTACCACGTCTCAAATTATATGTTAATTCTCTAGAAAGCGTATATCATGGTTTGACATCCTTATTTATGATATGATAGGTTATTTTCTTCATTATCTATTTCCAACAGCTAGATCAATCATGAAAAAATGTAACACTTTATAACATGATATGATTAATGGTATAAAATAAATTTGATACTCCAAAATCAAAAACCTATATATTTTTAATGGTGAAAATTCACCAAGTGAACCCTTAAAATCTTATTTTATGATTTTGGAATATCATGGTGTAACATTAATTACACAGAGCAATCTAATTTGAATAGATCCACCAAAAATTTTCTAGAAAAACTTTAGAGCATGGAAAAACATATCATGGTGAAACTTGTCTTTCTAGTGGAATTGAAAACCATCTAGGTATAATTTATGATGAGAACCTATGTCACAACATGAAAAATGAATATATAAATTTGATAAAGGACATGACATTAAGAACCTTGGTGAAAACATTTACATAAATATCCTTCACAAAGTATCGTTTTGGTTTTTAGTTTGAATTAATCTTATAATATTCCAAATGAAACATAAAAAACACATCCTTGTGGTATGATACATGAGATCACTATATAAACTATCCTTTTCCTACGACTTCTATAATCGACTCCAAATTTTTTAAATTCTTTAAGCTCATTCACAAGAATTCCAAACAACTTCTTATAACTTATAATTAATAACAAATACAATATTAAACCCCATGATTTCAATAAAAAAATATATCATGTTATATATAAAGGTAGTATTCACTTTATCATTCATTTATTTTGATTACATATGGAACCTAAAGAGAACAATAATTAGCCTCTCAAACTATGACATTATGTTTTTTCTAACTATTTTTTTATCACCATGTATTATAGGTAGTGATGAAATGTTAAGGTCAGTGTGAGTAGGATTTTGTATAGAGATATATAATATCCTCATGACATGTTAAATTATATTTGTGTGTTGAATTACCCACAAATTATATCACATGGAATTTCATACATTATTTCTTTGGTATACTAATAGTGTATGTGTCATATTGGGATTTATTCATTACCTAAGGTTAGATAAGATAAATGTCATGAGAACATTTATAATTTGATACCTTTATTACACCAACCTTGAGGCTGAGAAAATCAAGGGTGTTTGAGTATGTTTTTGATCATGTCAAAAAATGTGTTTAATCAATATGAATTTTTTTCTCTCATATGATAAGTATAATATTTGGTCCCTCGATTGAGATAAACTGAAGGGGTGTATATACCTTCCTATAAAAGTGACATTTTATGTTCTTATCTATTTTATGAGGGTAATGTAATATGATTATCTATAAGGGTGAATTAAATTTTTTGTGTTTATCCATTTATTTAGTTTATACTCTGAAAATAAATAATGCATAATTATCTATACAAGATTGACATAATCCAATTCTTGTGGTTACTTAGTGTCTTAGAAAAAGGGATCAAATGAAAATAATTTCATGTATACAATATATCTAGTAGTTATTGGTATAGAGATATATGTGTTTTTTTTGAGATCACACTATATCCCTTTATAGATTGAGTGGAAACAATTTTTTTTATAGGACACTTTTTCTTACATTTATGAATTCTGGAATTCATATTTGTTATGAATGATATAGAGGCACTTGGGGTCATACATTTTGGTTTACTAAATGGGGATTAAGTTTTATAAAATGCATATAGATACTCTAAAATATATTTTTTAGTTTATCCAAAACATGTTTTAAATGTTTATTCTAAAATTATTTCATATGATGTGATACAAGGTGAAGTTGATGATAGCTTTAAAAAAGTGATTGGAAGATATTCAAAATGATTTTTTGATATAGATTCACAAGTTATTGTATATGATACAATATAAGGTGAAATGACACAAATTACATTAATCCTTAGAGTAAGTGAGATATTAATGAATATATTCCATAAATCTTAATTGTGTATATGATGCTTGTTAGCCCATATCATACTATATGATATAAGGATGTATATGATACAATATCCATTTACCCAAGTAAAATCATATACGTCGGATAGGAATATCATAAGGTATGGAATTTTTATATTGTATTACCTCTTCCATAACCAATCATTGTGTATGATATGGCTATATCATAAAGCAATGATTCATGTTAATAATATTATAATATTAACATGGTAATTTATGATTGATGAATAGTATTTGAACATTAAGTATTGATTTTTATATATATTCCATGTAAAGGATATCATTTATTAGAAAAATTTTATATGATGAAACGTTTTGGAGAATCAAATTAATTTATATGATAAATTCATACACATAATTGGTCGAAGGTTAAAAAAATAATATTTATTATAATTACACAACTATTCTTAAATATATGAATGAATTAAATGTATAATCATGGATAATCTATAAGGAATATATAAAGAGATATAATCCATGAGAATGGGGTTCTAACTAGAAAATGAACTTTCAATTGTCCTATAGCTTCGTTTACCTTCTTCCTTTTCCACCCAAGACATAGTAGAATTCCATGGGATTTGAGGATGACCTTACCCAAATAATGGATGATTTAGGTGAACCCATGGATAATAATTAATGAAAGAATATTTTGAATACTTCTTAGGGATCTTTATAAAATTATGGGATTAAATATATTATTCATATCCAACATCAGTGTAAGTTACAAATATTTTTCATTTTAGTTTATATGTGGTTTTCTTTTATAATATGTGATCTTAGGTTTGGTTTCCTATTGTATTTAACCACATGAATAAATGTTATTTAATCCTAATAAAACCAACAATTATTTTACACCCATACTATCCATATAAATATTTATAGTATATTACATTAAATAAACAGTAATCAAATTCCTCCCATAAATGAAATTAGTCTATATAAAGATCCTTGTGAAGGTATATGAATTTTTGATAAGGCAATCAGACCATCTAAAAACAAAAAAAGATTATATTGATGGAGTTTTAAGTACGCTACATGTTCAAAAAAATTTAAGTAAACCGTTAAATTATAGGATCTATCATCATATAATTAGCATAAAATGAAGAACACAAAATAAACTTATGTGACTCAAGTAAAATGTGGTTTATCATGATGGATTGTGTTTTTGAAAGATATCTAACCAATATCTCTCTAAATATTTCATCCATAGGTATTACACTGGACAATGGAATCTGAATATGCTATATGATGACCCCTTGTTCTTTTAAAGTTGTGTAAGTACCTTCACCTTTAGGACAAATAAAGAATGCGTCGAAGAGAGTTTTGGACTGTATTTATAATGCACCACATATATAAATAGGAAGGATATAATCATTTATATAGAATCACTTTAATAAATTAAGGGATTAAAACACCACTTACAATGTTTGGTAGACACCATTATATTACTCATAATGTACCCCATTTAAATTAATATGATTATTGGACATTTAAATTATCATAATATATTTATCATTCCATAATGAATCATCATAATGATTCATAACCAAAATGATACCATTTTGGATATGTGGAAGTGACTCACAAAAAACAATATAATTTATGATATACCATTGGAATACCATATGAAGCGACATAGGAAATCACATGCCTTATAACAACATCTCATATCATTATCTATGATATAAATCACATGCATATCATGGATTAAGATATATATGAATTAGAAAAATTAATTCTCATATAGTAGTTTATATCCATCAGCCTTCCACCTATATTAAAATCTAACAATTAACTTATTCAAAACAATAAAAAAATGAATCTAAACAAACTAAATTGGATGAAATTTATCAAACTCTTTCAATTTTTGAACAAACGCTTAATCCAAAATTTAATCCTTATTCTAAGGCCTAACTTTGTGAGGCTAAATGCCTTTATAGATTTCAAAAAAAATATAAATTCCTAAATTTATCGATGTTAGTAAAGAGAATCCTTTATAAAAACATCATTTCAACTCATTTTATAAAGGGTATTTTTCATGATCTCGATCAAATATACAAATATCTCTATATGAACATTTCCACTATAAAATTTATTGCAAAAATCATATATATACTGTCATGAACCAAATCTGTCCTCCATTAAAATCGACACCCAACCTAGTCCATGGAAATTATTGAAGGGAATTACCTACCCCCACAGGCTAGCACAAGTGCTTGGGTATCATAAATATTAGTTTGGGAATGATTTACCTGAGTATGGATACATAAAACAACAAAAAACAATCAATAAACCAAATATGAAAATTTATGCCAAACATGCCTTAAATAAAATAAAAAATTGAAAAAATATGTTTAAACATGACACAATAGGTCCAAATATACATTAGAGTAGTATAAAAACATCCCAAGGGACTCCACATGACAAGGTGTTATCACCCACTAGTTGTCTCTACAACACCACATCAATGGAAGAAACTAGCAACCTGAATCGCCATCACCCAAGGCCTTGCCTATACCTACATAAAAAATGGTCAAGTATTCTTACACCTAAGAGGTGTAAGTAGGGTGATATCCTAATACCAATTGGATACCAACCAAATTTTTCATATAGTAAGTAATACAAGATAAAAATCATGAAAGTTTTAATAAAAAATAAATGGTGGCAATAATTTCTAAAGAATGAAACTTTTAAAAGTAAGCCATTTTCAATGGATGATTTCAAAGGATGAAAAAATTTAAATAAATCATGTAATACACTGAATTTTCCATCAAAACACACCATAATCCAATGATCAATAAAAAAGACTCAATGAGCACTAATCATGGGAACATCCCTAGGCACTAGTTAGTTTTGGGCCCCATGTACCTCGTATCTTAGTGTAAAGTAACCATAACAATATTTGTTCTCATGCACGAGCCAATATTATAAAATAACCATAACCTAGTGGTCACCAATCACCATAATTATAGTTTTTTTATTGTTTTCAGTTTCCAACATTCTAAGTGAAACATGGACAAAACCACTCTAGATTACAAGCATACAAGTACATGTCCACCCACCTAGATACCAGGGTTTACCACTTTGTTATCAAACAATTTTCACATGTTACCAAATGAAATTTTCATATAAAATCACCATTTCTTATCATACACTCGCAAAACAGTACCTACACATGCTTTTCACCATTTATATAACTCAATAAACCATTTAAAATTTCCATAAAACATTTTCAAGGAATATAACTAAACTTTGCACTTAAAATCCATCTAAAATACTTCTTTTAAAACCAAATTCACACCAATATTTCCCCAAACCATACTTGGAAGAAGATTTTTTTAAAAAAATATCCTCCAATGAATTATAAAACTTCCCCAAGTGGAACAACATCGAACACACATGTAAAACACTCATTTTCACACAAAAATGGCATTTAAAATTCAATTGTTTAACAAATGCCACAAAAAATAATTTTCACCACAATCATAAGGAAATATGAGTATGATAAAAATATTAATCAAGAAATGTTAATTCATCTAGTAGTGCTTACACATGGAATCACCTACCATAAGTGTCAAAAATACCAAATCCTTGTGCGAAAGTTCACCCGCACCACCACCGCACTAAAAGGGTGTTAAATCAAATATAAAACAACAATATTAAGCCAAGAAACCCATGATCTAACCCTTGGTTCAAAGGCATACTTTCTAGACATTAGGAATATCAAGAAAAATGGAAGAAACCCAAAATAAATGAGAGGAGGAAGGAGACCCACTTACTTGAGAGATCTTGAAGAAATTGTCCCAAATACACCAATAGGTGAATCTCCAAGAATCCAAAATAGATATAGAGGCTCTAATAAAGTTTAATAGGTCAAGTGGGTACTGAAGTAGGAGGAAAAGAGTGAAAATTTAATGATTTATGGATGAAACAAATTACCTTCTCAAATATGGACGATCTGAGAAACCCTGAGAAATTTCTCCCTAATCTGTCATTCAAATGAGATCCAAAAACGAAAAATAGATAATGGAAGTGAGACTAGGGTTATTGGATTTGAGGGGAAGGTGGAATCACAGAAAAAAATTTAAAAATGAATGAGATATTAAAGAATTAATTTTTTTAAAAGTAGCAAATGGGCTCACGAGTTGGCTCAATGCCTAACTAAATCAAACAAATCCAAACTGATATTGAGTTAATAAGGGGTCCAAATAGACATGATGGAATTAATAGGTTAGGGTAGGCCAAGTGGGAAGTGTAATGGGTAAAAAATGTTAAAAAATTAAGGAGTTATAAAAGAAAAAAATTTGGTTTTTAAATCTGGAAATGGGTTCACAGTTTGGCCCAAATCATGATGAAACCTCCCTTTCTCCAAAAATACATTGGAAAAACCCATAAAAAATAAAGAATAGAAATTAAATGAAAAATAAATTTAAAATAATTCATGGATGTGACAATTCTACCCACCATAAAAACTTTCCACTCTCAAAAAGTCATCTTGAATCCTAATCATTTAAGAGAAACAAAAACTGCTCTTTGACCCAAGAAATATGCTCCCATGTCTCATGCTCATCATGGGAAGGATCTGGGTTGTACTTTTTCAACTCAGAGACATGAAGGAAATCATGAATGGAAGTCAAATGAGAAGGAAATTCCAACCTATATTCCACCCTACAAATACACTCTATGATCTCAAAAGGACCAATATATCATGGCATCACCTTCCCTTGCTTTCCCAATCGACGATGACCCAGACAAGGGGCCACTTTCCAAAATATTCTATCACCCAAAAAAACTCTCGGTCTTGATGACTATGGAAAGCATAAGATTTATGATGAATTAGATATTTCAACAAGCACTTCCTGATCAACTTTACCTTCTCTAATAGATCTTGAACAAGGCTCATCCCCAACAGTGAGGTCTCCCCTATCTCATCCCAACATAGGGGAGGACCGATAAGGATGACCATAGAGCACCTCCAAAGGAGTCATTTGAATTGAGTATTGGTAATTGTTATTATTGATAAATTCAACCAATCCCAAATGGATATCCCAAGAACCTCCAAAGTCCAAAACATATGCATAGTGCATGTCCTCTAGTATCTGATTCACCCGCTCCGTCTGACCATCCGTTTGATGATGGTATTTCGTGCTCATCTTAATCTGCGACCCCAAGGCTTTATAAAGGCCTTCCAAAAACCAAGAAGTAAAATATGGGTCTCTATCTAAGAAAAGTCTTGATGTCACACCATGAATCCTTACCACCTATTGAAGATAAAAATGGCCCAACTCATCCACTTTAGCTGTATCTTTGATCAGAATGAAGTGGGATGAATTGATCAGATGATCAATCACTACCCCTATAGAATTATTACCCCGAGGTGTACAAGGTAATCCATCAATAAAGTCCATAGTAAAATCGTCGCACTTCCAGGTAGGAATGGGTAATTTCTAGAGAAAACCAGAGGGCCTTTAGTGCTCCTCTTTCACCTGTTAACATGTGTAGCATCTCGACATGAAGTCAGCTATGTCATGTCTCATACATGGACACCATAACTAGCATCGCACATTATAATATATCATGGTAGAACCCAGATGGACAGACCACTGATACTGGTGGCTATCCTACATTACCACCTTCCATAGAGACGACGACACTACTGGACACCCCTTGAAGCACAAGATTCCCTCGAGAGACGATGACCAATCAGAAGACATCTCCCCACCATGGAGAAACATCCTCGACCACTAAAAAATCTCATCACTAGGATGTTCTCACTAAATCAACTCCAAAAGAGAAGGACTCAACTAAATTCTCTCCAAGAATAAACCTCCGCTGTGCTCCTTAGTCTCCACATGCATCTGAGCAAACATCCCCATCAGATTCCACGCATCACTGAACTTCCTCAAGGATTTCACTTGTACTTTTCTAATCAAATCATATTCCACCACATTACACTTTCCCAAGGTATAGACAATGTCAAAGTCAAACACCTATAAGTACTCTATCCAACAGTGCTACCTCATATTGAGGTCCTTCTACAAGAAGATATAGGCCAAGATTTTTAGATCAGAATAGACCACAAACTTCTCCCCAAATAGGTATTGATTTAATGATTTCAAAGCATGCATCACAGCTTCTAGCTTCAAGTTGTGGGTCGGGTAATTCTTTTCATGTGTCCAGAGTTGGCGGGATCCATATGCCACTACATGATCATCCTGCACAAGCACACACCCAAGACCTATACCTGAAGCATCGCAATACCCCCCATAGCCCTTTCCAGACATTGTTAATATCAACACGAGGGTGGTATTCAACGGAAAATTCATCTCCTCAAAGGATGGATGATATTCTTAGCCCCAAACAAAATTCACCCCTTTTCAGGTGACATCGGCCATGGGAGAAGCAAGATGAGATAAATCCTAAACAAAATGCATGTAGTAACTAGCCAGGATGAGGAAACTACTGATCTTAAACACGTTCTTTGACTACTCCCATGACATAACTACACTGATCTTCTTGGGGTCCACCAAAACCCCCTTCTTTAAGACCACATTCCCCAAAAACTTCACCTCCATGATCCATAAAGTGAACTTGGACAACTTTTTATAGAGGCAGTGATCCCACAAAGTTCCCAACACGATCTTCAGATGATGCTCATGTTCCCCTTCAGATCCATAGTAAACAAGGATGTCATCCACAAACACCACAATGAAGGAATCGAGATACCGATGGAACACACTATTCATGAGTTCTATAAAAGACTACTGGAGCATTGGTCAATCTTAAGGCCATGACCAGATACTCAAAGTGATTGTACCTACTTTGGAAGGCTATCTTTGGGAGATCTTCCTCTTTCAACCTGAGTTTTCGGTAACCATAACACATGTCTATTTTTGAGAACTACTTTTCCCCCTTCAACTAGTCAAGCCAATAATTTATTTAGGGAAAAGTATATTTCTTCTTGATAGTTATTTTATTCATCTTCTTGTAGTCAATGCACAACTAGAGAGACCCATTAGACTTCTTATCAAAGAGAATAGGAGTGGCCCAAGGAGAGACACTTAGGTGAATGAATCATTTGGATTCTAAGTCATCTAGATGAATATTTAATTCCCTTAATTCAGTGGGGGCCATGTGATATGAGGAAAGAGTGATCGTTTATGTTCCCAAAACTAAATAAATCAAGAACTCCACATCCCAATCTAGAGGCAAGATGAAAAACCATTTCTGAATACCTCTGTAAACTCATTCACTACCTAAGGTAGTCCACATTCAGAAGCACGACCATCGTCCTCAAGCGCGAGCGACGATAACTGGAAGATAAGATTACCCAACTCTGGGAGTGAAGGTCTTGTGCGACCCAAGAGAGGATCCCATTCCCTAAGAAAACCCGACGAATCCCATTAGGTGATGTGAAACTCACCCACTGACCATAGAAATACATGTGCACCTAAAATTGTACCAACCAATCCATGAAAAGTATCACATAAAATAGATCCAAATCTAAGACCAGGAGGTCCCAATCCATCTCAACCCCTAACATGGAAAGCACACACAGCAGGCACCTAAGTCCTTACTTGTTCTTCTTTCCTAGTGGAGTCACATAATCCATCACAAAAGACAAAATCTCAATTGGAAAATTCATCATGTTCAAAATACATGCAGATATGAATGAAATAGAAACACTGATATCAAAAATAGAATCAACTATAGAAGATGCAATCAAAATTGTACCTTGAACTATTGACAGTCCCATATCTGATCTCGTTGGTGCCTGGTCCACCACATGATGATTTCTATTCTCTGCCTGAGAATGGTAGCTCACCTGTGGCTCTACCCTAAACTGGATTTTCCCAAAAGATGATCTGGTCTTACTGCCATGGCCACCAAACTGAGATCCCCCTATCCTCTATGGCTCTAACTGAACTAGAACTCGCCTAGAAGCCACCGATCCTGCCCCACATTGGATTGGATGTGCCATCCTACAAAAGAACTATAAGTGTCCCATACCACCACACTGATTACAAGGATTCAGAGAAAAATTGGATGTTGGACATATGTTCCCTAAACTCCAACACTATTGGAATAAGATGTACCTCGCATCAGAATCCACTGAAGAAAACTTCCTAGAAGGTTGGCCTGAGCTACCACCCACCTTCTTTCCCTACTCCTCCCACTTCCTTTTCTTATTAGAAGAGATTACACTACCCAAACCTGATATCATCCCAGAAAAACCACCGCTCTACTTGAGGACGATCTCCACCATACACTCTTGTTCAACTACCTCTGCATATGTTTTTATCTTGAACAATAAGACCTTTGAATAGAACTCTGGACACAAACCACTCTTGAACTTCTAGGCCTTTATCTGCTCATTAGAGACCATTTTTGGAGTATAATGGATCAACTTAGAAAAATGGTTGACATACTCCATCACAAAAATATCCCCCTAAACAAGCTCCATAAACTCTCAAGATTGATCACGCACCAAAAATTTAGGGAAGTACTGGTCGTTGAAGATAACCTTCAAGTCCTTACAGCTCATCTACTCATGATTCACAGCTTGAAGCACTGATTCCCACCACCTGCAGTTGGGAAACTCTAACAGGATAGAGGCAAACTTCACCCTGACCTCCTTAGGTGTTTCCAAGAACTCAAACACGTGCTTAATCTTTTCGAGCCACTTCTATGCTTCCTAGGGTTCTGTGCTACCTCTGAAAGTAAGAGGCTTGTTTTTCAGAAACTCCTGGGCTTTTTCCTTCCTAGGACCAGTCTCATATTCCCTAACTACAGCTGTAATAGGATTTTTTCCTTGTCCCAGAGATTTTACATAACTAACCACAACCTATACTAGCCTCTCATCAAGTGGTGAGGGAGAACTCTCTCTGGCTTCCTCTCATGGGTACATGGGAGATTTCTAGGGAGGCATGTTGCTACAAAAGTCAACAGTCACAAGAGAAAAAATCCATACAATAGTTATGAAAAATTTCATCAATAAAATCAAATATAAATAATCTAAACACATTACAATAATAATCTAAATATCTGGTTCACCCCCACCTGATGTCCACATGCAGTCTGTATCCCACACGTCTCACCTAGAAGTGAAGTCAAACATACAATTCCAAAGTCCCATGGTGACTCAAGGTCTGTTAGAAGATGTGAAGGAAAGTAACCCTACTCACAACCAAAAATCAGAGCCCCGACACTCATAGATCCAATCTAGCCGAACTAATCCCAAAATAATAATATAACCCAAAAACATTAACATCCTTTGATACCATTTTGTCATGAACTGAATCTTGTCACTATTAAAATTGGCACCTGAACCAGTACATGGAAATTCCTGAAGGGTTTTCCCTATCCCCATGGTCTGACACAAGTGCCTGGGTATCATAAATATTAGTTTGGGAATAATTTACATAAGTATGGATACAACAAATAACCAAAAACTATCAATAAACAAATTCTGATTTTTTTTTCAAACATGATTTAAATAAAATCTAGAAATGAACACATAGGTTTAAACATGAAGCAAGAGGTAAAAAGATACCTAATAGTATCATCAAAACATACCAAGGGACTCCACATGATAATGGGTTATTACCCACAATCCATCTCTACAACACCGCACCAAGGGAAGAAACTAGCAACCCGAACCGCCATCACCCGGGGCCTTGCCTTCACCTGTATCAAACATGATCAAGTATACTTACACCCAAGGGGTGTAAGTAGCATTTGATCCTAATACCAATATTATACCACCCAAATATTCCATATAGTAATCAATACAAGATAAAAATCATGCAAGTTTTAATAAACAAGAAATGGTGGCAATAATTTCTAAAGAATGAAACTTTTAAAAGTAAACTGTTTTTAAAGGATGATTTCAAAAGATGAACACAATTAAATAAAACATGTAAGATACTGAATTTCCATTCAAAATCACCACATTACAATGATCAATATGAAATATTCAATGATCAATAATCTTGTGAACATCTCTCGGAACTAGTTAGTTTTGGGCCCTATGTACCTCGTATCTCGGTGTAAAGTAACCACAACAATACTTATTCTCGTGCACGAGCCACTAGAAGGGAACATACCCATAACCTAGTGTTCCCAAATTATCATCATTATAATTTTTTTAATGTTGTAAGTGTCAAACTTTCTAAGTGAAACAGGGACAAAATCACTCTATATCACTAGCATACTAGTACACATTCGCCCACCTAGATACCCAGGTTTCCCCCTTTGTGCTCAAACAATTTCCACATGTTACCAAATTACATTTTCATATAAAAACACCATTTATGTTCATACACACTCAAAAAAATATCTACACATGCTTTTCCCCATATATATTGTAAAACCCCAAGATTTCATAGTGTGTTATTTCTTTAAAATAATACAATAACTTGCACTACACGCAACACCGAGTTCAAACACACCATGACTTACCAAAAAAGCCGTTCAAAAGAGGTTATGAATAGTATTAACTAAATTTTAAACTTTATATAATCCTTATAATTTTAGAATCCATATTATGAGTTTCTTAGACATAATACAAGAACAGATTCATTTTCAGTATTGCACTTTTATCAACTTTTAATAGTGAAACCTTTTTAAATACAATATTTTAAACTTTTTGACTAAATGGGGACATCAAAAAAATTTAAAATGAAACATCCCAAGCTTCCACGGTACGCTTTCCTTTGAATAATACAGTAGCGTGTGTTGTACGCAACTTCGAGTTTTAACACACACCACAACCGATCAAACTAGCCGTTATGAATAGTAATACCTACTTTTTGAAATTATATATATTTTATATCTCAAAATTGACTTCATTATTGGATTTGGAATATCGAATTTAGCCTAAGGTGAAATTTTGGTACTTTTCGGATAACTTTCATATTTTGATGAATAGTGAAAATTACTAAATTTTAATTAAAAAAAACTTTTTTAATCAAAATAATTATTAGTGATAAATTATGAATTTGAGTGGTTTTAAATTATATTTAGAATATATTTTTACCATTTAATATAATTTTGGTCATTGTACATAATTTTACAATTAAACCGAACATAAACAAGTGTCAATCTTTTGATAGTTATTATCTCTTAAAAACACGCTTTTTGTTTTGACAGCGGGAATTAATTTTAAATTAATTTCTGCCACTTCTGTGTTTTGAATTTAGAAAAATGGATTCCATATTTGGAATCAGGATGTTCAAATTGTGTAAATAGGTAACTTTTATTTTTAGACATTTTGAATAATTACTGCGGTAAATATTTTATTTACCATGGTTAAGGGTAAATCCGGTAAATAATGGTTAAAAAAATAATATTATAATAATACAAAATTACTCTAAAACGTGTCCTAACCTTATTGGTGGACACATACCCGACCATGGGAATCCTTGGGTCGATTTGGGGACCCCTTGGAGCCACTTGTATGTGGTAGGGACACATTATATTAATAAAGTTAAAATAAAAATAAAAATGGCATAAGCTTACATCTTTTAGAAGAACAATTTTTACATAGGGTTATACATGTTGGATTTTCGATTATAAATATTAATTAAAAAGCTAAAATGATTTCCTACATAATGATATTTTATTTATAATTTTTATACATCAAATAAGTTAAATTATTAATGACACAATAATGATGCAATGTTTACCCCATTAATAAATCATTTAAATAAATAAGATTATAATGATTAAAATATTATCTAAAACCTGTCCAATTATTATTGGTTGATGTTATTTAGAATATGAGTCATCGTATATTCGACCTAAATGATTTTTGGACCATTATAAACCGAATATAATTATATTATAAAGTAATACTTTCACTCTTTCCTAAAGAGCCCCTCCTCTCCCTTATAAAAGGAGACCACTTCTACTCATTCCTCACACCTCTCAAGCCACTTGGCTCGTCCAAACCCTGCCCAAATAAGCTCCCCACATCCCTCTCCTCCTCCTTGAAGCTTCCCCTTAGGTAGAAAGCATTCCAAGAAGTCCTTTGGTTCCAACCAAAGTGAGTTACCTAAATTAAAGGTAACGATTTCTCTTAAATTATTTTCATTTATTTTGCTTCTCCAACCCCCAAACTCTTTTTATTTCCTTTCTTTTGTAACAACACCAGTATAAATAATATACTAGTATGTTGTTATAATAATTATTAAAAATACACATACACACAACTCCATCTAATGGATGATGAACATAATGTTTCTGTGGATGGCAAACTAACGCCTCACGAAACGATGATTGTTCAAATACATCTTACCGCCTCTCATGGTGGCCATTATGATGGAACTGTAATTAAATATGATATTAATGATATATATTTTATATATAATCTTCTGTAATTCCATTTTATTTCATACCATTATTCGTTTCATGTTGTATATACATACGATAATTTCATTTGAGGAAGTGCGGACTACCACCCCCTTAAAATGATATGACTCGTTCATACCACACATAGAACGTATAAAAAATGGTGTTAATGAACTTAAGTAACATATATAAAATATTATATTATACTGGAATAGTAATATACCTATGTATCATTTGGATTCGATTCTTTTAAAATAAAAATTAAATGGAAGCAGCGTTCGTGCGTACGTACGGACTACCGTCTCCACGAACGTGATGAGATTCATTCTCCATCATATCCATTCAAGTAAAATTATCATTTTCTGATTTAAAAATGATTTTTAAGGACTTGATATCATTCTGGATATGAATAATATACAACCTATCCATTAAAAACATGTCTTATGTAACCAAACATTTAAGAAGAACGAATCGATTATCACCCGAAATGACGATAATTCTAAGATATTATTAACAAATCAATGTTAAAAGATCATATATGATATCATATTAAAGTAAATGATTCTTGTATAATTCAATAAAAATTATTTCACCATTATACAGGAGGTAAACCTGCCATCGAACAAGGAAAAAGTACAAAGTAAGGGATTTTCTTATCTCACTTTCAATTCCGTGAGATTTCCATTGTTCGCCACTAAATTATTGAAAGTGGTGTATTGTGTACTACCATTTGATATATATTATCATGATTCTCTTTATATTCATGTTATTCTATAATTCCTTTGGTGGTTATTAAATTTTGGCCATACGACTCAGTTGATTAACGTGGTAAGGGATTTTCTTATCTCACTTTCAATTCCGTGAGATTTCCATTGTTCGCCACTAAATTATTGAAAGTGGTGTATTGTGTAATACCATTTGATATATATTATCATGATTCTATTTATATTCATGTTATTCAATAATTCCTTTGGTGGTTATTAAATTTTGGCCATACGACTCAGTTGATTAACGTGGTAAGGGGTTTTCATCTCACTCCTTATTCCCGTGAGATTCATGCCATATTTACACTATTATCTTTTGTGTGGTGTATGTACTGCCCATAATTGTATTCTTTGTGTAATACACTTTACCTTATGTGTATTTACATTTTCATTGTATGATACCTCTTTCATGGGTTGTATGTTTCATAAGTTACCAAATTGATAAGGGTTTACTTCACAATCTCTTTAATATCCGAGGTTGTCTTTACGTAAGTATCTACAGGGACATATTTACTATCCATGTCCATATTTCATAAAAGAGTTTTCAAAGGGATTATTTCTAAGGGAACATTTACTAAAACATCATTTTAAATGTTTTAAATATTTATTCTTCTAAATAATCCTCATTTATGTCCACGTTTTCAAAATGGTTTGTAAGGATTTATTTATATGAAAATGAATGTTTTAAAAGTGTTAATTCCATTCAAAAGTTTCAAAGTGGTATGGGACACTTTGATTCAAAAATGTATTTAAATGCCTTACTTTCTAAATTGTGTAACATTAAAATGTTTTCATGAAAAAGGGATATTTCTCTCAATAATTTTTAAAAAAAACATTTTCATCTATGTCAACATCCTTTGATGGATTTTAAGATTATTTGAAGTTGATTTATTATGATTTAAAACTTCCATATTGAAATGAAGTTTTGTGATATGTTTGACTGTAGATGTGTCATTTATATAGCATTCTTGGTTTATGAGTAAAATTATTGACATTTCGTATGCTAGTTCCAATAAGAATGTTTATGTTATATTTAAACCTTTACTTCATATGAATGTGTTGGACAAGTATGTTCCAGGTTGGGGACTGGTTAAAGTAAGCCCTCCAGGTTGGGGACTGGTAAAAGTAATCCCTCTAGGTTAGGGACTGGTAAAAGTAAGCCCTCCGGTTTGGTCTCCGGTTATTAGAGGCACTCCGGGTTGGTGTCCGGTTATTAGAGGCACTCCGGGTTGGTGTCCGGTTATTAGAGGCACTCCGGGTTGGTGTCCGGTTATTAGAGGCACTTCGGGTTGGGTTCCGGTTACAGTTAGCCCCAAGGTCTTGGGACGAGGCCTTGAAAAGAAATTAAAGTTTATCATTATGCATTCCATCATTATGAAAGTGGTTATTGATTTTGCATGTGATTATTCTATTAGTAGAATATCCATGTGAATAAGTAAATGGCATTATTTCATTTTACTTTTGCCATACTATGTTGAAGTTCAAGTTTAAAAGGCTTTTGTTTTAGTAATGCATTGCCTTAAATGTTTATGCTTATTTTGAATGTTCCGCTATATTGTTATCCTTACTGGGCATTTGAGCTCACCCCTTTTCTATGGTTTATTTTTCCCAGGATGTGAAGAAGTAAGTTATGAATGACCTGCAGGGATATTATGAGGGGATAATAGTGTGGACTGTAGAGACATTATGTTGTTGTAGTAGTTTTTTTTCAATTTATGATGTAATGTAAAACCTATGAATATATCTAGTGTTTCCAAGGCTACTAAACCAATCGGTCTTTCGAGATTTGATCTTTCTTGTGATCATGCCAATGTTATGTAATAATGCACCGACTCTGGGTAACTAGGGTCGGGGCGTTACATATATAACTCAATAAACCTTTTATAATTTCCATAAAACATTTTCAAGGAATATAACCAAACTTTGCACTTAAAATCCATCTGAAATCCCTATTTAAAAACCAAATGCACACCAATATTACCCCAAACCAGAAATTTCAAAATAAAAACATTTTAATAAGACCATACCATGAATTATAAAATATCCCCAAGTGGTAAAACATCTAACACATATGTAAAACACCCATTTTCACACAAAAATGGAATTTAAAAATCAATTGTTTACCAAATGACACCAAAAATAATTGTCAAAGAAATAATAATGAATGAGGAGTATGCTAAAAATATAAATAAATCAAGGATAACTCATTTAGTAGTTCTTACACATGTAATCATCTACAACAAGTTTCAAAAATACCAAATCCTTGTGCTAAAGTTCAACCGCACCACAAGGGTGTTAAATCCAACCTAAAACCATAATAATAGACCAAGAAACCCATGATGAAAACCTAGGTTATAATCCCTACTTTCTAGAAATTATTAAAATCAAGAAAAATGGAATAAATCCTAAGAAAATGGGATGAGGAAGGATGAAAACCCACTTACTTGAGAGATCTTGAATAAATCGCCCCAAACACACCAATAGGTGAATCTCCAAGCATCCAAAACTGATATGGAGGCTCTAATGAGACTGAATAGGTCAAGTGGGGAATAAAATGGGGGGGGGGGAAAGAGTGATAATTTAATTAATTGTGGATGGAAAAATTACCTTCTCAAATCTGGACGATTTGAGAAATCCTGAGAAATTTCTCCCTAATCCGTGATGCAAATGAGCTCTAAAGAGGAAACATCGATAATATGGGTGAGCCTAGGGTTATTGGATTCGAGTGTGAGGTGGAATCTTAAAAAAAATTTAAAAAATTAATGATATATTAAATAATTATTTTTTTAAAGCAGGAAATGGGCTCACAGGTTTCCCCAATGCCTAACTAAATCACCCAAATCCAAAATTATAATGAGTTCCTAAGGGGTCCAAATAGACATGGAGGTTTTCATATGTTAGGGGACGGTAAGTGGGAAGTGTAATGGGTAAAAAATATTAAAAAATGAAGGATTTATAAAAATAATATTTTTTTGAAATCTGGAAATGGGCTCACGGTTTGGCCCAAATCCTGATGAAACACCCCTTTCTCAAAAAATACATGGGAAACCCCTACAAACAAATAAAGAATAGAAATTAAATGAAAAATACATTTAAAAGAAGTCATGGATGTGACATGTACTTATAAAATTTCTTTTTTTGAGTTCCCCCTTATTATTTTGATCCTAATTTTTGGGAAACTCTTAATGATCACCCTATTGATAAAGTTATTGGTAAATGATTCAATACTTAAAATTAGGATATATATTTAATAAAATTATACTAGTTCTTATTTTTTTCTAATTTTTATGTAATTAAATTAATGAAGCTTTAAAATATGTTAATTGGACTATTTCTATAAAAATGAACTTAATCAATTTTCTAGAAATCATTTTTGGAAATTTATTAATCAAACTAATGTTGTTCATAGAACTAAATGGTTTTTTAAAAACAAATTTTAATAATCTAGAAATTTTTTTAAAATTAAGGTAAATTTTTTTTCTCATGGATATTATTAATAATAATTCGTTGATTTTGATTAATCTTATGAATTTGTTTCTTGGATTGAATATATTAGAATTTTACTTGAATTTATATATTTTTAAAAATTTGAATTGTATCAAATTGATGTAGAAATCAATTTTTTAAATATTTTTTTATGAATAAGTTTATTTTAGTAAACCACTAGGTTTTGAATATAAATTTTTTCCTAATATTGTTTTTAAATTTTTAAAATCATTATATGAACTTAAAAAGAGTTTGGTATGAAATATTGTCTTAAATTTTGTTGAATAATGGTTTTAATAAAGGTAAATTAGATCCTTATTTATTAAAAAGTTTTATTATAACATTTTAGCTATTCAAATTTATGTTTATGATATTATTTTTTGGTTTAAATAATTAATTATTAGGTAATGAATACTCTAATTTAATGATATGTTAATTTGATATGTGTTTTATGGGAGAATTAAGTTACTTTTTATGAATTAAAATTTATCAAAGAAAATATGGAATGATTTTTAATAAATCTGAGTATGATAAAAATTTTGTTAAAAGATTTATACTTCATTAATTTATGAATTTTAGATCCCTAATGATTATTAACTATGAATTGGATTTAAATAAATATCCAAACCCTATTAATGTTAATTTTTTTAGAGAAATTATAGGTATGTTACTCTAATTAACTATATCTTAGCCTAATATTATGTTTAGTGTATGTTTGTGTTCAATATTTTAGGATGATCCCAAATATTCACATTTAAAGGCTATTGAAAATCATTAAATATATTAAAGGAGCTATAAATTTTTGGATTATATTGTTTAGGATAGAATTGTTTTGATTTTTTAGTTATTCTAATTTTTATTTTATAGGTCATAGAATGGATAAAAATATTACATCAGGTATATATAATTTTCTTAGTAAAAGTTTAATGTTATGGAGTGAGAAGGAGAGAATGTCAGTTTTCTTATAAATAGCTAATGATTAATATATAAATATTGCTAATTTTTTACTTACTTTTTATGAATTAATAAAATAATTTCTAATTTTAATGTTAATTTTATTAAGATACCTATTTATTATGACAACTCATTTATAAATTCCACGTCTAAAAACCCTTTACAATACTCCAGAAATAAACTTATAGATGTTATATTTCATTTTATTTGAGATCATCTTAATAAAGGTGATATTAATTTGAATTTTATTTCAAATGATAATCAATTTATTGATATCTTTACTAAACCTTTATATTATTCCAACTTTTAGGAAATTATGTATGAATTTAGTATAATGGAATATGATTTTAATATATTCTGAGGAAAATGATTTTTTTTTCAGTCATTAATGAATCTTTTTATAGCCAACATGTATTGATATAGATTTTAGGGTCCTTTATGGGTAAAATAATTTCCCTTTAGAATTATACTTCATGTAAATTCCATTCATTTAGAGTTCATCATTTTCATGACATACTGCTAGTGATCTTGAAAAATTTGTTTATCATAAGGTTTAATATAATTTTCTCTAATTGTTTATTTTTTAACTCATTTAAATTATTTATATAATTATTTGAACATATTATTATGATTTATAGCTCCTTATTGATTTATAATTCCAGTTTTTTAGGATATTATCACTGATTTATATAGTACATTTTAAAATCTAAACTTTATATTTTTAAAGATATTATTTTATATTGAAGAAAATGATATTGAAATTAAGAGAGAGGTTATCTACTATTTATCTTCTTACTTTATTCTTGAATGCATTAATTTAAGGGTAGATTTAAAGTTTAAATTGGTTTTCATTAAAATAAGTTTTAAATCATAATGAAATTTTCATGAAACTTTCAATATATTCCGTTATATATAATTTTATACAACTTCTACATGACTTGTTTGTTATTCATTTTTTATCACAACTTTTGTCAAAAATTATATTTTTAAAATTTTAATCTTTTTAATCATTCCAAAAAAGTGTAGATTTTTTTGAAATTATATATATATATATATATTTGGTTTTGTAATTATCAAAAATGGAGGTATTTTTGAGTGCCTTCTTGATCCAGTTATACTTTAAATTTATGTTTTTGATAATAACAATAAATTTTAATTTCATTAAATAACATTTAATTTCATATTTCAATAATTATTATTTCTGACAACATTAGTTATTTGATATTTACCTTCTCATATTTATTATAGTTACTAAATATTTTTTTAATAAAGGAATTTTTTGTCACTGTTTTATTCTGATTATGAAGTCTATATTACTCATACATGTAATTTTTCATCTATGATTACATACATAAATTCACACATATGGGATCACTCGTACATGATTACTTATATGTGATTACCCATATATAAGTTCACTCATACATAGTTTCACTTATATTTGAATTAAATCATATTTTATTACTCATATATAATTTCAATTATACGAGAATTGACACATATGAGATTTTCTATATCTTTCAAGATTTGATAAACTTTATGAGTTTTATATATTATCTAATACTGGTCGTTCAATTTTTTTCTCATTATTTATTTTTTATTAAAAAAGTATTTGATTATAAATGATTATTTTTATCTAATGATCATATTAAAAGTAATTTTGAAACGTTTAATGAATAATTTTCTGTTTTTTTTATATTTTTCTATTTTACTACATGTTTTTTTAGAGTATTTTAAATTTTATTTTTTCATAAAGAAACTAAGTTGTGATATTTATGTGAGACCGTGACTGATTATTGTGGGGGAGATATTTTAAATTTATTAATCATTAACAAATAGTTTTTTTTTTAAATTAAGAAACATTGAATTATTTTTTTATCTTTCACTTTAGAATTGTGTGAATGGTTGGCTATGTGATGATCATAGTGATAATTTTGGTATTAAGATTGTTAATAATTTAAATTATTATACCCATTATAGACTATTGTGTAAAAATTTAAGATTATATTTAAATGATAGAAGTTATATGGTGGAGATATATTGATACATATACACATATGTGAACAATAACATCCTCAAATACTATACTTCACTCCAAGAATGTTCTGATATTAGGCAAACAATTTTTTCAAACTACTGGACATATATCTAGAAAGAACTAAATTGGTATGTTCTTTACTTCCTTTGATAGAAATATTAATCCATTTATTAAGAATGAGTTATTGTGCTTCAATTTTACTAAATCTAATTCTATAATCTAGTTTCTTGGAGTCTATACTTAATTCTTCACTTCTTCTTCATTTGTGCTTAAATGTTTCTAATTTATGATTTTCCTTTGCAAAAAAATTATTATCTTTGGGTTGTGACTCCCAAGAAAAAAATTTAGTTTTGGGTTTTAACTCCTTCAAAAGTTTGGGTTTCGGTTGTAACTCTAGTTCAAAAATTCATTTTTGTAATCAGGTTATGACTCCCCAATAAAAGTTAACATTATTGTGTAGTTATAGCTATAATAGAAAAGGTGGCTCATAATTGGGTTGTGACTCCTATTCAAAAGTCAAAAATTAAGTTTATATCATGACTCTCAAGAAGTATAGTCATTTTAAGAGTAGGTATAGGATCACTTTGATCTAAACTACAATAAAAATTATTATGTTCTTATTTTAATTTCAACTACTAAAAGAATTATTTAAATATTTTAAATAACTTTAACTTTAATTATGTTAGAGATTTTATCAATTTATTTAAATTATAAACTATTATATTCATCCCTATTTTCCTCTATGAAATTAATTTATCATAATCAATACCTAACAATTTGTATCATATCTTGTCCCTCTTGGAATTTTGAGTCTTTTTACATTTTTCCCCAATACCATAATTTTTTATTTTTCCAACCTTTTTCATATACATATCCATATAAGGGAATTTTCTTTAAAATAGAAGGACATAACTCGAATTATGGATGGATTCCATAAAAACTACCTCACTTTGATAGTACATACTATGGCTATTGGAATAATCAAATGGAATCTTATCATAAGAAAATTAGCATTGATCATTGGGATACTATGGTAAAACCTTATAAAATAACTAATTATAACCCTAATTATCTTACTAGAAGTGTTTCTACTAGAAATTATTTTAATTAAAAAGTTATGAATATTATTTATTATTTTATTAATAGAAATATTTTAGTCATATTTATACTTTTAAAACTACTCACTTAATTTAGAAAATTCTACAAGTTATTCACCTTGTATCTTATAGGTTGATAAGAAAAAATCTTAGTACGATTCAGGATGAATATCAATATTTCAATGGATTTACTTTTATTTCAGATATAATGAATACACTTATATAGGAATTGAAAAATCATGTTCTTGTTGAAATATTTTTGAGATATCAACCCAATAAATTTCATGAAAAAAGGTTTATATTAATAAAACAAAGAACTTAAAGAAGTAGACTTTTGATGAACTCATTAGTTCATTAATTAAATATGAACAAGTGTTTAAGAACACTACTAAAGATGGGACTTTTAAGAGGAATTATGTTCTGTTAAATCCATTACTATTATGTATATTTACTCTTCTGATTCTAATATTTAAAAAAATGAAAGAGAATGCATGACTCAAATTATCATTGGTGTTTACAAAATGATGAATAAGTAAGGTTTAAAAAACTAACGAAGAAAGATTTCTTAGAAGGATAATCATAAAGGATAAAGTAAAGGTAATACTAACAATAATTATAATACCTAAGATATTATTTGTTTTAAGTGAAAAATAAAGGGTATATTAATCAAAACTCTCATATATTGAAAAATGTAATGAAGGATAAAAAGAAAAAAAAAATAAAGAGAAAATACTTTAACTATAAGATAGAGTTTAACTAATGAATCCAATTATAGATAATAATATTGAAATGAAAAGGAATCGGTCAATATGTGTGTTAAGGAATCTTTAAATGATCTTAAAGATTTTGGTTTCTATTCTATATTTTTTTTATGATTATTCTGATTTTGAAAAACCAAACATTGTTGAATTTAATGAAGATATTGATATATTGATAAAATATGTTTTTAGAGATATTAATATATATAATGAAATTAAATTTAATAATAAGAAAATTTTTGAGGAAAACCAAGTTATTTTGTATGAAAATGAAAAACATAGAAACAATTCTTTTACCTCTAATGAAAGAATTTTCAAAGATTTAAAGACTATACAGAAGTTGAATAAAAAAGAGATTGATAATTTAAAATAAAACATTTATTATTTTTTCAACCAATAAATAACTATGATAAGATGGTATCTTGAAATAAGATGAATAAAATAAAAATTTTATTGGATATGATAGTTTATTACCTAAAATATATTGAAATTTTATTTTGAAAATAAAAGAGGTAGTATGTATATTATTATTGGTTTTAAATGTATGATGAAAGTATATTATTCTTGTGAATTCTCACTCATATTTATAAAATACTTGGGATTTAATAAGACTCATATTTATATGTATTTATCTTCTAGAGTAACTTATATTACTTATTTAATATTTATTTGGATATCTAATAAATTATTTTCAAAACTTATCAACCCCAAAGTATCTTAGGTTCCAAAACTATCTACTAATTAAATTTTTATGATAAATACCTTAGAAGTGTCAAGAATGATGTATAGTACATGTATAGTGCATTATAAATGCATATTATCTAAGGAAAATAAAAATAAATTTATTATAAAAAATTTGATGGAGCCACTATGACATTCAAAGACATTTACAAAGGAAAAGTAAAAGGTTTTAGATTATTTGGTATTTTTAACTATACTGTTATTTCTAAAATTGTATATGTTGATGGTTTAGAGCATAAATTAAAAATAATATCTCAATTATGTGATAATTATATGAAATTTGAATTTTAAAATGATAAATGTTTAGTGTTTAAGAAGTATTGTTTATTATTTTAAATTATTTTCAAGGGAAATATTTATACTATTGACCTTAATGAACTAAAAGTTACGCATGAAATGTGTTTAAATGTTATAAATAATTAAATTTTACTTTGGAATATAAAACTTAGACATGTGAATTTTAGAATGTTATATTAGTTTTCTAAGAATAAAAGAGTTCAATAGTTACCCAAATTGAAGAGAGTTAATTTTAATGTGTATGAATTTTATATCAAATGGAAATAAGGTAAATATTGTTTCATATAAACTAATTCAATAAGTTCTAACTGACATTTTTCAATTATTTTGTCTTTATTTTTTTGTTTCTACTCAATATACTACTCTTTGAGGAAAAAAATTTTCTTTAGTTATTATAGGTGATTTTAGTAGATTCACTTGGGTATACTTTCTTTATAATAAAAATGAAACCCTACCCAAGTTTAATAATTTTTCAATTTAACACATAATTAATAGGGTTGAATTATTATTGTTATTCTTATTTATATAGGAGATAAATTTTAAAAAAATTAGAATTAGAAAAAAACTATAAAGAAATAGTTATTTATAAAAAAATCAAAACCCAAGACACCTAAATAAAATGGAATTGTTTAAATAAAAAATCAAATTTTAATTGAAATGGATAGAACTATGATTAATTAATATAAATTTCCTAAATATTTTGGGAATGAGGATATTTTTTCTACTTGTTATATTTCAAATAAAATTATAATTATGCCTCTTTTTAAAAACACCACTTATAAATTATAGAAAATAAAGAAACCTAAATTTGGTTATTTTAGAGTCTTTGGTTGAAAAGTTTTTATTATTATTATAGAATATAATTTAGATAAGTTTGATGAAAAATATTATGAATTAATTTTCTTAGGATATTCAATTATAAGTAAGGATAATATATTTCTTTATAAAATAATTAGTATTGTTGAAGAATATATTCATGTTAAATTTGATTAAAATGATATGAAACGAAATTTAGATTTTGAGGATTTTGAAGAAGAATATATATAATTTAAATTTCAATATGTTAAACTTTAAAATATTATATTTTTTAGGGGGTCATACTCCTTCTCAATTTGTCCCTAATTTTTGGAAAACTCAAAATTATCACCATATTTATATATTTATTGGTAATATTTATTTTGGGATGAAAACCATGAGATATATTTTAAATTTTTGTGTTAGTTCTACCTTTGTTTCTAATTTTTTACCTAATTAAATTAAATTATCTTTAAAAGATGTTAAGTGGACTGTTTTTATTGATGATAAATTTGTTCAATTTTCTAGAAATAATGTTTAAAATTCAGTTGATCCACATAAATATAAACATGTTATTAGAACTGATTAGATTTTTTTGAAAAAAATTGGATGAATATAGATAAAGTTTTAATAAAAAGTAAATATTAGTTTCTCAGTGATATTGTCACAAAGAAGAAATTAATTTGGAAGAATCTTTTACACTTGTTACTAGGATTGAATCTATTATAATTTTACTAGTATTTTCATCTTTTCAAAATTTCAAATTATATCAAATGAATATTAAAAGTGAATTTTAAATAGTTGGTATGATAGATTATCTTAATTTTTATTGATTAACATTATTAATAAATGTAAATTATATCTTACTTTGTTTATTAAAATTATTTCTATTGATATTTTGGTTGTTCAATTTAATTTTGATGATATAGTTTTTGATTCAAGTATTGAGTTAATTTATAATTAATTTTCTAATTTAATGACATGTGACTTTAAAATGAGTTTAATGGGAGAATTACGTTTATTTTTAGAAAATCAAATTTATGAAATAAAATATGGAATACTGTTAATAAATATAAATATACTAAATAGTTATTTAAGTGATTTGGACCTAATTCAGGTAAGACATTAGAACCCATGCAAAAAATAGTTGTAAATTTGATTTAAATAAATCTAGAAAGCCTTTGGATGTTAAATTGTTTAGAGTAATGATAGGTATTTTACTTTATTTAAATTATTTCAGACCAGATATTATATTCAGTGTATATATGGGTTCTATATTTAAATATGGCCCTAAATATTCACATTTAAATGATATGAAAAGAATCACTAGATATATTAAAGTAACTATAAATCATAAATTATTTTATTCTATATAGAATTACTTTTATTTATTTATTTATTCTAATTCTAATTGTGTAGGTTATATAATTGATTGAAATAAGTACCAAAAGTATGTGTTAATTTCATGGTAAAAATTCAATTTCATGGAATTCCAATGAGAAATTATCAGTTTCTTTTTCAACAGTTGAAGTTTAATATATTGTTGTGATTAATTTTTGTGCTCATTTTTTATGGATTAATAAAACCATGTCAAATATAATTTTTATTTTAATAAGATCCCTAATTATTATGATAAATCATATGTACCTCTAACTAATTTTTTTATTTTCTTAAAAATCAAATTCAAAGATAAAGTGGGAACCCTCACAATTTTGAAATACCATAGGCCAATGGTCAAGTGATCCCAAATTTAAAATTAGAAAAACCATAAACCAAACCACACATTCAAGTGAAAAAATATCACATATTAAAAATTAAAACACTCAAACAAACACCAAACCTGAGGGGCCTTGATCCATGAGCCACCTATGATAGCTTGTCCTGTTGCTGTCCACTATCACAGCCTAGTACACCACCAACAGAAACATAACCATCAATCACTGTTTGAGCTGATGACCAAAGAAAATCCCACTGAATATCATCCCACCGTAGCATCCATCACAAAAAAATCCAAAACATTTTCACTTCACCCTCATTGTCACTGTCAATATCCATGTTGGATACCACACTGGAATGAAAATAACCAAATCTCGATACAAAAAATGAAATATTCACTAGGTGAGCATAAAAAGGATCAATCTCCCACAGAAAAAACAAAATAAACCTTCATCGATGCTATGAGGAAGAAAGATCAAGCAGATTGAAAAAACTATTAAACGCCTTCACAAGAGAACACTGACACATGTCACGCTTGGAGAACTGATAACCGCTGACCCAAATCCCAATAATGCATAGTTTCACCACTCTAGATTTTACAGGGAGAGGCATAGAAGAACAAGAGGCTAGGGTTGGGTATTAAGTGGATGAGGTATTCGAGCACAGTCATTGTCGATGAAGAGGAAAACTAGTATCTGACAGAATAAGAGAAATATGACTCTAGGAGTTCCAAAAACCTATCGAATTCTGAACCACATAATCCAAAACCTCTTATTTTCCACTGCTCCATCTACAACAAAGAGATGTGTAGAATAATTTCAGGACAGAGAAGGGTTTGAGACGTCGTGGGATTCCACAGTAAGAATCCTTTGACGAGAAGACAAAAGGTTCATGGAATAAAACCCACAACAGTGAGCATCAATAAGGAAAATAAGAAAACCTGAGGTTGAAAGAACAACCAGGAAGAGTATAAAAATAAAAGGAAGAATAAAATCAGAGAGGAGGAATGCTAAAGAATCAAGGAGAATAGATGGATTCATCTCCACCAAGGATGGCCACAAAAACCCTAGGAGGAGAAGCAGAAATGAGAGTGGAGGGGAGATCCAGGAGAATCTGTAACCATCACTCATAAATCATATGTTATTTACATTTCTAATAACCCTTTACAACACTCTAAAACTAATCATATAGATGTTATATTTCACTTTATTTGAGATCATGTCAGTAAATGTGATATTGATTTTAATTTTGTTTCAATAGATAATCAATTATCATATATATTTACTAAAACTTTATATTAATCTCAATTTAAGAAAACTAATTTTGAACTTGGGATGATTTTAATATGATTTTTATATATTGAAATAAAAATAGAATCTATATTTTTCTTTTAAGAATCTGTTTATGGACTGCTTGTGCTCATACAAATCTTAGGGTTCTTCTTGAGGGCTAAAATCATTTCCCCTTAATAATTATGATTCATGTTAACTATATTAGTTAGGACTTCATCATTGTTGCATCATACTATGAGAAATATGTTTTATTATAAGGATTATTGGCATGAAATTTAATTCTTTTGTAATTCATTACACATAATTATATAATTCTTTGAATATGTTATTGTGTTTTTTACTCATTTAATATTTCTAAGTCCATTTATAGAAGAGTTTATCAATACATTTTACATCATATTTTAAAATTAACATGTACTATTTTTGAATCTCTTATTTTCTCTTATAAACTTATAATTTTATTAAAAGGAACAATATAATATGAGATCATGTCAATGTGGACTAAAATGGTGAAGCCCAAGGGAATCAATCTTAAAAATGGAAGTATATCCAGGAAAGAGAGATTTGGTATTAGAGAAATAGATGTAGGAAGTTTCTGTGATATATCTTGACGCCAAAAAACCTATCGCCTTTTTCCACTCCTGCTAAGAGTGAAGTAAAGTTGTGGAGACACAAATAAGATCCCTATATCTATGAATATGATAAATGACCTACCAAGGAACCTTAATTTGTCCCTAAGGAGAGTGAATAATTGTCATCATATCAGTCTCCACATAAGACAAGTGAATGTTGTTTCTCCAGCACAACTCCAGCCCATCCCTCATAGTGCAAGCCTCCCCAATTAAGGAGTCACCCAAACCATAAGATGCACTAGAGTAAATGACAACTGAGCCCTCTATATCATGAAAAAGACCTCCTATATGCATTACACCATTATAACAAGACCTGTAAACATTCATCTTAAGCCTGCTAGGTAGGGGTTCCAACAGATCCAGCACCCTTATGGGAGATTGCACAGACTACTAGTTGAAGCATAGTCCGCACGCCTGATAATATGGACAAAGGGAGCCAAATTCAGAATGTTGAGAAGAGCCACAAGTCTGGACACTAGAAACTGAGCCCTGGAAACCACCATCCTAGTGGTCGCAATAGTCTCCCCATGTCATGCCCTATTCTGCGCTTCCCACAATCACCAACAACCTACAAGAAGAATAAGGATTCTTTCCTGATGATTAGGTAAATTATATTTGGTACTACTAAAACAGAGTTGAAGAAAAGAACCTCCATTCTTCTTGTTATTCATAATACCAAAAAATCTAACCAGTTCACGCGGTAATTGAATAGCCCAGTCCCCTTCAAATAAAAAGTTCAAGATTATCTCTTCCCAAGGGAACCTACAGTAGTTACACTTGGAAACAGTCAGAATACCCTTATGTATAACCTGCTCATCGGTGGGAATAACTCCATTGATAATCCTTAAAAGTAGAAAGTTAAATTTATTAGTAATATTTTCCACCAAATAGATGATACCCAAGGATCATAGTTCACAGGGATGTGCACCATGCTACGATATGCCTTGGTAAAAAAATCACCAGTGGGGGAAGCGGTTAAAACACATAAGTCCTCCTCATTCATATGAATATTTCAGTAAAGATCTTTTTTTGGTCATTCATGACAACATTAATGAGTAATGGATGATAACTAGATTTATTAAAAGTAATATTTAGAGTAGGGTATCTGGGAAAACCTAGTAGAACACTAGCCCAATTATTCCTCCAGAAGTGGATCTCAACACAGCAAATAATCTAGCGTGAGTTAGACTGAAGAACCAGAATATGCTCCCTGAGTTTTTGCCATTAAATAGACACTATTCCATTTTTTTAACCCATTCCCAAACCATACTTTTTGAAAATGAAACTACCTCAGATATATCGACCTTCAATAACTTCCCAGGTCATTCTTTCTTGCATGTTATTCATCATGGTTGTAATGTCTCTAAGGTTAATCTCACATTCTTCAAATGGGTGGGTAAATCTTCCCTAAGAGGCCCAATGGCACCTTCTATTATAATGATCATACCAAAAAAATCTAGAATGATTTATTCAATCTTTCTAATCACAGTCTTGGGCACCATGTAAGCCAAAATCATGTGCATAGGAATGGAGGATAAAACATGATTTACTAGAGTGATCTTGCCACCGAGGGTCAAGAATAATTTCTTCCAGTTATTAATACTAATAGAAATATTACCTACCAACCACTCATAATGATGAATACAGATCCTACTAGGGGAGACTGAAGTTCCAAGATATTACATGGGGAACTTCCTCCTATGGATACCTAACATGACCTCCATAAGCAAAACCCGTCTCGGAGAGCAAGAATTTGGAAGAAAAATACTTCTCTTTTCATACCCAACCCACTAGAAAATCCAATTTTAGTACTCCTTCATAACCTTATTAAAACCCCAAAGATATCTCCTATTTCCATTCACAAAAAACACTATGTCGTCAATGAAAATAATATGATATAGGCTTGTGTAAGCACCCCTACTATGGAAGGGTCCAATATCACCAATGAGAATACTCTAGTTTAAGTAAATTTTTAGAGTATCTTGGGCCATGATAAAAAGAGTGGGGGGAAGCGGGTCACGTTGTCTAAGGCCTCTCACCATCTTTAGAAAATCATATTTCTTTCCCATGAAAGAGACATCTAACCATGTGGAGCTAAAAAATTGGAAAAGAAGTTCCTTTATCCAATTAGAGAAACCCATACAACCAAGCACCATGAGGATGAAACTCCATTCAATTATATCATATTCTTTATCCATGTTATCTTTGATGACTATATTATATCTTGTGGACTTCACATTAAGATCACCAACCATTTCCTAAGAAAGTATGATGGCACCCTAGATGGAGAAACCCTTGACAAAGAAATGTTGTTCTCCATATGTCCACTTGGAAAAATATGTAGACAATCTTTTGTTGAGGATATTTTCTTGGACTTTGTAGGTGAAATTACACATACTGATGGGGTGAAAATGATGAAGCACCAAGGGATCCTTGATCTTTGGAATAAGAATCCAGGTAGTGTAACATGAAACATGAGGGAGGATCCCACCACAAAATAAGTATTAAATAGCCTCAATAAGATATCTCTTCACAATATCCCAGGATTACACATGAAAAGATCCCAAAAACCCGTTTAGACTAGGGTAGCTATCCTAGTTGGGAGACCGAACAACATCCCATATTTTTCCTTCTTATGCCACCGCACCAAGATTATTAATCATAAGCTCACCCACCACCCTTGGGATATAGTCAAGAAACACTGCATGAACACTCGGGTACCCATTCTTCATTTCTGGGTTAGCATCAACGAGAAGATACTTTAAAAAATCAGTAGCCATACCTCCCATGATTGTTGGATCATTAGTATAGGAACCATCCTCCAAACGAATGCCTGGTTTGATGATACGAATCTTTTATTTGATACATTCATGGAAGAAATATATATTGTGGTCTCCTTATTTAAGCCATGTGGCCCTGGATTCATCATGATATTCCCTCTCCTGTTCTAGAAACAGGCCCAATAACTCATCCCTTTTACTGTCTAGGGTCTCAAATAGAACCTCATCCAATTCCTACTCAAGGAGATATTCAACAAGATCAATATCCCTATTTATTTGCTCGATTCCATTCCAATTAGAATGTATTACACTATTCCAATACTGAATCACACCCTTTAAGTGACACATTTTATTGTGAAGATAAACCCATAGGCTGCCTTACATGTGATGCTCCCATGAACCCCTCACCACTTACAAAAAACCAGGGTCAGAATTCCAGCAAGTGGAGAAGAAGAAATTCCACCCTACATCCCTTTGATTATAAAATTTTATGAGCAATAGAGAGTGGTCTGATAATTCTTGAACCATGTGATGAATCTAACCTTTTAGAAATTGAAAAATCTTAGTGATATTGCCAAATCACCTATCTAGGTGACTTCACTTGTGATGGATTACCTATTAGTTATTACACCAGGTAAAGGATTCCCCTGTATAACCCAATTCCACTAAGCCTAGATGAGAAACAAAACTGGTGAAGTCTTTTCTGTCCTTCTGAGAAACATTATCCCCTCCACACCTTTTTGAAACCACCAACATGAAATTAAAGTCGCCTCCAATGAACCAAGGATCAATACTTGGATCAAAAGATTCCAGCTCAGTCCATAAGATTTCCCTTTCTAGAACGTCTCACTTAGCATCGAAAAATGAGAAGAAAAAAAGATAAAGACTCATCTTTGATCTTCATTGTAATAAAAAGATCTATAGATAACACCAACACCACTGAGACACAACTCTTCCAAAACACCCACATGTGCTTGTTGTATGGCACCCCATGATATAAACCATGAAGACCAATCCTGTTAGAAAACTCCATGATTTTAGAAACATCTTTTTTGGGTTTCAGAACTGCCACTAGGGATAACATTACATTTTAAGCGAGATATTATCTATAATTTAACTTCTTTCTTTATTTTCAAATGCATTAATTTTGGGGGAAAATTAAAGTTTAATTTTATTCATTTAAATCTATTATAAATCATGTTAAAATTTTCCTAAAACTGGAAATATATTCTGACATATATGTTTTTATACATCTTTCACATGAATTTATTTCTATTCATGTTTTATCTTAGTTGGTTTCAAAACTTATATTTTTAAAGTTTTAATAATTTTAATTATTCAAAAAAAGAGAAGTTTTTGAAATTATATTTATAGTTTATTTTTTAATTATAAAAAAATGGAGATATTTGAGTGGTTCATTGATCCAAATTTACTTTAAATTTATTTTTTATTAATTATAATAGCTTTTCATTTCATTGAATAAATTTTAATTTTATATTTGGATAATTATAATTTATCAAAGCAGTAGTTACTTGTTACTTACCTAGTCATCTTTGTTATAGTTACTATGTATAATTTTTTTATAAAGGATACTGAACATACTGTTTTATTCTGATTATGAAGTCTATATTACTGATATATATAATTTTTATAACATGATTACTCAAAAAAATTATTCATATATAGTTTCACTCATCTGTGAATTCACTCATACATGATCACTCATATGTGATTACTCATATATAATTACTCATACATGATTACTCATATGTGATTATTTATTCATAGTTTAAATATTGTATAGTTTCACTCATATGTGATTCACTCAAACATGATTACTCATATGTAGTTTCACTCATACATGAATTGAATCATATGTGATTTTTTATCATATGAACTTTACTGAACCTTGAGTTCTATATATTATCTGATGCAGGTCTTTTTATTTTTTTATTTTTATTTTTATTACACTAATTTATTTGATTATAAATTATTATTTTTATCTAATGATAATATTCAATGATATTTTTATTTTGTAATTTATATTTTTATTTTTTTTATATCTTTTGTATCCATGGAATGTTTTTGAACTATATTTGAATTTTGAATTTTTTAAAAGGAAAATAAATAATTATATTTTTGGGATACATTGACCAATTATTATATTGGATATTTCAAAGATATTCAATAATCATAAATATCATTTTATAAATTAGGAAACTCTGAAGTAGTTTGTTATCTATCACTCAAGAATTATAAGAACAACTAATTGTGTGATGACTGTGGAGATAATTCCAGTATTAATAATATTATTATTTTTGATTATTTTAACCATTTTAGAAACATTTATAGAAATTTATTATTCTATATAAAGAAATTAAATTTCATGGGGGTGATATATCAACACATATACACAGACATAAATAATAATATACTCAAAAAAATCACTTCGCATAAAAAATTTTATGATCTTGTGTGAATAATTTTCTTTTCAAACTATTGTACTTATCTCAAGAAAAAACTAAACTAGTATTAAATTTACTACATTAGAGATACAATATTATCTATTGCTTGAGAACTAGTTTCAATGCTTCAACTTTACTACATCAATTTTTCCAATTTGAATTCTTTGAATCTATACTTAATTTTTTCCATATTCTTCATTTATTCCTAAACATTTCTAGTTTATTGTTTTTCCTTCCAAAATAATTCTTCTATTTGTGTTGTGAATCATATTCTGAAAATTAATTGTTGTGTTATACCACTTTTAAAAGTAGTTTTTTAGTTTTGAATCTAGGTTAAAAATTTAGTGTTGTAATCAGGTTATGACTCCCCATTAAAAGTTAGTGTTGTTGTGTGGTTATGCCTCCACTAAATTTTTTTATTCATAATCAAGTTGTGAATCCCCTTCAAAATTTATTTATTTACTACATACCATGCATCTCAAGGAGCAAAGGGGTGTGAAGAGTATATATAAGATCACATTGATCTAAACTATTATAAAAATCATTATGTGCTTATTTTACTTTTTGTTGCTTAAATAATTTTTTAAATCTGATAAATAAATTTAACTTTAATTAGTTTAGAGATTTAATTAATTTCATTATAATATAAATTGGTTTATTAAACTCTACCCCCACCACTACATAATTTCAAAATCTTAAATGTGTCCTAAAACTTTATATGTGATATAGAGTGACCACAAGACATAAAATTTCAATCTATTATTGGTTAACACATATATTTTTTATTCACTATATTTATTGATCATATATAATTATTACATCACATTTTAAAAATTCTAATAGATAATAATATAACATGGAACTTATCTATGAATTTACATGTATTTCCTCAATCACTCAATTGATGGACCATATATTTTTTCTTATTATACAAGAAAAAAAATTATATCTTAGTTAAAATCAACTAATAGAATACTAAACAACATACTTATCCATACCTAATTATCTCAACCTAAATGTTAGAAAAATAATGGTATCAAATTATGAAGGTTCATATTCTAAGTATCTTTTACACCTTAGATAATTATAATGAAATTTTATTTCATGTAATACCTAAATGGAATTTATCATATCCATTGGAAAAAAATTTTATTCATAATCAATTCCATGAATTTTATTTATAAAATTTTTATAAATCTAATATTTATAGTTAAACACTCTACTATCCTTGTTAGTTTTCTTACAGAATCCCCAATTACACTCTATTGGTCTTACCCCTTCATTTGAATCATCCAACTTCCAAACATGGTTAGTGTACAAGGATTTCATTTCAAATTCTTTGTCCATTAAACATTTTTAAAACTCAAAAATATCAATAGCCTCTTAGTGGGTATTAGGTTCATTATATATGAACATTACTTCATCCTCATTTTCCATGTGAAATCTAGATCTCTCAGGCTCCAGATGCATCCCCCAGGCCTTCAATGTTCTTATGTAACATGAGTTGGTTTATATTTAAAAATCATTTATAGAATCGGCTAACTTTCCATCTAAGTAACACTTCATTTTTATTGTTTCTGTACTTCTCTAAGTTTGATTTTACTCCCAATGAATCCTTGAAAAATGCGGTCCTTCTCAACGAAAATAGTATATTGGGACACAAACACTTTTTTTAGTAGGATTATGAAATTAATATCCTACAAAATATTTATAATAACAAACAAAAAGGAATTTTATTTATTTATATATAATTTGTTAATAATTTAAACATAGAACATATGCTTCACAACACCAAATCATCATAAAATAAAAAATTAGGATGCGTCCTATATCATAACTCATACAGTTTCTTTTAAACTACCTTAGATGGAAAATGGTTCCACATGAAAGATATTTACTCTAGAGTACATCCCCATTATGATATTGGAAGTTCAAACTAGCTCATATTCAATTAAACCATGTCCAAAAAGGTATGATTCCTTCTATCATACACCCCATTCTATTATGGTGTTCCAGAAGGATTGATTTGTAAAAAAATAAATTCACATTCTCTTAGATGAATAATAAATTATGGGATGAAGTATTTACCACCTTGATCTAGTCATAGAATATTCTTAATTGATCATGTACTTAAGTTTTGAATACTTTGAAATTTTTAAAGGTTTAGAACTTTTTTCTTATTAGAAACATATAATCATATTGGCTAGAATAATTGAGAAAGGTTAAGAAGTACCTATACCCACCACTTTCTTAAATACTCATTGGTCAATAAACATCACTATATATTATATCCAATAGTCCACTAGCTCTATCGGTTTTTCGACTAAAATGGGATTTTCTTATTTTACCTAATAAAAACCATTTTTATGTATCAAATGATTCACAATAAATTGATTTCAAAAATAAATATCTATTGACTCTCTGTATTACTTTTATATTTATATTCCTAAGGTGACAATGCCAAAGATAAGTGGTGTTAGAATTAACTCTAGAATTATCATTTGAATATTATAAACTATATTATCCTTATAAAAAATGTACAAACCATTGACCATATTACCAATTTAATAAAATATTTCATTCATAAATATATAACAACTCTTATCATTAATAGTAAATGAAAATTCCTTCTTTTCTAAACAAGATACAAAAATGAAGTTCCTGGTTATAACTGAAACATAGTAATAGTTTTATAATTCCATAACCAATCCTCTAGGTAGACATACATTATAAATTTCAACCTCCAATGCAAGAATTGTTACCCCATTGGTTACACATAAATATACTTCTCCATTTATCAACTCTCTCCTGTTTCTAAGTCTATATTTATTAGTAAAAATATGTTATTCACACATCGTATCGAATTCCCATAATTTAAAATTTATGAAATAAATTTCTATATCTTTCATATTTATTTTCTCAAAATATTTCTCTTTGAGAATAATTCATAACTTTAGATACCAATCTTGAAATTTATTATAGGTCATGCCTATATGAAATCTTGATGTGTTAATCATGACGCACACTATAATATAAAATAAAGACATATTTATAGGGGATTATCATGATTTATATTTTTTTATTAAGGAATTTTCATTGAAGTACTCTCACTATGTTAGTGACCTAATACATCATTACATTTAGAGGTCCAGGAATCATATTTCATCATAACATAACTCAGTTAATCATGAAACAAAATACATGATTATAACTGGTATTTGATCATGTTAATAATATCATATATGACTATTTGATGATTAGGTGGACAACTCTTTGACCAATTCATCATATGAATTGTCCAAAATCTATTCCTATAGGAAGATAATAGTTAGGGTCATCAAGATAAATGTAACCCAAATATTATATCAAATATAGGAACTGTGTAGTACTCTAGTAAGTACTGTAGTGGGAACTGTAGAAAGAACGGTTTGGCACTGTAGAAGCTGGGAATTTGCCCCTGTTTGGGCCTTTAGGCCACCGATTTGGTCCTCAAGTCCTTTGAGGTCTTTGAGCCACCCAATCCTTCGGGCCAATAAGGCCATCGAGCCATCTCAATGCCTTCCACTAGTAGAAAAATCATTTTTAAGGTCGTCAATTTGACGTCGGTTTCTTATAAACCAATGTAAAAAAAAATTTCGGATATGTTTTGGCATCGTTTTTTTAAAAACCGATGCCAAAAACTCAAAAAAATTAGTTTTAGCGTCGGTTTTTTTAAAAACCAATGCGAAAAAATAAAATAAAAAGTAATGACGTCACTTTTTATGAGAAACGATGCCAAAAATGTAAAAACAGTTTACAGTCCTATATATAATTCCCTAATCTTTGATTTGACTGGTCATAGAGCAAAAATGGAGTTACGGATTAAAAGTTATAGATGTTGGAAGTTGATCTTCTGTAAAAGAAGTCTTAATTAAGTCCAACTTTCAAAGGTAATAACTTTTAATCCGTAACTCCGTTTTAGCTCCACGACCAGTCAAATAGAAGCTTAAGAAATTTTCTAAAACCTGGTAATTTTTTTTAAGTTTTGGTGTCAGTTTTCATAAAAACCGACGCCATTTTTTTCGCATCAGTTTTTAAAAAAAACCAACGCCAACAATAATTTTTTTTACTTTTCGCGCCGGTTTTCATAAAAATCGACGCCAAAACTGTTTTTTGTTTTTCGCATCGGTTTTTTTAAAAAACGATAAGAAAAACAATTTATTGAAACCTTTTTGCGTCGTTTTTAAAAAAAACCGATGCGGAACGTGTTTTTTATTATCTTTTTAGCACCGGTTTATTTAAAAACCGACGCCAAAAATGATATCGATTGGAATTTTTGGCATCAGTTTTCTTAAAAAACTGATGCCAGAAGGCCAACATATATCTTCTTTTGCATCGGTTTCAAACAAAACCGACGCCAGATAGTATTCACTAATATGCGGTATCAGAATTTCAATTTTTTTCACAACACGCATTTAAATTTTTAGAATCCCGCCTATATTTTCATACAACTCAATCGAAAATATTTTCATTTACTATATATAAATTTCTTTCTCCTTCATTCATCATTTTCATCCTCTTCGATTCAATCATGTTTTCAATGTGGCATCAATCGTTAATTTGAATATGGTACGTATTCTATTCATTCATTTTCTTTATTATTAATGTCCTTAATTTATAAGAAACTCGATTAGATTTCATATAATGATGATTTACTTTTATTATCAAGTTAAAAATATAAAACATTCGGATGAGTTTTACCAAGCTTGGTGTAAGTTTAATTATCGATCGTCGTTTTCATTATTACATGAGTTCTACACTAAATATAAGAGATATGATGACAAACAACATATCATTTCAATGGAAGATTGAAAAATAATCAAAATGTGTTTGAATTATTATGTATATTTTATATCATTTGGTGTATGTGATTTTAATTTGTGTTTATCTTGTTTTCTTTAAAACATGTTGTATTAATCGATACATTGACATATTCAACTTCCGATGGCCATAACTTTTGATCTGTAACTCCTTTTTAGCTCCACGACCAGTCAAATCGAATATTAGGAAATGCTCTAAAACATCAAACAAAAAAATTGCTTTTTGGACTAGGTTTTTAAGGAAAGAGATGCCAAAAATGACGCGGATGAGTTTATTGGGCATCGGTTTACAAAAACCGACGTAAAAAGTCATATTTTTTACGTCGGTGACTTCAACATCGGTTAAAAACTGATGTAAAAAATAAAAAAAAATTGACGTTAAAGGCCTTTTTTCTACTAGTGTTCAGGCCACCTTAAGTGTAGATGAAAACCAGAAAAACTAAAAAGAACAAGCTCTATAGGAGGATGAGCAAGGAGCTTTCAACATATAGTAGAAGCTACAAAAATTTCAAGAATGAGAGGGTATGACACCTGCCATCGGGACAAGTCTGTGCATGCATGGGATAGCCTAGTCGAATAGACATGTGAAAGTGGAGAGCTGATTCACAATGAAGATGCTGGGGAGGAGCAGTTCCAAGTAGTTAGTCTGGATTTTATATAATGTTTGAAGCCTACGGGTAGTGAATTCCTCTAATGCCTACGATCCATTTAATACTTATGTCTACGGGCCTTGTAAGGGTTCCACCTCACCCCTTGAAAGGTGGATTTTCCAAAATCAATAAAAAATGAAGGCCTTAGGGCCATTGGATGAAATATAGGAACCCAATGATCAGGGTTACCTATAATATTGTTGCTTTACACATGATAATTTTGTTAGGATTTTGAATACTACTTGAAGTACTGGAGATAATCAATCAAAAGGAGAAATATTGGAACATACTTCAGTCTAATGGAGGTAGTGGAAAGAGGTCTTAGGCAGGTGGAAAGTGTTAGTGGGAAGGAATCATCTTCTGATGGATGAAAAATTCATGGTGTTCAACTCATCATATGATTGTTGGTCATAATATTTTTAACACCATGATCTAGTGATGTGATCAAAAGGAATGTGGTTTCATCTTCCATAGATTGGCGGTCATGCTAGTTAGTTCTATAGGTGATAGGTCATCACTATTGGGATGAAATAGTCCCCCATGAATTTAGGAGTTTGGTGCACCAGGTTGACCATTTGGGACCCACTATATAAGTGGGTGGGACCATATGCTAGGGTGTAGATTCATCATTGTATGTTTAGTGATCTATGAGGATACCTAGTCACTATGATTGTAGATACTCTAATCTTCTGTTGAAATGAAATGATACAATGTTTTTTTACAGACATAGCAGTAAATTTTTAACCACTTAAAACAACTTGTGTGTTAGATCAATGTTGTGATAAGGGTGAAGCCATTTCTTATTTCCTATAATAACTTCATTTCTAGAGAGTTCCTTCTGGATCCTAATTTCTACATTGATAGTTTTATTATTCTAAATTCCAATGGTAGAATTTCGTATAATATTATTTACAATTGGTATTAGTTAAAAGGTTCTCATAGTATCGATAGTTCATAATAAAATGTCTCATATAACATTCTCACTCGCTCAGTTACTTTCTCAATTTCATTAGGATTTACTATTATCAGAAGGGATGGCATCAGAAGATAGAATAGTATAGAACAACAATTTTAATGGGAAATGTTTTTAGAAGATAAATATATAAGACTATATTATCCAAAAATACTAATAATTTTCATTGAAAAGGGTTTAATATAAAGGTGATAGAGGATAAAAAATGGGAAATTATAGATCAAAAGGAATTAAATTTATAATGGATGTAATTAGTAAAAAATATTTCCTTGAACATCAAGTGGAAGAATAATATAGTATAGTTGATGACATCCCTATCCAAAATGTATAATAATCCTACAATACTCAAAAAATGTGTTTGATAAAGAGATTTTTTATCATGAGACTATTGTTAGGAATTCTATAGATAGATCATTTTGATGATTTCAACTTGATCTGGATCCATCAAGATTCGATTAAAGTGACTTTCAAAGATTATTTTTTGGATATATTTTTTCATTCATTTTTTCCATAATTATAGGATGTGATGGTAATGGTTATGAGTAAATCTTATGAAAAAAAATGACTTGATATGAAATGATTTCTAGAACATGATTCAAAATGATAAGATCCATAGGAGGGATATTCAATCACTTCCAAGAAATTCATTAAATAAATAAAGAAGGGGAAATAATTACCTTGAATAAGTCATAAAAATTATAAGAAAATTCAAAAGAGAGGAGTATAGGTAAATATAATAGACTTAGTCCTATATTTTGGGGTGATCTCAAGAAATATTATGAGAATTAGAAAGCAAATATTTGAATGATATCTTACAAAGGATTTTGTTCCATGAACACAGTAGTTGAGATTTTCACCAACCTACTCTTGAGTTTCATTACTCTGGTGGAAAATAAAATTCAGAGCATTTTTTCACTCTATTGGTGAAAATGGATTCTTTTCAAATTATGTGATTTGAATATTTGGAAGAGTTTATATAGTAGATAATGAACCTATTAGAATTATATATAATGGGATATAGATATTAAAATGGAAAATTATTGTTTCCTTGAAATGAAAGGTTCCAAACATATTGCAATTATTCAGAAGAATATGACCTCTATTAAATAGTTGGATAATGATTGATATGAAACTAAATTTGAAGAAGGGGTATGTAAAATTAATTTAGGGTCCCAATTAATATAAATATATTCAAAATATGGAACAATTTATGTGATTGGAAATATGAAAAGGTAATTGTCTAGAGCATCAACTTCTGGAAGTTCATAATTGTAAAACTAATTACTTGAACACCTCAGTTAGAAGGGTGTAATGGTTTTAGTAGGAAAAGGCATGTTGAAGCTAGAATATTCAACATTTATAAGTTTTGATATATATATACTCAATAATAAATGGAAGGTATCTTTCAATTTTTCTATAAGAATACCAAAAAATTGGAATCTAGAACTTTTAAAAACAATCTTTTGGGGACCATCTCTAGTCAAATATCATGGAGGGTCATAGTATTTTTTGAATATGATTGAATACTATAAAGATAAAGTATGTATATAATTACTAAAACATTACTATAAAGTTTTTTAGATTTTTCAGTTAGTGGAAATCATTGGTAAAAATTAAAATAGGAAATAAGTTCCCGATTCTAACATCATACAATGGAGTTGAGTACATTATAAAGAGTTTCCAGAACTCATTCAAGAATTAGGGAGTATACCTGGGGAGACAATGCTCATAATTCCAGAAAAAAATGATGTGGATAATTGGATGAATCATACATTTGTGGAAAAGGATCAAATCAAGTGACTTCATGCCAAAATTCCAAAAGAGTTCTAGGAAGAGGTAGTGAACATAGAAGCTTACTTAATCAACTGAAGTCCATGGATTTTTGGATAGGATTTAACAAAATAATTATGGTCCAGTAATACATTTAGATTATATAACGAACCATATACACAAATGGGAAGGATCTCATCCATTAATAGAGTCTCTTTAATCAACCAAATGAGTTAAACATTACTACCAAAATTTATCAGTCACTTCTACATTATTTGTAACATACCCCATTTAATGTATTATTATTTTTGGATATATCAATAATCAAAATATATTTATCACATAATAAATGAATCATTATAATGATTCAAAACTGAAATGAAACCATTTGGGAGACATGGAAGTAAGTCATGAAATGAAATATCATATATGGAAGACCACAAGACTATTATACAAAGTGATGTAGGAATCACATGTCATATGATAATTCCACATATCAAGATATACAATATACATCACATGGATATCATGGATTATTATATATATTAATTGTATAAGAAAATTCTTATGTTTTAGTGCATATCCATCAAATACAATCATATAGTTCACTGCATAGTTTACAAGACAAACCCTCCTATCTTGAGATATTAATTTAAACTTTTAACTAGCCAAATAAGTAAGATTTTATTGAAAATTACCCCAAGATAACATGATTTCTGCTTACCATGGAAAAGGGTAATGGTTAAGTAGTAAAAATAAATTTTCCATTTATTTACATCAAGAATCCTGTAAATTTTGTTTTGTCTCAATATGTGAATCATATTCCCAAAAAAATAAAATATTTATTCTAACCAATAAATTGACCAAATACATCTTCATAATATTTGAAGAAAAATTTAATATTTTTTAAAGTTATTTTATTACTCTCAATAAACAAAAGTTTATAATTTACATAGAAAAAATGGGAAGGAGAAAATACATTTATACCTATTTGGATTTTTTATACTATTCAACTTGATCATGATCAAGAATACATCAGATTAAGTATTCATAAGTAATTTCAATGAGAAGAATTAGTAGAGGATATCTTTTTATAACCCCTCTAGTGAAATTGAAAACCCACTTGGGAAATATTATAATAAATTCATATATTTTCAATCTTAATAAAAATTATGATAAATGTAACCACCCATGTCATTATGGGTTATTAATTACATAGGGAATTCAAATTTTTGGTCTAGATAAGGGGTTTTTTATGAATTGGGGACCATATCAAAATTTGTAGCATTTAAACAACTCAATAAGATTTTTTTTTATGTGTAATTATACCTATAAAGTGTTTTGGGTTATTGAGAGAGTGTTAGAGGAGTTGTTGCTTGGTAGGGATACTAAAATTCTATAAAATCAAGCATTCACATCCTGAACCATATGGGTAATGACATAAATAGGATAGAATAAGTCATGGCTTCTAATTAGGATCATTCATGGCATGACCATAAGGGTCATATGACAAAAGGTTTTAGGCATAAGGGCTTATCAATAGCAAGAGTATGTGTCATAGTGTAACACATATGGTCATGTCGTGAACTAGTGTTTGGCACCCTCTTTTTGAGTATTCTTTTGGTAATTCAATTAGGGGTCCCTTTTAGAAACCCCCCTCGAGTTCCCCTATTTTTATTTGATCAAAGGGAAAGGGAGATACCTATTTGGATATCCTCTTCCCCACCCTATATTCTCCTTCAATCTAGGTGGTTTGGGGATGTCATCTTGTTCCATGTTGGGCTATGACCCATCCTCCCTTATCTCTTTTTATTTATCCTTTTTTCTAATTTTGGTTTAGTAGGATAGGGTTTTGGTGATAAAATTTCATGATATCCTAGGGAAAACATCACACTTGATGGGGATTTTGTATGTGGATCATAGAGGAGGTCCTATGAGGATGTATTAAATCCACCATTCATCGGTCACAGTGAGGTAAGTTGTTTTGTGAATTTATTTATGGTTTATTGAAAATTTAAATTAATTATCCATTGAATTGGTGATGTAATTTAGCTATTGTGTGTTTCTTAGGTTCATGTTCATTTTATGAATGGGCCACACATCATTGCTCATGGATTTGGCATCGTAGGGTTGACCAGTGATTTTTGAAACGATTATACCCATTTGAAATATTGGTTTTAAATGTTAAATTAATTAACATGATTTAATATATTGATGGTATAGGATATTTTAGACTTAAAAGTAGTAGAAACGAGCTTGGAATGATTTAGGGATGGATAGTTGAGTTAGGTGGACTTTATATATTAGAATCTATTGGTCTTTGGTGATTTTATGTTCATGTGTGACATTCATATTGTTTTTTAGCATGTTGAAATAAACTTTTGTGTTGTTTCACCCATAAATTAGGATTGGATAACATCATACTAATAGTAAACATGGAATATATATCTTGATATATGGTTTGATGGTGTCATCCTAATCAAACAAGAATTAGTGGTCCTCTTTATGAATTTTATAGAGGTGTGCATTGGATTTTGGAAATAAAATGGATATCCATTTTAAAATATAACTTTGAAAATGATATTTTACTTTAAGGGGAATTTCACACATAGGTGGTGATTTGGAAGTGGATTTTGAAATGGTATTTCAAATATGTTATTTCATGAACCAAGTCGGGATTCCATCTAACCTAACACCCAAACCAGTCTGAGACATGGCCCAAAGGGAATTCCCAATCCCCACGGGCTAACAAATAGTTTTTGTCATCAAAATAATACAAAGGGAACAATTTATACCAAAGAAAACTAGGATAAATTAAACCAAAAATATATCACAAAAATAAAACAAGAATAACTAAATATCAATAAATATAAAAACTAATACAGATACAACAACTACTAAAAAAATGAAACTGAATAGAAAACTTAACTCAACCAAACAACTTGATCTTCACATAACCTCTTGGTCACCACAAACCACAAGACCAACCTTCTCCAAGGCAACCAAACCAAAAACCTGGACATAAATAATAGCTCAGGTCTATCGACACCAAGTGGCACAAGTAGGGTGTGAGCTTAAACAACTCAGTAGATAATCATCATAGAGTCCATACATTTACTTTCCTAGGCCAGTCCAACAATACTGGTTTGAAACTACATTTAGAAAATAGGATTTTAAATCATTTTTAACAAGTAGACATAGCTTTAAATAAATTTATTTTTGTAAAACAACCCACACAACTTTCCTTTTGAAAAATGGTTTCACTTTCCACAACCCATTTCAAAACCCAAACTAAAATATAAAACCAAGATAGATAATCATAAAGGGTTGTGCAGAAAGTAAAGGAAACCAAACAGATAGGAAAAACTAAAAAAACAATAACCAACATCCATAAGAAATAAAGAGAACATATATATAGTGATTCATGAGCATCTCCTAAACATCTCTTGAGGAAATTCCTAGACGTACTCTTTTCGAACTCAATTGTTGGAATATGGTGCAGCTCTATAGTCAATAACCAACTATCCACTCTAAACTAGATAATCCAGTGGAATGTCCCACATAGACCTATCAAGTCAGGGGGTACCAACCCATCTAATAGGGGTTGACAAGAATCCATCACTCGACCCTCAAGATGATGCCCATGAATCCCATGATAATATTAATAATAAAACTTGGTAACACATGGTATAGAAACCACAACCAATAGTGTTATCATACATGAACTATTAGAGGGGATCTCATCCCAAGGTATAATAAAATCAATACCACAAAATTCCCATGTACGATCCACTAGAGAGGATCTCATCCCAAGTTCGAGTGGCATCGAAATATAAGGAAAGAATAATAAATCACATGAAAATCTATTTATTTCTAATAATTATTAAATACCAATTATCCCTCGCACTACCTGGGTTTTCAATACATTTTTCCCAAATATACCAACATTCCCTCCAGGAACACACATCACAGAAGCTCCAAATCAATTTCCAAAATGTCACAACATGCCAATCAGGATTTCACATAAAATTGAATTTTCATTAATAACACAGAGTGCCAACCAGGCTTTCATATCATATGAGTTTAAAGAGAAAAACCCCCATGAATTTCTCAAGTAACAATAAAGCAACACATTTCCAATCCCAATGCATATACAAAACCATTTTTCCATAATTTTTTCAAAACCAAAATAAAACATCACTTTCACATGCACAATTACAAATGGACCTTTATTCTAATTATTCACCAAAACAAATCTTACGGGCCAAATGGACCAAGTTTTAAGGAAAAAGTTTATAACACACTTAAATTCACACAAATCACCATGGTTATTTAGAAACACATTTCACACTACCTCAAAAACTCATAAACCCCATTTGAAAATACAGTAAGAAAACACACATGAAATCAAACTCTTTCCATAGGTAAATCTCTTTTTCAAATTCATTCAAACATCAAATTCGGTTTAAAACATTCTTTGCGGCACTTATAAAAAACATGGTACATATTTCAGAAAAAGAAATGAGGAAAATCAATTACAAAAAAACCCATTTATTTTGGAAAATCAACTTTCAACACACATTCTTTTCAAGTCACTTTGAAAACACGTTTTTAAATAATCATCACTTTCTTTTAAATCAAAAAAACAAGACACACAAAAAATACACACTATAAAAGCAACCACTTTCCACATATAACACCCAAATCACAATACAACAACATTATAAAAATATAATCAAGGGGAAAACTCACCCAAATCACCAAATTTTACTTTAAAAACTCAATTTTTATTTTACCAAACACCTTACATGTGTTTAAAATATGCATAATCAAAGAAACCCTTTTTAAAACCATTTAACACCCATATTTTATCATAAAAACATCATATAAAATCATTATAACACATCATAAGAAATATTATAACATTTTATAAGAATTCAAAGAAAGATCAAGCATCAACGTAATGTTCCGTAAAGGAAATGAATGGAAACACCTACCTCAATGATGTGGTAATGAAACCAAACTTTAGGAGGAGGAAGATCCACGCCTGAGAGACAATCTACACACCCTAGGGATAAGTAATCACAATCCACACATCAAACCTAACCTATATGATTCATCTAAAAGAGAAATACCACCAATAAAAACCAATAACCAAGAGAGAAGGAAGAGGAGAAGAGTAAATTAATAAATAATCTAAATTAAATTCACATTTAAATGTTCAAGGGGATTCAATGGAGGCTGGGAAGCAAGATAGTAGTATATTGGAGGACCCCCTGGTGTTCCTAGGTTGAGAAAGTGGAGGAAAACCTGAAATGGGGTTAAAATATCATAGGGGAAAACATAGAATTTCACATTTTTAAAGATATGGGTAATCTACATGATTTCCCAACCTATGAACCAACCATGAAATATGGAAATTCTGAATTCCAGAACTAAACAAAAAACCTTCCACACTGTTTCCCTAACCGTCTACAGGCCATGCACTAAGCCTCTGGAACCAAACTCAACTTTCACGATTTCTTGGGAAAAGATGCATGGATTCACCTTACTATGATCTAACCATGCTCCCCTTGTTTCAATGCCAAAAAACTTCCATTTTTCAAAAAAAAACTCAAAAATTAAAACTGGGACTCAACCTAAACCTCAACTAAAGGACCCCAAGAAAAGAGAATAATAAAATAAATAATTTCCAAGGTTGGGGTGTGACAATTCTTCCCATTGAAAACATTTTCTTCTACCTGAATATCACGTAACCAAAAGATAAATAAAATTAATTTCCAAATCCAGAATAAGATGATCAAAAACATGAACCTCGGGGTGACCTTTCACCTTACAAGTTACACCTGATCAGTTTTAAGGAAAACCACAACACAAGGAACAATGGGAGAACACAATAGGGTTCTCCCCATCATAATAACTCAACTAACATCCTAGAAATATTTTAGATCAATCCAACATGGGAACTATAAACAATAACACCTTAGGGTGACCAGTGTGGAAAATTACAATGACAACACCCGAGGTTAGCCAACACAGGAACTCCCAACATGGATTAATCTAACTTCTCTACACAAGCTAAACAACAACACCAACAAGACTAAAATTTTCTCACATAAACCAAAAATATCCCAACACAAGGGGGGAATCCCTTAAAGGAACCCAAACCAAACAACGAACCCAAAAACAAGCAACAATCATCTATTTCCACAAGAATGAACATCTCCAAACAAGCACAATAGAAAATAAGAAATTGATTCACAAATGGATAACCATTTAAAGATCCACATCCAAGGAACAAAAAAGACTATAAGAAAATAGGATTGTTGATCCTCCTGTATGGACATGAGAGACTCATTAGAAAAATGAAACCTAAACAATAACTTAAAACATCTCCACTCAAACACAAGATACAATAAATGGGGAAAGGTTCCCAAAATAGCCAACAATTCTTGAATGTGCACGAGCTTCACTCTAGGGTCTATGGTTGGAGCCATGATGTCTGAAGCATCTACTACCTCATAGCCAGAAGCCGACATCCACTAATAAAGCCTTTTTTCTCAGAAAACTCCTATTATAAAACTTCTCTAGATGACCCAAACAATCACAACGATGATAAGAATTTAGAGGATTATGGAACGTTGGCTTCGAATGCCTGAACTGGCCATACTGAAAACACACAAGTGAATAATCTAATGAGCAAGAAACCAGAACCAATGAAGTGACTCCTCGATAATAAATTCCTATAGCATACACCTCTCTCTAGATGGGTAACCTTCATGATCACCAACTATCATCGATTGTACCCCAAATTTCATCTCATCTAATAATGCCTCATCAACCATCATTTTGAACTGAACTTCACTAGATGAAAGGACTCACTCCTTTTTCTCTGGTTGAATACCCCAAAAAAGGAGGATATTTTAATATATCCTTCAACATTATCTCTGAAGAGAAAGAAACCAGCTCCTTGAAATGATCAACATATGCCTTCACAAACTGTTGGCATTATTGAATAATCAAGATCTCTTTCAAATTCTTTGTATTCACCTCCTTAGGTATGAACCATTGGATGAAATTGGTCTTAAACACTTCCCATATCATCCCAAATTTCATCAATGAGGGATCAATCACCTATCAGTAGTCCAAATTTGAACCCTTGAACAAACCAAGAACAACACACACTCTCATAGATTTGGGAGTTCCTAATGATCTAAAGACACACTAAACTTCCTCAATCCATTCCACAACCTCTAATAGACCTTGATCACTATAGAAGGTAGGAAATGACTGAAAATAACCATAAACTGGGCAAGACTCACTAAAATTTTTTTAGACTTTTGTAGGTGGAATATTCTGAATAGCACAAGGAATACAAAACCAGAATCAACATCAACCCTAAACAGAACCAAAAAAGATAATCTCAAGCCAAAAATCTCACAAGAAAAACATTATAATCACAATAGAAATAATCTTTTCAAAAACCATCCTTTCATTTAAATTTCAAAATTGCCTCCTTCTAATGCCACTTTCCAATTCCCAAATCCACTTTTCACAAATAAAAACCACTTATCAAAGAAAAACCAATAAAAGAAACCATTTTCCCCTTTTAAAAATAAATTTTTAAAACCAATTCAAACTAATAATTTCAAATACTAACCCATGGAATCCTATAAAATATCACATATTCATTCATTCTACTTATATTTACATCATCCATGAACACATGCCAACATTCACTTCTATACATACACACATATATGCAAACGTTCATAAGGATTAACAAGGGTTAAACATACTACTTTATCATCAAATAAATGAATTCACCCAAATTTTAATTCATTGTTTTCTCCAAATTTTCCAAAAATTTTCAAAATTCTGAATCACTTTCTCTTTTAAAATCCCATTTCACTTTTCAATCTGAAACCACTTAATAGAAATAATTTTCATTTCAAAAAACCTCTTTTATTTTTAAAATCACACTCACACCAACTGAAACCAAAACAAACACAACTCACATCAAACTACTAGAATGTAGAACTAGTTTCCATGAATAACTTAGCAACATGGTTAGTGGTGCATGTCCCAAGTAAGAATCAATAACTAAGAGGACCTTAAACTATGCACTAGGACTCCAAATGGGTCAATAATCCATGTGAGGTCACAACATGACACTGGATTGCATCTATTGTCATTTATAATCCACACAAACCAAAAAAATCAAATACTCAAAACCCAGACTTTCTCTAGCCTCTTGAGGATCAGAATGAGAAAGGGTTCATGAAGTCCTTCCCGTACCTACCTCCGGAGTCTCAATAATCCTAATATCCAATATAACTAACACCTAAAATAAAAAGGGCCTTCTCTAATAACATTTTTTCACAAACCAAGATGGAGTTCAATCCAACTTGACACCTGACCCAGTCTGAGACATGGACCAAAGGGAATTCTTGATCCCCATAGACTGGAAACAAGTATCAAGAATCAAAAATAATCTAAATGGAATAATTTATCTTGAAGAAAACCAGAATCAAATAAACCAAAAATTCCTCACTATAATAAACCAAGAATAACTAAATATCAATAAATATACAAAATAATCCAGATACAATAACTACTAAAAAAACTAAAACCGAATACAAAACTAAAACGCAACCACACAACTCAATATCCACATGACCTCTTGATCACCACCAACCACAAGACCAACTTACTCTAAGGAAACTGAACCAGAAACAAGGACATGTAAAACAACTCGAGTCTATTTATGTCGAGTGGCACAAGTAGGGTGTGATCTTAAAAGTATCAGTAGGTAATAACCACAAGGTCCATACATATTCTTTCCAAGGTCTGTCCATAAATACATGTTTTAAAATACATTTATAATATAGGATTTTAAATCATTTGAAAACAGAAAAACACACATAGAAAAACCAACAACCAATATGAAGCCTAAATAAACAGAACAAATAGATAGTGATTCATGATCATTTCCTGAACATCTCTAGAGTAAATCCCTGGGCATACTTAGTTCAAACTAACCTTTTAGAATATGGTGCATCTTCATCGTCAATAACTAACTAGTCACCCTAAACTAGAAAATCAAGGGGCATGTCCCTACTAGACCTATCAAGTCAAGGGGAAAACAACCTATATAATAATGGTCAATAAGAAACTGCCACTCAACCCTCTAGATGATTCCTAGTAATCCCATGATAATAATAATAATAATAATAATAATAATAATAATAATAATAATAATAATAATAATAATAAAACTTGAAAAGACATGGTATAGAAACCACAACCAAACAAGTTCTCATAAAAAAGTCATAGAGGGGATCTCGTCCTAAGGTCTAATGGACTCAATACCACAGTGTTCCCTTGTACGAACCACTTGATATGATCTCATTCCAAGTTCTAGTGGTCTTGAAATATAATCCAAGAATCATGACTCACATGAAAATATGATTCTTTCAAAATCATTATTAAATACCAACCAAGCCTCACACTACATGGGTTTTCAATACATTTTATAGAATATGCCAACATTCCCACCAGGCCCACACATCTCATAAGTTCCAAATCAACTTCCAAAACATCACAATGTGCCAATCGAGCATTCACATCAAATCCACTTTTCATTAAAAACACAAATTTCCAACTGGGCTTTCACAACATATGAGTTTTAAAACAAAACGCCATGAATATCTCAGGTTCTAATCAGGAAACACATTTCCAATACTAATTCATTTACAAAACCCCTTTTCCATAACATTTCTATAACTAATATAAAACATCACTTTCACATGCATAATTCCAAAATGTGCCTTTATTCTAATTGTTCACCAAAACTTATCTTAAGTGAAAAAACATGCCAAGTTTCAGGGAACACATTTGTAACACACTTAAACCCACACAAAGCACCCTGGTTTTATATAAACACATTTCACACCGCCCCCACAAATCATAAAATCCATTTGAAAATACAATAAGAAAACACACGTGAAATCCAACTCCTTCCATAAAAAAATCCCTATTTCAAACTCATTCACACACCAAATTAGTTTTAAAACATGCTTCTCTATACTTATACAAATCATAGAACATATTTAAGAAAACATAACGATGAAACTTACTTTCAAAATATCCCATTTCTTTTGTAAAACCAATTTTCAACCCTTGTGCATTTCAATTCACTTTGAAAACACTTTTTTAAAGAATAATCATTTTCTTTTAAATAAAAAAACAAGACACACATAGTAAATACATCATAAAATCCACTACTTTACACATGTAACACCCAAGTCACAATAAAACACAATTATCGAAATATATTCAAGGGAAAAAACCACCCAAAGCATCCAATTTAACTTTAAAAACACAATTTTCATTTTATCGAATGCCTTGAATGCGTTTAACATATTCGTAATCAAATAAACCCATTTTAAAACCATTTCACACCCATATTTAACTATTGAAACATTAAATAAATCATGATAAAACAATAAAATCAAGATTATAAAATTTAAAATCATTCAATGAAAGATCAAGAATCAACAGAATATGCTGGAAAGTAAATGGATGGAAAAACCTACCTCAAAAATGTGCAAATGAAACCAAACTTTGGGAGGAGGAAGATCCAAGCATGATAAACAATAAACTCACCCTACGACCAAATAATCATAATCCTAACATAAACCCTAACCTCTAGGGTTCTGTAAAAAGAGAAACCTCACTAATAACAACCAAGAACTAAGAGAGATGGAAGAGGATAAGTGGAAATAGACAAGAATCCAAGGAAAAAAACCTTAGAACCTTCATGGGTATTCAAATAAAGTTAGGGAGAAAGGTAGGAGGATCTTGGAGGACCCCTTGGTATGCCTAGATCGAGAAAAGGGATGAAAAAACCAAATTGAGTTAAAATATCAGATGGGAAAACTTTGAATTTCATATTTTTTAAGATCTAGGTAAGACCCTTGGTTTGGCTGTATGATTTTCCAAATCATGCACCAACTGTGAAATATTCCCCTTCCCAATTCCCAAACTAAATGGTGCACTTTCTTCAATGTTTCCTTAACCATGTACAAGCCCTATGCCAAGCCCCTATCACCAAACTCAAGATGCTTGGTTTCCTAGGTGAAGTCACATGGTTTCACTTAACCTTGTGCTAACCATGATACCCTTGATGCTAATCCCCAGAAAATAAATTTTTCTAAAAAACCTCAAAAGTTAAAACCGATACTTAACCTGAACCTCAACCAAAGGACCCAAATCCAAGATAAGAATAAAATAAATAATTTCCAAGGTTGGAGTGTGACATGTAATGGAATTTGTTAATTAATTTTTTACTAGGATTTATGAAAAGGGACTAGAATGATTAAATTGGAATGCGATTAATTTTAAATAATTATTGTAAAGGGAAAAATTACTTGGTTTTTAAATGAAACCCATTGGTTCCTGGATTGAGACAATTTTTGTATGTTTGACCTTTTTTGGGTGATTCCTTAATTCTAAAATCTTGTGTGTTATGGTTATTGTGGTTATGATAGCTTGGTATGCATTCTAATTACTTGATGTGGACTCTTTATTTTGTTTTACTTGTTATTTAGTGGTCATATAATGTTTCTTTCTGGTGATGTTCTATTTTGGTGTTAAATTTAAGGGTTGACTCAGGTAGAGATAAGGAAACCCTACTATGGTTGGAGATGATCTTCGAATGAGCTATTGGATTGAGTGTTGTAGGAATACATGAGTGATTTGTTTTGGCCTTGGAAATATGTGAGTGATATTATTATCCTTGATTGAGATGTGGTTAGCCATAAGGGACATTATTCACATATGGGAATCTTTGAGTGATATGGTTGGAACTGATGTAACATAGGCATCCATGAATGATATAGCTCTTAATTTGGAATCCATGGGTAATATGGTTCACCTTGATCATGATGTTTCTAGCCATGAGTCATATAGTTTTACCATGGGAATAAATGATCGATATGGTTGGCCCTGATACCTGATAATAACCTAACATTGAGTGAATAGTTATAGACTAGAATGTGATGGATGGCCTCCCTTGAGTGATATGGGATAGTTCTAGGATGGGATGAGGGAACAATTCGATTGATAATGTGTGTATGGGGTTTGGACATGGGACATGAACCTACTTATTTAGGTTTGGGTTGGGCTTGGCATATCACCCTACCTTGGGTATTTGGGTATGGGTTGGGATGATAGTAAAAAGTGACTCCTCCTATAATTTTAAGAATCAGGTATGATTTAGGTTTTTGGTTCTTTGATTAGCACATGAGTACCTAATATTTTTTCTTATGAGTGCATTGTGTGTCATGTTTCTGAGTGGGTATGTTGCACATGCATGATTTCACCTATTTATATGTGTTCCATGAATATTTTCTTTATCATAGTAGCACTCAGTATGTTGAATAATTGGGGATTCTTACTAGGTTGTTGGACTCACCACCTACTTACATACACATTATGGTTTTTGATATACATGGGTAGACCTTCATACTTTTTATTAGGGAATAGGTATTTCTTGGTGATGAAAATGTAGGTTTATTAGTAGTTCGTTGAGTCTAAAGACTTGTATTGATGGCATGTGAGTAGCACTATCCAGTGTACAATTTTATTTATTTTATTGATGTCATGTTTATCTATTACTACTATTTTTTGTTATTGTTTCATTATATAGATACTCTATTTATTTCTATTCTGGAGTGTAAGTAACCTCTTGACTCCATGTTTATGTATACAGGTTTATAAGTTGTATATTATATGGATGGTTCATGCCAAATTATTAATATATATGGGCATGGAACTTAGGAATTATTTTAGAGGGAATAGTATCTCCATAAATTTTTTAGACACTCACTACCAGTTGAAAACCAATAGCATATGGGAAGGCATGACAAAGGCCATGTGTCATCCCCTGCTCGAGTATCGTTCAGGCAATTTGGTCCAGGGCATTACAATGTGGTATCAAACAATTTTTAGAATGGTATAGTGTAATCTTGAAGTGGAGTTAGCTTGTTAGGACTGGGCAGTTACACTGATAGCATGTTTGGATAGTATGGCTTTGGTTGAAACCCAAGTAATTAGGGGATGCCTAGTGTTGTGACTAGGATCTCATGGATGACTTGGGTGTTGGATCAAATTGAGAATCCCATGTGAGGATAATGAGACTTGGGGAGAGTCACAGGTCTTAACTGGGAGCTAGAGAGGTGTTCGTACATCGGGATAGAGGCACAGTAGGGTCATTATAAATTAACTTATGAGTTTTTTTACATGAAACCTCATTATAATTAACTATTAAATTATAATTTATGATTATATTAATATATATTTTAGGGGATTCATTGATTTATTATGATTTTGATGTGTTTTCTTATACACCATAAAGGATTGGTTTTGAGTATTTTGGACTTTTCTAGGAAAATATAATTTTGAAAAGAAGAAATCATGTGGTGGAATGAGGTGTGTGTGTAATGGTTTTAAATGTTTCTTTAATTAAAAAAATGGATCATAAAGATATAGGTTTTTAAATAGTTTGAATTCATGGTATTTTTTGTATTTTTGTAATTTTTTCGAAATTTTTGTAAAATTATTTGAAATTGATATTAAAATGGTATTTAGAAAAAATATCAATTTTTAGGGAAATATCAACTAGGATGAGTAATTTAGTGTGTTTTTTTGGTGAACCCTCTTACATATGAAGGGGTATTTTAAAAACTTGGGTGAATTTTGGCGTGTGTGAATATTTTGAGATGGTTTTTAAATAATCAACTAGTACCTATAGAAATTGATCTTCTTGGATCTTTATGTTTGGATGAGGGTGACCCAAATGTTTAAATTACGTGTCCAAATTATGTTTTTTTTTCACTAGATATTTCCAAGTGAGGTTGGAAAGTGTGTTTTATTTGGTATGGTGTTAAGGAAAACGAAATCTATGTTTATGTAGACCAAGTTTTCTTAGGTGTCTATGATTGAAAAACATAATATCTGGTATTTTCCTTGTATGTTTAGTGGGTATTCCATGGTTTTCTTGGGGGAGAATATTGTGGTGGCATTATGAGATAAGTGTTAATGTTGTTGTCAAGTGGTTAGATGTTAGTTTTTATTGGGTTTATAATTAGTACTAGTTGAATTGTGTTTTCTATGGGATATTCCTATAGTGGGGATCACCATAAGTTGGAATTGATCATTTGTAGTAGAGACTTTTAATGTGGAGAACAATAAGAATTGGGATGAATAAGGTTTTAGTGGTTTGATATTTGGGATCTATTAGTGCAGTTAGAACCATTTAATATTTTAGTAATCAATGTTGTATTGGAACTCAGATATGACTGGGGTGGTCACATCCAGTCATTACATTTTTATAATGGATCGATCTTAGTCCATGGAGATCAATGGTTGGTCTGGTGGAGTGATGATAATTTTACTCCTATGGTGGGGAGTATTTTTTAGTCAAGGATGTACAACCCTTTAATTGAGAGGGTTGTGGGAATAGTGGAATTGATTACTGGGTGGGCGATATTATAGTGGGATTCTATTGAGTGGATATATCTGATTTGGAAATTTAGTTTTAGTATTTGGAATCTATGTGTTAGAATTAGATTAAAGGTGGATTTTAGATGATCCAAGAGTTAGTTAGACCCATTTTGAACCGGTTCTCATAGATGTAGTGCATCGGTTGATGTGATTGGTTGAGGAATCATCAATAGGGTTACACCAAGTTTTAAGGTCATACTTGAGCATGGTAATTTTCATGAATCAGTGATGCATTCCAGAGTGAAGGATTCTTGATCAGGTATGGTGGATTAGGGGCATTTTAATGGGTTAGGTTGGGCATTTTTTGATTAATTTGACTATAGAAGAATTGAATAGTGTTTTTACTCAGATTCAGATGCAATGATGTGAAAACCATGTTAGGAGAATCATTTGAAATAATTTTGAGGTGATTCAAGGATCAAAATGGTTGTTTTTAAAGTAATTTTTTTGTATCATTATTTATAGTAGGATTTGGGTATTTGAACCACATTTTTTGTCTATTGGAGGATCGCGGAGAGTTAGTGGTGTATTAGAAGCATAAGTAGGTCTAGGTTGGTGTTGGATAACTACAGAATGCTTCTCAGTAATGAGAAGCCCTATGGTGGGCAGTTTTTAATGACTTTCATCATTACGATTTGTGAACTCCTAAGGTAATTTGAATTTTTAGTTAGGATCATGGGTGATCTTGTGAAATGGGGTTAGATTAGAATTATAGTCATTTAAACATTATATTAAAATGTTTTTTGATATGGAACGAGGATCAAAAAGTGTTTTAGTTTCATATGAGATATTTAAAGTAGTGTCTATGTGGTCAAACTACTTAAATCCTACTATATTAATCATTCACCTTGTGACCCATAGGGTCCATGCCATGAATGGGTTGGCAGAGGGTAAGACTTATACCCAAAAGTATTCATGTCATCACTAGAGGGGCTGCATCATGAAATTATTGAGGTAGAGCAAATTTCCATTTTCATTAGGTATCATGGAGTGACACCTATGGTTATGTTGTGAGTCAATGATGGGTGTGATCTTTTTTAGGAGAATTTTGGTAATTCTATTAGAGTCCTCTTTTTGAAACCCATGAGGTTCCCCCATTCATGGTCAAACATAATAAGATGGAGATACCTCTTTGTATCTCCTCTTACCCTCCTTTGGATCTCCTTTGATCCAGTGGTTTGAGTATGTTTATTCATGTTGAGTGTAGAGACCCTAAGCCTGACGTACATGGACATTACATTACTTTTGCGGAATACTTAGTACATAACAAAAACACACACACAAGGACCGTAATAGTTTAGTGTCTTTGGAAACTCAGAACATAATCTTCTAATCATGGTGAAAGATCTTCAACATATCCCATAAAGATCTTCCCCTTTTTTTTCTTACCTAAAACCTTTCTTTATATCCTGGGGAAAAGAAAACATAAAAAGGGTGATCTCAAATGCTCAGTAAGGGTAATAATGGATAAAATAAAACATACCATATACATTTGAACTTAAAAACATGAACATAATGTTTAAACATCAAAAGCTTGAGCAATGACATAAAACATGGAAGTGCGTAAGGCATAGATCATAAAGAAACATTAATAATGATAAAATAACATGGGAATAAAACATGTAATTTTGGTAACCATTAATCACGTGATATGATTTCCATAGTAGCCAAGGCATTGCTGCCAAGACCATCTTAGTGGAAAAAGTCCCTTTCTGAATCGAGTTCACTCCTCGTTCCAGTCCTGTATTACTGAACTGGTTTAACTTGCCATTCCAGCCATGTATATCTCATGAGATATAAAATCTTTACCAAATTCATTATAGGGAGATATAGGTCACACCCATCTCATAATGAAATCATTCTTACTTGTGCCACAAAATAAACATTCATCATTCATAATAACCTAATAAATAAAATGGGTTTCATAAACATCATCCCATTATCACATAATCCATATAAAAGAAATGGATATCATTTCATAATAAGAAAAGTGAAACCATGTAAATCTTAGAGACATGATACTTGAAACAGACACATATGAAATAATGTCATCTTAGATGAAAAATAGTTTTGATAAAACACTTGAAATGAATTCTTGAGGAAAATATCCTTTTTTCATCAAAATCATTTTCTTTTCACAAAATGTCATGAAATTTTAAAAGAAAATGATTTTGTTGAAAATAGTCATGAAATAATTTGGATTAAGCTTCATGGAAACAAGTCTTTATAAAACCGTAAAAATCCGTTCACGCCGTATAAGTTAAAAATAACATTCTCCTCGTACTTTTGTCGGAAAAGTCAAAAAAGTACCTCGTAACGTAAATAAGAGAAATATTCCATACATAACATGTAGAAAAAGTCAAAAATGGGTAAAAAGGACTTTATACATACATGAAAACACTTTTATAAAAAATGGACATGATATAAATATCCCCAGTAAATACTTACGAATAAGCAATCTCGGATAAAAATGAGATTTGCAAAATTATCCCTTACCTTAGGTATGATTTGCTTTGTAAGTGTCCGAACCTCCTGTATAATGATTTAAATAATTTTATTGACTTATTACATAATCATATTAATTGTTATGATATCATATATGGTTCACTTATGACTTTATATTACCCATTATTTTGTAAATTCCATGTTAAAGAGTGTTTTGGTTAAAATCGTTTCATTTGTCATCCGTGTTTTGACTTGTAATTATTCATATGATTACTTAGATCATGATTACTTAATTATAGAATATAAAACATGATTTATATATAATATATATTCATAATATACATATATAAAATAGATCAATAAATGGAAATAAATACACCGTTCATGGAGACAGTAGGTCGTACGTACGCATGAACGCTGTTTTCATTTCCTTATTGAGTTGAATGAAATTAAATAGATGACATACATATATATATATACATAAATCCAGTAGCATTATTATTCCATATATTTCACTATTATTCATTATATATACTTTATAATCATTCTTGAATGGTTAATCATGGAAAATGAATCTCATCGCGTTCGTGGATACGGTAGTCCGTACGTACGCACGAGCGATGATATCATTCCCGTGATCGTGGAATTGTATTGGAGTTTATTTATACTATTTCAGAATCAATATCAATTTAAAATAATCATATATAGTCATTATTTACACCATTATACCCATCCAAGTAAGTTGATGGTGGAAAATAGATTACACCACGGCGTGGAGACGGTATTCCATACGTACGCACGCGCGGTGATTTCGTTTTCCTTTGGATGGATAGATGGTGAAATATGGTTGTTTCATATTTATAATAGAATATTAGTATATTATTGATACTGATGTTATTACCTCAAAATGAAACAACTAAAAAAGAAGAATTGGAAGAAGAAATAAAGTTGAAAGAATCGGTAACGGACATTACCTCTTCTTTGAAGCGCCTCTTTGAGACCTCCTCTTAGGGCACTAAAATTGGTCTTTGAAGAAGACCAGGACCGCTTTAATGTTTATAGGGAAGTGGAGAAGAGAATTTGGCAGGGGTTGGACGAGCTTGAAGGATTAATGTGGTGTGAGGAAGAAGGGGAGGAAGTGCCCTTTTATAAGGGAGGAGAGGGGCACCTTTGGAATAACTAAAGATATTATTTTATTATAAAGCCAAATTCGGTTTTAAATAGCTCCAAATTGATTTATTTAGAATCTAAGGTGGGTATGGGTCGAAATCCTCTCATCCAATAGAATTTAGACAAGTTTAGGTCATTATAATAACCTTATCTTTTAGTTTTAACTCTTAGTTAATTAGATTTACATTTACCATGTCACTTTGTATTTTTATATTATATAGCTAATAAACATACCATATACATCCACGCGACCCACAAGTTTTTCATTAATGATACAACCATCATTATATAATTATCTTATCTGAACCTTAGATTTTTAGGAATATAATAACAATTAATAATATAATATTTGTTTTAAAAACTATTTTATGGAAATTTTGACACTATATGGTAATTGATTTTTGTGAAAATCATAACAGAATGATTAGTTCGAAAAAAATTAATTAAATCAATAATAACATGTCATATTAACATATAAAATTATTTTAATTCATAAAAAGTCTCAAATTACATTTATTTGGGTATTTATAACATCAATTATTTCAATATTTCATTAATAGGATAATTACTACATCATCATTGTATCATAAATAAATTAAATTATTTTAAGTCTAAAAATTATAAATAAAATACAATTATGTTGGAAATCCTTTTAGATTTCTAATTAATATTTATAGTCGAATTTATCTTATGTATAACCCTATATTAAAAATTATTTAGTTATTAAACTTTGATTTTAACTATTTTAACCATTCTTTAAATAAATTGATAATAAATGTCTTAATCTAATCCAAGTGGGCCTAAATGGTCATATTTTATTCCTAAGGTTATTTTTAGTCGAATTACACTTGTCCAATAGAATTAGGACATGTGTTAGGGTAATAATAATATCATTTTTACCCTTAATTACCCTATTTACTTTTAACCGTGGTAAAAAAAGTAAAAAGTTACTATTCACCAAAAATTATTTTCATCTCATTGAACCAAATTTTACCTACTGACATCAACCGTGTGTCTCGGATTTTTGAAATTCCACTCACAGAAGCGGTAAAATTAAGTTTTATGAAAAATTCATTTTTTAACTACCACTTAGTGGTTTCACTATTCATCAAAAAATGAAAGTTTCCAGAAAAATACCAAAAATTAGGCCTAAGATATATTTGATATTATGAACTCAAAAATGATGTCTATTTTTCAGAATTCAAAACAAATCAGTTTCATTAATTAATTTAAAATAATAATTCCCGTCGTCAAAACAAATAGCGTGTTCTTAAGAGATAATAACTATCAAAAGATTGACACTTGTTTATGTCTGGTTTAAATGGGAAATTACATCCAATGACCAAAATTGTATTAAATTGTAAAAATATATTCTAAATATACTTTAAAACCACTCAAATTAAAAATTTATCACTATTAATTATTTCGATTAAAAAATTTGTTTTTAATTAAAATTTAGTAATTTTCACTATTCATCAGAATATGAAAGTTATCCGAAAAGTACCAAAATTTCACCATAGGCTAAATTCGATACTCCGAATCCAAAAATGAAGTCCATTTTGAGAGATAAAATTTTGAATATTTTAAAAGGTGGTTATTACTATTCATAACGGCTAGTTTTAATAATATTTTAATAGCATATCATTGTTTAGTGAAACTCAGTATTGCGTACTACACACGCTATCGAGGAAGGTCGTGATTGCATGTAATGAAAGGCAAGTCAAGGATATGTGTTGTGCAAGCTCCTTTTGGTGTAGCGTACAACACAAGACATTAATTAAATTAAAAAGAATATTTTTCATAAAATCCCGGGGTGTTACATTCTACCCCCCTTAAAATGAATTTCACCCTCGAAATTCGTCGGGGTTATAAATGGTTTACTATTCGAAAGTTTCTTTAATAGAAACCCACATCGTAAAAAGGAATACCAAAACCAATCTTTAAAAAAAAGTATGAAACGTAACGGTTACCCAAATAAACTAATCACTGGGTTTCCACATAGGTGAAAATATGGATATGGAAGAGAAATCTAACCATCATGTTCTGATGGAGAGTGGTAGAGAACATGGCTATGGAAAAGCCAGCAATCACAAAGCCATAAATTTGTGAAGATCTAAGGTACCATCTGATTCATCAGATATAAGAGCACTAGGACAACATTTTTGGTTTTCAAGATCATTTCCCTAAAGTTGATGAATTAAAATAAATACTTGCATGATTTTGATACAATCTCACTATTGTTCGTGAATTGAAAAATTTCCACTTCATCCCTTAAATAAATGAAGTTGAATTTTTTATTCGTGATGTGTTATCAGATCATGTGATAGAATGATGGGTCATTCCATCTCTTTCAAACAAAAGGTTAGGAAAAGTTATAAGTCCATATTATGGTTAGATTAATCGTATATGGTTCCAAAAATGAACTTATACTTCATATATCATACCACTTAATAAAATAAAACTAGTTTCTACTAACCAGGTACTTCCTGTAGGCCAGTGGTAGGCGATAAAGGCCAGTCACACTTCGGTTGTGGGTTCGATTCCCACAGCCTTGTCCGACGCGATGGGCTGTCGCCCATCCTGTAGGTTGTACTTTTTCTAAAACTGTATTACTATAACATCCCATCAATAATATCAAAAAAACTTCTATCCTTAAACAATAATAACTTATGTCCAACATAATCCATTCCAATCTTTAGTCTTATCCATAATACTGCAGTCCACTCTCATAATATAGTGAAAATGATTACTAGAGATTTAATACCATCGTTGATCCCCATATATCATAAGATATGTCTTGTTGGTCACATTCCAAACATTCGAAGGCATTAATCATGTATTCTCTTGAAAAATGAATACCCATTGAACCTTATTGAAAACATAAATGCAGTTAAAAGTTAACACTTTCCACATACCAAAATCCTCAAAATTCTATATACTCAAACCATGATATCACTTAGTCTTTATATCAATCATGAGCTCATGAATACAATCAAACATCTCATTATCTTCTTATTCCTTCATTATGCGCATATCATCTACTTTACAAAAATATCTGAATAACCTTCCATGGTTACTGGTACCATTCAACATATACTTTCAAATACTTTTAGGAAAAACAATAGTGTAACAATACTTAGATGATTCTTTATTCCATAGTACCATTAACTATACAACATAACTCTCGATAAACATACAATCATTCCACTACATTCTAAAACAACCGACTGAGCTTCAACACTTATTTCAGCTCATATATCATTTTTAGTCTCCTCATCATCATCCACATAAATACTACCCATATGACCATGCTGATTCTCTTCATGAGATTTTCCATTAGGGCATTGGTTTGCATAATGCCCGTACATTCCACATTTAAAACATCTAATCATTGTTGATGTTGTAGAAATACCATTATCCTTGTCCATGGTGTTAACTGGACCTTTTCCTTTTCACTTACTGGCTTTGTGTCCTTCTTTTCCACAACCAAATCATCTTCCAGTTCCTTTGAAACAATCTCCCTAATGCCTCTTCCCACATTATTTAAATGAGGGAAATTGAACTTTCTTTCCTCTATGATCATCATGAAACTCCATCTTTCTATTATTATCTGAGTCGGGAAACTTACCAAAGTTGAGATTATTGATCATATTATGAGATTGCTGATTAGGAATAATAACGATGTTTGGACTTCCAAATCCCGTTTCATTTGGTTTCTCATGAATAAAATCATTCCATTGTCTATCATATCCTCTATTATCGTGAATCTTCCTGTTTCCAGCCATTTTCTAAAACCCAAAAAGAATAGTGTGAGAGGCAAAAATCATGCTAGAGTAAACAACATAGTAAAGGAGGAGTATCCTCAATATCTAACATCTTAGGTTAAATTCTATGATCGTTACCATTGTTCTAGGACTGTATCCTATATGTATACTTATCTTTAGGGACATCCCTAGACATACCTTAGAAATATCTCTAGGGATCTCACTAACTTTTTCGCATCCTAGTTTCCAAAGGTTGACTAAACCTTTCCTCTGATACCAAATGTAGAGACCCTAAGCCTGACATTCATGGAAATTACATTACTTTTGCAGAATACTTAGTACATAACAAAAACACACACACATGTACCGTAATAGTTTAGTGTCTTTGGAAACTCGGAACGTAATCTTCTAATCATGGTGAAAGATCTTCAACATATCCCATAAAGATCTTCCCCTTTTTTTCTTACCTAAAACCTTTCTTTATATCCTGGTGAAAAGAAAACATAAAAAGGGTGAGCTAAAATGCTCAGTAAGGTTAAGCATGGATAAAATAAAACATACCATATACATTTGAACTTAAAAACATGAACGTAATGTTTAAACATCAAAAGCTTGAGCAATGACATAAAACATGGAAGTACGTAAGGCATAGATCATAAAGAAACATTAATAATGATAAAATAGCATGGGAATAAAACATGTAATTGTGGTAACCATTAATCACATGATATGATTTCCATAGTATCCAAGGCATTGCTGCCAAGACCATCTTAGTGGACAAAGTCCATTTCTAAATCGAGTTCACTTCTCATTCCAGTCCTGTATTACTGAACCGGTTTAACTTGCCATTCCAGCCATGTCTATCTCATGAGATATAAAATCTTTACCCAATGCATTTGAGGGAGATATAGTTCCCTCCCATCTCATAATGAAACCATTCTTACTTGTGCCACAAAATAAACATACATCATTCATAATAACCCAATAAATAAAAAGGGTTTCATAAACATCATCCCATTATCACATAATCCATATAAAAGAAATAGATATCATTTAATAATAAGAAAAGTGAAACCATGTAAATCTTAGAGACATGATACTTGAAACATACACATATGAAATAATGTCATCTTAGATGAAAAATAGTTTTGACAAAACACTTGAAATGAATTCTTGAGGAAAATATCCTTTTTTCTTCAAAATCATTTTCTTTTCACAAAATGTCATGAAATTTTAAAAGAAAAGTATTTTGTTGAAAATAGTCATGAAATATTTTGGAGGAAGCTTCATGAAAACAAGGCTTTATTAAACCGTAAAAATCCGTTCACGCCGTATAAGTTAAAAATAACATTCTCCTCGTACTTTTGTCGGAAAAGTTAAAAAAGTACCTTGTAACGTAAATAAGAGAAAGATTCCATACATACCATTTAGTAAAAGTCAAAAATGGGTATAAAGAACTTTATACGTACATGAAAACACTTTTATAAAACATGGACATGATATAAAGAGCCCCAGTAAATACTTACGAATAAGCAATCTCGGATAAAAATGAGATTTGCAAAATTATCCCTTACCTTAGGTCTGATTTGCTTCGTAAGTGTCCTAACCTCCAGTATAATGATTTAAATAATGTTATTGACTTATTAAATAATCATATTCATTGTTATTATATCATATATGGTTCACTTATGACTTTATATTACCCGTTCTTTTGTAAATTCCATGTTAAAGAGTGTTTTGGTTAAAATCGTTTCATTTGTCGTCCGTGTTTTGACTTGTAATTATTCATATGATTACTTAGATCATGATTACTTAATTCCAGAATATAAAACCTGATTTATATATAATATATATTCATAATATACATATATATAATAGATCTATAAATGGAAAGAAATACACCGTTCATGGAGATGGTAGGCCGTACATACGCATGAACACTGTTTTCGTTTCCTTATTGAGTTGAATGAAATTAAATAGATGACATACATATATATATACATAAATCCAGTAGCATTATTATTCCATATATTTCACTATTATTCATTATATATACTTTATAATCATTCTTGAATGGTTAATCATGGAAAATGAATCTCATCGCGTTCATGGAGACGGTAGTCCGTACGTATGCACGAGCGATGATATCATTCCCGTGATCATGGAATTGTATTGGAGTGTATGTATATTTTTTCAGAATCAATATCACTTTAAAATAATCATATATAGTCATTATTCACACCATTATACCCATCCAAGTAAGGTGATGGTGGAAAATAGATTACACCATGGCGTGGAGACAGTATTCCGTACGTACGCACGCGCGGTGATTTCGTTTTCCGTTGAATGGATAGATGGTGAAATATGGTTGTTTCATACTTATAATAACATATAAGTATATGATTTATACTGATGTTATTACCTCATAATTAAACAACTAAAAAAGAAGAAGTGGAAGAAGAAATAAAGTTGAAAGAATCGGTAACGGACATTACCTCTTCTTTGAAGCGCCTCTTTGAGACCTCCTCTTAGGGCACTAAAATTGGTCTTTGAAGAATATCAGTACCTCTAGGATGTTTTTAGGGAAGTGGAGAAGAGAATTTCTCAGGGGTTGGCCAAGCATGAAGGCTTAATGTGGTGTGAGGAAGAGGGGGAGGAGGTGCCCTTTTATAAGGGAGGAGAGGTGCACCTTTGGAATAACTAAAGATATTATTTTATTATAAAGCCAAATTAGGTTTTAAATAGCTCCAAATTGATTTATTTATAAGATAAGGTGGGGATGGGTCTAAATCCTCTCATAAAATAGAATTTAGAAAAGTTTAGGTCATTATACTAACCTTATCTTTTAGTTTTAACTCTTAGTTAATTAGATTGACATTTACCATGTCACTTTGTATTTTTATATTATATAGTTAATAAACATACCATATACATCCAATAGACCCCCAAGTGGTCCATTAATGATACACCCATCATGATATAAGTATATTAGCCTAAACTTATATTTTTAGGAATATAATAACAATTAATGATATAATATTTGTTTTAAAAACTATTTTATGTCAATTTTGACACTATTTGGTAATTGATTTTTGTGAAAATCATAAAAGATTTATTAGTTCTAAAAACATTAATTAAATCAATAATAACATGTCATATTAACATAGAAAATTATTTTAATTCATAAAAAGTCTCAAATTACATTTATTTGGGTATTTATAACATCAATTATGTAAATATTTCATTAATAGGATAATTACTGGATCATCATTGTATCATAAATAAATTAAATTATTTTGAGTCTAAAAATTACAAATAAAATACCATCATGTTGTAAATATTTTTATCTTTCTAATGAATATTTATAGTCGAATTTATCTTATGTATAACCCTATATTAAAAATTATTTAGTTATTAAACATTGATTTTAACTATTTTAACCCTTCTTTAAATAAATTGATAATAAATGTCCTAATCTAATCCAAGTGGGCCTAAATGGTCATATTTTATTCCTAAGGTTGTTTTTGGTCGAGTTACACTTATAAAATAAAATTAGGACATGTTTTAGGGTAATAATAATATCATTTGTACCCTTAATTACCCTATTTACTTTTAATCGTGGTAAAAAAAAGTAAAAAGTTACTATTCACCAAAAATTATTTTCATCTCATTGAACCACATTTTACTTACTGACATCAACCGTGTCTCTCAGAGTTTTGAAATTCCACTCACAGAAGCGGTAAAATTAAGTTTTATGAAAAATTCATTTTTTTTAACTAACACTTAGTGGTTTCACTATTCATCAAAAAATTAAAGTTTCCAGAAAAATACCAAAAATTAGGCCTAAGATATATTTGATATTATGAACTCAAAAATGATGTCTATTTTTCAAAATTCAAAACATATCAGTTTCATTAATTAATTTAAAAAAATAATTCCCGTCGTCAAAACAAATAGCGTGTTCTTAAGATATAATAACTATCAAAAGATTGAAACTTGTTTATGTCTGGTTTAAATGTGAAATTACATCCAATGACCAAAATTGTATTAAATTTTAAAAATATATTCTAAATATACTTTAAAACCACTCAAATTAATAATTTATCACTATTAATTATTTCGATTAAAAAAGTTGTTTTTAATTAAAATTTAGTAATTTTCACTATTCATCAGAATATGAAAGTTATCCGAAAAGTACCAAAATTTCACCATAGGCTAAATTCGATACTCTGAATCCAAAAATGAAGTCCATTTTGAGAGATAAAATTTTAAAATTTTAAAAGGTGGTTATTACTATTCATAACGGCTAGTTTTAATAATATTTTAATAACATGTCATTGTTTAGTGAAACTTGGTATTGTGTACTACACACGCTATCGATGAAGGTCGCGATTGCGTGTAATGCAAGGCAATTAAAGGATGCGTGTTGTACAAGCTCCTTTTGGTGTAGCGTACAACACAAGCCATTAATGAAATTAAAAAGAATATTTTTCATAAAATCTCGGGGTGTTACATTGAGTTGATGTAAGGCCCCTACCCTCTTAACCCTTTTTTATACTCCTTCATTTTCTATGATTTTAGTTTGGAATTCTAGTGTTTTAGTGGGATGATTTATCCATAGTAATGTGAAATATTCACACTTTATGGGGCTTTCATGTGCGGTTTTTAGAAGGTCCTATTAAGATATATTCAAGTTTTCATTCATTATTTCCCTTGAGGTAAGCTTTTCTATAGATTTATTTAAGGTTTTAGTGAATTTTGATGAATTTTCATTTGAATCAGTGATGTAATTTAAGGCTTATATATGTCTTACGTTTGTATGTTTGTAAAGAATTGACTACACTCTATTTCTCATGGATTTAACACCATAGGGATTCCTAGTGATTTTGACAATGATTATGTAAATTTTGGAATACTGGTTTTAAATATTTAATTAATTAAAATGAATATGTTTATTAATGAGATATATTCTTGTAGACTTAGATGATTTCATTACAATATTGAGATTATTTATAGATCATCGGTTGAGGTAGGTTTCCTTTACATATTTGAGTCACTTGGTCTTTTGGTGATTTTATGTTCATGTGATACATTTATAGTTTTTTCTATTTTTTATATGACTTTTGTGTACCGTTTCTACAATAAATTGGGATAATATTACATCAACATAATAGTCAATATGGACCATATTTTTTAATAAATTGGTTTATGGTGGTTCCCTATTAGATTGAGTGTTGTTTAACCTATTTATAGGGTTTTTAGAGTCATGTGTTGGATTTTAAAAATAAGATGAATCTTCTTTTTAAAATGTGGCTTTAAAAAGGGGATATTAATCTAAGTGGAATTTCATGGAAATGTTTTGATGTGTAAATGGATTTTAAAATGTTATTTCAAAATGGTTATGGGGATTTCTTAAGGAATGTTTTTCTAGGATATTAGCCAAAGGCCTAGCATGAGTAAAGAATCATGTGATGCGTTTTGAAAATGTGTTGTAAAAAGATATTTGAATTGGTTTCTTAAGGAAATATGAAGAGGCTTGGATTGAGATTCCTTTGGTCCATTTTACTTTGTATGGGAAATTATATAATTTCTAAAGCTTATGTGTTATAGTTCTTATGGTTATAATTTCTGGATATGAATTATTATTTATTGACATTTGAGACTGATTTTTTTCCCTTGTGCATTGGTTTTCATATTATGTTTCTTTCCAATGATGTGTTATTTTGGTATCAAAGTGCATGGTAGACCTGATTAGAGATAATAAACCCCTTTTGGTTTTGAAGATGAGCCTGGAGTGATTTGTTAGATTGAGTGATGCAGGAATCCATGAGTGATATGGTTCGGACTTAGGTATCCATGAGTGATATGGTTAGCCTATATTATAATGCAGGGATTCATGAGGGACATTATTTAGATTTGGGAATCCATGAGTGACATGGTTTCCCCTACTATAATGAAAATATTCATGAGTGATAGGGTTTTTCCTCGGGAATCCATTAGTGATATGGTTGGAATTGATCATAAAGTTGGAAACCATGAGTGATATGGTTGGCCTTGATATACAATGAGAACCCTATATTGAGTGATAAGGCTAAGGCTAGGATGTGATGGATGACCTCACTTGAGTGGTAAGGTATGGTTTGGAGCTCGGGCCACATTGAGTGAGAATATGAATTTGGATATTGGATATATGACCCAACCCTACATTATTAGGTATGGTCTGGGCTTGGAATATAACCCTACCTCATACATTTGGGTATAGGTCGGTATGATAATACGAGGTGATTATTCCTTATTACATTGTTCAAATCAAGTATGGTTGGGGTTCATGGTGACCTGGTTAAAACACAATAACTCAATGTGTATTCTTGTGAATGTAGTTTGTGTTATGTTTCTGGGTGGGTGTGTTACCTAGATATGATTTAACTTATTTAAGTATATTATATGCACATCCAATTTATCAAAAAAATTGTTAGTATGTTAAGGAATTAGGGATTTCCACTGGGTCATTAGACTCACCCCTACCTTTGTACACAACATGGGTTTTGATGAATATGATTATACCTTCCTATTTTCTATCAGGAAATATTTGTCACTTGGGTATAGAAACATGGTTCAATTAATAATCCATGGAGGACAAAGTCTCTACAGGATGGTATGTTATTAATGTTGGCTAGTGTTCCATTTTTTATTTTATTACCTCCATTTTTATCTAATGCTTCTCTATTTTTTTACAACATATAGATAGTATAATACTTTCAATTCTAAACTATGAGGTCCATCATGTTTCCCTATTTACATCTACAAGTTTATGGTATATCTATTATATGGATGGTTCTTTCCAAATTTTCATAATTTTTGAGCATGACCCTTAGTATTTATTATATAGGACATAGTCTCCCCATGAAATTTTTAGGCCATTACTACTAGTTTTCATTCTTTTTCATATGAGGAGACATGCATGTGGTCATTTGGAATCCCACAACCAAGTTCTATTCAGACGATCTGATTTAGGGCACTACAATGACCTTAATTAAATCACTAGATAAGTCATACCTTTTGTGCACAAAAATTAAGAAATTCCATTTTATAATACCATATTCTTTATAGATGTCTTATTTTATAAAAAATCAATATTTCACATTATTCTAAAGAGAGATGACACACTCAAATGTAGAATAAAGTCATGCCTTGATATTTCTGACATAGATAAATCCAAAGTTATTATGTTTTTGGACATGGAAATAATAATCCCAATTCTAATTTAAAAATGTTTTTCTGATGATTTTGGTAATTGTGTTCTAATGGAAATATGCATAAAGCCCTTAATATCAAGTCCATTTCCCTTTTTACAAATAAGGGAAATAAAATTTTAATTGGTACTGAAAGGTGTGAAATCAAAAAAAAATATCTAACAACATTTGTGAGATTAGAAAGCATAATATTCTAATATAACATAAAAATATTACTACTAAAGCTATCAAGACTATAACACCATCAATATTGAGAAAAAATAGAGTGGTATTTATATTCTCCTCTAAAGGTTATTTTTTCAATGTCCTCTTTTATTGATCATCAATTCATATGGGAATGATTTCAATCAAATTTATAAAATCTATATTCAAATAATTTTCTATGTTATTATAGATATTTTGTAAGTAATTAATAATAAAATTTCTAATATCCTCCTCTAATCCATATAATAAACCATAAATTTGAATTTAATTAAAAATAATTTTAGATTTATTTTATTTGTGAAAACTATAAAATAATTTATGATTTTTATCACTAGATTCAAGCCATCTTGTATTAATCTATTCTTTGACCAATGTCTCTTTAAGTCTCATAATATTGTCATGTTTAGAGTGAAGATAGATCTCGTATTTAGAGGTAAGTTCATTATATTTGTTTGAAATTGGAAAACTAACTAGATCCTCCTTAGATTTATTAATATCCAAATTGAAATCTGAGAAAGAAGATGTATTCTAACCTCACAGAGGTTTTTTTTCATTTTTATATGTTAGTCAGAACATACAGGTGACTACCATGACTCTCATCCCTCATCTCACTAAAAACAATTTTATGACAACTATGTATAGTAATCTTGGAATTATTAAATCTAAAATGAAATGGATTAGTTTTACTCCCACTCATTCTTACAGTGGTAAACAATGTTGTGTGATTATAATGAAATTAGAGAAGATTAATAAAAAAATGATCAATAAGAGAACTAAAACCATTCATGTGAAATAAGAATCTATCAATACTAATAGTGTTATTTCCATTAACTGTATATCTAAACCAAGAACAAACAAATTATAAGTTATGTATTTCAATGAAATTGAAAATACCAAGAAAGTATTTAAATTTATATGAATAAATATTAATAAAATTACATCCAATGCCATTATATGGGTTTAGAAATGAGTTTAAATCTTTGAATATGGTCCAATTTTTCATTGAAATATCATACATCTATTTTCTAATTCTTTCATTGGGGCATGTGTTCACACATAATCCTATACCCCTATAATTTTTGTGATCCCTATGGATCTGCATTTCTACTTTCAAAAGTTGGGCAGCCTTCACCATAATGGTTATTGATATCATCTCCTTGATTGTGATAGGATGATGGAATGGTGGATCTTTCTTCCAAGAATTCCTCCTTTGAGTTATCCACTCATTACAGCTTTATCTTATATATTTAAGATATGTTTTTAATATTATTACTGAAACCATATTTTAGTGGTCACCAGTTAATTGCACCACTTTTTTCCATAACAGGGTGACTACCCATGGTTGGATATGATGATGATTTTGGACATGTTGGGAATCTATAAAAGTATTACTTATTTTATGTTGAATGGGCATCTTATATTTGTGACATAAATCATCTTAAGTATAAAACTTGATTCATATTATGATCATAATAAGGTAACTAACACTCTATGCATAAGGAATCTAGGGATCTTTGCCTCAAGAATCATGTGCTCATCACCCAAGGAATCTCATGTTTTTTCTATGAGGAATCCTACTCTTATCACTCCAAGAAAATTATTCTCATCACATAAGGATTCCCAGTCTCTCCACCCAAGGCATCATTTTCTTATCACATAGGTTAATAACTACCCTAAGGGTGAATAGATTCTATTCTCATCACATAAGACATCTCAATCTCATCACATGAGGTAGAATATTATGATCATAACCTAAGTATAGGGTAAAAGATCATATGATAATCACATAGTCTTATTAGTCTCACAGCCTAAGGCACCCTATTATTGGTAATTCATCATTTGGGGTCATAGTTTTAAATCTATGTGAGGAATTTTCACATATTTAGAGTCCATTGTGGACAATATCACATGAATTCATCACACATGGGTTGATTCAATAGTTCAAAGCTAAGTGAGGGAACTCACAGATTTAAAGTCCAATGGGGTATTCTTATCATATACTCCCATTATGTACCAATTCATACACAAGTTAATGTCCTATGGGGACACTCATAGTTTATATTCTAGTGGTTTTTTTAAAATTTTAAATTCTAGTAGTGGAAAACTTCCCATACACACTCTTCACATTTTGTTCTAGGTGTAAGATAGCATATTATAGTGACACTAACATCTAGTGGGACTTTGGATTTTTATGGTTATAGGTTTGGTAAACTCTAAAAATATGATCAATATTTGGTGGTACTATCTCCTGAGGGGGAATGAAAGAGTAATGGGGTCCTTTTTTAGAGATGGTATGGTTATCTCGGGATTATCCTATGAGGAATCTCATTGTATGGGGTGAAAATATAGTTATTGGGGGCTAGGATTGACCCTGTAAGAGGCATCCTATATACCTTGTTATAAGACAGGGATAAAAAATCACATATTTTGAGTGAATAGTTTATGGTCAAGTGATAGGACCACACCATATAGTTTAATATATTTCAGTAAGGATGGATTCATCATAATAGTGGGTTAACAAAATGGGATGTTATAATTTGGGAAGACCAAATGATACTATGGAGTAGTGAACGGTATGTGTGGGGATTATTAAAATATTTTTCCTGGTATATTGGGGTTCATCCCATACTAATCACATGATAAAACCCATGATCATTGCATAAGGAATCCCAATCTTGTCACTCAAGTCATCCTACATTCATCACATTGGGTAAGGCTACAGTTTAACATCTTGTACTGAGGATATTTTCATGTAGTTTAACATCATATAACTAATATTTCAGGTTATGTAGTTTAAATACTTAAATATATGATGTTTTTTTATTTATATTAAATTCTTACAACTCAGATGTTGTTTTACACAATTTAACATCTTGCAGCTCTTGAGTGTCATTTCGAAGCTTATGCATAAAGATTCCCATTTCCAATTAGGGTGGTAAGAGAGAAGGATACATGTATCCCATATACACTCATCAAGGGAGATTATGGATGTTTTCCCTCAATGGTTCTATAGTTAGGTCTTACATATTCATTATACAGATGCTTTTGGAGGGTAAAAAAAATGGACATTACCCATTTCAGGAAGAATGTAGGGGACTTAGCATGAGAGTATCTATGATTAGAAGCTGAATTAAGGGTATTTCTTAGACCACACTTAATTCAAATGTATTATCCATTAGTTCTTACAATATCAATTGTGTTTATGGTTTTGGAATGAGTAAACTCGGATCAAGCAAATGTGTAGACCTTGAGTACTCAACTTTCATGAAACCGTGTTTACAAAAAAGAGGTATATAGAAATGGCCTATGAAGTGGTTTTAGTGAAATTTATGGGATTCAAGAAACGTATATATTCATGAGACTTGGGTCTCTTAAATAAGTGATATGCCTATATTTTTATGTATTGGGTTGTGAAAAACATGGAGGTTTCACATATCCCAAAGGATCAGAAAGCATATGCCTTTAGCATGAAGGATTTTCTTTATGGATGAAAGTTTCTAAAAAATAATATTAAACATGAGAATAAAATTTTAAAGTCCCATGAGATGTTATTTATAAAGGATAAATACCTATGATAATTCATGGGTCTTCAAGTTTGTGAAGGATATATTTTTGCGAGCCAAGATCTTTGACTGTAATTTCAAAGGTCTGATCTCAAAGTGGTGGTGGATAGGGTATTTATAGGTGTAGGTTCCTTAATAAGATATGTTACATGAATTATCTCCATCTTTGTGGTGGTATGAGTTTCATAGTACTCCAACATTGGTTTAAAAAACTCTGAGCCTTTTCAAACCTTTCCCCCTTAGTGGGTTTTTTCACTCTTTGGCCTGAATTTTCATTGATCGATCGTTATAGTATTTGATTCCTCCATCGACATGTTTTTCATCATCAATATCATATTGTTGGATAACTCCAAAATTTTATTCTCTTTATCTAAAAGTTATTTTAATAAATAAAAGATACTACAAATAATTTTCATCAACAATAAAATTAACAAGGATGTATTGGTAGCTTGAGTTTTTGGAGAGTACCAAAACACTTGAATGATTATGAGCCCAAAGTTTTATAAATGTACTATCATGTAGATTGTAAAAAATAAGATTAAAATTAAATTTTTTGTAATTAAAACATTTTAATTCATCAAACGTGGTCATAGGTTCAATAATACTAACCAACATTGGATTGTTTGTGGCATAAAAGTGTTAAAATACTAGATGAGTGTGCTCATAATTAACTCTTAACAATTCTAAAAATAAATATTTCCATTTAAAAGAAGGTATTGACCTTGTTATAGACCTAATTTTATATTTACCCTTAGTTTTCAACCATCAATCACCATTATATGTAAAGGATTCATTTTTCCAACTCCTTATTGAATTACTACCATCAATCAAATAGTAAATGGGATCAAATTTATTGCTAATGACAATGAAATTTGTACTCTCTTTGGGACATTATAAACATCAATAGAACTTATAATTTCACAAGTTTTCAAATCACTGGATTAAAATTATTAATTTTATTTTACATCATCATCTATATATTTTTTAAATTTTTTTCAATTTATACTTTTCTACCTAAATCCATTTTAGGTTTACCTTTTCATTGATATTCTACTTAGTTGTAAAATCCTTACAATCTTACTCCACAAAACCGAGATTATTTTATTAAAAATTAAAAGGACATCTCTCATTATGCTTTCTTCCATCCACTATAGTAGGGGTTTTATTCCTTAAAATTCCATTAAAATGTTCCTTCTTTACTTTCTTCCTATTAAAGTTTTTATTCATCCTATGGTTAGATAGATCATTCCCACTAATTTTATGGGAACTGCATATAATCTCTGGTTTTTTATAATTTTTGGTGTATTTCTCAATTATCTTATAGTGATAATAAAATCTTGGGTTTTTTCATATTCAACCTTTAAATTATAATTACCTTCAATAGTTGATATCACAACACTGTCAATAATAGGATTACACATATCAACTTCCATGAGTATTTTTGAAAAATATTAATAATTTTGATAATTTTATTTTTTGTTATTTTTGTTTTTTACAGACATATATACATGTGTGTGTGTGTGTGTGAATTTGAAAAAACAACATTTCAGGAAGGTGTCTTAACTCAAAAAATGTATAGTAAAAATCACTCAATTTTCCACTTAGATCGTGATGGTGGAGTTTTTTAGGAATTTAGGTTCATTTTAGATTTTTTCTGGAAATTTTAAAATTTTCAAATGTTGGGATGATGATGAACCAACCAGGAAAATTTCTAAGGGAAATACTTCGACCATTTTTCCATTATAGAATGATGGAACCATGAATTCATCAATTAAAATCCAAAAAGTTGATAAGAATTATAAAATATAATTGTTATACATTGATTTATGTGTGAGAGTTTTGGTGATAATTTTGATGACTATGATGTATGAGTTAATTCAAGTGGGACCTAGAAATTTGGAAATGATTATTAAGATTGTTACAAATTAATTATATGACATGGTATGAGGTTTAGATGTTGTTTTAGGTTGTGAAACTTTGAATTCCCCTTCCTCTATATTGAACAGGGGGTGAGTATGAGATGAGATTTAATGATAATAATAGAGGATAACCCATGAATTGATCAATAACTATGAAGTATTGATGTATTACAGTACAACACGTCATCATGTTTTTGTTCAAAATTCAACCCTAGAATATTAACATAGCATATTCCATACCAAGATACTCTTCTTTATGAGGATAATGACCCAATGATACTAATTATGATAATGAGTATTATGACTTGATATAGTAATAGTGAAGATTTCTTGATAATGAGTATAGAGATATCTTGATGATGAATATAATGATGAATCGATTTCTACACAATGGTGACTTGATGAGAATTTTAATAAATATTATAATGATTATTCCAATGATGATTATGAAATTTATTATAGATTATAGAACCATTGGAATAATAGGCTTTTAACATCAATTTTTTAACCTTTTAATGTTGGTAAAAAGTGAATGTTAATATAACCAATGTTTTAAATAAGTTTTAAATGATTGTTATATAAACTAATGCTGTAAGTTATTTTCAACCTTTTTTATAATTTTAACTAACATAAAAATTATTAATCAAACTAATTACATAAGGTATTTTAACATTGTTTCTAATTAAAACTTATATTAAAATATGATTATACCATCATTATTTTGATAAGCAACATTGTAAGATAATTTTTTCATTTCATGTTTTTGTTACATTTATGAAAAGTTATAGGGTTTTTAAAAAATATTGTTTCATATAAATACCATTCCAATAGAAAAAAATAATAGGTATCATTAGTTATATCAACATATTATATAAAAAAAATCATTTAAAAATATAACATAATGATATTTAAAAAATTGAATAAAAATAAAATAAAAGTTTTAGTATATATATAAAAATTAATCAAACTGGTAAAATAATCTGCAAATAATACTTGTAGATGGGTTATATCATTTGATGAATACAATTCAGTTTCATAAAAAATCTGTAAATGTAATTGAAAATATTATCACATTATCAATACAATATATTCAGTAAAATATAAAAGGTTTTATAAAACTAAAAATCTCAAAAGATGTCATCATTCCAACCAAGATTAATAATAAATCAATTATAAAACATAATAACCACATTTCATTCTTCATTTTTATGATGAAACAATAGTTTTAAAAATTAATTTAAAAATAATAAAAACTCTAAATTTTTGAAGTAAAAATTTTATAATAATCAATATAAAATGTATGCCAATATAGTTATATAATTAATTATTTTGACTTATTTTTTGATAATTAAACACTATGAAACACCATTCATTACTTGTTGGATTTTTATGTTACCAAAACTTGTGAAACATAGAACATTTAATATCAAAGAACTAATGGGGTAATAAAACTTATATTTTCAACAAATATATAAATTTTTCATGAAATTCACTTGGTAAGGAGACTAACCAACTTTCATCGAATTTATATTGTAAGAATATGCATAACATCTAGTGTCACCTAAAGTAAAAAAGTCCAACCTGAATGATAATGTAATATAATATATTTTATAATTATACAGGGCTTATTACTTATCAATAATCTAAATTAACCAATATTTAATATCTAAATTGGTAAATCTTTGGGATATATATATAATTATATTTTTTTCAGATTATTTTTTTACATACATTGAAATTTATTCTAGATCCATGAATCCATAAATGATGTATGTCACATTTTAAATGAAAATTATGGGAGTACACATAATAAAACAAGTAATAAATTAAATCAAAGTAAATTATATTTAAATAATAAAATTAAAATTAAAATTAAAATTTACTTACACGAAAAACACTTGTAGCACATTTACAATGAGCTGATTACCAACAATAAGATCCATGATATCTTTTTTAAATATATTTAAAATATAATCTATCCTATATATGTTATTAGTTATCAAAAAAGTAAAATATTCCTCTAAAAAAGTTTTTAATGATAATTTTAATATCCCTTGGGAAAACTAAGGAGTATGTGATGGTGTTGGTTCCTAAGGATTTTATCACTTTTTTAGTGATTCTTTATATTTTGGTTACTCCTATATAAATTAATTGTAAGAAACAATTCCATGTAATTTGAACAAAAATAGATAATATATTTATTTATTTATTTATATAATACATACCTTAGTCATTAACCATAAAATAAGTCAAGCTTACTAGAGTAAAAAATGTCCATGGCTTTGTCCAACTGTGGCCACCCTTTCAATAGACAATGGTACTAGAGTAGATGAATCAATAATATCTTGTACCATTACTCTTGGTTGATCCAAAAAATATAAGATTAATATATACATAACCCCCTATAATTTTTTATTTAGTATGATACAATGTGGTAATGGTTATCATCAACATTTAACTCACAGTACATAGTAAAATCTGAACTATGAGGTGGAGAAGTAGAATGGGTAGGCCGCACAAGCTATGTCTTTCTCGACATATCTAAAAACATATATCACACATGTAATCTATTATTATTCTTTATAAACTAATAAATCTTCCAACTTCGATTAAATAAATCATCTAGTTCTCCCATGTATGTATCCGACCTCGATTCACTACTAGGATACATTAAAACTTTCTTAATAATAACACCTCTATCATATCCTTGCACACAACCCAAGTGGTCTTGATTTCCTAAAGCAGCTACAAGAATTCCATTTATACCCTTAGGGATAAAGGTCCCCTATACATATTTCATTTTAAGTAAATACTAAACTAAAATATTTAAACATCATATTAATGTGACAAATTTTAAAAAAATGGATTTTAAAAAATATAAATTAATCTATTACAATCATATCGGTTGTGTCATTTGATTGATTAGTAACGAAAATTTTTATTATTATTCCCACCCTATTCTAATATACATGTAAAGTGATGGGATAGTGAGGAACAATATGAACCCTGATCTGGTATACTTGATTTTTCTCTTAAATTCTAATGTTTTTTAGAAATCATTTTCTTCTACAATAACATATACCCTATATGAGAAAGTATGGGGGTATATGTTCGACACCTGGATACCCTGGTGAGATCTCTTGGATTCATAAAAAATTATAATAAAAAATAGATCATTAAATAAGTATCAAATAATGATATAAATTAATCTTATAAATAATAATTAATATATATGAAATTCAAACTCATGTCAGCTAGCGATAAACTTCTTTAATATATCTTAATTTTAAAACATGTATTTAAGGGATGGAATTTAATTATTTTTTCTACCCAAAAGTATAATCTAAAGTCAATTTTGACTTAAAATCCCTTAATCTAATTTCAAAAAAATATATTCATTGCTTCATAATCACTTTCTTATCGGGTATTTAAAATGTCAACTATAATTGAAAAAATAAAATGTTGGTTATATGAAATATATAGTATTTAAACCACTAGAGAAAAAAATTAAAGTTGAGATATTATACCATTTCAGAATTTTATAACTGATATTGTGTCATTTGGTTGACACTCCTCTAATTAAGATAAAAGATGATAACTTTACAATAACTTTGTAGTGTCATAAAAATTATAAATTATTTAACATTTAATCCTACTAAGTTACAATTATAATCAAATTAAATTGGTAACCCCTACTCCATTCCATGAGAAAGTAAAGGTTTTGTTAAATATAAACCCCCACATATCTTGAATTTGGGTATCTTATCTTCTCAATATGAAGAAGACTTAGACAAAGTGGGATTGTCAACAGTAAGCTTTGTAGTGTTTCACATAATTTCAAAAAACATAAGTTAAATTTAGTGAATTAATTAAATTATAACATGTATATTTATATGAATAGACATATATTTAACTTAGTAGAGATTCTTATCTCCCTGTTTCCTTTAATAAAACATATTAATGCCGATGTAGTAAAATTTTCTATACCTGTATTTGAATAGAAGTAAATGGTTATTATAATTAAATAATTAATTTTTCATACTATAAATAAAAATCTAAATATTTTTTCACTAAAATACATGAAAGAAGAAAATGTTTTCCTAAAAATGATTAATATAAAGAATTATTTGTGAAAAAATGATGATGTTAAACTTCTTCAATCAAAAATATATACCTAGAAATTATGAATATAAAAATTAACATAAACATGGAATAATAAATTCACATATATAAATATAAATATTGAACTAAAAATTAAAGTGTTATTATAAGAGTAAGTTTTACTAAAGAACATCAAAAATATAATTTTTCATCTCAATTATTATGAAATTAATTGATTGTTTTATAGCATCCCTTATACGCAATCCTTTAATATAACATGTAACATTAATGCATTGTAGTCATCATTATCCTCAAGTAATCCAGCAATGGATGGAGAAATATCATATAAATCCATAACATCATCAACAATATCAGCACCCAAATGCATTTTTTCCCTTGAAAAATGATAGACCCCTAATAATTTGATGGATAAACAACAAAAAATATTTTTTTTTTCATGTGTATCCATAATAAATGGTTCCTCTTTGAAACCAAATATTTTCATATAAATAAGTGTAAATCTAAAATCATTATGTTTGAAACAATAGTTACTGTCAACCCAGTTACACTTAAACATTTGTACTTGAAATATAAAGTAATCAATTTTCTCGTATATCTTAAAAAACTCCAAAATATGTGATTGATGTATAAATTAGGTTATTTTCTTTTTCACTCAAAAAAATCCATTGCTTCAATGATAACCATTACTCAATTTTTTTAAATGGTACTCTTAATGTCCTGGTTTTTTATATACAATTTATAACCATTAATGGAATACCCTAACCACATGATCACATTAAATCATAGACCATAGATAACTATTTCAAAGTTTTATATTTAGAATAATAGTACTAACATTTTCCTTAAATGATGAAAAAAATATTTTTTATGCTAATTTATCAACCAGATATCATTTATTTTCAGATATTATTATATCAAATCCATGAATATGTAATATTCTAAATGGTTGAACCTCGACTGTGTTTTTTAAAATGTATAAATGTTTCTAAATCATTTCATCACATATCATACACTTTACTTTTAAACCATGAATCCTATTACCATCACTATTGACTCTCACATGGTGAGTAATAGGGACACTGACATAATCCACTTCATACAAGTAGTCCATATAAAACTCAACCACCTACTTGGATATATATTTGTGAAAGATAAAGTCCTTGGTTCAATGGGGATTTTTATCATATCCCTTCAAAATTTTCAGATACCATTCAAAATATAAATAAAAAGTAAATACACTATTCCACAAAAACTTATCTCTCACACCAAATAAACAATTAAATGTACCATTATATTAAAAAAATATGGAAAAAATACATATTATGTTTAATTTTTTTAATGAAAATATAATTATCTAATATATTTAATAAATTTAGATCAAAGAATTTTATATAAATGGAAATTAAAAACTAACACAACTTGATAATAGCCTTTCCAACATGCATTGACAATATGTCATCCAGTGAAACCGATAGTAATTGTTGCATAAATTCATAAAAATCATGATATTTCATGCATATTTACTTCAGATACATTAATAAAACTAAATTTATTTAATTTTAAGAGTACCCAGTTTGATCTTTAATACCATCTAAAAAATTTAGAACTATCCATGTAAGGAAGTGATGAAAAATGGATTATATTACATCATAGTAGTAATAGTTCACATATACACATGAGTGATGTATTCATTTTAAATTGATGGAAATGAAGGGAGGTAAATAATAATTAATATTTACATAATAATAATAATTTTATAAATGTCATATATATTTATTAAATACATCTATATAACCATACATGATAGGTGGTGATGAATAATTGATCACATTTCTTTGTGGAGGTAATGTTCGCACTTATGCATGAGAAACATTTTGATTTTCCAGTAGATGGATGGGAATTATATAATGATTATTATATCAATATATAACATTTTGGTATATTTATGATAATTATTTCATCATTTTATTATGGATATAATGTATTTAAAGGAGGTGTAATAAAAAAACACTACCAAACTCAGTGAGGACAATTACCACTTTTGGAAATCCTCAATTGGCTTACACCAAAATCCTTATTCATTGGGTATTTTTGTGAGACTCGAACCAATAAGATATGGGAAAAATATTTTAGGAGATATTTTTTAAGTTTTTGGTTGAGATAATATGCTAAAAGTATGTAAATAAGTCATGATAGGAGGTGCTCTTTTATAAGTTAGTAGAGTGAAAGTTCTATAAAAACCTTTAACTTTAAAATAATTTAAAGTAATTTTCATGGGAATGATTCTAAAAACATATAATTTTATAATATAATGTGATTTAAGTAATAAATCCACTCAAATAATCAAATTTTAACATGAGTTTTTGATAATATTGTCCTTATCTATTAGGAAAACCCCACTTTAAACCTTTCTAACTTTTATCGTGGTGGAAAATTTTTACCATGGTAACTAATTTATATGAAAAAAAATTAAGTTTTCTTTATTACCAAATATGTATTACTCTTATTAAAAATATTTAATACATTTTATAATATTCAGTTTCTAGAATTTTTAAAAACTAATTTTAATATAAGTATGAAAAATGAAATGAAAAATATTTTTTTTGAAAAATGTATTTTAACTATAAAAATGATTTTACACCAAAAAAATGCATACAATTGATGCTCACAAAATTTATTGTTTAATAAATACATAAATAGGATCAATTTTATCTTAAAACCAATTTAAAACCTAACGTAACCTTGTAAATACTAAATTAAATAAAAGGATAAAAAATATTTCTTTTATTAGAATAAAATGCCACTTATGTTCCAATGTGTTAAACATAGATTTATGAATCTAAAATAATATTTTTTAAAATATTTAATTTCAATCATTTGAATAAATATTTTTTCAATATAAATTTTTTATAAACTTTTAAGTCATTTTTTATATCATGTTTATGTATTAAAAGTGACGGTATTTGTAAAATTTTGTTTTTCACTATTCACTTAAAAATCAACCATTTAGAAGAATCCCAAAAATCAAACCTTAATTAATTTTGATATTTTAAATTCAAAAATGAGGTCCATTTTTTAAAATTTAAATTCATAAATTTATATTTTAAATGAAAATACAAGATACAAAGACAATTTTATTATATAGAAAAAAGAACCTTTAAGCTTTTAGTGTCCTTAATATTATTTCATATCATTTAATAATTAAATGAATGTTAATATATTATTCACGTATTTAAATATTACATATTATCATAATAATCATTGAAAAGTGATAAATTTAATTTTTTATGATAGAAAAACAAAAAAACAGTTCTTTGAAAAAAATACTTTTTAACATTAAATCCTATTAATTATTTATCCTTTAAATGTAATCATTCTTAATTGATTATTATTTTTATTTACTAGAGGTTTTATTCTTATTGTAATTTTAATATGTCATGGCTTGTTTTAGTTTTTTTAATGTGCGGATCAATCTTATTCGACATATTATTTAACTAAAGTAAAAAATATATATTAAAATATTTAAGTGTTATAGAGGTTAAACTCAGTTTTGTGAGATAGGTTTAGGAAGAAGGAAGACTATATAGTGATGTGTATTATGAGATGATTTTGGTTGTATTAACTACCCACTAATATGTATGTGATACATGGTATTCCTTGGATGTTCACATTGGATTCATCCTTCGTGCATACTAATATGGAATGCCTAGAGTTGGTCACCTAGGATTAAACTATTAATCCTAAGATTTGGATTTCCTTGGACTTGTTCCTTGGAATTAGGTTAGCGAATTTGACCCTCTGGGGTAGCCTCCTGGATAATTTAGATTACCTTGGAATTTCTCTATAAAATTAGGGTAGGGGATGAGACCCACCCAAGTTATCCCTGGGTTTATTTGGATTTTCTTATACATACTACTAGGAATTATCCATTATGCTTAATATTATTTTATTGCCTAGTAATTTATCCTAGGAATCATCTATGAGCCTGATATATTCTATCATGGTGATATTTCATTATTATAGACACCCTGGAACTAACCAAAGTAGGTTTGGGTAAATATCATGTGTCAATTTATAACCCAAGGATTGACAATGGGTATTTATTTATGCTACTATAGTTATTTTTTATTTATTTAATTGAGCATGTCATATGTACATACACTATATTTTCTGTTTGTGTACATGACTGCATTAGTGGTTTCATATAGAGTTGTACCCACACCCTTTTTTGGGAACCAAGGAATATAGGTACCTGAGCATATCTTCATTGATCATAGGTTCAGGTTAGGTAGAGGCCCGAGATATCATGATTGATCAAGATAGCTCAAATGGGACTTAGATACTTTATGGGATGAGGATCAATGATAAAAGTAAATCCATATTACCTTTTATTATTTTATTTATTTTTATATGTGATCATCTCGGTGGGTGATTAGTGGTCTTGTGTATTGTCATGACCATGAGTTTTTATGTTATTTTTCTTCTATATTTACATTTGATAAGACAAGTCATGTTTTATTGCTTCCATGTACTTTAATTTATTATTGTGTATATCACATTTTTATTTTCAGATGATATTTTATACTCTAATATGGGGGTATATTATCCCCACATAAACACCCTAGATACCTACTATTAGTCAGCATCCTCTTGCATATGAGGAAGCACACCTGAGGTCACTTGGAAAACAGATCTAGTTACTATTTAGAGTGAATTAGGGTGGTGATGTTACAAATTGGTATTAGATATTATGTGACTGATATCGAAATTTGTATCTGATTTTTTTCCTACTATTTGGGGAGATAGTATACAAGTGACATTGGAATGTGTCGATGCTTGTGATATACCTTAGACTGGTTCATCATAAACACCTTTTTTATGATAATTCCATGTTACTAGGGATATAGGATTGTTGTTATTGGTTTTTTATTTTTTTAATTTGTATGATTTCAGCTAGAGTGATTCACTTGAGTTTTAGATTTATAATTTATTATGTTTATTGGATATTGGACCATCAGTAAGATGTTATGTTCATGAATCATATTTGGAACATAGGACTGACATGAAATGTACCTGCTTGTGTGTGATTGATATCACTAATAATGCGGTTTCATATGTTTAAAGTGTCAACAAAAAATTATAGTATTTTCATATGTAACTTGATAGAGGCATTCTACTTAGTTTTACCATAGTGTATTTTATTTCTGATTCAGTTCATGTGGATCTCAGAAAGGGATAATACTTAAACATGACTATACAATCCCTCTTACAAGGGATGCATAGTGACCCAAGTAGATTTATATAGTCATAAGATGCCTAGTGATAGACCCCTTGTAGGTTGTTTTGGTACTATTTCTGAGGAAAAAATATGTTTGTCTATTTAATGTATCACCAACAACCTATATAGTGTTTTCATGTATAACATCATGGTGGAATTCTACTTAAATGGATCCTCAGGGCTAGATATGTTTGACCTGGATAATATTGGATTTATGTTTTTACATATATGTGTTCTAAGATTATATTTTGGTTATCAAGGGTTTATTCCCATATGTGAATTCCCAATGAGAATCAATGACCTAGTAGGCTAATTTTGTTTCATGTGAAGCTAGTATATGTATTTGGGAGAATTTTAGAGATGGGTGTTTTGGTCAATAAGTTTTCTTATGATGGTGATATAGGAACAAAGGAATTTACTCATGATTTATGACCTACATGAGATGTGATATATGGGTTAGATTAAAAAGCTTAGTGCTTTGGAATGTAACTCAGGGTATTGATGATTCAAGTGGTGCCTATAAGGTAAACCAAATATTGGGGTTGGTCGGGATTATTAGTGCCTTGGTTATAAGAAGTGTGGGTAGATTCTTCAAGTTTCAATATTGTTATATAGGAGGTTTTATAGGGTACATGGTATAGTCAAAGAGATGGATTGGGCTTGTGTGATGTAAAGTGCTTGATATTATTTAGTATCAAGGTTTGGCTTCAGAGTTAAGGATCAGTGGGATTCTTGATCCTATCGATTTCAGGAATTTTTATTAATGAGAAAGTTAATAATTATTCTAGATAGCCATATCTAGTATGTTTAGAATGTGAGTGTATGATTTTTTCTGGAATGATTCTTTGGTTAAAAGGTGATCATATGGTACACTATGGCATTGGTGAAATTCATGATTTTTAATAGAAGCATTAAGGATGATTTTGGATAGATTCAATTGAAATTAGAGTAGAGTGTGGTTGGTATTTAGGTGACTGATCCTAGGTATAATGAGGTAAAACCCACGATATTGTGAGTTTAGTTATGTGACCAGGAGGCACAAGAGTATGAACCCCTAGGTTTTAGATAAGGTAAAGATAGTGCACACTATTAATGTGTGGTTCTATTAGAGTTATGAATTTCTATGTGGTCATTTTTATGTTTAGAACTTAAAGTTTTGATATAATATTTGTGGTTAAGTTACCTAAGAGTTTTGATGAAATGAGGAATATGCTTATATGGGGAGAGGTGACATTGGAGATGGATCAGGGTGCCTTGATATGGTCGACCAGAGTGTGTGGCCTAATATATATTGTCAAAGAGGAATGATGGTGGAACCTATTGAGGTTTCACTTGAGGAGGGTTATAAAGAAAGCCATGTATTGAGAAGTACATCATAGGTTGTTTGAGGGTGAGACCCTCATTATGAATTGAGTTTTGGTATGTGCCAAGGATGTAGTTACCATGATCCGATAATGGGTATAATTTTATATTTCATAATGGAAATTAGATATGGGAGGGATGGACACATCCAATCATTGTGTGTAGTAATGGATAGAGAAGAGGTGGTGGAGGAATGAACCTCATGTGTCTATGGTCGTGGGAGTGCTGTGACTAGCCATTGGATAGTTAATATGACACTTGATATCAGTGAGAATATGGTTCTATTTTTATTTCTTCCCTTGATTAATAACATATTTGAGGTTCATATGAGATTTTTTATAGAGTATGGGAATTATCATCGATCTCGAGTTGGTTTTGAGATGAAGTGAGTGGGTTAGATCAGTGACATTCCAATGCTCGGGGTGAGTTCATAGCAGCTAGTTTTGTTGGTTAGGGATTTAACTATAAAATTACACTAATATTTGATTTCATTATTTTCTATGGGTGTTGGAAAATATCAAGATTACTTAGGGAGTAAAGGAATTAGGATTTGGGGATGTGATTATGTGTCGACAAGTAAAACTAGGTGATTATGAGAATGAACTTTTATAGAAAGTCTGAATAATTATTTTTTATGGAATTGGGTGTAGTGAGATGAAAACTAAATCGAGTAGGATGTTGGACCACTTAGAATTGTATTTTGGATGTCTATTTTGATTTTGGAAAGCATCAACCCTCAAAATCAACCGTCTGAGTTGAGTATTATAGTGGGGAGTGCCATAATATGGATGATGAATTGATTGATGACACCATAGTTTATCAGGATAGAAGATCTTGGATAAACATAGTTTTAGTTTTTTTAATAATGGTGGTGAGTGGTATCTTGTCTTTTAGTGGATAGTGTTCTTTGGATACATATAGAAAAATCTTGGTTGTCATTATAGTGTGGAACATGATGAGCTATTTATGAACTGGAGACTGAGATATGTTAAAGTTAATTGGTACAAGGTTATTGAGGATTCTTGGGGATGTGATGTGATATGGGGGGAAGTTTATAAAACATTGCTCCATTTTAGGTTTTTAATTCCTGGGGAAATTTTAATTTTAATTTTTTGAGGGGTTTATTATGATAAATGAGATTTAGATGAGGGATTTGAGTGTTGAAATATCTCAGCAAAATTTTTTTGGATGTGGAACAAGGTGTGAGAAGTGTTACGGGTGCTCAAATGGGTGTCGGAGTATGTTTTAGATGCCCATATTAAATGATTATATTATAGAAGGTTGCATCATGACCCATGGGTCACACCATGAATGGCCTATTGTAGTGTTTCATACTACAAAATAGACGAATACTTCACCATGAGAGGGATCACAGGGCAATATTCTGTGAGTAGAAAATCTTTCATTGTGATTTGGTTTTCCAAAGATATTTCCCATATTCCTAGTGGTTACACACTTAGAGAGGCATGTAATACAAGAGGATATTCTACAAAGTCAAAAATGGCCTTAGTTAGTACCTATGCCTAATGAGAAGTCGCTCTGTGACCAAGGCTAGGGAGTTTTCCCAAGAGGGGTGGAATAGTAATTTAATAGTTATCCCTCTCTCCCCTTTGGTCAAATAGAGATGCGTGGGAAGGGTTATTCAGTTAGATCCTCCCTCTAATCTTAGTCCCTTGATCCCCAATATTTATATGTGATATTTTTGTTGTTTTTATATGATACTTAGGTTTTATACTCCTCCCCATTCCTTTCATTTTTTTCCTTAGACCGCCTCTGATTTTAGTGTGATTCGATTAGGGATTTGGTGAAAATTTACACTAGATAATGGTGGAAATCATTAGGTAGTATACTGATTTTTCTCTACATGGTTAGAGGGTATCTCAAATGATGATCAAACATCATCTCACACCATTTAATTAAAGGAACATCACCATAAAAATTTACTTAGGGTTTTTTTCCAAAATTAAATTAAATTAATGATTGATTTAGTACTAGTTATTAGGGACTTTTTCTCGAGTGATTTTGGGATTACATCACAAAGATTTCATGGGTGGTTAGTCTTAGTTTTAATATGATGAGGTTGACTAGTTAGTTTTAGGTAATTAAAACTAATTGAATTAAATTTATTAAATTATAATTTTTATGAAATGGATTGGATAATTAAATATAAATTATTATAATTAATTATTGGGTATTTTTCTTTAATATGGGTGATCGATAGTTGATGCAATTCTTGGAATGACTTTTTTGAGATTTATAAAACTACTTTAAAAATAAAAGAGCTATGAATTGAGTTAGTTGGTCCCTTACTAATTTCCCTTCTAGTTTTTTTATTTGATGTGTCATTTGATATGTAATCTCTCCACTGAGGGTGATTGAAATTTTATGTAAATGAAATGTTTTAATTAAAGTAAAAATTTTATGAACATAACAGAGTGAAAGGGATATGATGGACTCTTATACAGTGGCTAGATTCCTCAACTTTTAATGGAAGAATCCTTGATTATAATAGTGTTCCTTGTGATATATGGACCCGGAGGGATGATAATTTAAATGAATTAAGTTAATAAAATGTAGAGGCCCTAATGATAGTTTCCCTTAGGTACCTCCAAGTAGTGGTGAGTGATGAATTGATAAGAATTGCATAAGTATTTTCCAAGTAATAACCATGATATCCTTTAAAGACTTTGGTATAATTGATATCAGCATGGGGTAAGTGTCCCTCCCGTGTCGAGATTTTATACATGGGTGATTAGACCCTGTGGAGATTGGTGGTTAGGTTGGGTGAGATAAATGAATTAATATGACTTAGAAGGTGAGATGTGATTATTATTATATCCAAAAATTGGTTCCATTATGTCTTTATTAGGAGGACATTGAGGCCTTGATGAGATATTGATGATGTAAAAGGATGTTATACCATCTGAGTGGTGGGATTGTCTTGAGTTTTGTGATTTTGATTGAGATACCCATGAATGGTTTCCATATTATAGTTAAAATTAGGTGACCATAGAGGGTTCACAAATGATATGATGACTCTATAGAGGGTGTGTGTGGGAATGGGTAGTGATGATTACAGGTGTCACCTTAGAACCTAAATTGATGATGAAACTATTATGTACATGATAAGTATAGGTCATGCACTCGATAAGACAACCTAAATTTTGTGAGACTGGTATAGGAAGAAGGCTTACCTCATCGAGATATGTATTATGAGATGATTCAGGTTGGAAAAACTTCCCACCAAGATGTATTTGATACATGGTATTCTTTGGATGTTCTCCTAGGATCCAAACATTATTCCTTCTATTATATAATTCCAAGGTCTGGTTACCAAATATTTCATTATTTAGCCTAAGTATTATATTTCCTTTGAATTGTTCCATAGAATCGAGGTATGGGATGTGACCCTCCTGGGTAGCCTCCAAGCTAGTTTTGATTACCTTCTAATGAGTCCTTAAAAACGGGTAGGTGATGTTACCCTCCTATGTAACCTCTATGATAATTAGGGTTTCCTAGGAAATTCTCATATGAATCTGTTATTGATCATGACAATACTTTAGTTCCTAAAAATTTCTCTTAGGAATTGACCATGGGACTGATATTGGTTAGCATGGTTGTATGAAATCTTATAGACATCATCACACTAGATGAAGTAGGTTTGGGTTGATCTAGATTGTGACATTAGAATGTGAGGATTGATAATGGGTATGTATTTATGATTCTATATTTATTTATTAATTTCATCTTATGAACATGTCACATGCACATACACTTCATTTTCTAGTTGTGTATGGGGATGTGTTGGTGGTTCCCTAGTGATTTTTACTCACACCCTACTCAGGCAGCCATGTAACTTGGGTAACTGATCATAAATTCACTGATCATAGGTTTAGGTTGGGAAAATTCCTATGGTACCATTATCGAGCATGGTATATTAGATGGTATTCAAAGACTGGATGAGATGAGGCTTGGTGATAGTAGTAGATACTCATTGTATTTTATTAATTTATTTTTTTATATGTGATCAGTTTAATGGATGCTTAGTATTTTTTTGTGTTAGCATGGCCATAAGTCTTTATGACTGTTTTCTTCTGCATTTACATTTGATATAACATTGTTTTATTTCTTATATGTACTCTAATTTGTTATTATGGATGTATCTTGGTTATTTTAGGATGTTATTATTAACTCTAATATGGGGGTATAGTTTCCCCATGTTAACACCCTAGACCTCTGCTACTAGTTGACAACCTATACCGTATGGGGAGGTACACCTGAGGTCATAGGATAACCTAGTCTGGTTACTTTTTGGAGTGAGTTAGGGTACTGAAATTACATGTATGAACCTTCCCCATACCTAGATCATGAAAAATGTAGTATTATTAGGTACCAGGGTTCTGAATTAGGGTGTGAGTACAACTCAATAGTCCACAACCAACAATGACCCTATAAAAATCTAGAATATAAATGTTCATGTATGAGTGATATTTCATAAATGTTTATGTATGAGTGCTAAAAGATTCACCAAGGGTGTGACCATACTTACTTTGATTAGTGTTGGGTGTGTCTAAACATATCATAATAAACTATAAGATTAATGGGACAATACTTACTCATACATGTAAAGAATCACATCCCATAAATCATACCAATTACAATTTATAACAATGTAAAGACAATATGTTAACCATCCCCATGCCTTTATCAGTCACATTTCTCAGATATATTATTCAAAATTCATAAAAATATCAATACAAAGGGATATATAACCCCATGTCAGTATCAACCTTAATTCATAGGAATATTTTCCATATTATAGTGATATATGATTATAGGGGAAGGATAAGACACCCTATATGGTCCCACCGCTCAATTTTTTTACCCAATATTAGCATAATATAATACTGATGGGAAAGAGTCCCATGGATATAATGATCTCAACCCATGGTATCTTGATCACAACACATCAATATTAACACAACAGGGAGATGTGGCCTCTATCTATACAGTCTCACCCCATGTGCATCTCAACCACTAATCTAAATAATGGTAGGAGTAATTGTAAAAAGACTAGGTATGGAATGATCTCATCCCTAAGGAATCTCAATCTTAGATAACATTAGTATAATTATATTGGGGAAAGTTATCCCTAAGTCTATTATGATCTTATCTCAACAAAATATCGATCCATCTCATAATAGTAATAATTCCATGGGAAAGGTGGCATATTTCTATATTAGTCCCAAACCATAAGTTTATTGACCCCTAATGTTAACCCTTTAAGGTTTATAATATAATTATATTTAATAAGAATTTGAGGTTGTATATATCATCAATACCTATACTATCCTTACTAGGTTACTCTTCACATACCAACCCCTTTCTATGTTTTACCCATAGAATGGTCTCCTAGTAACAAATTATTTTAAAAGTGTAGGTAAAAAAATCCTTGTACATGTAAAGTAAGCCAAGATTTGATATATAATAACTTTTATTGCTCAATAAGAGCCAAACATCAGCTATCTCCTTGGGTGAGTACACATCTTATAAGAAAGGTGGTTAATTCGCACCTAACAAAGCCCACTATATTAAACTATGACTCAAGAAACTTTTCATTGGGTATTGATAATAGGTCTTAACCCATTTTATATCAAACATGTGGCCTTTGAAATCCAAAATACTAAATCATAGCTATCATAGGGTCTATTTTGTCCCAATATGTCCTTACCATAATCATATGATGTCAAGTAAAATAAGTCGAAATACTTTTTGATCAAACACACATATTGATAAGACTGAATATCACACATTGCATGAAAACAAGTGTAAAATATCAATAATGGTTAGGGACTAACTACCTTGTAACTATATAATATTTCATGTGAAACTTCACTCAACGGATCGACCTCGTATGCTAGAAAATTAAGAATCAATCATAAATACCCAAATTAAGACATAATTGATAGAAACACTATATCAATGGTAGACACTGTGAAAATAAGGAATAAGAGTGATAGTCTTACCATAGTTGATAAAATGGGACTAATAACCCTTCAATATGAAAATTGAAGGAAGATAATCAATCTTTAGAGGGAGATAAATGGAAATGAGGGATCTTAGGGGTCAAGAAATTTATCCAAGAGGAGGGAGTTCTCAATTAAAGTAAAATTTAACCAAATTAACAATTTTTTTTTAATTTCTAGGTAACCATCAAGTAACTAGTGACCTGTCATTGGATACCAAGTTCCCTACTTAGTACCCACCCCAGGGTAACCAACCACCCGATGACCCACCTAGAGTTATTGTCTCTCTGCTTGCAGCCACCAGGTACTCAATACTAGTGCACTTAGAACCCAATGCCATTTTTTTCATGAAATATTATATGGAAAGATACATAACTCTAAGAAATGAACCCTTTTCCCCTCATTAACACCTCAAAAAATAAAAAATAAATAAAAATAATAATTATTGGAAAAAATTAAACAAATTCAAACTTAAAGAAAGGAAAAGTGGTAAAACCTTTCCACCATATATCTTATCCCTTATAACATTATAGTATGAGTCAAAAAGTTAGCTCCATTTAACCCTCATGAGGAGTAAGGAGGTAATAGTTAGGAATGTTAGTCTCTTACTCTCATGAACCTCTTGAACGTAGATATATATCTTAGTAAAGAGGCTCACCAACTATCACTCACCACCAACCACACAGACAACCTGGACTTGAGCCTACCTACTCAGAGAATCAACCACAACATTCCCCTTCCTATGGATATATGTATTCTTAAAGTCAAAAAATTTGATATAATCAATAAAACATTTCTACTAAAGGTTCAAGTCATACTAGGAAATTATATAATTCATTATCTTATGGTTTGAATATACCAAAAACCTCTCACCTAGAAGTTTGTAACACCAATATTCCAGTGTGTGCACTACCATCACCAGCTCTAAATTAGGATTTAGATAATTCCCTTATTGTGGACTCAAAAACCTAGATCCATATGAAACTAAAGCCCACCCTTTATTATAATATTTCCCATAAAAACCCCAAATTTATCACAATACATGGTATACTTCTTACTAGGCTCAGTTTTCTGGATAGACTTATGTTGTTCCAACATATATCAATTTTTATGTGTGTTTTGATGATTCCAAAAATATATATTTTTATTCTAATGAGTTTATATAGAGGGTTTCATATTATACTTTTATCAAAGGAATGTATCTTACACTAACTATAAGTGATTATCTTACATTGTATAAAATATTCAATCTATGGTAATGTATTTTATCTTACGATAATCAAATAATATCGTCCATCTACTCACAATCAGAAAAATTCATATTGGAAGTTTATCTTACTACATAAGATAATATCTTATGAAGTGAATAGACTACAGACCATGTTATTCAAAGTCAAACATTTAAGTTAGAGCTAGTTCATAAAAATTTGTTATCTTATGAAAAGATTTCTCATCAAATATTATCTTATTAGAATCATATGAAGTTTTGAAAGTCAAGGTATCACACTTTTGTAACATATTTATCTAACACTTAAGAATTATTATATGAAATGTTGACTTTAGTTTAGCTTATGCGCAGTATAATTCAAAGATATTTTTTATCTTATGAAGTCATTAAAAAATTTATCTTCTGGTAACATTTCTATCGATTGGATATCTTACGAGGATCTAGCTATTATGAAGAGTGATATGATTAATTTTGTAATATCTTGATAATTAATTTCATTCTTTTAGAGTATATCAGATAAGGTATTTTCCATTTGAGGAAAGTTTTATTTTTATAAAATTTCAATGTTTCATGAATAGAAAGGTTCAAAGAAGGAGAGTATTTTTAACTTGGTTATTGTAGAAGTATTTTCTATATTTCAAAATAATTAACACATTACATTAATATCATGTATTATAAATGGATTATTAATTCAACTATTGTAATTATATAATATTATTAAGTTACAAATCAAAGAGGAGACATAAAAGGAAAAAATATTCTATGCATATATATAGATGAAGCAGATGACATGGAGATCTACAGCGATGTGAACACACTTATAAATACTCTAATAATAGTAAAAATGAATGATTTTACATTGGAAATATCAAATACAAACTATTGAATTATTTCATTTTAAGTTTATCAGTTTCACTAAAGACTATTTAGAGTTATACCTTGAATACTATCATCTTATTAGTATTTATCTTGAATTATTTTTAGTTTTTTCTTGAAACTGTGTGATGCAATAGTTCTTCAAAAATTTATTCATGTATTTTTGTTTACACTAATTGTAATTAAGTGTGTTAAGGAAGTGGATAGGTATTGTAAAGGGAGATCCAAGTTAAAATCTCGTGTACCTTTGTAATAAGTAACAGTTACTTGCACTCAGAAGGGAGCCCCAAAAAATGGTTTTCATAGTGAAAATCTCCAAACTTGTGGAGTAGAGTGCTGGTGGAGTGGACTAGGTTATTTATATTTACTAAACCACTATAAATCATCTGTGTTCAATCTGTTTTCATTAATATTTTATATTTACACTATCTATATTCATTAGGTAAAATATTTAAACTCACATACCTAGAATAGGGTGGTTTAAAGTAAATAAATTTTTAAGAACTCAATTAACTCCCCTCTTGATTTTTTAGTAAAATATTTCTTTGGGAAGATAATTAGTATTAAGGCTCATGACTCTTGATTTCATAGCAGTCAAATGTTGAAGTCCAAATATTTGTTTCCAAATGGATATTAAGGGTGATAACCAATAAGGTATGTTAATGTTTATATATACTTACTTTAATAGTGGAAATTATAGTTGTTATAATTCTCACATGACAATCTATTTAAAGAATATTGGATTGAAATTTTATCTTAAAGTAGTAAATCCCTATAAAATACCTATTACCGAACCTGAAACATGGTTTTCTATAGATGATGTATACTATGATATGAATTACAAAGATATGAACAATATAATCTATGGATTATGACCAAATGAGTTCAAAAAAGTTTTATAGTATCAAATGGCTCAAGAAATATGGACTACTCTAAAAATTTATTATGAAGGTAAAAAAATGTGAAGTCTCTTAGATATGATACTACCAAACTTAATTTTGAAACATTAAAAATGGATAAAGGAGAAAGTATTACTAAGTTGAAGGGAATAGTCGCTGAGATTGTGAATAATATTGCTTCTATTGGAACACCAATTACTGATCCTGAGAAAGCATTGAAAGTTCTATGAGTATTACAGCTGAAGTGGAGTGGAATCTCAACATCCCTACGACAATCAACAGAGGTCTAGAATTTTAAAATAAAATATCTCATTGGAACTCTTATTATGTATGAAGCTAAAATTGAAGATGAAGCTAAAGAATATAAAATGTTTAATAAATAAAATGCTAATTTTAAGTTTTCTACCTTTAAATATGATAATAAGAAAAAATTAATACATATATATGAAAAATATAAAGAAAAATATTCCTCAAGCTATTCTGGATTGAATGATGAAGTTTCACAGTTTTCTAAAATGTTCAAAAAATATATTACAAGAGAAGAGGTTTCAGAAAACCTTTTAACAAGTACTAAAATCATGGTGAGAATTCTAAATAAGTGATATGCTATCAGTGTAATAATATAGTTCATATCAAGCCTGATTCTCCACATCTTAAAGATGATAAAAAATCAGAAAATAAATACTTCAATAAATTCAGTTATAAGAAGAAATATAAGAAAGCTATAAAGGACACATTGAGTGCTTCTAAAGATTCTAGTGAATGCATATCCTTATAATCATAAGTTTAATACCTTAATCAAATGGCTAACATATTCTTTATGGAATATTCGGATGAGGTACATTATTACTAATCCTCTAAGAATGGGAATAAATTTGATTATGAAAAATTGTCATATAAAGAATTAAATGAATTTTGTACCATATTAGAAACTTAGTATGAATAATTAAAAAATAAAAAAAATCTCTTAGGAGCTCCTATAATAAAATTGTAAATATATAGGAGTACATAAATAGAAAAATTTTATAATTGAAAAAGAAATTGTAAAAGTCTTCAATCTCATATAATTAACAATTTAAGATAATAGAAAATCCATAGAAGGTGGCTCAAAAAATTAAATATTCTAAAAGTTTTTTCACTAAAGGGGAAGTCTATTTAAACAAAATTATTAGTAAAATTCAACTCAAAAAAGAAAAGTTTGGATTAGGAAGTTAAGGTGAAAGGATCAAACTTTACAAGAACTATTTTATGACTAGTTCAAAAAAACCTTTACAAAGTTACCTAGTTTTATTTTGGAGAAATACGACATTTTTCTAAAATCTCTAATATAAAAAATCTCAATTTTGTAGAATAAAAAATTATTCTCTTATAAAATATTTTTCAAAAATTGTTTCTAATTTTCCTGAGAAACAAAAACTGATTTATATCCCTATGTATCTTATTTATAACATTTATGGACCCAAAAGAGTTTGGGTACCAAAGAATTTTGAAGTTTCATTTTTCATTGTAGGGAATAAACAACATGAACAAAAATGAATAATGGTTCATGGATAGTGGTTTTTCAAGACATATGAGTGGATAATTCTCTTACTTTCACTCACCATACAATATATATGGAGGCTATATCACATTTTGTGACAATGTAAAAGGAAAAATTGTTGGTATTGTATCTGTTGTAAATCCTCAATAAATTTTTTTCAACAAAGTTTTTTTTGTTTAAGGCTTAAATAACAACCTAATAAGTATTTATAAACTTTTTGATAATGGTTATTCAATTTATTTTTATAACAATTCATTATTAGTTTTAAAAATAAGTTCCTAAATTTTAAATCACCTAGAACAGAAAATGTATATACATTAGATCTTAATTATATGTATAGAAAAAATGTAAATTGTTTAAATACTAAAATTAATGAATCATGAATTTGGAATAAAAGGTTTGGATACTATAATGTCCACTCCTTAAAAATTTTGTATAAGAAACATTCAATTTCTAACTTTCCTGACCTTAAATTGGAAAAGACTAAACTCTGTGATGCATATAAAATGGGAAAGAAACATAAGTCATATTTTAAACAAATTAAATAGGTTGATACATCTAGACCTCTAGTTCTTGTCCATGTGGATCTGTTCATACCTACTAGAACTACAAGTATTAATGGTAATTTTTTTCTATGTTTTTGTTGATGATTTTCTATATTTACATGGGTTTACTTTTTATTACTTAAAAGTGAATCTTGTTCCATTCTTATTGATTTCTTTAAGATTTTGCAAAATGAAAAAGATGCCAAATTTGTGACTTTAAGAAGTGATCATGGAGGAAAATTTTTGAATCATGAATTTAATTCATATTTCTCAAAGAAAGGTACTAAACATACTTTTTATTCCCCAAGAACAACTCAAAAAAATGGTGTTTTTGAAATGAGTAATATAACTTTGAAAGAAATTTCTAGAACCATGTTATTTAAATATAACATTTCCACTCATTTTTTGGTTGAAACTATAAACACATCATATTATGTCATAAAAAAACTTCTAATAAGACCTATATTAAGAAAACACCATATGAGTTATGGAATAATATAAAACCAAAGGTAGGATACATTAATTTATTTAGACGCAAGGTTTACATATTGAAAACCAAGTATAATCTTGGTAAATTTGATACAAAATATAATGAAGGTATCTTACTAGGATATTCCACTACTTACAAAGACTAAATAATTTTCAAAAAAATTTCAAGTATTATTAATGAATAAAATCATGTGAAGTTTTGTGAAAGAGATCCTTTTCATAAAAAATTACTCAAACTGTTGTGTTGAATTATTCTCTTAAGGACATGAGACCTGGAACTATCTTTAACAACAACAAATATAATGATTTGAAACTTAATTATCTTAAACCAAATCCTATATGGTTTTATTCTATTAAACTAAAAAATGTGATACCTAGACTACATAAAAATATTAAGGACCATCCTTTAGAAATAGTTATAGGAAGCTTAGATGAAGGATTTAGAACTAGTATAAACATAGAGAATCTAGTAGAATTATCTTCTTTTATATCTAAGCTAAAACCTAAATGAGTAGAGGAATCCTTAGTTGATTAATGTTGGATTTTATCCAACAATGGTGATTTAAATTAGTTCAAAACAAATAAAGTATGGGAAATAGATGAAAGACCCTATGACTATCTTTTTGTTGGAATAGAATGGTTATTGAGAAAAAACAAGATAGTCATGGTCTGATCATTAGAAATAAATCTATATTAGTTGAAAAATGTTACAATCATGAAGAATTAAGGGATTACAAAGAGAATTTTTCCACTGTATCTAGATTAGAAGTAATTATAATTATTCTATAATATGCATATTATATTAATTTTAAATTATACCATATGGATGTTAAATCTTCTTTTATAAATGGATTTTTAATGGAGGAAGTTTTGGTTGAATGACCTTCTATTTTTGAAGACCCTCATTTTCAAAATTCTATTTTCAAACATACTAAAGCTCTGTATGAACTTAAACAAGAATTAAGAGCATGGTATAAGATATTAAGTTCTTTTATTTTATCAAATGGTTTTACAGCAGGAAGGGAATATCCTACATTATTTAAGAAAACTTTATCCATATATATATATATATATTAGTATAAATATATATTTATGATGTTATGTTTGGATCAAAAAATAAAAAATAATGTAGTGATTTTTCAAAACATGTCCAAATGGCATTTGAAATGAGTATGATGGGTGTGTTAAACTATTTTCTAGGATTTAAAATTTACCAAAAATTTCGGAAATGTTTTAAACAAAACAAAATACATACTTTATTTAATAAATAAATTTGGACTTGAAAACAATAATACTTATTCAACTCCTATGAGATCCAATATTAAACTTGATATGGTTGAAACTGGGAAACCGATTGATAATAAGTAGTATAGATGAATCATTGGGAGTTTACTTTATCTTTATGAAAGTAGACTTGATATTATGTTTTCAGTATTTCTTTGTGAAATATTTCAATCTAGTAAAAAATAATCTCATTTAAAGACTTCCAAAATAATTTTAATATAATTAAAAAGAATTTTATCTCTTTCTCTTATTTTTATAAAAACTTATAATTTTAATTTAACTTCATATTCAGATGTTGATTTTTTTTATGTAGGCCAGATAGAAAAAGCATATCAGGAACCTATCATTTTTGTGGAAAATTTATAGTGTCTTGTTCAAGTAAGAAATATAACTTTATATCATTATCAACTATTGAAGCATAATATGTTTCATTAAGAAGTTGTTGTGCACAAGTATTGTGAATAAAATATACTCTAATGGATTTTGGATTTAATTTTTATCGTGTTCTAATAAAATATGATAACATAGGTGCTATAAATATTTCAAAAACTCTAATAAAACATTCTATAAAAAGATCACATAGATATGAGGAATTATTTATTAAGAGATCATTCAAAAAATAATGATATCTCTTTTGAATCTTTTTACTTATAAAATCAATGAAAATATATTTTTACTAAATAATTTCCAGTTGATAGATTTTATTTTATCAAATCCAAATTAGGTTTATTTAATTTTGATTGATTTTAATTTTCCTTGTGTAATAGCATAATTTTCTTAATTAAGTAAATATTTTAATTATTTAAGATTTTGAATCACTACTTAAAATTCCAGTCATACCAAATTGTACATGTCATTGATTTTTTTAAATGATTTCTCTATACATCACTATATGGCCCTTCAATTGTCACAAAACAAAATAAAGTGTTTCAGTTCAACATGTGAAACCTTTGAAAACCTCCAAAATATCATATCTTTTCTATCTGAACCCTATAGCCCTAACCCTCAAATCTTACAAACATTTTATGGAATGGTGAAAACCAAGAGAACATAAGGTGCATATTTGAGTAGAATTAAGAATCCAGTGATAAAAAGGAAAGTTTTAAGTGGATGAGAAAAATATTTTTGCTCGCTATTTGAAACAGATATGTTTCTTAAAAAGTTCTTAAACCATCAGGGCTGTGAATTTTTCTAGTAAAATAATAATTGATATTTTATTTGAGAAGGAATTTCCTAATTTTTATGACAGAACCATATTTTATTTTGGTGATAATGAAAACATAGTCACTGTAATTATCAAACAAAAATATTTCTTGATGACCTCCTTGGTAAGGGATGAAGTGTTCAAGTTCCCTTATGAATTCTATGAAAACTTCACTGCCTATTTAGTGGTTATAGATGAAGTAACTCCACTATAAATGCTGAAGTCCTTATTCAGTACTTTTGATGTTGATAAGAAACCAGTGAAGGATTTATAACCTGAAAGAAAATTTCTTATAAATTTTATTCATTTCATCCTCGCATAGCACAATGGTGAGTTTGAGAAAGTTCTATTTCAAGATATTACATTAGTTTATTTTTTTATGATATATAATCATATAAATATGGCATGTTGTATTATGAGATATATGCTTCATGTTCTGAATAAGTCTTTGAATTTTTATCCATTCTAAAGGATATTAACCCTAGTCTTTCTAACATTTTTGTTTTTCAGGATGAAAATATTGTTATTCGTTGTCATAGACTGACAATGTTGAGTGCAAACATATTAAATAAAAGTGGTTTTTATTATAATTCATATTTAATTAAGCTTATACCTAAAAATTCTGAATAAAAATAAGATGAATTCAATCCTGCCTTTACTCAGGGGGGGGGGAGCCATTCAGCCTAGTACTTACTAGTGGATTTGTTTCTGAGACCTCTTCTCATAAACCAATTTCAGTAGAAAAAACAGTTCAAATTGTTGAATCAAGAGATGTTCTTGATTATGATAATATTTCAAAAAATTAAATAAGAGTTAGGGTTATTGTTCAATCTAGAGAGATAAATGTTGGAACCACTTTGTGTATAAGGTTGTATTTGTTGTCAATAGTTGTCAATGCAGATCAAAATGAAGGAGATCATGAAGTACTCCGATGAAGTAGAGGAGTGGTGATTCAGACGATTGTTGTACTGATCGGAAGTTCAAAGAACATGTGTCAAAGGTGATACATTGTTTACAACAATGCAGAATGTGAGGTATAAGCCATCCAAGGATGATCAAAGAAGAATGATGTTTTTGGATGAAGTTCATGCAATTACTCATGATTGCATGAGAACCATGCAAGAGACTTCCTGACGAATTGAATCGGTTTGCATGAAGTACATCATACCGGTTGATGAAGAAGACAATGTGCAATGATTGGACTTCTGAGATAGTCATGAACATCACATTGTCATAGAAGATGACGATGCTAAAGCTGTTCCTTCAAAGACTACATATCACAATAGTGGAGGTTGTGATAAAAGCAGAAGAGTTGTTGAAGTATACAGATCACCAAGATGAAGCGCTATTGAGGTGATCGTCCTTGTCGACAAAGGAATGGATGATCTGGAGGCGGACTAAAAGAGCAGATACAAGGTGGCGCCGTTTTCCAGTGTTTGCCAAATTTTTGGGCCTCAAAATCGGAAAATGAAGACATGGATTGTCTGCAAAAGGAGGTTCGCACAAAAAGGAAGTGGTGCGCGAAATATAAGAGGCTTGCGCGAAATACTCAAGTTAGGCGCGAAAAACAGCGGGATGCGCGAAATAGTTTTTCGCGCAAACAGTGTTTCGAAATCAGAGAGGTGAAAAATGGCAAAGGCATGGGCTGCGCGGAAAATCAGGGATGTGCGCGAAATACTTAAGTTGGGCGCGGAAAACAGCGGGATGTGCGAAAATAGTTTTTCGCGCAAATGATGTTTCAGAATCAGAACGTTGAAAAATGGTAAAGGCATGGGCTGCGCGAAAAACCAGAGCTGTGCGCGGAAAAATGGGAAGGTGCGCGTAATTCAAAGAACTGAGAGACAATTTTACGCGCAAGAAAGAGGGTTTTACGCGCAGGATCAAAAACGTCTATAAATATGAGGTGAACCCCTCTCATTGAGGGAGGCTCGACACTTAGACAAAATCCTGAGCTCCGGCGCGCGGAAAAATTAAGGTACAGAGGGTTGCGCGAAAAAGAAGGTGTTGCGCGAAAAAGGGAAGTTTTGCGCGAAAAAGAAGAGCAGCGCGAAAAGCCTTTTACGCGACAAAAGTTATTTTTACGCGCAAGGTTTGAATTTTACGCGCAAGCCCCCGGGAAGGGTGCGCGGAAAATTTGGGGGTCCCGCAGGCCTTTTGACAGGTGCTTAGCACTCTCAAATCTGCTTTGCGAAGAGAAGAAGAACGATCGTGCAACCAAAATCTGATCTGCACAGAGAGAGAAATATATCGATACACTCAGGTTTCAGAATTGGGAATTGAAGGAAGAGAAGGAGTTTTAGTGCATTCAGGTATTGCACTGAAGTAGAAGATTGATTTCAAAAGAGCATCAACTCAGGACTTCGATGCAAGCAGAGTCTCGTGCTGAGCAGAGGCAAAGACTTCAATGCAAATTTATTGAAGAGACCTTCACGTCTATAAACTGAGTGAGACTTCACCAACGGCAGTGAGCCAGGGGGAGTCAACGGGAGTGACCCGAGGGACGCAGTGAGCTATCCCTGAACAATTGTAAAGGCAGTGAGCCTGGGACAGAGTGTCTGTACCCGAACATTTGTATCCGCAGCTAGTGAAGCATAGTGGATTTAGGTACGACCGGCAACCTGTCGGCGTATACTCCTTGGACGTAGCCCTCAGTGGTGAACCAAGTAAAAATAGCTGTGTCATCTGTCTCTGCATGTGAATGTTTAATTGCTGATCATATCCATCATACAGGTTTAAGTAGTTCCTACCAACGTGGGAACAAGATCCACAACTTTAAGAAGAAAAAGTTGCCACCCTGATTCACCCCTCCCCTCTCAGGGTGTCCCGGGGTCCTACAAGTGGTATCAGAGGGAAAGGTTAACGTATGTTGGATATTCTCCAGTAATTCTATTGAGAAGAGGATTTGAGTTTCTTTCCTAAAGTCAACAATGAAGAGCAGTCTTGATGAAGTTTCTGAGCAGACGTCTGCATCTAGCAAGACCATGACAAACAGGAAAAAGAAAGAGAAAAAGCAGCTGAAGAAGTCCCTCATATCCAAAGAAGATGCAATGTCTTGTTCTCCATGCCATTCAAAAAATGAAGAAACATCAGGCATGGAAAGTATCGAGCAGGTGACTCAGAATTCTTCCAGAGGAAAGGATGACACCCCCTATTCATTCTTTCAAGAAAAACTCAAAACATATCTGCATGATATTCCAGAAGAAAGAGTTGTTATTATCTGTAGCCTATTTCAATCTATGCAGGTTGAGATCACTAGACTTGAAAGGGAAGCGGACAATATGGAAAAGGGGCTGGAAGGAAAAATTATGGAAAGTATGAAACTCACCAAACGGGTGAAAGCCCTTGAAGAAAAAGGTGAAGTCAGCAATACTCTAGAAGAACGGATCCATGCACTTGAAGATGAGCTGAAGAAGAACAATGAAGTCAAGAATTTTTGTCTGGAAGAAACGTCCATTAAATTCAGGGAACTTGACTCTTTGTTACAAAACAAAGTTAAGATGCATGAAGATGAGGTTCAAAGGTTGAAGAAGAATTGTGAAGAGAAGATGATCACGATTGAAGATCAGAAGATCATCCTCAATATTGTGGGTCAAAAATTGGAAGCTCAATTGACCAAGATTGAGAACACACATATTGAGACTTCACAAAAGAATGAAATGAGTGATGCTTGCACTCAATGTTCGTTGGAGGAGTCTAAAGCTGAAATGCCTCCAACATGTGACAAGAAGATTATGAAAACTCTTGATTATCCACATCAAGAATCAGTTGCTGCCGGTACTCAATGCTCAATGGAGGATTCTATTGTCAAAAGACCTCCAACATGTGATAAGAAGATAATGACTTCGCTCATTGATCTATCACAGGCAACTGAGAAAGTGAAGGTACCATCCAGACCATCTTGTACTCATGTTTCTAAACACACTCCGACAATCAGTGCAGGTGGGAAGAAAAGCTCTAAACAAGTATGGATGAGGATAGGTGAGAAGAATAAACCTACCACCATGACTAGGGTGGATAGGAAGAAAAAGGAGGAAGCTTCTTCCTCAAATAGAGCACAAACTATTAAGCAGATGGCCCAACAACTTAATACTGAAGAAACAAAGAAGAAAAGATTTGTGGGCCAATGTTGGTGCTGCAATAGATTTGGGCACTGTGCACTGGATTGTTTTTATAATCCCTTTCATGGAAAAGCACAGGGAAAACCTATATCAAAGGGGAGGAAGCCAGAGAAGAAGAAGCAACATCCGCAGGTCCAGAAGCATCTGTTTACTGCAAACAGATTTGGAATTCTTGATAACATCTGTGATGTGTGCAAAGGCAGCGGTCACAATGCAGGCACATGTCCACATCAACATGCTTTCACTGTTGAAAAGAAAAGAAGACCCTTGATGTCATCAAAGAATGAAGCAGCTACCTTGGGGAGAAATCAAAATAATGTTGTGAACACACACTTCCCCAAGAAGATCTCAAGTAGGGAAGCTGAGAAGACCCAGGATTTTAGATCCATGAAATTGAAGGGTCATTCATCCAAAAGAAACACTAAGTGGGATGAATCTCAGATGAACCCATGTGGAAGATCTAAACTAGCTGCAAAAGTTCCAAATGACATATTGGTCATCTGGCCAGAAGATTTGAAACGAATGAGGAATCTTGAAGATGAAAAGGCCAGGGCTGGTGATAAAGGAAAAGGAAAACTTTCACATGATGAATACACGGTGCTTAGGAGATTGCAAACAAAGAGAAACACTTGTGTCAAAGAAGTTCTGTGTGAGAGATGCAAGAAATCTGGTCACATTGCAAAAGGTTGTCTAACCTTAATACCAGAACAAGAAGCAGTCCTTAAGAGGAGAAAGAATGTATCATTCATGATGGCTGTTAAGCAGAACAATTCTCCACACAAAGCAGAAGCGAATGTGAAAAGAGCCATGCCACACCAACAGATGTCGGAACATATGTTTAAGTGTGTAGGCATGAAGAATAGAGCGAACAAAGGAACTTGGTTGAGAAAAGAACCTCAACCAAGCAAGTCTTCTTGATGAAGCAAGAAAGAACCACCTTATTCCCGTAATCATTTGTGTATTGTATTTGTGCTAATAATGCAGGGAATTGAAGGTGAAGCACGCTCTCAGGGGGAGAACCTGAGAAGTAGTGAATGTTGTCAACTCTTGATAGCCAAGTTGAAGAAGTTTCCATCCTTAGTGGATTCTTCAATTAATATTCAAGGATTATGATGATGAAGGATCACTCTTGATGAAGATGATGAGGAGTGTTTCCCTTGAGGGGGAGAAAAATGAAGAAGCTTCCATAATCACTGTTTCAATCAATATCAACTCCAGGTGGACTCAAAAGCAGTTATTCTGTGAATTTCTTGAAGAACACACCAATGGAGAAGGTATGCCATTTCTCAATCACTATCCCTTGGTTACTTAGATCAAAGATTATTTTACAAAGGGGGAGTAATTGAATTGATCAGTGACATAAAGAGAATGGAAGTGCCCCAAGGTCACTTATCCTGCCAATTGCACTTGAATGTTTTTGATCTATTTACTGAAGTGAGTGCAGGAGTTTCAGGTTGATTATTCTCTATCATAGTTGATCTTCTTCTACCTGGAATTAAAGTGGTAAACCCTTGAAGACAAGATACATGAGTTATCATCTAATGTTGGTATCATGATCTGTGGATAATGGACAGCCTTGTTGACTTAATCAAATCCTCTTGTTTTCTACATCGAGCATTGCTCAAGTAGACTTAGAGTGAAATGATTAATGAAACATTGCTTAAGTGTGGATTGATACCCTCCCTACCATGTGCTTTGTATTTCTTGTCAATAAGGGGGAGAGAAAGTGAAATGCAGAAGATTCTCATTTTGACATTGACGGATTCATTTCAGAAGATGTTTAAGGTATTGACAACAAAATACAAAGGGGGAGATTGTTGGAACCACTTTGTGTATAAGGTTGTATTTGTTGTCAATAGTTGTCAATGCAGATCAAAATGAAGGAGATCATGAAGTACTCCGATGAAGTAGAGGAGTGGTGATTCAGACGATTGTTGTACTGATCGGAAGTTCAAAGAACATGTGTCAAAGGTGATACATTGTTTACAACAATGCAGAATGTGAGGTATAAGCCATCCAAGGATGATCAAAGAAGAATGATGTTTTTGGATGAAGTTCATGCAATTACTCATGATTGCATGAGAACCATGCAAGAGACTTCCTGACGAATTGAATCGGTTTGCATGAAGTACATCATACCGGTTGATGAAGAAGACAATGTGCAATGATTGGACTTCTGAGATAGTCATGAACATCACATTGTCATAGAAGATGACGATGCTAAAGCTGTTCCTTCAAAGACTACATATCACAATAGTGGAGGTTGTGATAAAAGCAGAAGAGTTGTTGAAGTATACAGATCACCAAGATGAAGCGCTATTGAGGTGATCGTCCTTGTCGACAAAGGAATGGATGATCTGGAGGCGGACTAAAAGAGCAGATACAAGGTGGCGCCGTTTTCCAGTGTTTGCCAAATTTTTGGGCCTCAAAATCGGAAAATGAAGACATGGATTGTCTGCAAAAGGAGGTTCGCACAAAAAGGAAGTGGTGCGCGAAATATAAGAGGCTTGCGCGAAATACTCAAGTTAGGCGCGAAAAACAGCGGGATGCGCGAAATAGTTTTTCGCGCAAACAGTGTTTCGAAATCAGAGAGGTGAAAAATGGCAAAGGCATGGGCTGCGCGGAAAATCAGGGATGTGCGCGAAATACTTAAGTTGGGCGCGGAAAACAGCGGGATGTGCGAAAATAGTTTTTCGCGCAAATGATGTTTCAGAATCAGAACGTTGAAAAATGGTAAAGGCATGGGCTGCGCGAAAAACCAGAGCTGTGCGCGGAAAAATGGGAAGGTGCGCGTAATTCAAAGAACTGAGAGACAATTTTACGCGCAAGAAAGAGGGTTTTACGCGCAGGATCAAAAACGTCTATAAATATGAGGTGAACCCCTCTCATTGAGGGAGGCTCGACACTTAGACAAAATCCTGAGCTCCGGCGCGCGGAAAAATTAAGGTACAGAGGGTTGCGCGAAAAAGAAGGTGTTGCGCGAAAAAGGGAAGTTTTGCGCGAAAAAGAAGAGCAGCGCGAAAAGCCTTTTACGCGACAAAAGTTATTTTTACGCGCAAGGTTTGAATTTTACGCGCAAGCCCCCGGGAAGGGTGCGCGGAAAATTTGGGGGTCCCGCAGGCCTTTTGACAGGTGCTTAGCACTCTCAAATCTGCTTTGCGAAGAGAAGAAGAACGATCGTGCAACCAAAATCTGATCTGCACAGAGAGAGAAATATATCGATACACTCAGGTTTCAGAATTGGGAATTGAAGGAAGAGAAGGAGTTTTAGTGCATTCAGGTATTGCACTGAAGTAGAAGATTGATTTCAAAAGAGCATCAACTCAGGACTTCGATGCAAGCAGAGTCTCGTGCTGAGCAGAGGCAAAGACTTCAATGCAAATTTATTGAAGAGACCTTCACGTCTATAAACTGAGTGAGACTTCACCAACGGCAGTGAGCCAGGGGGAGTCAACGGGAGTGACCCGAGGGACGCAGTGAGCTATCCCTGAACAATTGTAAAGGCAGTGAGCCTGGGACAGAGTGTCTGTACCCGAACATTTGTATCCGCAGCTAGTGAAGCATAGTGGATTTAGGTACGACCGGCAACCTGTCGGCGTATACTCCTTGGACGTAGCCCTCAGTGGTGAACCAAGTAAAAATAGCTGTGTCATCTGTCTCTGCATGTGAATGTTTAATTGCTGATCATATCCATCATACAGGTTTAAGTAGTTCCTACCAACGTGGGAACAAGATCCACAACTTTAAGAAGAAAAAGTTGCCACCCTGATTCACCCCTCCCCTCTCAGGGTGTCCCGGGGTCCTACAAGTGGTATCAGAGGGAAAGGTTAACGTATGTTGGATATTCTCCAGTAATTCTATTGAGAAGAGGATTTGAGTTTCTTTCCTAAAGTCAACAATGAAGAGCAGTCTTGATGAAGTTTCTGAGCAGACGTCTGCATCTAGCAAGACCATGACAAACAGGAAAAAGAAAGAGAAAAAGCAGCTGAAGAAGTCCCTCATATCCAAAGAAGATGCAATGTCTTGTTCTCCATGCCATTCAAAAAATGAAGAAACATCAGGCATGGAAAGTATCGAGCAGGTGACTCAGAATTCTTCCAGAGGAAAGGATGACACCCCCTATTCATTCTTTCAAGAAAAACTCAAAACATATCTGCATGATATTCCAGAAGAAAGAGTTGTTATTATCTGTAGCCTATTTCAATCTATGCAGGTTGAGATCACTAGACTTGAAAGGGAAGCGGACAATATGGAAAAGGGGCTGGAAGGAAAAATTATGGAAAGTATGAAACTCACCAAACGGGTGAAAGCCCTTGAAGAAAAAGGTGAAGTCAGCAATACTCTAGAAGAACGGATCCATGCACTTGAAGATGAGCTGAAGAAGAACAATGAAGTCAAGAATTTTTGTCTGGAAGAAACGTCCATTAAATTCAGGGAACTTGACTCTTTGTTACAAAACAAAGTTAAGATGCATGAAGATGAGGTTCAAAGGTTGAAGAAGAATTGTGAAGAGAAGATGATCACGATTGAAGATCAGAAGATCATCCTCAATATTGTGGGTCAAAAATTGGAAGCTCAATTGACCAAGATTGAGAACACACATATTGAGACTTCACAAAAGAATGAAATGAGTGATGCTTGCACTCAATGTTCGTTGGAGGAGTCTAAAGCTGAAATGCCTCCAACATGTGACAAGAAGATTATGAAAACTCTTGATTATCCACATCAAGAATCAGTTGCTGCCGGTACTCAATGCTCAATGGAGGATTCTATTGTCAAAAGACCTCCAACATGTGATAAGAAGATAATGACTTCGCTCATTGATCTATCACAGGCAACTGAGAAAGTGAAGGTACCATCCAGACCATCTTGTACTCATGTTTCTAAACACACTCCGACAATCAGTGCAGGTGGGAAGAAAAGCTCTAAACAAGTATGGATGAGGATAGGTGAGAAGAATAAACCTACCACCATGACTAGGGTGGATAGGAAGAAAAAGGAGGAAGCTTCTTCCTCAAATAGAGCACAAACTATTAAGCAGATGGCCCAACAACTTAATACTGAAGAAACAAAGAAGAAAAGATTTGTGGGCCAATGTTGGTGCTGCAATAGATTTGGGCACTGTGCACTGGATTGTTTTTATAATCCCTTTCATGGAAAAGCACAGGGAAAACCTATATCAAAGGGGAGGAAGCCAGAGAAGAAGAAGCAACATCCGCAGGTCCAGAAGCATCTGTTTACTGCAAACAGATTTGGAATTCTTGATAACATCTGTGATGTGTGCAAAGGCAGCGGTCACAATGCAGGCACATGTCCACATCAACATGCTTTCACTGTTGAAAAGAAAAGAAGACCCTTGATGTCATCAAAGAATGAAGCAGCTACCTTGGGGAGAAATCAAAATAATGTTGTGAACACACACTTCCCCAAGAAGATCTCAAGTAGGGAAGCTGAGAAGACCCAGGATTTTAGATCCATGAAATTGAAGGGTCATTCATCCAAAAGAAACACTAAGTGGGATGAATCTCAGATGAACCCATGTGGAAGATCTAAACTAGCTGCAAAAGTTCCAAATGACATATTGGTCATCTGGCCAGAAGATTTGAAACGAATGAGGAATCTTGAAGATGAAAAGGCCAGGGCTGGTGATAAAGGAAAAGGAAAACTTTCACATGATGAATACACGGTGCTTAGGAGATTGCAAACAAAGAGAAACACTTGTGTCAAAGAAGTTCTGTGTGAGAGATGCAAGAAATCTGGTCACATTGCAAAAGGTTGTCTAACCTTAATACCAGAACAAGAAGCAGTCCTTAAGAGGAGAAAGAATGTATCATTCATGATGGCTGTTAAGCAGAACAATTCTCCACACAAAGCAGAAGTGAATGTGAAAAGAGCCATGCCACACCAACAGATGTCGGAACATATGTTTAAGTGTGTAGGCATGAAGAATAGAGCGAACAAAGGAACTTGGTTGAGAAAAGAACCTCAACCAAGCAAGTCTTCTTGATGAAGCAAGAAAGAACCACCTTATTCCCGTAATCATTTGTGTATTGTATTTGTGCTAATAATGCAGGGAATTGAAGGTGAAGCACGCTCTCAGGGGGAGAACCTGAGAAGTAGTGAATGCTGTCAACTCTTGATAGCCAAGTTGAAGAAGTTTCCATCCTTAGTGGATTCTTCAATTAATATTCAAGGATTATGATGATGAAGGATCACTCTTGATGAAGATGATGAGGAGTGTTTCCCTTGAGCGGGAGAAAAATGAAGAAGCTTCCATAATCACTGTTTCAATCAATATCAACTCCAGGTGGACTCAAAAGCAGTTATTCTGTGAATTTCTTGAAGAACACACCAATGGAGAAGGTATGCCATTTCTCAATCACTATCCCTTGGTTACTTAGATCAAAGATTATTTTACAAAGGGGGAGTAATTGAATTGATCAGTGACATAAAGAGAATGGAAGTGCCCCAAGGTCACTTATCCTGCCAATTGCACTTGAATGTTTTTGATCTATTTACTGAAGTGAGTGCAGGAGTTTCAGGTTGATTATTCTCTATCATAGTTGATCTTCTTCTACCTGGAATTAAAGTGGTAAACCCTTGAAGACAAGATACATGAGTTATCATCTAATGTTGGTATCATGATCTGTGGATAATGGACAGCCTTGTTGACTTAATCAAATCCTCTTGTTTTCTACATCGAGCATTGCTCAAGTAGACTTAGAGTGAAATGATTAATGAAACATTGCTTAAGTGTGGATTGATACCCTCCCTACCATGTGCTTTGTATTTCTTGTCAATAAGGGGGAGAGAAAGTGAAATGCAGAAGATTCTCATTTTGACATTGACGGATTCATTTCAGAAGATGTTTAAGGTATTGACAACAAAATACAAAGGGGGAGATTGTTGGAACCACTTTGTGTATAAGGTTGTATTTGTTGTCAATAGTTGTCAATGCAGATCAAAATGAAGGAGATCATGAAGTACTCCGATGAAGTAGAGGAGTGGTGATTCAGACGATTGTTGTACTGATCGGAAGTTCAAAGAACATGTGTCAAAGGTGATACATTGTTTACAACAATGCAGAATGTGAGGTATAAGCCATCCAAGGATGATCAAAGAAGAATGATGTTTTTGGATGAAGTTCATGCAATTACTCATGATTGCATGAGAACCATGCAAGAGACTTCCTGACGAATTGAATCGGTTTGCATGAAGTACATCATACCGGTTGATGAAGAAGACAATGTGCAATGATTGGACTTCTGAGATAGTCATGAACATCACATTGTCATAGAAGATGACGATGCTAAAGCTGTTCCTTCAAAGACTACATATCACAATAGTGGAGGTTGTGATAAAAGCAGAAGAGTTGTTGAAGTATACAGATCACCAAGATGAAGCGCTATTGAGGTGATCGTCCTTGTCGACAAAGGAATGGATGATCTGGAGGCGGACTAAAAGAGCAGATACAAGGTGGCGCCGTTTTCCAGTGTTTGCCAAATTTTTGGGCCTCAAAATCGGAAAATGAAGACATGGATTGTCTGCAAAAGGAGGTTCGCACAAAAAGGAAGTGGTGCGCGAAATATAAGAGGCTTGCGCGAAATACTCAAGTTAGGCGCGAAAAACAGCGGGATGCGCGAAATAGTTTTTCGCGCAAACAGTGTTTCGAAATCAGAGAGGTGAAAAATGGCAAAGGCATGGGCTGCGCGGAAAATCAGGGATGTGCGCGAAATACTTAAGTTGGGCGCGGAAAACAGCGGGATGTGCGAAAATAGTTTTTCGCGCAAATGATGTTTCAGAATCAGAACGTTGAAAAATGGTAAAGGCATGGGCTGCGCGAAAAACCAGAGCTGTGCGCGGAAAAATGGGAAGGTGCGCGTAATTCAAAGAACTGAGAGACAATTTTACGCGCAAGAAAGAGGGTTTTACGCGCAGGATCAAAAACGTCTATAAATATGAGGTGAACCCCTCTCATTGAGGGAGGCTCGACACTTAGACAAAATCCTGAGCTCCGGCGCGCGGAAAAATTAAGGTACAGAGGGTTGCGCGAAAAAGAAGGTGTTGCGCGAAAAAGGGAAGTTTTGCGCGAAAAAGAAGAGCAGCGCGAAAAGCCTTTTACGCGACAAAAGTTATTTTTACGCGCAAGGTTTGAATTTTACGCGCAAGCCCCCGGGAAGGGTGCGCGGAAAATTTGGGGGTCCCGCAGGCCTTTTGACAGGTGCTTAGCACTCTCAAATCTGCTTTTCGAAGAGAAGAAGAACGATCGTGCAACCAAAATCTGATCTGCACAGAGAGAGAAATATATCGATACACTCAGGTTTCAGAATTGGGAATTGAAGGAAGAGAAGGAGTTTTAGTGCATTCAGGTATTGCACTGAAGTAGAAGATTGATTTCAAAAGAGCATCAACTCAGGACTTCGATGCAAGCAGAGTCTCGTGCTGAGCAGAGGCAAAGACTTCAATGCAAATTTATTGAAGAGACCTTCACGTCTATAAACTGAGTGAGACTTCACCAACGGCAGTGAGCCAGGGGGAGTCAACGGGAGTGACCCGAGGGACGCAGTGAGCTATCCCTGAACAATTGTAAAGGCAGTGAGCCTGGGACAGAGTGTCTGTACCCGAACATTTGTATCCGCAGCTAGTGAAGCATAGTGGATTTAGGTACGACCGGCAACCTGTCGGCGTATACTCCTTGGACGTAGCCCTCAGTGGTGAACCAAGTAAAAATAGCTGTGTCATCTGTCTCTGCATGTGAATGTTTAATTGCTGATCATATCCATCATACAGGTTTAAGTAGTTCCTACCAACGTGGGAACAAGATCCACAACTTTAAGAAGAAAAAGTTGCCACCCTGATTCACCCCTCCCCTCTCAGGGTGTCCCGGGGTCCTACAATAAATACCCCTTAATCTAGTTCAACTCATGTTCATTCTGACCATACTTCTATTCCAGTTTATATTGATAGAGAAATATTATCCTCAGTGGTTACATGATTGATTACTATTATTCAAGGAAATATTAACTAAATAATTCCTAGTGCCACACCTATCATTAAAATTTATTCATTTGGGGAGTCGAATCTGTTGGTTTCATAAATAATAATCAAATAAGAATGTATAAAATCACCACATGTTGAAGGAGTACCTCATTTTTTTAAAAACCAACAAATTGATGATGCTCGATGTGCTAAAGTACAATATGATGGATACTATCTTATCTATAAATATCACAGGAACTCTAAAGTTCTTGAAACTAATAAATATTCAATTAATAGATCTCAAGAGAGCTATTATAAGTTGATTCCTGAAGTAGAATCCATGAATGCTCGGTAAGTTGAGTCTAGAAATGAAATTAATACACTTAATTAGCATACAGTCTCTAAGGATTATTTAAATGAAGGAAATTTTTTGGTTTAATTAGTTTTGAAAATATTTCTAATATAATCTTCTAGATAATCCATGAATAAAGTGTATATACTCTCAATGTTAGAAGGAGTGTATCTGGGAATAAACACACTGACTTTTAGCATTTCTTCAAAGAAATGTGATCTTATCTCTAGAGAAATGATTAAGGATCTTTGAAGAGATATAATAAATTAAGTTAGAAGGTTTCCATTTTTTCCACAAGAATCTCTTGTGTCTATAAATTAGTCTAAAAAGGAGATCACCTCCTTTTTAAAATAAAAGGTTCCATAAGTTCAACATATTATGTCTCAAGTAAAAAAGAATTTCATTTTCATTATCACTGGTTTTAAAATAATGCATGTATATTTTGAAAAAAAACATTGAAGTTTTAGAAAATAAGTTTAAATAGTAGCATCGATTGTTTATTAGAAGTTTAAAGTAAGAATCATTAGAAAAATAATAAGATGAAGAAGTGGAAAATGCATTTGTTGAGCCTCAGGAACATTAAGTGTCTACAAAAGGAAAAAACTGTTTATGTTGATCTCCTAGGTAGTATGTCAGATAATAAGTTTTAAAGTATTGAATAATTTTCTAGTTGGGTGCACTAAGAAGGTAGATATTCAAAATATCTTTAGAAATTTTTCTTAGTGGGTCTGTAATGGTTTAAAAACATTCCAAGTTTACTATAAAAATGAAATGGTGAGAATAATTGATGCTTTTGATGATTCTCTATTTGACATTTGAGGGATATTTCTGATATGAACTCTAATTTTAAATATATGTAAGAACCCAGATCTTCTTTTCAGGTATTTTTTCCTTTTCATGTATTTTTTGAAAAAAGAGGAATTATTGGAAATTTTTTAAGTACACATCGTGCACTCTATGTGTACATGTCGTGTACTCGGTTACCCTAGGTAGCCGGGTGCTGGCCATGTAGTGGCCATGCACATGGTCTTTTGTGGTGACATAGATACCGCTTAATGTGAGGGATAGTGAAGGAAAGTACACACCATGTACTTATAAAGTACACACCGTGTAATTTATTTTTTTCATTCAACACACCAGGGTTGTGTCTTATCGACAGAAATGTATTCTTCTTCTCCAAACTCGACCGAGAGCTTCCGTACGGTGTAGATCTTCCCTGATCCCCAGACCGAGCATCTGTTCTTCTAATCGACCATTGTTTATTGCGTTGGGATCGCCTCAGTAATCTCTTCCTTCTCCTAGATCTTCATCTCCTAATTCTTCCTCTTTCAATAGTTATCTTCGGTTGAACATTTTAGACATTTTTGTAGATCTACCGGGTTCTTGGGAGATTCAAGGCTTGAGTTTCACATATAGCGATATCCCAACACCGAGGTAGGTGGTTTTTTCCTTTCTGTTGAAAGTATTTGAGTAATATGTGCAATTTTTTCCGATACCCTTGAACGGGTTATTGTGTGTTTACCGTTTTAACCCTGTTAATTTTCTTCTATGCTAGTATGCATAAATAGAGGTTAATTGGATGTGAATAGGGTTGTTTTCTATTCTTTGGGTGTGTTTTCCCATGCATGTTCTGTTTATGTCCGTTTGGTCCTGTTTAGCCATTAGGATTCCTTAATGTTTTTCCCATGCTTATTACTATGGGATGGATTGATTATTTGATCTGACATGCTTGATATGTTGTATACTATTTTCCAAGCAGTTCTAGAGGTTTAATTTGGTTGTATTTCATTGCTATTCTCGTTTGACTTACACAGGGCTGTGAGAACCTGGTGTAGTAGACTATAAGAGGAATTGACCATCTGAGCTTCCTCAGAGAGTCTTTGATCATTTGGGAATATAAGGGGAATTAAATGTGAGAGATTCCTCAGAGAGTCTTTAATCACATTGGACTATAAGGGTAATTTACCATGTGATATTCCTCAGAGAGTCTTTATCACTTAAACTATAAGGGGAATTGACTATGAGCGCTTCCTCAGAGAGTCTTTGTTATATCCTCGTAATTTGAACCAGAGGGGTAGACTGTGTGTGCTTCCCAGAGGGTTGCTTGTGTTGCTAGGTAGGACCAGAGGGGAAAGGTTGTGAGTACATCCTAGAGGGTTACCTATTTGTGTTTTCCTGCTTGATTAGATATTTACTTGATATATAAAACCGAATGCTTGAAACTGTTGGATTGGTTACTGCTTAGTACTTCCTTTTTACTGTTGCTTTACTTATTACCTGCCACATATATATTCACTGACTCTTTGGCATAGATCTCATGGTGGTTTCACTACTACAAATATGGCTTTTATCAGTGCTAAAAGTGGCCATTAACAGTGCTAGAAAAAGTGCTATTAATGCCGGTGAAGATAAAGGGGGGGGGTACCCTTTATCAGCGCTCCAAAAAATGCTGATAAAGAACCCTTTTATCAGCGCTAAAAAAAGTGCTGATAAAAGGGGTCTTTTATCAGTGCAAAAATAAAGCGCTGATAAAAGACCCTTTTATCAGCGCCTTTTTTAGCGCTGATAAAAATAAAAATAAATTAAGGAAAATAACAAAATACTACCACTCTTGGGGGGGTTACAGTGCTTGATCCCCCATTTAACAGCGCATTCCACGCACCCTCCAGCTCCTGCACGCACCGCCTACACCCTTTATCAGGGCTAGCCCCTCTAAATCAGCCTTGCGCGCGCGCCCCTGCCTCCACCCAGATTTGATCTCGAGACCTCCCCCCTGCGCACCTAAAGACTTTGCCACTCCCCTATATTGATTTTTTCTCTTATTTATGATATATCTATTTATTTATATATATATATTGTTATATTTATTCATATAGTAATATATATTTATATTAATAAATATATATAGTTATATTAATATATATATATATAGTTATATTAAGATATATATATATATATAGTTATATTAATATATAGTTATATAAATATTCATATATTGTTATTTTAAATAAAATGGATATTAGTTATTATTTAGATAAAGATAATATATTTTATATGTAAATATGTTTAATTATTTATTTAAAAAAAGTTAATTTTTAGGCGTGAATATTTAAAAAATATGTACATATAGTAATATATTTGATTATAAATAGCAGTGAATTATAAAAAATGATAAAATTTCAAAGAAATAATATCAATATCAATGTAATACCTTGGAATAAATTCAGTCCCCACCAAAAAAATCCAATAATACCCCCTTAAACGAGGCTTAAAATCCACAAAATGTTAAAAAATCGGGGTACCCCGACTAAAAACTCGGTTTTGGAGGCCTTCTTGGACTTTTTGGCCTAAAAAACCCTTAAACTAGGTCCCTCTTGGGTCACAACGACGTATAGCTCATCGCATGCTTCGATTTGATATGTGGTAGAGCTCAAACGGACACCCGAATCAAAATTTATGGCCATTTGAAGTTTGAGTTGCGTTTTCAACATATTTTGGATCTTTTTTAAAAAAAAATTAATTTTTTAGTCTTTAAATTTTTATTAAATGACTATTACTCCATAATAATTAGAAAATTATTAATTAAAAAAAATTTAAATTTTTTTATAATCCATTTTTACTAAATATCTTATATATTAAGTATAATAAGTATAAATGTATATTTATACTTATCTAAAATATATTTAAAAATTATATATTATATTTACATCAATATAACAATATTGATATAATTATATATTAATATATTATTTTTAATGTATTTTTTTTTGTAGTCGAACCCTTTATCGGCGCTTTTAAAAAAAGCACTGATAAAGCCCCCCCCCCCTTTATCAGTGCTACTAAAAAAAGCGCTGATAAAGGGGTCCTTTTATCAGCACTTTTTTTAGCGCTGATAAAGCCCCCCCCCTTTATCATCACTTTTTCGTTAGCACTGATAAAGGGGTGGCGCTGCCCTTGCCCAGTTTTGTGGTAGTGTTTCCTACTGGTATTTAGTCTCACAACTTATTTGGGTCATTCTTTTGGGTCTAAACAAATTATATTTTTGCATGTATAGATAAGGTTAAGCACCCTTCTGCATCAGGTACTTGATTTGTTGTGGAGCTGGAGAGCATGGGACCAAGCTATGGCTTGCAATGCTGAGGAGTTATTTATCTTTCTTTCTTTTGAACTTTGGTTTAGTACTATTGTATTCCATCATTGTGATTTGTTTGGTTGTTTTCTTAGACATATGTATCCTGCATCACTCATATATATATATATATATATATGTGCACTCCAGTTTATTATTTCCAGTCTTTCGTTGTTTACTTTTGTAGGGATTATTACTACTTCTGCCATTGTATATTTGTTTCTCTTCCGCTGTGTTACTATGATAATGAGGGCATAGTTTCCCCACTATCACACTCAATGCCCTCACTACTAGTCTTCAGCCTCTGGCGTTAGGGGAAATGTGCTTGTGGCCATGTGACCAACTGGGTACGGGGTGTCTCTAGGCAGCTTCCAGAACTAGGACGTTACAATATACATACTTATACCTCTAAATGAGTAATGGAAATCTTTAACCGTGTTAATTCTTACTTGATATAAAATATTTCCTTTTCCAAACAAGTCTCTTTACCTATACATAAACCATATTCTAAGATATTTTTTTCTCCTATAAATAGATTTTATATGGAGAGAGAACAAAAATATGATCTCAAGATCCAATCCATCTCGGTAAGGATCACTTGAAGTGATCGAGTAGGACTTGGAGCATCTTTACTGACGTTGGTTGATGTTTTTGGAGAAAATGATGATTCTTGTATGCTTACATCATATATACCCTTTGACCAACCACTATCTTTTAAGAAACCACCTCTGAAAATTTGTTTCATTCATCATAATTGATACACTTCCACAATTTATGTTTTTGGTTAAATGTAATTTTTAAAACATTTTATTGTCATTTATAAAACATTTTAATGGAATTTCAAAAACATTTGAATACTTTCATGCTTAGTTTTGAATTTTTTTAATTAACTTATATCTTTCATGTTAAAGTGTTGATGAATATTTTTTTTAGGCTTATACCTTATTTTTAGCATTTATTCACTATTCTTTTCTTATGATTTCTTTTCTTCTTTACTATCACAACATATATTGTATTATTTTATCTAGTTTCTTAATGTTTTTAAAATTTCATTGTTTTATATTTCTTTAGTAAAGATAAATTTATGCCAAATTGTGTTCACATTCTGTATTATTAACTATTTACACTTATTCATGAGAAATATTGATTGTATTCCTTTTTATTGTTGTTATAATATTTTTGGTGTTGCAAAAAGGGGAGGATAAAAAGGAGAATACAAAAATTTTAAAAAATAATTTTTAATAGAATAAAAAGGACAATATAAAACTTAAAAGTGTTATTTTAGGAGGGTGAATACAAAACATATATTTTTTAAAAAATATTTCATAATTTTTTTTTATTTAATGGGTTTTGTGATCATCAAAAGGGGGGATACTATTAGAAAAACTTACATTGTTCTAACATATCTCAGTTTTTATGTGTGTTTTGATTATTCAAAAAATCTATATTTTTATTATAATGAATTTATATTAAGCATTTTCTATAATAGTTTTATCAAATAAATTTATCTTACGCAGACTATGAGTGATTATCTTACACTGTGTAAAATATTCAATATATGAAAATTTATTTTATCTTATGAGAATCAAAGAATACCTTCTGTAAACTAAGAATTAGAAAACTGTATATTGGAATTTTATCTTACTTTGTATGATGATATATTTTGAAGAGAATAGACTAGCTACCACATTGTTTAAATTAAAACATTTAATTTAGAGTTCAACTATTAGAATTAATTAACTTACAAAAATATTACTCATAAAATATTATTTTATAAGCCTCAGAAGAAGTTGTGGAAGTTAAAGAGTCACACTTAAGTAACATATTTATCTAATGATGGAAAATCATCCTATTAAATGTTGAGTTTATTTTATCTTACACACAGTATAATTCAATTATATGTTTTATATTATGAATTCTTTCAGAAATTTATCTTCAGATAATAGTTCTATCAGTTGGATATCATATGAAGATCTAGTTGTTATGCAGAATGATATGATTACTTTAGTAATCTATTGATAATTCATTTCATGCTTTTAAATTGTATCAGATAATTTATTGTCCATTTGATAAAAGTTTTATTTTTATAAGATGTTGTTTTTCTATGAATAGAAAGATCTGAAGAAGGAGAATATTTCTGACTTGGTTGTTGTAGAAGTATTTTCTATATTTGGAAATAATGGATGCATGCCATTAAAATCCTATCTTAGAAACATATTATCAATTCAACTATTATGATTATCTATATTGATTAAGTTAAAAATAAAAAAAGAGATATAAAAGTAATAGTTATCTGATGCATATAGATAGATGAGGTAGATGAAATAGAGACATACAATAATTTGAACACACTTACGAATACTCTGATAATAGTAACAATGAATGATTATACATATACAAGATAAAATAAAAAAACTTGCATGATGTGCTGACAATTTTATCAGTTTCACTAAAGATCGTCCAAAGATATACCTTGAAGTCTATTATATTCTGAGTACATATCTTCAACTACAGTCAGTTACTGGTTTAAAATGTATGCCAAAATAATTCTTAAAAGGTTTATTAAAATTTTTATATTATCATTGTAAGTGAGTGTGTTAAGGTTGTGGATAGGTATTATAAAGGGATAAATTGGTTTAAAGATTTTTGTGCCTTTGTAATAAGTAACACCTTATTGTACTCAGCTGGGAGCCCCTGTAAAAATTGATGTAATAGTGAAAATAACCAAACTCGTGGAGTAGAGAATTAGTGGAGTGGACTAGGGTATTTTTGTTCCCTGAACCACTATAAATATCTTGTGTTAAATATCTTTCTATTAAGATTTCATATTTCTGCTACCTATTTTCATTAAGGAAAGTATTTTAACTCACATACTTAGAAGAGGATGGTTTAAAGTAAAGAAATTTGTAAGAACTCGATTCACCCATACTAATTTTTTATTTAGCCATTTCTCTTGGAAAACACAGGTAAGGCTAGAATCAACACATAAATCAACCTAATATTTATCTCTTATAAGGCTCTCTCGTAAGGATCAAACCACCAAAACTTCACACATTTCATGGTCAAGTACATCATTTGTATTTTCAATTGAGATAAGTCCTAAATGAATATCTTGTAGTATCTTTCTAATCCCTGGGAAGTTTTAGATATCAAAACCATTATCCGGTTACTCATAAAAAATTATCACCTTGAACTTCTTAGGGTCTATTGATATGTTATCCTCTAATATCATGTATCCCAAAAATAAAACCTTATAGATACATCACCAACACTTTGAGAGCTGGGAATAAAGATTATGATTTCTCATTGCACTCAATAAAATATCCAGATATTAACCATGATCCTCCCATATTTGGGATTAAACTAGAATATCCTCAGTGAATACCACTATGAAGGAATATAGATATGGATGAAATATCTGATTCATCAAGGCTATAAATATTTTTGGTACATTCATTAAACCAAATGGAATCACAATATAATTATATAGGACATATATACACTTGAAGGTAGTAAGAGGAGTATCATAAGGCCTCACACATAGTTGATGATTCCCTATTCTCAATTCAATCTTAGATAACCACTTATATCCCCTCAAATAGTTGAATAGATCATTGAAATGAAGATGAGTATACAAGTTCTTAACTATCACCTAGTTCAATATCCAGTAATCTACACATAATCATAATTTAGAATCAACCTTCTCAGTAAACAAAATAAATGCACCCTAATGGGAAATTCTTGGTTATATAAATTTATTTACCTCAAGGTCTTATAGCTAAACATTTATATCTTTAAGATATTCAGGAGCTATCTTGTATAGAGGGATGGATATGGGTTCCATGACTAGTATAATCTAGACCATAAACATTACCTCTATCTCTCGATGGAAATCATGAGAAGTCATCAGGAAATATATCCTATAACTGGTTAATTATAAGAGAAAATAAAATTTCACAAACCTCCTCATTATCCATAAAAACACTAGAAAACTAGTCTTAAATAATCCCTTGCTACTGATGGTCAGTCCCCAGATGGGTTGTCTACAAATCCCACTCCCTGATATAGGTATATCAGTCACCCTCATGATATTTAATGGATTTCCTTCACTAATAATAATTGATTAGTTCTTGATACCAAATCAACCAATATATACCAATGATCAAATAAAAATTACACATCACCAATATTAAGAAATCTCATAGGATCCTAAAAACATTGAACACGATTACACACTCTACACATCCTTCAATACCCTCAAATCACAACCCTAAGGGTATATTAATAGACCCCATCCCATATAGATACTATATCACCATCCCTAAATCCTTATTATGTTAGGTGGGAATAAAAATATTGAATCACTTATCTCAAATAAAGAAGATTCAATGGTCAATTACATTAAGATAATTCCTTAAATGGTTGAAGTCCCCATACATTATTAAAGTGATCTACCCTTTAGCCTCTTCCCCAGCCTCTAGATCGAAGGCTATCATAAAGAGAACCACCATACTTCCTATATTTACTCTAGGAACCATGAACACCCTTATGCCCTGACCTGACATAATAACTCCAACTACTTATCTATGGTAAAGCATATACTCTAGATATAGATTCTTGAGTCTTTCTATCACCATGTCTACGAGATGGATTAAAAAATATCTAAAAAAATCTTTGTAGATGTCCCATATTCCCATAATATTGACACTTTATAAGCTCTCTCTATCACTATTGTCACATATATCCCACTCAACCACAATGTTATCAAGTAGAAGGACTCCTCCCATGCTATAAAGAAGATGATCCATGACTGTCACTGGACTTCCTATCACCACTCAAGTGAAAATCATCAAAACTATATATCAAAATTCCTAAAGATCCACTCCTAGACCCATCATAAGAACCAGACTGACCATAAGACCAATCCTTTCTAGGTTATCTCAATGATAAAGACCTAGTTCATAGCCCCTAAAAATCCATAATTTGAAAAATGGTCACCTAATATCAAATAAAGTGACTTGGTTTATCCTAAAAACTGCAAACCCCAATAGTGTTTACATTCAACAGGGACGGTGAAAACTAAAGAAACATGGTAAAATGGGTTTCCTAGTCCATCACTACCATGATCTATTAAACTAGATGTTTATACTCTCGACTCTTTTATATAACACACCATATTTTAAGACACATTTTATTTAACTACATGTCTATTATTCTTAAATATTTTTTTCAATTATTTCAAAATAATTTAAATAGAGTAGGAAATAACTCATATACTATATGAATCAAACTAAAAAATATATTTATTCATAATGGAAAATTACAAAAAAAAGTATAGGAAACCATGTATTATCATCATCATGTAAATATTTATTAAAATAGAAATGAAATAGTACATACACAACCCACAGTGGTAGGCCGGGAGAAAAAAAGACTATGGGGGTCTAAAATAATGTAGACTAAGGTAATCCTCTCTAATGATGTTAGTACCCATTGGTTTCAGGATATGAAGCTTATGAAAAATAAACTCTCTGGGCCTGGAGTGTCAAGTGTGGACAGATAGTCTACTACCTTATTACCCTCCCGCCAAGTGTGGATCACTTTGGTATTGTTGTCAAGGATACCATGACATTTTCTGATGATATAATCAATTGACCATGGGATTACTCTGAGTCCATGAAAAGCATTTTATAATAATAGTGAATTTGTTTTAGCTTCCACAAGAACCAAAATCATCTCCCTACACACAGTAAGACCTTCCAGCATGGTCATGGCCTCTACTAGTAGAGAAGTACCTCGGCCCAGCTAGATAGAAAATTCTAGGATAACCAAACCATTGTCGTCACAAATGACTCAACCACCATGCATAACTCCTGAGACACAAGATCCATCTATGTTGAGCTTGAAGCCCCTAAGGAGGAGGGTTCCAATAGACCCATTTAAAAGTATTATTATTGATGTCAAAAGGAGGATCCTAAAAGGAAAGTTTAAACTGTAACAGCGTTGGTGCCTCCCTCCGGGTGATAAGAACCCTGACCATATCAATCAGTAGATTTTTAATTCTAATGATGATTGAGCACTGGGATGAGCCCCACACCCCCCCCCCCTTATAAAACCACTTATTCTTCACCTTCCACAAACGCCAACAGCCTGCATGAAACACTAAGGTGTGTGCCCTTCTCTATGAGCCCTCCTCACCTAAGCCATGGAACTAATTATCAAGAAAGGTTTTCTTGGTCATGGATGGAATGGAGACGACTATGAACACACCAAAAAACTTCCAAACCTATATCACCCATTAAATCTCAAAGAAAAAGTGACCTGAGATTTCCTCCTTATGCCTCTTATAGCAAGAACACTTGGAAGACATACTAACACTACAACACTTAATGTTCTTTTTAGTGGGGACTAATTTGCTATGGATTCTCTATGTTAGAAATATGTATTTCATAGGGATAATCTTGGACCATAGAACATCATTCCACTCATCATCGAGGGCCTTCATGGTCCAAAACTAATGGTAGTTCTTGGTTGTGAAAGATTCTGAAGGAGACTGGGTAAACACACATATTTTTGGATATGAGTTCAAATTAAAGAGAATGAACTTTTCCAACTAGTCCCTACCTAGAATAGCATATATGAAAGCCAGATAGAGTCTGGCATCCCTAAATGAAACCATGTATTACATACCATTTATTATTACATACCAAGGATGATTACATCCCTTATATGCTGATAAATGAAAATTTTAAAATGGATATAAAAGAATAATATCTTTATAACTAAGAAATCCCAAGAATCATATTCACCCTTGAGAATCATCATTAGTATAATTAAACCTAAAATGAAAAAAAACTTCATTAAAGGAGAAATCATATTGAAAAAATAAAAATTAATACTTTAAGAATGAGAAGTGTGATTTGAAATTTAAAATTCAATGAATTTAGAGGACATTGTGGCGGTAATATAGTTGTTGTATAGCTATTATAAAGGGGTATATAGTCATTGGTTATACTACCAATAAACATCTTACCAGTTCATAATTATCAGTATATAAATTATATAAGTAAATTCTATTTTTAATATATATATATATATATTATAAATAACTTATTTGAAATAAATAATTGAGAAATAGAATAAAAATAAACAACTTTATTTTTGAAAATTTCATTAATTCTAAAGAAACAGTTTTAATGAATTACATATTTCTGTTAAAATTATTACTTTTAAAAAAAATATCAATAAAATAAATAGAAAAAATCATAGGAATTATTAATAAAATATATTAATAATATTCAATAAATAATTAACTATAAGTAATTCTAGTTTAATTATTCATGTCTAACAAAACAATTTTTTCTAAATAAAATATTTTCATTATACAATATTTTTTTTATTTAAAAGATAAATTAATCATATTTAGAGTATGAAATTTAATGAAAGGTATTTTTTATATATATAATAAAATAAAAAAAACATCTATATATTCGATATTAATTGGTTATATATAATGATAATATCACTTAATGTTAAAAATATATATTTTTGAAATATTTTTTAGGTGATATATATTTTTATCTTAATAAATTAAAATGATGAATTTTAAATGATAAATCTAGTGTGATGTCTCAATGTATAAATAAATATATTAACACTCATTTATTGATTAATTTATATGAGATAAGTTTAATAACACTTGATGTTTGAAAAGTTATTTATATTAAAATTGTTTTTATCTATATATTATAATTTTTCTAAAAGTTAAATGTATTATATTTAGAAATTCATAAAAATTATCACGGTAAAAATTAAGTAACCATGGTAAAGGTAAAATGAGTAAAATGGTTTTAAAAAATTAGTAGACTTAAAATATCTATAGAATTATCTCTAAATTTGGTGGATTAGTTAATAAATGATCCATATACGTTATTTTCAACTTTTTATCTACTTTTCAAGATAAAATTACAACCTTACACCAAAAAGAATGATTATTTTCATAAATTACACTAAAAAATCACCTTTAAAAGGATCCATCCTCTACCCCTACAAAAACACTATTTTTCTTAAAATATATCTTGAATCTCTACACATTTGTAATCTACTATATTCTTATTAGATTTTTTGTGGCCTCTTATCCCAATAAAGAATCATAAATCCTTTATTTTGAAGGAACTCATTTTAAGAAGGAGAGAATCCCTCAAAGTACCTAGTACTTTACCATAGTTTTCAATTAACTTCTCATCTCCAATATTTATAGATCTCATTGTTCCCTATAATGATGTTATTATAATGTAATTATTCTTTTGAGAAAATGATATTAATATTATATAACTTTATAATCATGCTCATTCATTAGTATAAAATGTTCTTGTTTGGGTCGGTTCAACCACCTATATGAATAATTTTATACTATCTTCACTATTTCAAACATGAATGGGTATTAAGAAATTAATATTTGTAATATATGATATTAAATATTAATTTATGTTATGAATATGTTTCTTTAAGTTTGAAACAAAGAAAATGAATGATATTTATAAAGTAACTTGTTATTATCGATAAATTACCTGAAACATATTTCTCATGGATTTCACAGTCATGAAACATAACCATACCTCACATAAAATGAAAATAGTACTATATAAAACATTTTAACATAGTTATTACTATACATTTAAAAATCTAATAACCATGAACTTGGTATCAATGAATGATAATTAACCTCTCTAATATAAAACTTGTATGAAATAATCAAAATTACTAACATCTGATAATGAAAAAAACAAAAAAAAACAATATATGTGTAATTAATGAAAATAATTGGAGATAAAAAAAGTTAATATATATTAATAAGGTTCTTAAATAAATTATTAATATTTTTTTGTTTATTATATAGAAGGTTAAAGTTCTTTCATTGAATCTGGGAGTAAAGGTAAGGGTTTTCTTCACAATTTCCCTTTATTGAGGCATGTTTCATATTATGTGGAAAGTTTTACTTTATAGTGTGATAGTAACCCATTGAATTATATTATAATTATTAAAGTTTTATTCATTAGATTTATAAGTATATTCTATGATAACTAATTATTTTTTTGATCTATTTATTACCAAATTTTTAAGTCATTTATTAACTTAATTTCCTTTCATTGAGTTATAATCATTTTTAAATATTTATATATTATTGTGTGTCACATACTAACATATATTTCAAGTATTAATATCCTTTTATTTTTACCTTATCCTTTTTTGTGATTTTCTTGGGTTATCCTTGGTAAAATTTTGGAGAATTAAGGTTTTCTAGGCTTGTACAAGGTTAGGTAAAAACATGTAGGTCATACCAGGAAACCATGAAACCTTTTTTGGAGTTCAAGATGAAGGAACATGGTCAATCCAAACTATAAGGACTTATTCTAAAATAATTCAACATAAAAAAGAGGAATTTTTTATTGTTGGGGCATGGATTATCGGACTATGGAAGTTCTCTAATATCCTAGAAAGGGGTGGACAGTTGGTGTGCGGTTTTCCAACCTGTGTAGCCAAACAATACAACATTGATTAACTAATATGATTTTTTTTTAAAACCTAAAATACCTCTTATTAGCTTTATTTTTCTATTATTTTATTAGTTTATCAACCTAGGAGACTCTTCATTGATATTTTTTAGATTCTTTGCCTCCTAGTTATCGATTTGTATGGATCATTGAGTTTTAGATATAAATTTTTAAAGTTATGACACTATTATTAGTTTTTATTATAGATATAATATTTTATCCTTGAAAAAAACCTTATATTGGGACTATTGATGCTATATCTAAGGGTTTGGACATGATCTATTTGGGTTTCTTATTGATCATTCATGGAATTGGGAATTATTATTCAGATCTTCATTTATCATTGTGAATTATTTGATAATCATTATGGTAAGTTATTATGTTAATTTTATTTCTTTAATAAATTTAATAATTTTAGATCCTTAATTGGTAATTTATGATTTAGGATTCTCTCTCATTTCCTATATCTATCTTCTCTTTGGATGTGTAGATATTGTGGATTTATTAGAATACCAAGTGTTTGAGGTGGATGGTTTCATCTAATGTAATTTTTTAGGAACTAAACATGATTTCTCATTTATAAACATTATTTATAGACTATTAATGTCATGATATCTTATTTTTTTAAATAAATGTGTGGTGTTTTTTGATATGAAATTTTTTCCCCATTGTATTTGATAAAGAAAGTTTTATTTCAATGCATTGTTAAATTTTTTATGAAAAGTGAATTTCAAATCATGGTTTTAGTTTTAAAAAAGGAATCTAGATTGATTAGTGACATGTGATAATCCCTTTGGAAATGATTTAAAATGTTCAAAACAATAGATCCTAGGGTACTTAAGAGGGGGTCATGTAGGTACTTGTTTTCATGATTTATACGATGGGGGAATCACACATCATGGTATTACTCTGCTCCTTTAGTCATTGTGTTAGGGATTGGTTTACTTAAAATAATTAGTGGGAATCATACACAAAGGTATTAATATACTCCCCTGGTTATTGTTTCACGGACATGATTAGTGCACATTGGTCATGATTAATCATTGTATGAGAAATCTAGCCAGCCTGGACCTATGTTATTTTAAGGGTACTTTTCATTATTCTTTTCTTTTATTTGGATTTAATATTCCTTATTTGAAAATCATAAATGGATAGTTTTAAAATTATTTTAAAACTATTTATAAATATTTTTTTATAAACTATTGAAAAGGGTGAATTTCTATGTTTTTGGTTTATTTTAAAAAATTGTATATCATGCATTTTTTATTTTAAAATTAGAATATTTTGACTGTTTAACAAATATTTCTTATGGAAAAATTTGTGGGATCCATCTGGTCTTTATGTTATCACACCCTGCACATACCCTTAGGTGTGTGTAAACCTTGTTTTATATAATGTAGGAATGGGAGATTCATTGAAATGAGATAACAGGATTCTTATTTTAGTAGGCTTGGGTAACTAGTGGTGAGCTAGTGGGGTGTTTCCCACTTGGAACATGGATATAGTGGTAATTATCCTTTATACTTTGGGTATTATTGGATCATATACTTTTCTTTTGATTATTTTGGATTTTTTGTATCTCTACCACTATCTGAAAATGTGTATAGAATATTCTCAGGTTATTTATTTCTTTATATATACGTCATATTGATTGTTCTATATGGTTAGAATAAATCATTCACAAAGGTTGTTCTTGTTTCCCATGTTCTTTTCACCAACTCAAAGGTATGGGTAATACACTTCTAGTCTTGTTGTAGATTGGTTTGTAACCTAGATTTATGGGTTCCCTAGGTAATTTCATAAAAATTGGTCTCAAATGAATAATTATGGTCAATTTTTATTTTCTTGGGATGTTCGGTAGATAATATATATGGTTTTAGGGACTTAAAGGGTAGTTTATGAGTTAGTGTTTGGACAGTTCTCATCATAATGAGCCTTAAGATACAAAGGTATTTTAGGAAGTGTGCTTATTGTATGGAGTTTTGACTTTATTTCATTTATTTGATTGCATTATCTTAATTCTAACAGCAATTTATTCTTTTTTCTAGTGGTGTCTTTTCATTCCTTGATGTAGTACCATGCCTCCTTGAAGAATTCCTCATGTTCACCTAGAGGGAATTGTGGATGATGATCTATGATAAAACCCTTCAATTGATCATAACCTTTTTGAGATTATAGTATAATTAGTTCACATAATCGAAAAAAATATACCTCTTGCTAAAACTCGAGCTAGGGAATCACAATCAATAGCAACATGAGACAAATATCTAGCTTAGAAATTTCTCTTCCAAAAACCTATGTCCTTTGATGGGACAAATAACACTCTAAAATTAGAGAACTTGTTAGATAAAATTGATCATATCTTTGACTTATTGGATAATTCTAAATCTAATTAGGTTAAGTGTGTTACATTCAATTATGAGTGACCAAGAAAAGTTGATGGGACACAGTGGTCCATGTGAAGAAACATGAGGGATTGGATTAGAAAGACTTTAAGGATATATTCTTTAATCATCTCTAACTGGAATCCATGATTATAATAAACTCTATGGAGTTTATCTCTATTTAGTATGATGATCTCTTAGTGATATAATATGATAATAATTTTATTAAATTGGTCATTTTTTCACCCAATTTTGTGAAAAAATTACAAGCTAAAGTCTCAAAGATTCCAGATGGGTTTGTGATCAGAAATTCATTCTTTGGACTTCAGTCAAAAATTTTCATCTGCACAGATATTTTAATAGAAAATTGATTTAATAAATGGATTTAGTGGGAAATTTGGGTCTAGTTGGAATTCCACCTCTACCTAGTGGATACTTTATTGGATAATATGGAAAGAAGGGAAGTTTAATGAGACTTATAGAGTTATAGGCGGTAGCTCTCAGTAGTAGGCTTCTCCCGCACCATTGGTAGTAGATGTAAGTGTTCTATTGAATTTACATTAGTACATAAATAGATGTCACACTAATAATTATTGTTTTTTACCTACAAATAACTACAGTTCTTGCATCTATCAAGGTCATTTTCAAAGGTTCTTTCAGGCTCTGTCTTTACCTCATTATAGATCTGGTTCATTATATTCAAAGGGAACTACTGCATAGATGAAATCATAATTGAGTGAAAATTAAGAATAAATATATTTTCTCCATATTTATGAATTTTTTGATTATTTAATGGGTGAAAAGAAGTTCTTAAATATTTACTTCTAGTCTAGTTTTTATAATCTCGGAGTAAAGCATTTGGATATCCCAAAGACCACTTTTAGGAGTATGTATATCCACATTTAATATCTTGTAATGTCATTTTTCTTGACTAATGATCCTTCTATTTTTATGGATTTGATGAACTAGATATTCCACTAGTATCTTGACACCTCTTTTGTAGTATTTGTGGTTGATATCTTGGTTTATTCATAATTTGAGGAGGAGCATAAGCATTATTTGAAAAAAAAATGGGATCCTTGAGGAATCATTGTATTTATTCTAAGTTATTGAAATGTGACTTATGGATTTGGGAAGTGAAGTTCTTAGTACATGTGGTATCATAGCATGGAATCTTAGTTAATCTCAAGAAGGTGAAGGTATCATTTGAGGATCTATTTAATGTCTTTGAGATACAAAGCTTTTGGGTTTACCTGGTTATTATTAGTAGTTCATGAAAGAATTATCAAAACAAGAATTATCATTAATAGCTCTTACTAAGAAATGGGTGAAATTTTTATGGGACAAAAAATTCCATACCTTATTTAATGAATTCAAACAACTTAAAAACTCATCTCCAATAATGATTTTACTAAAATATTCTCAGGTTTATGTGTTGTATTTTGATTCTTTGTGTTCAGTTCTGGGTTGTGTACTTTTGTAGGTAGACCGTATAAAAGCATTGGGCTCTCATAATATTTAGCCAAATGAAAAGAACAATCGCACTCAAGATCTTGAACTCACTGTAGCTATGAACTCTATTAATTTTTTGTGACACTACCTTTCTTGGGATATATTCACTATATATTCTAATAATAAGATTTTGGGATACATGTTTCATAGAAAGACTTGAATCCAGGATAGAGGTGATGGTGGGGTACCTTTATACATTTGACTTTAACATCTCTTAAACCCTTATAAATGGGGTTGTTTTTATTGACTCCCTTAGTGGGAAATTACACTCTCATGTTATATTGGAATTTTAAGAGGAATTGAATCTCATGGGCTCTATACATAGATGCACCTAGAAGTTAGGGAGGATGAGACAGGTTTGATTCTTTTAAGTGGTCATTTGACACCATCTCTCCTCAAGTTTATTTTTTTGGAGCTGTGGGATTATGAATTTAGGAAAATATGAGGATATTTATATGGTGAGTTCACTATTTTTGACTAGTATTTACCTTCTTAAGGGCTTCTTTGATTCAATATTTAGTCCATCAACTCATGGACTATTAGGAAGGGCATGAAATGGTATTTTCATAGTTTCACATCTTCACGACCCATCCTAAAGGGTACCGTGATGTGAATACCCCAAGACCACCTTTGATGGACTAGGGTCTAGAGACTATCACCAACCATAGAGTACAACATTAGGAAACTAGAAAGAAAATAGGGTAAGAATAAAATCCCACTAAAAGAAAGAGTCTATAAAAGTGAATACACAAGTTCCAAAAGATCATATATAGAAAACCCTACCTGACAGGAACGGTGTTGGACAACTGTTATAAGACATAGGATCACACATCTACTGTCTAGTCTCTGTAAGCACCACTTGGTCCTAGTATACCCAGGACTCCATCAAAGCATCAATCGTTAGCACAAGACACAACACGTGCGGGGAAAGCCCATGTAGGGGTGAGTATAGCAATACCCAGTAGGACACCCCAAAACCAAAAGGGAAATATAATACCTAGAAAATTAAAAATTAATTCCACAAAGTACAACCACAAAGAAATACCACTAAGGAATACCATGAAGTAACACCACTAAGAAACACCACAAAGGAACACCACTAAGTAACATCATGAAGAAACACCACTAAGTAACACCATGAAGGAACACCATTAAGGAACACTACTAAATAATACCATGAAGAAACACCACTAAGGAACACCATGAAATAACACCACAAAGGATCACCATGAAGGATCACAACTAAAGAATACCTTGAAGGAACACCACAAAGGAACACCACTAAGAAACACCATGAAGAATTACCACTAAGGAATACCAAGAAGGAACACAACTAAAGAAATACTCTGAAGGTCAGGAGTCAGGCCTGTCGCCTGCTCCTATTAAATTAAAACCATAAAAAGTAAGGTACAAAGAAGAAGATTACAGAGGAGACTTACACAAGAGAGTATAAGTCACCCCATCCTGATCAGCTTGAGCAAGACAATTACAATAATCAGGCAGAACAAAAGACCAACTCGAACTGACCTCCATGATGGCTCTCTTTGAGAGGATATCTGCAACTTGGTTAGCCTCCCGATAAACATGAGTGATTTCTAGAGAAATCCTTTCCATAAGCCAAAGACAATCCCCCCATTTAGGTAGCATCTTCCAAGGGACATTCTTTGATCGATCTTTAATAATTTGAACTGCAATAGACGAGTCTGACTCAACCCATAAATCAGTCCACCCATAACGGACAGCATACCTGACTGCCTTGATCACCGCCCACAGCTCTGCTTCAATGGCATATCCATTCCCAATATAATGGAAGAAACAGCCCTTCACAAAACCGCGGTACGTGCGAAAAACCCCACCACATCCAGAAGGTCCTGGTGCTCCAGAGGCCGCTCCATCAACATTAACCTTCAGCCAGCGGGGGATGGGTGGTATCCATCTAACATGCCTCATCATCAGTGGCTTTTTCATCCGACCATTTACACTAAGAGAACGCAGCAAAATTAAGTCTGAAACATCAATTTTCATGGGGCCAGTCTACACTTTAGAGGCATTCAAAAATGTCCGGTGCAAAAATAAAACTCCAGCATGAAAGGAAGGGACGACATTTTGAAAAATTAAATCATTCCGTGCCTTCCAAATGAAGGAAATCACCCCGGCCGCAGCAGCAAGCAGTAGGGAAAACACCTGCTTGCTGCAATCAATATCGCATATAGATTTCAGCAACCCATAAACCGAACTGCAGTTCAATGAGCAGCAGAAAATATGCTGTAAATATGTCCAGAATCTTCCAGAAAACCTGCAAGAGACAAAAATATGTGCAATGGATTCATCCGCTTCAAGACAGAACATGCAGGCCGAAGCCAGGTGCATCCCAATACGCTGCAAACGGATCTGCAGTGGAATTCTTTGCTTCCATATTTTCAAGATTAAAACATAATGAGCAGGGGGAATAAATTTAGTATAAAAGACAGTCACCCATCGTGGGGGATTCCCAGAAATACCGCACAACCCTCTATAAAACTCCCTTGTGGTGAATCGTCCAAGAAGGTTAGGCGTCCAGACCAAAACATCAATGTCATTGAAAGAATATCTTGAGATTTCAGTCTGGACAGCCCTGGGTAGCATACCATTTATCTCTGGGTTCTCATTGAGATCAGAGATAGTTACAAGTTTCATTGAGTCTGGAATATCAACATCATCAGCAATGGGCCGAGAAAGCCAAGGTGTAGTCCAAAAATTCAGATTTGATTGCTTGGAGACCATCCATTTAGAGCAGGCCATAATATCAAAGTACGCCTTTTTCAGAGCAGGCCAAACAGACGAGCTAATGTATCTGGAGTACCCTGCATGAAGTTTCTCCACGAATCTGCGACTGAGAAAATCAAGAGAGGGATCAGAAGTAGAGAGTAGCTTCCATATGAAATTCGTAATCAAAGTGTCATTGAATAATCTGATATCCTTAATTCCCAAACCACCCATACTAATAGGTTTGATACAATCCTTCCAGGCCACAATAACAAGTTTCCTTTCATGCATTGATCCAGTCCATATGAAGTTTCTGATCCTACCATTTAGATCTTTAATGAGAGCCCTGGGCTATCTATATAACGAAAAGGAGTACACAAACATTGACGTAATTACTGAGTTGACCAAACACACTCTCCCAGCTTGGGACAAGCATTTCCCCTTCCATCTTGCAAGCTGATTGGTGATTCTCAAAGCAATACTATCAAAATGACATATTTTTATTCTGCCCCAGAAAAGTGGTACCCCAAGATAATTAAAGGGTAGGGAGCCCCTTTTCACCCCAATCTCATGAGAAATTCTGATTTTCCTTGAAGTTGAGAGCCCTTCACCAAAGATTACAGAGGATTTTCCCCAACTAATCACCTGTCCCGCGACCTCCTCATAGTGTGCAAAGATGCCCTTAATACAAGATATAGTGCCTTTATCAGCTCTCCCAAAAAGCAAAATATCATCAGCATAGAAAAGGTGGGAAGGGGCATAAAGATCTCTCCCCACTCGCATCCTCTGATACCACCCAAAATTGGCCAAATCAGTGAGGCACCAACTTAGATAATCTTCAGCAATGGAAAAAAGCAAACTAGAGAGAGGGTCACCCTGCCGTACACCTCTGGAGCACTTAAAGAAACCCCGAGGGGACCCGTTTATCAGAATTGACAACCTCACACTCCCCAGAATGGAGCCAAGCAACCCAATAAATTTCTAAGAAAAGCCATGCATTTGTAGAATAGTGAACAGGAAGCTCCATCTAATGGTGTCAAAGGCCTTCGAAATGTCAATCTTCACTGCCATATTTCCATCCTTTACTTTCCTCTTCATGACGTTAACACATTCAGAAGCAGTATAAAGACAGTTTTGTATATTTCTCCCTGAAATAAACCCAAACTGATTGCAAGATATGAGGTCCTTGGCAATCTCACCAAGCCTTTTAACAATAATCTTACTAATTAACTTTGGCACTGTATTGCTAATGGAAACAGGTCTAAAGTCTCTGATGTCAAGGGCATTCTACTTCTTAGCAATCAAAGCCACAAAATTAGAATTCATTCCAAAGGGAAGATATGAGGATCTGAAAAATTCTCTCACCGCATTCACAACATCCACACTGATGATATCCCAATATAGCATGAAGAATTTGTTGGTAAACCCATCAGGGCCTGCCACACTATCAATGTTCAGGGAAAACAAGGCATCATGTATCTCTTTCACACTGGGGATATCAACAAGTTTCTTGTTCTGCTCATCTCCAATCGAAGGTTCAAAGCACCTAATAATCTTGTCCGAAGTATCATTCCAAGAATCTGAATACAGGTTCTCAAAGTAGAGAATCACAGCCTCTGAAATATCATTCTCTGATTCAAACAAGTTTCCATCAATGGTGACAGCATTTAGACTTCTCCTGATTCTTTTTTCTCTATTCATGCAGTGAAACATTTTATAGTTTTTGTCCCCTTCCTTCAGCCATCTCAGATTAAATTGGTTCTGAGTTAAATTACTTTTGAGGGCCAGCAATCTGTCCAGGTTAGCAGCAGCCTGAATTTCATCCCCAGGGGGTAAATTCTGGTCCATATTACTTTGTTGGCAGAGTGATAGAGCATCCTCAGCCTCTCTTATTTCATTGTCCAATGAGGAGAACGAATCCTCGCTCCATTGCTTCAGTCTTGCTTTAACAGCCTTTAACTTACAAGAGAGAATATGAGAGGGACCGCCTGGGTAAGTGACGTCCCAGGCACTAGTTACAATTTCCCTGCAACCTGGAATAACCATCCATCCATTATTAAACTTAAAAGGAAGATGAGCTGACCTTACCTTGTTGAAACAGACATCCATGATAATTGGATTATGATCAGAGTGCAGTCTCGAGAGAGTTCTCCCAGAAATATCAATCAATATATTCCTCTCATCAACATGAACAAAACATCTGTCAAGTCTGCTTGACTGCCTCCCATGAATAGTGTGTCTGCTCCAGGTGAAATCAGCCCCAGAGATAACAACCTCAGTGAGTCGACACCTATCAATGCAACAGATCAAATCAGAGGCCGCAATACGACAAAAGTTTTCACCTGTTTTCTCCTCAGGTCTCAAAACGGTGTTGAAGTCACCAAGGACCACCCAGTTGTTGACCACAGTCTCAGAAAAATTAGTAAGAGTCATCCATAAATCCCTTCTCCTAGTGTACAAGTTAGAAGCATAAACAAATGTCACAATAAGAGGATCATTAGCAATAGTGCAATCAGCTATAACTGATTGCAAATCAGCAATAACAGACCTAACATTGACACTGTCATGCTTTAAAACCCATAGAGATTCAGTGCTGGCCTCAGAATGGTTTTTTGCAACAAAAGAGTAACCCATCGACCCCCATTTGAAAGAATTCCAGCTTTCAAATTTCAATCTTGGTTCAGCAATTCCAAATAACAAAGGTCTGTTGGTCATAAGAAAATGCCTAAGGGATCTGACCGTGGGAGTGTTCCCAATCCCTTGGCAATTCCCAAAAAAATATTCATTTATGTGACCGGAGCCTAGTGCTAGGCCCCTCATATTTTTGAGACATTTCTGTATGAGGATTATTGGACTTTTGTCCTGCTGGAAGTTCTGCCCCCTTCCCACCAGACTCCGAGTCTTCATCCTCATCACCGTCCCTCATCTCATCAAGTGGAAAGAATCTATTACCTGAGTCAACAGGGCCAGAAAGAAGACTAGCAGGCAGCACCCTTTTTGTTGTCCTGCTTGCTGGAACATGTAGAAATTCCATAGAGGGGTCAGGCGGGTTCTCAGTCCGACCACCCAGAGCAAGAAGCCCTCCCTCCGCTGTATCACAGTAATCAACAGGGGAAAAGACAACCAAATTGCCCTCAATCTCAGGGGCCACAGCCACCTCCCCAGGACTATCACAAGCAGCAATTTCAGCAGTGGGGATGCTAGAATCATAAGTAGGGTGTGCTGCCACCTCCTTACCAGAATTTATATCCAATTCATGCCCATCCACCTCCCTCGCACTGTCATCAATAGAAAATTCAGTAATGGGGATGCCTAAATCAGAAGCAGGTTCAGCTTCAATAGGTGCGCCACCAGAGGGCAATGCAGTGGGTTGCAAGGTGTCCACCTGATCATTTGCTGCTGCAACTCCCTTACCAGAGTCAACATCGAGCTCATGCTCAGCCATGGGTTTCTCTCCCAATTTCTTAAATGCAGAAGCACTGGTCATCTTATCCTTACCATTTCTTTGCCTACAATGTTCCTCATCATGCCCCTTAGCCTTACAGAAGGAGCACGATTTGTTCCTGTTACATTTAGACATATAATGCCCAAAAAAATGACAATTGAGGCAGAATTTCGGTTTCCTTTCATATAAGATACCTAAGGAGATGGTGTCGTCCTGAGTGGTCAACACTACCTCCTCAATCTAGGTCGCAGCCATGTCCACTTCAACAAGAATTCGGGCATAATGCCCGAATGAAGGGTTCTCTGTGTGCCGATCCATCCTGATGGGGTTTCCAACGGATGATTCAATATCCCAAAGGATTTGAGGATGCCAATAGAACCAGTTCAGATTGCATATCTGAATCCAGACCTGTGCAAATGTATTTTTTACCGCATTGGGATCAAAATTTCGATCCCACTCATGGATGCGGAGAAATCCAGGCCGTATAGGAACTGAACCAAAACTCCATGCTCGTCGTTTGCTCTCATCCGACGGGAAGATAATGTGGTAGAATCCACGACCCATTGCAGTCATTTTCCATGTTTCAAAGCCCCAAATCTCTGCAATCCTTGCCTTTAGATCACTGAATTTCCATGGTTTTACCCCCTTCGGGACCACCACTCTCGCAATAATCGAGAATTTGAACAAATTCGTTCTCTCCTCAATTGCATTTTGATTTGCAGAGACGTGCGCAATGCACCCTTTTCTGATAATCCTTCTGGAGGATGCAGCTTCACATTCAAGGAAGAAAGAAGATCCCGTGTTCTTAACAACATCCGCAAAACTCTTTTTCCCTCCATCAATTTCTCGAGCAGCGTTCAACTTTCTCTTTGCACATAAAGCAAACAAATCCATGTGCCCAATGCCATCCTCAACCAGTGATTCCCCATCAGAACGCCTACCTGGATTCTTCACCTCGCCCGAATTAGGGGTTTCACTCGTATGACCCTCGCGATCTTCCATCTTTCAAAACGTGTTGTATGGGTAACGAGGTATAGGGATGGCCTGCCCACCTGCGCGCCGCACGCCCCCAGCTAGGCCCAAGGTGGCCAACCCTTGGGCTTGGGCCAGTTCCCACAGAGTCGAGGGGACGAGAGGTTCGCTGACAAATGGTGCGCGTTGCCTTTGTGAGGACTCGAACCCGGAACCTCAGCGACGGGTCGCCACCGCCTTGAACCAACTCACCCAGCCCCCACGGGCCAACTAAAGAAATACCATGAAGGAACACTACTAATGAACACCAAGAAGGATCACGACTAAGAAATACCATGAAGGAATACCACTAAGGAACACCACGAAGGATCACTAAGAAGAATAAACACTAAGGAAAACCATGAAGAAACACCATGAAGAAAATACCACGAAGGAATACCATGAAGGATAACTACTAAGGAACTCCATGAAGGGACACCACTAATGAAATACCACAAATGAACACCACTAAGGAACACCATTAAGGAAAACCCCGAAGGAAATACCATTAAGGAACACCACTAAGGACCACCATGATGGATCACCACTAAGTAATATCATGAAGGAAAACCACTAAAAAATACCATGAACGAACAACTCTAAGGAACACCATGAAGAAACCACAAAGTAATTACATGAAGTACAATCATCTCACATAGGTATATGTCTACAAAATTTATTCTAAGAATGCTCGCTAAACTCAGTCAAATTAGACACACATTCACTGCAGGACACATATACTCAATTAGACACACATTCTCAGTAAGACACACAGTCTCAGTAAGACAAAAAATATCGATAATATACACAGTCATGGTAAGACACATTGTCTCTGTAAGACACACTATCTTAGTAATACACATAGTATTGGTAAGAAACACATTCTCTAGGTCACACAACTTCTAGGTCACACAACATCTAGGTTACATCCAGCCATAAGATTTTAGTCGTAGTGCGCTCATTCTGGTAGAACCTACTACTTGATCCATTATGTATTATTCCAACTTCCACAAAACTCACTAAGAGTATCTCAAAAAGACCACATCATCAAAAGGGTCCCAACACTGCAAACAGATCGTCAAACGGACACACCGTTTGAAAGTTATGACTATTTTTATAAAAAGGTTTGACCCAAGTCTGGTTCGGGTCTGACACAACCCACTAGACCCATACTGACCACTAGTTGACCTGACCTAGTCTAGCTGACCTGACCAAGATCAGTCTGGTCTGGACTATCTTGAATCGGTCTAGCGAGAACCGATCCAGACCATTGGGCCTCTAAGAGCAGCTGACTCCACCTAGTATGGCCTACGCTACAGGCCGGTTTGCGGTGTCGAACATGGTCCACCCCGACCGTATTCCTCCTATGCTTTCATGGTGCCATGCCTCATTCCACATGGTCATCCCACCGGTCTTCCCTCCCCACAGCATTGAGCTGCATTCTGGCTTCGCCGCGTATGCGACCTCCCCTCACTGTGTCCCCCGATCAACATTGATGTTACCTGATGCGGATTGCACCTACCTGCCACGCCAGCTCCAACGCAAGCCCCCTTCTACCATGTTCCACCTTCATTTGATACCCTACCAATGGAATCACCCTTTCAGTTTTCCATTCTCTTGGACCGACCCCATGGACCCGCGCCACCTCACCTTGAGAGGCCAGAGCCGCCACCTCTAGCTGCCATTGTGCGCTGCCACCATGCACAATTGTCCAAGAAAAATCGCACCACTCCTATCGTCTCACCTCTATTGTGTCATCACAGGGTATAATATTTCATCTCGGATCATTGACCCATGAATCAGGGAGGTGAAACAATTGATCATTTGCATAGGGGTTTCAAAGTGTAGGAGAGTGTGAAGAACACATGAAAAACGCAAGAGATTAAGGTGAGAGAATAAATGCACATGAACTCCTAAATAGCGGATCTTGGACTTTGTTTGTGATAGACTCGATTCATTCTTGTTATAAGTAAGAATGAAGAAGTAAAATCACTAAGGTATGTCATCTATGAAACCCTACAATTTTACCATACCGTAAGAACGACTGAACCACAGATCAACCTATTTGTTGGTTGGTCCGCATTCATTGTCAAATATAAGAAGGGGAAAAGAAATCAAAAAGATATCAAACACCCTACCTCAATTAGTAATGATCTTTGATGAAGATAAAAGTTGTTCCATTATCGTTCATCGATTCTTGATCCACTGAGTCCAAGGTTGTCGATCTGTCATTGTTCGCCAACATTTTCTCCAGGGGACCTTATCTCTCTCTCCAAGGAATTAAAAGGTTATGGTGATAAACCTGAATTCTTAACAAGTCCCTAATAAAAAGAAAATCCATCACTACATAAAGACAAAATATTTTTTTTTAAATATTTTTTATTCATATTACTTCCCAAAAACTATTTTTCACAGTCGGCCCGTGCCGATCACTATTAGGCCCTGCCTATGGAAATCACCACATTAAAAACTCAATGGTGGTATTTTATTTTCAATATGATTCACTGTTCATTAGTTATTAGAATTTGAAAAATAAAATAATTTTATTTAATTATTTTATTTATGTTTACACCCTTTTTGGGTTTTTCCACAGAAGACTTGCACCAACTAATGTTAAGTCGTACCTAGGGTAATGTCACTACTCTGAGCTCAACGATGCCCTTGGACTTCTAATTCAGGTACCCATTTAAGATTTATTACACCTTTTTATTAAATTCATGCATGTGTGTTATTAAAAACATTACATTTTTAATGAATTTTTATAGTCACATCAGGTCTCAGAATCACACTCCATCTCATCACATGGTCTTGAAATTTTCCCAATTAATTTTTTTTTTGGAAAATACAAGTCATTGCATTATCCTCATATTAAGGATTTACGTCCCAGAAATAAAAAGAAAGGGATAATTATACAGATGATGATACTGACCATAAACCTGAGCTTCCCGATCCCATGTGCTCTTCCGGAGATTTTTGTGCTTCCTCCAGGAACGCACTAAAGGAATAACTCATCCTCAAAGGATCTTCTCCTTCTTATCCTCAATATCTATGATTATGATGAAAAGTGAGCATCACGATCTGAAACTATCATCAATTACATTTCCATGGAGTCGAACTATCTCCTACACATAGAGGTGTCCCAATATCTCTACTAAACTCTACTCCTGAATAGTTAGGAAGTGGGCTGACTAGGTGAGTCTGTCAATGATCACCTTGATGGTATTGTTCCCCCTAGATGTTCATGGAAAATCGACCATGAAGTCCATTGATATCCATTCCCAATTCCCTCCTGGAACCCCAAGAAGGAAATGAGAAACCCATTCTAAGCATAGGGGGCTCAACACGGTGAGTTGAAAAACCAAGAAACTAATTCAAACAAGCACCCACCTTTCTTATCAATATTTAATCCCAGATTCAACTTGTTCCATCATACCTAGTGTCCTCCTCAACACCCACATGCAAATCCAAATGCATCTCGCCACTCTAGGAATCCAATGTTTCCACTATATATGGGCCTCCCTTCCCAACATATAAAAATATCCCTATAGGAAGAAACTGAGTTCTCAGACCTAAAACAAGGAATTTATCCTTCTCAAACAATGAGTTCTCATGGATCAAAAGGGGTTGTACTGTCTAAGGGGAAAATATGGAACTTCCTCAGAACCTCCACCCTCAAAGTCACTGGTTCACTATGCATCCCCTGAAAGGAACGACATGCTCCCCACCTTTCGAACATCTATCAAGGGCATGCCCTGTGGGAATCTAAGCATATAGAGTCTCTGAGTTGGTATCTCCATATTGTTCCTCCCTGGTCAATGTTTTAAGGATGGAGGGGTAACAACCACCAACTGGAAGTAAGTTTCTTCGACTCCATCTACAAGGGATATCTACAATGAGTCCAACTACTCTGATGCCTCATTTTTTAACTACGAATAAGATCTCATGCTGAGAGTATCTACCACCATGTTCCCCATCCTAGTAGTATGGACAATATCAAAGTCATAATCTTGGAGGAACTCTAGACAACATCTTTTTCTAAACCTTTTTTGGATCCACTGCATCTTCGCCACCACTTTATGAAACTAAGGACTCATAAAACCCACCACATTGAGGGTTAGTCTAGTTAATTGATGAGAAATTGTCTACACCCTCCTTTTTGTGAGCCCATTCTATGTTTTCTGGGTTTACTTTTTAACAATAAGGAAAACCTCATTCCACAACTATGGACACACTTAATTATTCACCTAAAATAGTCAATCTATGCATGATCTATAGGTAACCAGACCATACCAAGATTGAAGTCGTAAGGCCTTGACACCACTACCAAGAGATTGTAACTGAAACTCTTGCCTCTAAGAGTCATGCCATACTTATGCACTGGTGTGTGACCATTGGGTATCCTCTACTAGGAGTCTCCAAGAATGAGGGTCAAGTCAATGGTTCAACAATAATCTTCAAGTCTTGAACATGTTTTTTGGTATGAAAATAATTATTAGCACTTATGTCTACTGATATTGTAGCTAAGGTAGAATAGACACAGATCGTACCCCCGAATCATTCATAGATCCCCTGGGTCATATGCCTCAACTATATGTAGTTGTCCCCTCCCCTATCCTCAAGATACTTGAGCCTAGTATGGAACACACAAGGGTGGTGGTGGTAAAATGATGAAATTTCTACCACCTCCGGCTTCTCTCCCAACTCCTCTACCATGCCCTCCACCTAGAAAATTTATCTACTCCCACTTTCCCACTGGTTACTATCACTGGTTTTGTATGTTCATCCAAGGGAATCTTAACCAAAAAGGATCTCTCTATAACCCTAGAATAGGTAGGAATTCACATGGGGATAACGTTGGCTCGGATGTCCCTACACACACTTTGCTCGAAGTTTTGAGACCCGAATTACAGGTCATGTATCATATCCATAGAGTACCTAAGAAAGACAATATACCTTCTTGAATACTCAAATACTAACATGTCATCCTTTTGGAGCTGTAGAAACTTTTGGACACACATAATCCTTAAATTGTAAGGTGAAAACTCCTCTATAAAAAGTTTATCAAACTTTATCCATGGAAGAGTTTCTTCATTATAAGATCGTGTAACCAAACCCCACTATCGCCCTTCGGAGCAACATAGAAGGATTGTTTCTAGGACCACTATCTGATCCGATGGGGTCCTGATTAAATGGAAAAAGTGGGTCCCTACCTCAATCTTGTTCTCAGCCACCTAAGTGTTGGGAATGACTCAGAACCTGAGGGGTCTTTACTACTGAAACTCATGAAGTTCTTTCAACCTACGCTCCTCACCCACTGGTACTATACGTATGATACACTACTCTATAGTTGTTGGTATGGCTAGTACTCCACATGAAGGTGCCATATCTGATACAAATCTATGTACCAATGTCTCGTCACTAAGTGTATCATTATCGTGATCACATAACAGAATCCGTGCTAGCCATCTATATGGAAGCATCTTAAAGTAAAACAAGATATACCATGGCCAAAAGAGTATACCTGGTGAGATGACTAAAAAAGGACATGAGAAAACACCCAAATCATATATGATTCATGTACCATTATTTTCTCTATAACTATTTTTTTCATGTATTGAGTCAAAAAGTAGGTGTCTGGAGTCTTGGTGTATGGATATGTCAGCCGATGATCCAACACTGGATTCCCTGGCCTGAAATTCAAACTCGAAACACTCAACACTATTTCTCCAAAACAACCTCATAGACTCTCAGTCCTAAAGTAGAAATTACCTCCTATGATACCACTATGTCATGATCTGTCCCATAGGGGCCTGTGTTGTGGCTACCCCAAGCCCACCTCCAATAGACCAGGGGCTAGCGACTAACATTGAGTAGGAATATCCCAGAAATGGGAGGCATTTTCCTAAGAACCTGTACACACGCACACATCTCCAAGAAAAAAATGATGAAATGTAAAAAACACGAAGTAAAAAAATGAATTCATACACTTAGATACCAACCATAGAGTAAAATAGTAAGAAAATAGAAATAAAATCGGGCCAGAATACAAGCCCACCAAAACAAAGAGACTATAAAAGTGAACGTACATGTTCCTAAAGCTCGTCCATAGAAAACCCATACCTGATGAACGAGGTGTTGGATAATTGTTTGAAGATATAGGAGCACACCTCAACTGTTTGGTATCTCTAATCACCACCTGGTCCTAGTCCACCTGGGACTCCGTCAAAGCGTCGATCATCTGCACAAGACACAACACATTCTGGAAAAGCCCATTTAAGAGTGAGTATAACAATACCCATTAGGACACCCCAAAACCAAAAAGGAAATATACTATAGGTAAAATTACAAAATAATTCCATGAAGGAAAACCACAAAGGAATACCACTAAGGAACATCACAAAGGAACACCATTAAGGAACACCATAAAGGAACACCATGGAGTAATACCACTAAGGAAAATCACAAAGGAACACCACTAATGAACACCACGAAGGAACACCACTAAGGAACACCATAAAGGAACACCATGAAGGAACACCATGAAGGATCACCATGAAGGATCACCACTAAGGAATACCATGAAGGAATAACACAAACAAAATACCATGAAAGAACACCACTAAGAAACGCCATGAAGGATCACTACTAAAGAATACTGCGAAAGAACACCACTAAGGAAATACCATAAAGGAATGCCACTAAGGAATACCATGAAGGATCACCTCCAAGGAATACCAAAAAGGAACACTATGAAGGAACACCATGAAGGATCACTATGAAGGATCAACACTAAGGAATTCCACAAAGGAACACCACGAAGGAAATACCATGAAGAAACGCCACTAAGGAACACCATTAAGGATCACTACTATGGAATACCACTAAGTAACACCACTAAGGAAATACCATGAAGGAACACCACTAAGGAACACCCCGAAGGAACATCACGAAGGAAATACCATGAAGTAACATCAATAAGGAACACCATGAAGGATCAACACTAAGGAATACCACAAAAGAACACCACTAAAGAAATACCACAAAGGAACACTACTAAAGAACACCATGAAGGAACCACAAGGGAAATACATAAAGTAGATTCATCTCACATGCATATATATCTACAACATATATTCTCATAATTTCTTGACAAACTCAATATTATGAGAAACATAGTCATGTTAAGACACACAGTCTCAGTAAGACACATTTTCTCAGTAAGACACACAGTCTCGGTAAGACACATAGTCTCAGTAAGACACACAGTATCTAGGTAACACAACTTCTAAGTTATATCCATCCATAGGATTCCACTCATAGCGTGCTCATTCTAGGAGAACCTACACCTCAATCCAATAGTTAGTATTCCAACTTCCATAAAAAATCAATTAGAGTATCTCAGAAGGACATTCTAATTATGAGGGTCCCAATATCAAAAATGGCTCATCAAATGGACACATGGTTTGAAAGTTATGGATATTTTTATAAAAGGTCCTACCCGGATCTGGTCCAGGTCTGACCAAACCCGACCCGGCTCGGTCCAGTCTAGTTCAACCTAAATTGGATCAGCCTTTTGGGCTTGTACTACTAGACCACAGCCCACCGGGCCACTGGGTTCAGCCCACTGGGCCACCGGGATTGACCCGGATCCCCTTGGTCCAGCCCACGTTGTGGGCCAGTTTTCTTCACCACACATGGTCCTCCCTGATAGTGTTCCTCCTGTGCTGACATGGGGCCATTTCATGTTCCACATGTCCAGCCAGTGACTCCACCTACCTTGTGGCCTCGCCTCCATGGGCTCCTCCAACATGGAAATGAGTTTTATTCCACATATGCCGCATATGCGGTTTCCCCTCACTGCATACCCTAGTCAATGTCATGGTCGCCTTCTATGGCCCACACCTGTCGACCATTCCTGCTCCAGTGTATCTCCCTACTTTTAAATTCTTCCTTCGTTGGCTGCCCCACCAGCGACCTCGACCTACCAGCTCACTGTCCACCTGGACCCACGCTGCCTCGCCTAGACCGGTCAGAGCTGCTGCCTCCAACCGTCGTTGTGCATTGTCCCAACCAAATCACACCACGCCTATCGCCGCACCTCATTTGTGCCATCATGGGGTCGAATCTTCAATCTTAGATTATTACTCCATGAATTAGGGGTGAAATGATCGATTCTTCGCATAGGGTTTTCAAAGTGCAGGGGAGTATGAAGAAAACATGAAAAACATTAGAGATTGAGGAGAGAGAATAAATGCACATGAATGACCAAAGAATGGGTATTTTCCTTTATTCATGTCGGCCTTAATTCATTCTTGTGAGAAGTAAGAAAGAAGAAGGAAAATAACTAAGGTATATCACCCGTCAAACCCCACAATTTAACTATCCCACAAGAATGACCGATCCGCAAATCAACCTATTCGTTGGTTGGTCCATATTAATTTTCAAATATAAGAAGGGTAAAATAAATCAAAAATAGATCAAACACAATAACTCGAGTTGGAACGATCATTGAAAAATAGTGAAGTTTCATCATCACCGTTCTTTGATCCATAATCCACCAAGTCTGAGGTTGTCGATCCGTCATCATTTGAGAACATTTTCTCCAGGGTAACTTCTCTCCATCTCCAAGTAATTCCAAGGCTATGGTGATAACCTTAATTTCCTAAAAAGGCCTTCATAAAAAGAAGACATTTCGATGTGTCTCTATATCACATCAATATATTTTTTTTATTAAAATATTTTTTAATTCCCGTCACGTCCCAAAAACTACTTTTCATAGCCGGCCAATGTCGGTCGTTGTTAGGTTCCTCCTAAGGAAAACTCCACATTATGAACTCAATGGTGATCTCATATTTTGAATATGATTCATTGTTCATGACTTGTTAGGATTTCAAAAATAAAATTATTTTATTTTATTATTTTATTTATAGTTACTCTCTTTTTGACTATTTCCATAAAAGACCCACACCAACTAAAGTAAAGTAACATCTAGGGTAAAGACACTGCTCTCTGCTCAATATTACCCTCTAATTTCTGATACAGGAACCCATTTAAATGTTATTCTACTTTTTTAGGAAATTATCATTCACATGTTATTAAAAACATAATGTTTTTCAACAAATTGTTCCAGGAACACCGGGCCTCGGAATCACACGATATCTCAGCACATGGTCTCGGAATTTTCCTAATTAATTTCTAAAAAGAAATTCTGGAAAATTTGAGTCATTACACACATGGTTTTCCCACTCTAATACTATGAAAAAGTATTATGACATGAAGTGTCTATTCTAGTCGGTGGGAATGAGATGTTATATAGATAACTTTGTGTCCCATTCTTATACATTCCAATAGATTAAGGTTGATGAAAAAAATACTTTGGGTCTACTTGAGAATCTTCCTAGGGAAGTTTGGAAATGGTACAATGTATCAATATATTCCTTCATGATATTACCAAGGAATACTAGAGGGAATAATTCTATATGCATAATGATTGATCAGTTGACTAGACAAGTATAATTCATTCTAATTTAGGACACCACTAAAGTTGAGGATTTTTAAAATCTGTATTTGTGGGATATTTTGAGGTTTTAATGGGTTTTTTCTATTATTTTATCAGGAAAGTATCCTAGGTTTACTTCTCAGTTCTGGAAGGGTCACTAGGAGAATATTGACACTTGGGTCATATTGAGGACAACTTACCTACCTCATAAAATATGGTCAAATGGATAATGATTTTCAAATCCTAAAGGATATACTCTATTATATAATTATATATTTCATAGGATCTTAAGATATTAATTTGGGTTTAGTTTATTTTTCTTAAGAAAATAGTTACCAAGTGTCTCTCACAATAGACCCTTTCGAATATCTATATGACTACTTTTATAATTCTACTATTTGTTAGTCATGGGTGGTTGAGACTTCTCTTGTGGGACCTTTAATTGTCCAACAGAAATCAACAAATATTCTAGTTATACAATGATGATTGGTGGAAAACCATATTAGATAGAATTGTTAAGAAGACCTTCATCATATTCCTTTTTAATTCTCAGTTAGTGTCTATCTTTTCTTAAAATTATCACCTAGTTTAGGTCACTATTGGATTGAGAAGTTGGGTAAGTTGGTTCCAAGATATGTTCGACTATTTGATATCATTAATAGGATTTGTAAGGTTTCCTATTGGTTGGTGTAACCATCTTATTTTATTTCTATTCGTGATTTATTTCATGTACATCAGCTTAATAAATATCATCTTGATCCCTCTAACACCTTCTATTAGGAGGATATTACTGTATTATAGAATGTGTCTATGGTTGATGAATAGATGTAGATTTTTTATTTTCAAGAGAAAGTTATATGTTGGAATTCTATTTCCTTAATTCGAGTGTTATGGAGGCATGGAACAAACTCTCATGAGATGTGGAATCATGATTTATCGATTAAGGAGCAATGGACTCATCTCTTTTTGGATCAACCTTCTCTAGATTTACTTTTAAGGGGGGGAAAGTGATATGGTGGATAGAATTGTCTCACCTCGATGTCACTTTTATGTACAAATATCATTTTTACCATCTCTCGTTTTAGCCTTCTCTTGGGTCATATCAGGTGATATTTGTGAGTTTTTAGAGTTTTTAGAGCCTATACATGGTTAGGAACACTGTTAGGGAAAACTGTACAGGTCATCATAGGATATCATGAAACTTATTTTGGAGTAATGGAGGAGGGTTAATGGTTAGGTTCATTGTTATTACTGACCATGAGTCCTTCTCCTCTAATTATGAAACCTGGGATAGAACCATTTCACATGGTTAATGCATGGTTTTTCAAATAGGGCATCCAAATTATGTGGATTCTCCAGTATCCCAAAAAGTGTCACGCGGTGTTCCAAATCATGCAGCCAAACACTGAAATAATAATTAATTAATATTGATTTTTATTTTAAGACCTAAAAAACCACTTATTAGATTCATTTTTATTTTAGTGGATTAGACTCTCAACCTAGGAGACTCATTTTGGATATTTTTCATATTACTTTCCAACTAGTGACTGATTTTGATAGATCCTTGAGTGTTGGATCTAGATTTTAAAAATTATTCCTTTGTTCATAATTTTTATTCTAGATCTACACTTTTATCCTTGAATGGAACCTTATATCAAGGCAGTTGGGGATAGATATAAGGGTTGTGATATGATGTAATTAGGTTTCTAATAGATACTTTGTGGAATTATGAATTATTTTCCAGATCTTCATTTATAATTGTGAGTTATTTGGAAATAATTGTGGAAAATGATTTCTATCATTTCCTTTGTTCTAGAAATTGATGAATTAGATATCCTTAATTGAAAATTTAGGGCTTATGATTCCATATCATTTCCTAGTTCTCCCTTCTACTTTACGGTGAATATCTTGTGGAATTGTTGGAATACCAAGTGTTTAAGGTGGGCAGTTTCATCTAAAGTATTTTTTGATAAACTCTACAGGCTCTCTAATTTCTAAAATTGGTTTATATACATTTAATGGAATGATATGTAATTTATTGAAATGTATGGGTCATAGTTTTCAATATTATAATCACCTAGTTTATAAAAAACATTTCTTTGTGTTTTCCTTAGACTTGGGGGTGTCAAGGGGGTGTTTGGGGTCTTTTTTACCCCCAAAATAACAAGTTTTTTGGCTAATGTTAAAATGTTTTTCTAGAGGTATCAATGTTTTCTATTGGTAGAAAGTTTTCATTATTTTAGAAAGTTTTTTAGGTGGTAACAAGTTGTTATGGTGATAGTAATTTTTTCTAGTGGTAGCAAGTAGTTCTAGGGGTAGCAAGTTTTTCTGATGGTAGAATTTTTTTTATGGTGGTAGTAATTAATTTAGTGGTATAAAGTTGTTCTAGTAGTATAAATTTATTCTATAAATACCATGTTATTCTAGAGTAAGCAAGTTAGTCTAATGATAACAAATTTTTCTAACTATAGTAGATTGGTTTAACTGTATAAAATTTTCTACTTGTAGTAGATTTTTTTTAAAAGTGTCATATTTTTTCTAACAGTATAATATTTTTTCTAATGGTAGTATATTTTTTTTAATGATGGAAATTTTTTTATAATGGCAATATATTTTTTCTAACAGTGAAAAGTTGGTCTAATGTAAGCGAATTCCATATTTTTTTCAAATTTTACATTCTTTCCCAAAAGGTTTTAAATACAAATTTTTATCATGAAAATGTTTTTAAGCATTAAATAAGGTAAATGAGTCATGTTTGAGGAAGATATTCTTTAAATTTCATTTTTCCTTTTTTCTCTGCAAAATGAAAAAAAATTATAATCCCTTATCTTTAGGATATCTAGGCAGTGATATAATTTTCTTTTCCACTCTGTTTTTAGTGGAGTGTGGTTGGAGACTTCATTTCCAGGTAGGGAATTTTTTGTTTCTAAAATTTTATGTGAAATTATAAATTTATCATTATTTATATCCTTGGGTAATAATGGAATTAACCATAATAAATATTAAATTGTAAATACTGAACTTTGGTTTATGGTTATATCAATCAATGTTTTCATATACTATGACAATAATTTTCCTTTTGTTTTGAAAGATAGTGTGCTATATTTTTCTATGATGTGTTTTATATTGTATTTTTATTCTTTAAAAGTGAATAAATAATGTAAATATGAAAATTATTGTCTAAATAATTAAAGAGACATTTTTAAATGGAAATTATTTTCCTTTTGTTTAAGGAAACTTGAGGTTATACCTGTAATCATGTTTAATAATCCATATCTTTTAATACCTAATGTTATATGATTTTGGTATTTGTAACATGTGATAAATGAATAAAAAATTCAAGATGGAAATGAACTAGTCATTTAATAAAGATAATTGTTTGGGGTCAAGAAATCCTATTTGTTTTTGAAGGCTGGGTGCCTTGTTTTTAGGGACTAGATTCTCTGTTGACCTTATTTGTTGTTTCTTATTTCCTTGTATGATTACTCTATATATGAGCCTTGTGATTTAATGTGATATAATCATTGAGGTTTTATGGTTGTTGATATATGGGTAAGGACTCTGGAGTTTTTGGAAGCAGTTTGTGCTTAAGATGGCAGGATGCATGTTGATATGCATGGTGGAGTCAAGGATAGAATATGGACTAATGGAATGGTCTAAATATGGGTTTTCCCATTGTTGTGTTGAATATGGGATTATTTATTTTTAATGAATTTTATTTCAATTCCAGATGGAAGGGTTTCTTGTTTCAGAATTCCTTTCCCTACTTCTTGAGGTAGCTAGTTATGCGTTGTTTATGCATCTCATTATAGTAACTTAGGATGAGTATTATAGTGCCTATAATTAAGGAATTATAAAGAATAATAAATTTTCATAACCTGTGGGGTTAGTGATTGAATGGAATTCCAAATGATATCTTTTTATGAACCATGGGATCGATTGAATTATGGATAGTGGGAATGAACAAGGCTGGTAATTAATTAAATAAGAAATTTTTAATGGAAAAAATTAAATAAATAAATTTTCTTAAAATGATTGTGTGATTATAGTATATCTAATCCTTATCAGTGGAGGTTGGGTGTCTAAGAGACGATGAATGTGGTTGAGCCTAAGACTAGGTAGATTTCTATAGTGTGGTGTGATTTATATATATCATATATTTTATGTGTTTCATATGCTACCCCACCCATATTGGTAGGTAGACTAACACCCAGGGGACCCTGGGGGTGTTTTATCGAATAGTCAAGTTAGTGAGGAATGGATGGATAACTACCCATCTTTCCCTGCTCTCTTATCCTGATAGTATTATGTGTTGGTATACATGGTGGTTATCTTTCCCTATATATGTGTGTTGATGGTTGTAATGTCTTTTGGTTATTTCAACACATGTATCTCCAGATATAGTATCGTGTGTATTATTATATGTGATTCATGTATGGGTTGTGAAGGATTGAGATATAATACTTGAAATAAGGGTTGTGGTGGCTCCTAGAAACTACCCAGTTGTTGTCTCAAGAAGTGACATGGGATTAATGAGATGATTTGATGATTAGGGTTCTTGATGTGATACATTATCCCTAGTGTCTTCGTCCTAAATTACTTTTGGAGAGATATGGATCAAGACGTACAATGTTGGGGGAGATCAACAAACCAGTGGGGAAGTGATAGTGGGTTACCTTACTCATATATGTTTGTTATTATAGGATTAATTGTTTGTGATACATGTTGATAGAGTCATGGTGAGGCTACGAACTTAGTATACCAATTTATAGGTGACATGATAGATTTACTTTTTGTTCATTGACCTTTAGTATGCTTTCTTTATCTTTTACATAAGAGGCTTCGAGGAAGATCCTATTGAGTATAACTTTTATGCTCTCCCTATGTATATATAAACTTTTTTTAGGCCTATGAGGCCTAGAATGTGATGGGTTTGGACATTACATTCTTGTGGGTTTCCCAAGAGTTATTTTGGATTTTGTGGTCACTATTGAGGTTTTTCTTCTAGTTCTTGTAGTTCCTTTTATATATTTTTTAGCCTTTGTGAAATTAAATTCATGTATTTAGGATCCTTTATTTTTATCTTGAGTAGGATTTGTATGGTGGGTTTATCTTATCTCTCTTTCCTCATGTACTCCTTAGAGGGTAATTCCTCCCATCTATGTATATGATTTACCATATATTCTTATCACCAAATTTTGTCATATTATAGGTGGGATTTGAGTATCATTATCTCCCTTCTCTCACTATCAGCCTTGTAGGGGTACTTTTTGGGAGAGGGGGTCCTGAAAAAGTGGTATTAGAGGGCTCAGGTTGAGGGATAAGATGGAGTTTGGTGGTAGGAACAAGTGATGACTATGTGAGTTGGTAAGGAAATGGTGTCAGTTTAGTTTAATATGAGATGTAAACATGGGAGACTATTAGGACATATGTATTTAGGGCCACCTACATTCGAATTCATGGACCTATAAGTTTACTGATCCTACTAAGAAAAGTGATAATGGATATAGGGTAGAGACCTTGGAAAAGATCATGAATAATTATTTCTATTGTTTTTGTTTGAAATGGATAGAAATTGGAATAAGTTTGAACCTTAAATAATTAATTAATATTAAATATTACATATTCTAGGTTTTGGATTCCGATAACAATTTTTTCTTTTACAGTTATGGCTCAAGGTTGATATTCCAATGAGGTTCATGCTGAGGATGTTCAGTAGGTCATCCCATTAGACCCTTATAGAGTATAGTTTCATGATGATGATGATACTTTAGAGGATAACACTCTAATATTTTTAATTCTAGAGTTTGTAGAGGGATTTGCTTCAGACTCTCTGATAGAGGACTGATTGGAGGTGGTGAAGATAGCCTTCGGTTTGATCTGTTCTTGAAAGGGTAAATGTTTTTTTATGGTGAAAATATTGTACAGATCCACAAGGAAGTGGTGATTCTTATTGCTAGGGTATTGTGAGGAATTGGTTGTTACATGGGAGATGTTATGAGATTAGTTTCAAGAATAGTTTATTTCATTGATCATAAAGGAGACCAATAAACATGATCCTCTTACCCTTCATCAAGGGAGACCCAACATTTAGTAGTTTGGGATTTATTTTAGGAACCTTCTCTGATATACTTCATACCTATTGGTAGACGATAAGTCTAGAGAGATAAATTTTTAGAAGTATTTTCTTCAAGAGATCCAATGTTAGGTCACATCATTTATGTTGTTGATATATATCCAGGTGATGAAAAGAGCAGAGGTCGTTGAGAGGATGTTGGACAAGACTATATCATCGTAAAAGGGGGGTCTTCAGGATTCCCAAAATGGAAGATCTATTTTTTGGGGTTCCCAATTGACTAGAAAGAAGATCTTTTAGATATTTCGGGGTAAGTTCCATCCCTCATAATCTCGTTTATCTAGGGGTAGTTTCTCTCAATCCCCTACCAATGGATCAAATTATTTTCTTCATGTGGAGGTCTAGGTAATAAATATAGACAGTTCCCAGCCTTTTTGATTAGGTAGTGTATGGTAGGTGTTACACTTCAGTTTCCTCAGTTGTGATAGTTCTCACGAAGGAAATAGTATAAGAGAACTCTAGTTATGGATCAGTATAGGGAATATAGGGTGGGAAGAGGATATCCCCATGATGCTTCATGTACATATATATTAGATAAAGGACATTGAGGTGGTATCATTAGGGTTAGATAGGTATTAGATAAGGTTGTGGCCAGCTTCATGCTTTGGAGTAGCTAGTTCTAGTCAATCCAAATATCATTCAAGGTATCCTTTTCTTATTTTCTACTTAGGTGTGTTCTATGTTTGACTCATCAGTTATGCACTCCTTCACATAACCTTCTATATTTCATGATTTTGGATATGTTTTGGATAGTCTTCTAGTTCCCTTGACATTGACTATTCTAGTTAGAGGTTGAGTTTATCAGTATAAAGTATGTTGATATTGTGAGATGGTGTTGGGGAATAATTACACTTAGGAATACATACTTTGTTTGTAGAAACAGTTAAAACACATCGTCCTTGGAATAAACTAGTTGTATTCGGTGCAGGCTATCATAGATTGTTTTTTATGTATATTGTGTTCTATTATTTTGGTAGAAATTCTGTTATGTTTTATGGAGAGTGAGACCCTCAGATAGGCTAGTGGAATATTTTGTCCTTATATTCCTTAATGATCGAGTTTATGTTGATTTCATTGGAGGCTCATCTAACAATGTTTACTAGGATTGTGGAATAGTATCCCATTTTATTTCATGAGAAGGTTATGGTGTTACCCCCTCACTGGGAGATAGAGTTTAGGATAGAGCTGCATTTGGGAACTTCTCTAATCTTAATGGCTCTATATAGTATATAACCTTCTGAGTTGTGAGATCTATGGGTATAGATCAATTATCTTTTGTAGTGAAGTTTTGTTGGGATGAGTGTGTCACCTTGGGGTGCACAGGTTCTATTCATAAAGAAATTTGCTGGTATTCTATGCCTATGTGTCGATTATCATCAATTGAAGCAGGTGGGAATAAAGAACCAATATCCTATTCCATGTATTGATGACTTATTTTATCATATGAAATTATATAGTTGGTTTTTTAGGATCGATCTATAATTAAGATTTCATCGGATGCAGTTAAAGGATGAATATATTTCAAAGACTACTTTTCGATGTTGTTATGGAAATTACAAGTTCATTGTGATGTTGTTAGGTGTGATGAACAATCAAGATATGTTCATGGTTTTAATGAGATCTCCTAGATCAGTTCATGGTGGTTTTCATCAATAATTTCCTTGTGTACTCAGCATCTAAGGAGGAGCACCCATAGTATATGTGAGAATATTTTTGTAGTTCTCCACTATTAGAAGTTATTTATTAAGTTGTCAAAGTGTGGGTTTTGGGATTTTGAATTTTTTATTGGGTAATTTCATGTCACATCATATAGAATTTGTGGATCATTTGAATATTGAGGAATTCATTTCATAGGAATTCCCCAAGATAGTTACGGAGGTACGTTGTTTCTTTGGTATTGTAGGATACTATAGGAGGTTCATAACCAACTTCTTTAAGATTAATAATCCTATTATATACTTGAATAGAAAGGATTAGTACATTATATAGACTAATTAGTCTCAAAAATCCCTTGATTATCTAAAAGACAAGTTTTCAAGTTCTCCATTCCTTTATTTTCCAGAAGAGGAAGTTTAATTTTATGATTTCTCCAATGCTTTATGTCATGGATTGGGATATTTCTTGATTAATAGGAGACCGGTTTTTGGTATGTGTCTTGGTAGCTATGTCCCCATGAGAGTAACTATGCCACACATGATCTCAAGATAGTGGTAGTTGTATTTTCCTTTAAGTTGTGGATACATTACCGAATCAATTACCATTTTGTGGTTTTGACCTATCATAAAAGCTTAAGCTATATATTCTCTCAGTGTGACGTGAACTTGTGATAGTAAAGTTGGATGGAATTCTTATAAGACTATGACTTCATGATTTCATATACACCTAGATAGGGTAATGTTGTAGCTAATGTGCATAACATAAATTCATGTAATGTTGTTGAGTGTGAATATATATATTTCTATAGACTGATGGAAGAACTCTTAGTAATTCATATAGATATGGGAATGGTTGGTGGAGTAGGGTTCCTTTTTCAGATGATGGTGCATCCATATTTAGTACAGCAGGTGGATGAATCCCAGTTGGGGGATTTGGAGGTGGAGGTCTGGAGAGATCAACCTGTCTATGTTGATTCACCTTATGGTTGGTATAAGGATGATTAACACTAAGTATTATTCTATGGTAGGCTTTTCATACCTTCAGTGATGTATGAGGTGGTTCTCCATGAGTTCAATGACTCACCTTCAGCAATATATCCTGGTGTGAAAAATATTTACCTTGATCTGAGAGGATAGTTTTGGTGATTTGGGTTAAATCATTTAGCTGAAAAGTTTTTGGCTCGATGTTTAGTCTTCCATAATGTGAAGGTTGAACATATTGTACCTGGTTGTTTTCTCTATTCGTTAAATGTTCCTCAGCAAAAATGGGAGGACATTATGATATATTTTTTCACTATTTTACATCAATATTAGGAAGGATAAGATGTTATATGGGTGATATTGGATCATTTGACAAAGTCATCTAACTTTTAGCAATCATGGAGTCGATTTCGGTGGAGGTTTTATTGAGGAATTACCAGGAGGTGGTGGTGAGACTCCATGGTTCCCTGAGGAAGATCATCTCTGATTATGATTGTAATCCTTATTTTACCTTCAAGGTGTGGAGAGGTCTCCATCACGATTTTGTCTCTCATTTGTACCTTAAAACTTCTTTTCATCTAAAGACGGATGGTTAAATAGAGCGGATTATCCAGACTCTTGAATATATATTGCGTGCCTGTGTCCTGGATTTTGGAGGTTCATGGATAAGGAACCTATAGTTGGTCAAGTTTGATTACAATAATATTTTTCACTCCACCATTTGTATTGCTCCATTTGAAGCTTTTTTTAGATGACCTTTCTATTCTCTCTTGTTCAATACTGGGGTTGGGGAGTTAGTAATTCTCAGGCTGGAACTAGTGTAGATCATGACAGAGATATTCTAGGAAAAAATAACACAAAAGTGGTTATTTTTTGGATTTCCAACTGGTTTTAACATCCTCCAAGTGGATTCATGATGATTTAAAAAACTACTACAAAATATTGAGATGTTAAATATTTAATGATGGTTTTTTTCATGACGGTTTCACTTTTCATTGATAAAATTAGTTTTTAGCGGTGGTTTATATAAATTAGTAGTGTTTTTTCTTAGTGAAAACATTAGAGGTATCTTTTTAAATTATTGGTGGTTACTCTGTATAATAAATATTTAGAGGTGGTTTATTTTTTTAACTATGTATCTTTTCTCTAGTGGTGGTTAAATTATGCACTAAATATGGGAATTTACCTTATTTTGAAGTGGTTTTAACCGCCCCTATTTTATTCATGGTAGTAAAAACTACTATAAAATAAATAAATATAGTTAAAATCACCACAAGTTATAGAGTTTCAAAAAATATATAACTAAATTTATTCCTGGTCCACCAAAAACTAATATACATATAATATATAGACAAATGTATTTAAAATAATGTAATAAAAATAATAACTTTAATACATTAATAAATATTCCATTACATATAATACAACATTAAAGTACATAAAATTTTAGAAAATGTCATGTTTAATAAAATTTATAATACCCCAAGATTTTAAAACAACACTATGTTCGATAGTGTATACAACACATAATATTGAGGTTAAATGAACTGTGATATATTATTAAAATATTATTATTTAAACATGATCATTATAACCTAGAAATTAAAATTTGCGGTATGATTAAGAATAACCATTTTATTAAAAATTTCCCAAAAGGTTTTATATAATTTTATGTATTGATTAATTCATATTAATAAGTACTCAAATCTTTGTAAAGTCATTTTATGCTTTAAAAATATGTTTTCTCAAAAAATGATTTTTATTTCTTTTTATGAGAAAATGTTATAATGAATTTTTGGATTTTTTAAAAAAATTATTTTATAAAATTAAAATTATTTTTTAAATAATCATATCAATATTAACTTAGTTTTAAATTTTGGGATTTTTCAGAAAATATTGATTTTTCAGTGAATAGTGAAAAATATCGATTTTCATAAAACTGTCATTTATATTAACAAATTTAAAATTACCATTATTATTTTAATTTTATTTAAAATTAAAATAAATATTATTTAGTTAAATATAATATAATTAATTATAGTTGAATCACCTTTAGGTTATATTTTAGTATATGTCTATTTTTGGCTTTAAAACACATTTTTTTAAACTATTTTAAAGTGCATAATGTTCCTCCATTTTAATTAATTCATATAACCATTAATTATTAATTATTTAAAGTAAATTTATATTATATATATATATAAATTCAAATTACTATACTTATGATTTCTATTCATATATTTAATATAAGATCATCTATTGCTTGAAAATTGCATTTCTTGAAAAACTGTTTTTCGACACATTTTTCTAGTTTTATTTTAAATTAAATTATTCCACTTATATTAATTGAATTTTATAAAATATATTATATATTTTTAATAATAATAATTTATATCTTATAATAATTTCAACTTAATTTTTGGTCATAATGAATAGTAAAATTATTATAAAAAACTAGTTATTATGATAAAAATTTAAAATTGTAAAAGTGAGTTTCCTTAAAGGTAAAGGGGATAAAATTTTTAAAACATATTTTTTTAGTTTTTAAGGTTGTATTAAACTTATTACTCTTACACTCATTTATTTGTTAATTTTTGTGGCACTTTTCTTGAGACTAACTTCCCATTTGAATAGTTTTGAGTATTTACAAAAAATGTCACTCATCCTCAATTATAATAGGGAGCACCCTCCCTTCACTTATTAAAACATATCTAGCCATTTGGATTGAAAAACCCTAAAATATCATCTACCCAATATCCTTATCCATATTTTAGATCTTTTTTTTTCTTCCCAAAATACCAACCTTAGAGTCCTTAATAAGAGATCCAATGGAGGTTCTTCTAAGCAAAGGTAATCGTCTTCACTAAGATCTTTATTTTTATTTATTATTTTTCCACCTTAATTTATTTATTAAAAATTATAATATAATAAAACCATTATATCCTATATTATTATATTTTATTGGGATTTTTTCATAATATTTATCAATCTCCTCTTCCATCAAATTGGAAACAAAACCATCATTTGTGTGTGTGGTGGACTACCACCTCGTGAAACAATATAATTCATTTTCTATCATCACCTCTCAGGTTTATTCATGATAATTGATTTAATATTTTTATATTATATTCATTAAATATTAATAATTCTATAAAATTAATATATCATATAATTTCTTATGTTACCATACATTGAAAAATGATAACATCGTTTGTGTGTACGGAGGACTACCACCTCACGAACCAATGTGATTTGTTTTTTTATTAACATGAAAATAGATTGTATATTTAAGTGTATTTAAAATAATAATATTATATTTATTATATAATTATAATTATTTAAATATAAAATAATACTTACTATCTTTCCATTATTATTGTTGAAAAAATGGAAATGCTACACATGCGTATATACGACCTACCGTGTCTATGATTGTATAATAGTTCATTTTTTATAACCATATTTCATGGTTGGTTTTAAAATTATAATTAGTATATAAAAAATTTAATTATGATATTAGTATTATTCTATATATTATGGAACAATTACCCCTTTGACCATGGTCAACATACTGATGTCATTTTGAAATTATGAACCAATCGTCCTCGAAACACCTGACATGGACATAACTGAATAAGTAATTAAGTATGTCATTAAAATAAATGATGTGAATGGTTTAAATATAAGGGATTAAACCTTTAAAATTTTATTAATAAAATGAATAATTTTTATGAGTTTATTATACATGATATAAAATACATACATGACAAAATCTGGACTCAAGGCATGGTTTTTGTCTCAAAACTTTCATCTTTGTGACATGTTTTCTTTTATGTACCTTATTAATTTTAAATTCTGCATATGATATAAATTTGAATATTATATCATGAATCATTCATACCTCATGGTATTTTATGTTACAATTCATATACTTCATTCATGTGGGTTATGATTCAAAATTTACCCAAGCAGTAAGGGTTTATGCTTAAATCTCATTTTAATCAGAATGTTTTATGCTTGAATTCCCATTGAAGAAAATTATTTGATAATTGTATAATAAAACCCTTTAATTTTATTATAATATATTTATTCATGAAATTTTCAAGTAATAGTACCATTTTACTCTCTTGGGTACTTAAAATTATTCAGAAAATGTTTTTAGGAAAAGCTAACTTCATTTCTCTCTTCAATCAAAAATCTTTTTTCTTCCATATCCATGTTTTATAAAAATATTATAAAAAAATAATTTTAATATTGTCCAAATTATTTATTAAAGACATTTTTACCCATTTTTTACTTTTTATAAAATTTTATTAAAAGAATATTCTTTTCATTTTCCAAATGAGGTAATTTTTATCTTTTTTACAATAGTGTTAAATGTTTTTTTCAACTTATATGACATTAATGGATTTACCTTCCATCATGACCACTAAATTATTTTAATCTTACCTTATAATTTTTCCATTATTATTTTTTAAAAAAAAATGATACAATTTTGTAAATTTTTATATTGCGAAGAATTGATTTCAAAGTGAAAATGGAATTTTCCTCAATAAATATTTCATAATACATTTTCATCAATATAAACAACCTTTGATTTTATGGATTTATTCTAAATTATGTATATATATCTCTCACTTATATACCTAACATAATTTACCTTACTTTTATGGGTTAATACATGTCTTATTCTCATATCCAAAATTCCTTCATGATGAAATTTCCTTTAATTATGATATGAGACAATACAGTGCAACACATTTCTTCCCATGGGAAATTATTATGTTTATGCCTTATGATTTATTTCCTTTTTAGGAACACATAATCATTAACATGTTATAATGGGTGCACCCAGATAGCACTCCAATGCATTGGTTAATTATTTAGTCTCATGAGATGTCATGTATGGGATTAAGTAGTAAACCTAATCCATTATGGGACTTTGTCCACCATGTGATATTCTCTAGGAAGTTATCCTTGACTCATGTTTATGTCAAGTTATATATTTCTGTGAAATCTCCTATCATTTTATTATATTTTGATATTACGTTACTTGTTTTATGCTCTCATGTGATTAATCTTGAGCCTTATCTTTTATGATATCATGTTATACTTTTGACTCACAATTTATGATTCCACATAATGTCTATTCCCTTAATGATATTTTTAGATCATCTCTTTTGTGTATTTATTCCCTAGGATATCCCATGTATTTTAGTAGATCAAAAGTATTTAGGGGCACATTATGGAGAATAAAATAAAAAATATATATTTTAGTTTCACTTTGATGTATTATGAATCTAGTCTTACAGAGACATTGGGCCTCATGATATTTGGGTTCTAATTAATGAATGCTTATGTTAGAAATCATATAATAATATGTGTTAAAGTATCAGGTCACTATAGTTGGTATTAGAGAAATATCTAGTTATTTATGGGGATTAAGGATATAATAAATTAGTGAGAACCCTATGAAAAAATATAAGGAAAAGAATAAGTATAGAAAAATATCATGGAATTTTGGTGAAGTATAGAGCGAGTAGAATCCAATAAATTATATACATGTCTGGATACTACAAGTGGATGTGGCTCTAGCACAATTGTGTCTAAAGGTAATAAATCCAAAAGGGTGCATTGATATAGACTCAGTTGTCACTTGGTTGCAAAAATGGTTCTTTTTACATGCCTAGTTTTACACTCCAAGGTGGCATATTTTTTAGATTCAAAAACTCTTTATGAACCATTATTAAGGACTTGAACAAATTTTAAGGTTAGAAACCTAACAGAAAATGTTAATATAGGTAAACTAGATTGAAACATAGATACCCATAAGTTTGGAAAATTATATTCCCTGATCCTGGAAATTGTGCACAAGGAATTGTAATCCTCTAAAAAAATTATTTTACATTCTTAAACCACTTGATTATTATCCCTAAACACCCAAGTTTAGTATAAAACTATTTCCTACATTTTTAGAGGATCCCATATGGATTCCAAGGCATTCCAAGATCTATTATTGAAAAATTGAAGATCTGATTGATGGATCTACACCTCTCCCAATATGTGATATCTTCTTGATTATATTTCTATATCTCATGTATCTATTCCCTAATGAAGATGGTTGTTTTATTCCTCATTGGTGTGGGTTTAGATCTAGTTTTTATTTTTTATTGATCCTTTTGATCTTTTTTCTAGTATTTGGTTCTAGATCTCATTCTTTATTGTGGCCTTGATCATTCTACTTCAATTTCAAGAACTTACATTGGGTGAATGACCATCATTGATATTGGGGTTGGTGATCTTGTGAATTCATTAGTCTTGTTTATATTTTTTTGTATGGAATTGTTAAATAGAAATTTCAATGTCTGGAAATCACATCTTGAATTGGATTAATTAATTGGTTAATTAATTAATAGAATGATGTGATTATAAAATTGATGGTATATTGGGATTAAGGAATTGTTCGATTAAATGGTATTGTGTAATTGGTGAGTTTTTGAGATATGAAATTGATTGATAATGGGAATAAAGGAATGGTTGGATTAATCATAAAGGGTTAATGGATAATTTTATTAAGTGTTGATAAATGGTTTAATAGTGATTTTTTTATATTATTACATGTTATTAAAGTAATTAATTATGATTAAATTGATAATTGAAATGGTATACCATGATTTGAAATATTGATGATAGGGTTAATGATGATTAATATTTATAAATGTGATTTTTGTGATATTTTTGATTGCTTGATAAATGAATGTGGGACATGACCTGATGCTCTAAATATCCATGGAGTTCTAAAGGAATTCATGTGAATATTATTGTATGGAACTTGGATTTATGATCCAAATACCCATGGGGTGTGGGATAGGGACTAATGCTCCAAATACCCATAAGGTGCTAGACATGACATTCGATTCCCATGAAATTGGCATTGGACTATGATTCCAATTGGTTGTGATGTAAAATGGAATTAAATGGTTAATGAAATCCCATGATATAATGAATTGTGATTGCTTATGTGTTATACTTCATACTCTGACATGGGTCAAAGAAGGTATTGTTAGTTTGGGTTTCGTTGTGAACCCAAGGAAATATGTGGTTAAATAAAGAGTAATTGAATATTTTAATTGTTTACTTTATTGATTACACTTTACTATTTATACAACTATATACACTATTATTGAATGGATATTGTTTTAGACATTATTTGTGGTGGCCTATTGAGTTGTACTCATATCCTGCACAGGCTACCTAATCAGAACCTAAATAGACTACATGTTTATAGGAAAGGATAAGGGAAAGAGACCTATGTTAGGTGGATGAGTTGGGATGGATCATGAATGAGGGAACCATACATGATTTCAAGACCCTCTTTGTATTTATAAATGTCTTTATTTTAGGTGTTTCATTTGAAACATGACACATATTTGGTATGACATATCTACTGTTTAGTTTGGATATTGTATTTTCTATTTTGGTTTATCATGTGATACTAGTATGTTTTGGTTATGGCATTTGGTTTGGTTATATAGTTGGATATTTTTTTATTTATTTATGCTATTGTGATACTTTGATAAAGAGGGTATAATCTCCCCATGTTATATATTTGACCCTTACTACAAATCAAAAGCCTATGTAATATGGGGAGGTATACTTGAGGACATTTAACTAACCATCTTGGTGCACTGGCATTTGGAACACAGGTCGGAACATTAAAAAGTGGTATTATAGAGGTTTTATTTTCTTTTCTTTTGTCTTAATATTTAGAAAAGGTAGATAGAATATTGGTATAAGTTGTGCCTTGGTTAAGAGCTCATTCATGGGAGTAGCTAAACCATGTGTGGGGGTAAAATCCAAGTACCCAGGGTGGGATTGTTGTTATTTATGTGTATTGTTATTGTTGGATGTTATTTCACCTCAAGTGATGTACTTTTTGTATGATGTGATTATTATTTTTGATAATTTATATGATTTAACTCATGATATGGTATAACATGCGAGTTGAGTATGCATGCATCATTATAGGAACTCAGGGATTATTGTAACATGCATCATTTGTAGGAACACACAAAAAAATAGGTTCTAGGTAAGTTTTTGAATTGAATTTTTTTTATTTTCTTGTGTAATTGAACTGAAAATGGTTCCTAATATGAAATTTATAGTTTTAAAATGATGAAAAATGTGAATAATTTGGTTTCTAATGAGAAAATTTAATATGAGAATGTGTTTACCCTTTTTTAACCAAGACATAAATGTAGGGTGGTTAAGGGTAGTGATAGTGCCTCAGTTTTTACCATATGGTGGGGGTTGGGGGATGAATGGATATGAATTTATGTGAAACCCTATTGTTTAAACTTTTTAATGTTGTGTTCGGTGTCCTGAGAAAGGTGTTTGGAAATGTAGATATATGCCTCCATGATGACATATTTTGGTAGGATTAAAGGGGGATGTGGATACGAATGTGCCTCTAGTAATGGAAACTAAGACTCCATTAGTGCCAAGTGATAAAGATGGAGAGTAGTTCTGTGAGAACTTTACTTGATTTATGTATTTTATTGAAAGAGAACTAGGGTGGGTTGTGACCAGTTTGTCTAACTTGACATGGGAGTTTCAATTACGTCACCCTCCAACGTTTACTTGAGAGGGTGGACCTAAGGAAAATGATATATGTATTGATTTTATCCATATTATTCTTGACCAATTAGAGACTCATACCAAGAAAAGATTAAAACTAGAAGCTTATATGTTGCGAGGATCAATGAATCGATAGTAAGATATCCAGACTCAAGATGGATTGCTAGAAAATATGGTATGAAAGGACTTCCAAGAGAATTTACTAGATTAATTTTATCCAATATAATAATATAATAAATGGAAACAAATTTTATGAGGCTAACCTAGGGGAATGTGCCTGTGATGGAATATACTGGTCACTTTGTTGACTTGTAGCACTTTTCTCTGGTGTTGGCAAGGGATGAGACGACTACGGAAATACATTTTCAGGATGGTATTAAATCTGATATTAAGTCATCTATTAACATATTTTGGTTAAAGAAGTTTGTTGAGGTAGTGTATAGGGCTCTTATATATGATGGGAACTTGGATAAGGCTTCAAGTGGGGGAAAAGTGGTTTATTCTCACTGATTAGGATGTAAAAATTTAGAGAGTAAGAAGTGTCATTATGAGAATGTTTCCCAGATCAATAGAAAAAATATTGGGTAGGGGGAAGGATTAGTTACTTAGGATCTTACCCAAGTTCTCTTCTACCTATGCGGTAGGTTAGGTCACTTTTGTAGATAGTTTCCCCGACCACCGGTAGAGTTTCTAGATTATGACAGGATGGGACATCTACAGTGGTTCTACAGGAATACATGATTGATGGGTAGTGATGGATGATATAGGAAGAATTAGAGTGTTAGAATGGGTTCTTAAACCCTATATCAGTTTTTCAGTTGGTGTTCAACTAGTTGTGATGATCGAGGTAGTGGACACGGTGCTTATGGGAAAGAATGGCTATATCAGCAGAGTGGTGAAGCCCAAAGGACTCAAACTTCATATCAAGGAAGATGGGAAGGACACTTGAATGAAGTTCAGTCTATAGTTGTGGATATCATGGTTGGACCATCAAAAGTTAGTGGTATTATTCTTATAGGTTTGATGATTTATAGTGCCTTATTTGATATCGGTGTCTCTCGTTCCTTTATATTTACACAAATTGTGAATAGGTTGAGTCTAGTGGTGGATTTTTGGAGTGGGGTTATGACTATCGATACACCTTTGGGGGTATGGTTGAGAGACATCTTTTTATGAAATGTGTTTTCTATCAAGTTTGGGGAGTATCATTTTCTATAGGATCTTTATATTCTTGTTATGTCATGATTCAAATTAATTTTGTGTATGGGCTTGTTAGTAGCATACCGATCCCACATAGATTGTTACTACAAGAGAGTAATCTTTACATCTCTTAAAGTTAAAAATTATATTTATCAAGGAGAGTGGGATATCCAAGAAGTCCATGTAGGAAAAATTCATAAGAAACTAGGGGATATTACTACCCATGTTGTGAGTTTTTTCTAGATAATGGGGGTATAAAGAATTATTTATTTCCACCCATAGTGGATAGGTTCTAGGACATGTTTCCTAAGGGGATCTTCGGGCTTCCACCATATAGAGATGTGGAATTTACAATTCAGATCATGTCGAGGGCTGAGCTAGTTTCTGCTCCACCCTGTAGAATAGCACCAAAAGAGATATGGGAGCTTAAGACTCAATTGGGAGAGTTTATGGGTAAGGGGTTTATTCATCTGACTATGCCATATTGGGGTTCACCAGTGTTGTTTTCGAAGAAGGTTTATGGGACTTTATACTTATGTGTTGATTATTATAAGTTGAACTAGATGACATTGAAGAACCAGTATCCTCTTCCATGTATCGATGATCTCTTTGACTAGCTGAATGGAGATTTTTTGTTCTCTAAGATTGAATTGAGATCAAGGTATCATCGTTTAAGAGTTCAACCTTATAATATACCAAGGACAACTTTAAGAAGTAGGTATGGACTATATGAGTTTGTCATGAGGTCGTTTGGGTTGATAAAGGCACTGGTAGTATGGAAACCATAGCCTTTTACACATATTATTACATGATTTAAAGCATAATTAAACATCAAATTATAATACAAGGATCATAAATTTTAGTGTCTTTGGATGATTTGGAATATACAATTGAAAACATGTAAATAAGATGAAACATATTTATTTTAATCATCCATAAATAGATCCTAACTTCTATTGAGATCCTAAATATGAATAGGATAGCCTAGGAAATACATGAACAAAAGGGATGTGCTAAAACACTAAGTAAGGGTATAAATATAAAAATAATTCAATGCATATGGGTTGCAAGGAATAACATAATGACATAAAAAGGAATGGAACATGAATAAAAATAAGTAAGAATAACATGTAGAGAACGGGGACATGTAATCATGGAATCATAAGAATGTGGAAACAACACAAAACATGACATAATCATGAGTCAATTCTAACTTCCAAGGCCATTAAACATGGAAGAAAAAGTCCCATAAAAGAATTAGGTTCACTCACTATCCAAACATGACATCTCATGAGACTAAACATTACCCAATGAATTGGAGTTCTATATTAGTACACCCATCATAAAATGTTCATTCATATGTTTTCCAGAATAATAATAATAAAATGAGGTATAAACATAAGTGTTACCCAAGGAAAGTATTGGGAATCATAAACATTCTATAACGCATAACCAAAAAGAGTATCATAAAAGAGTTCATCAAATAATGGATTTAACTCATGAATGGAAATTAATAAAGGAAAATAGGTATATATAATGAAAAATTATTTCCCAATTTTGTGAAAAATTTTAAAAGGAGTGTTTAGGAATATTTAGAAATGAACCACTTTAGTGAGGTTTAAGGGGAAACATTAAGGACTTATTAAAATGGAAAAGTCATAATTGTTAGTATAAATCTAGAAATTAACCAAGATTGTATTTCATGATAAGATGAGTTACTTTAGAAAAATAATGGTGGAATAAAATAGATTAAGTATGATACTTTAAAATGGGTAATAATTTGAGAAGTCCCCTTTAATCGGGCTTGCTTATCGGGAGGAAATGGGAAGGGAATCTTATAAAACATTTATTTCCCCATAAAATAAAGAAGAATAGGTATATGAACATATTATTGGAACATACAAAATTAATTTCGAAGGATTAAATAATAATAATTAATAATTATATTTGGATAAAGAGAGATAAAGTGTAACCTGAATGAAAAAATAGAGGTTCGAAAAGAATCCTTACCTTATGTCTGAAAGTGTTCTGCACTTGATCTTAATGTTCTGGATAGTAAAATTAAATCCATTAATTAATTAATAACCTTTTATAAATATATTTTATTTATTCTACTTTTATTAAATTCATGTATGGCCTTTTTGATGAGTTATAAGATAGAATTTTATCATTTGGGAGTGTTTGATTCCTCGGTTTTCATGATTGGTTCACTTGAATAAATGTATGAAAGATCGTGTAAAATGGGAATAGATATCCAAAATTGAAGTTATTTTTTATTAATGAAAATACATAATATTAAATGGTTATATAATTCATTTGTTTATTTTGGGTGAGGATGAATCAATAGATTAGACATTAGTGATAATCATTTAGATTATTTTGGCTGTTTTTTTATAATCATAAACTCGTTTTGTCTCATTATTCATTATTGTCTATAAAAGTTAGTTTTAGAACATAAAAAGGGTCATAAAATACATTTTAAAATCTGTACAAACCATAATAGTGGTTTTATTTCCATCCTTTAAGGAGGTAGAGGAAAATGAAAACTTTTCATCCTCGACGACGATAAATCAACACCTCGAGGATGATATTTTCATTTTTAGAATAAAAGAAAGAGGAGAAGAGACTTGATGGTGGATTTTCCATTAACATAATAAAATTCTAGTATATATAAGATATAGGAGTTATCATGAATGTCTGTAAAGAGGAAGTGAGGATATTATAATAAATTAAAATAAAGTGAAAAGAAAATAAATAAAGTGATAGAGGATTTTACCTCTTGAATTCTTCTCCTTGAGAATCTCCTTAGGAAAACTGATTTTGGTCTTTTGTTGAGACCAGAACCTCATTAAAGTGGGGAAGATACTTGGTAAGGTTATTGGGTATAAATTGGAAAATCTTGAAGGCTTGATATGTGTGAGGAGAAGAGGTGGTGAGGGGTGGTATTTATAGTGGAGGAGAGGGGTGTTTTTTTATTATTTTATTCATTTGTTTATTATTTTGGTACAAGAGTATGAATAATGTGGATTATTGTGACTAGGTATAATAAACTAGTGCATTTTAGTTAGAAATAATTGTACTTACATCATCCAAATATCATCCATGACTCAATAATTTTTGTATTTATCTTATATCGTAAATTACTGTATTTCACTATTCACAAAAAATTCAACTATTTTAGAAAAATACCAAAAGTTCACCCAAACCATTTTTCAATGTGTAGAATTATAAAATTAACTCCATTTTATGAAAATAATTTTCTAAATATGATAAATTTAATTTTTAATTAAAATCATCATTTATTCAAGGAATTCCAATTTTAAAAATTATAACTGATTTTATAATACATTGAAAATTTAATTAAGGTCTCAAAAAATTATTTTATAATTATAAGATAAAAAAATATTAATTTATGAATACATTTTATTAAAATAATTTTTTTTAAATTATTAAATTAATTATAAAATTTTAAACAAAAATTTATGTTTCACAAAAATACCAAAACTTAATTTTTTTTTATTTTAAAAACTTTTATTTACTTATAGTATGATATGATTATATCATATTTTCATTTATAGGATACCTAAATCTTATTTATACTTTCATGGGTGAGGTTACAATTATATTGGTCAGTTAACTATCATAATGGTCATATTACTATTCTAAAGGTCAAGTTACTATTCAAAAGGCCAAGTTATTATTCCTTTGGTATAGGTTCCTTAATTTCAATAATTACCTCTTATTTAATTCATTCTTCATTTATAAAGTTTGTATTGTGTTATATATGTAATTTTATGTGATTTATACTATATGACATAATTATACGAATGTAAATTTCATTGATAGAACATTGGGATGCTACAAGCAGTGTTTATGGCCTTGATGAACTAAATCTTTCATCCATACCAAGATCAGTTTTTTGTAGTGTTTGTAGATGAAATCTTTGAGTACTCTAAGAATCATGATGATAAAGACCAACATCTTGACATCATCCTGAGTACCCTGAGTGAGAATTAGATATGATCCAATCTATCTAAGTGTTAGTTCTATATTTACTGGGTACACTTATTGGATCACATCATCTCGAAGGAAGTTGTTCTAGTGGACCAAAAGAAGGTTCAGGCATCAGTTTCTTAGAAGGAGCCTATTTTTGATGTTTGCATTTTTCTAGGGTTAGCGGGCTATTATCAGAGTTTCATCCAGAATTTTTCCCACATAGAATCACTTTTTTCAGGCTTTACCGAGAAGGAAGTAAAGTTTCAATGGTCTGTAAAATGAAATAATTTTTTCCAAGAGTTGAAGAAGTGGTTGACTACCACACCGATCCTGATCCTACCCAAGCCATGGGAGGAGTATACAGTGTTTTCTGGTGCATCTGGGATCATTCTTAGAGCATTTTTGATGCATGGAGATTTATTTTTGTTGTATGGGTCATGAAATTTGAGGCCACATGAATGGAATTACCCTACACACAACCTCTAATTAGCGGTAGTGGTTTATGACTTGAAGTGTTGGCGACATTATCTTTTGGGTGAAAATTTTACTGTGTATACTGGTCATAAGATATTAAAGTAAAATTGTTTATAGTGAGATTTGAATATCTGGTAGTGTTGATGGGCTGATTATAAGCATTCATTTGATTTCGATCTATCATATATGACAGGAAAAGGAAATAGCATTGTTGACATTTTGAGCAGGAAAACTCAAACTCAGTCAGTTCAAGAGTCAATATCTAAGTAAAAGATGATGACCTTGTTGGTTGAGATTCATGTTGTGGTATAGGAGGGCTAGGATCATATGACCTTTGTGTTAGTTACAATCGAGTCCACACTTTTGAGTCGGATCAAAGAGAGGCAGTATCAAGATCCAGTGTGTTTGTACTTTAGGGAAATCCTTGATGGTGGGTAGTCACCTTAAAATTAGACTATAGATGAGGATGATATCATTTATGTCTAAGGCTATATAGTTGTGACTATGTGTCTTCACAAGGAGTTGATATGTAAATTTTATGCCTTGAAGTGGGAATTGCATCTGAGTTTGACCAAAATGTATCGTGACCTTGATCGGTAGTATTGGTGGTAAGGCTTGAAAAAGGAAATTGCAAGGTTCATGACATGATGTTACACCTATCAGTAGGTGATGGATGAGCCTCAATGACCTAGTGATTTACTATAACCATTACCTATTCCTGAATGTAAGTGTAATGAAATTAATATGGACCTTATATTGGGTCTCCTAAGGACACCTCAAAAGAATGATGTTATTTGGATGGTGATGTACTGACTAACAAAAGTAGTGTATTTCTTACCTATACAGGAGACTTTCTTAGTGGATCAGTTGGGAGATATGTACATCCAAGAGATAGTTCATATGATCAGGGTGCCACAAAGCATCATTTTAAACCATGACTCACATTTTACTTCATGATTATAGAAGGTCTTGTAGAATGCACTGGGTACACATGTTTTACTGAGTATGTCTTTCCACTCACAGATAGATGGGAAGTTATAACAAACTATACAAGTACATGAGGATATGTTACGAGCATCTTTTATTGACTTTGGTGGTTCCTGGTAGAATCTCTTAGCACTCGTTGAGTTTACTTATGAAAAAAGTGATCAAGAAACTATTCATGTGGCATAATATGAGGCTCTTTATGGTAGGCCATTTATATCACCTCTATTTTGGATAGAGGTGGGTGAATAAGGGTTGTTGGGACCGAGTCTCATATAGAATATGTCAGAGCAGGTTCATCTAATTTGAAAATGTATGGCTATGACTCATAGTAGATAGAATTTATATATTGATCAATGTCGATAACTTCTAGAGTGAGGGTGATTGTGTGTTCTTTTGGGTGTCACCTAGATTGGGTCACTGTAGGATTTAGAGATAGGGTAAGTTGGTGCTCAGGTTTGTTGAACCTTTTGATGTGGTGGAGAGGATCAGGCTGGTGGTGTACCAATTGGCTCTTTCATAGAAATATGGTTTTATGTGTGATGTTTTTCATGTGTCAAAAATTTGGCAATATCACCCCCGAACCTTCTCATGTGATCTATGTTGATGATGTTGAGCTTGAGAAGGATGTGTCCTTTAAGGATCATCTGATGTGTGTTAGATCATAGTGATAAAGTGTTGTAGGGAAATACAGTGTTAATAGTTTCAGTAATATGGAAACATAGTCATGTTTAAGAGAAAACATGGGAGAGATAAGAGGATATGAGGGATCAATGGCCTAATCTTTTTACCTTGAAATATTAGAGATGCTTGGGAGTACAGGTTAAGGAAGAACTATTATAAGGTAGAGAGTTTATAAGATCTTGACCATTTCTGGGGTTGACTTATGCTCTTTTTTCAAGTACTATTTTTCCTTGTTTTGATTGTATCTTTTTTTTGTTTAACTTTGGGAAGATTTCAGGTGAAATTGGAGATTTTTTAGGGGTTTTGGGCAATGCATGATGGGCGTACAGTTTTCCCAAACTGTGAGATCCACCCTAACAAACCATGAAATCCAAAATAGAGAGAAATCGCATGGTTGGCACATGATTTTTCAAAATCTTCACCCTATTAGTAGTAATTGTGAAACCCCTAAGTGAGGCATGTGGTTAGGGCACATGGTTTGGAAAACTGTGCAACCATGCCTAGGAAACTATGCATGTGGGATTTAAATCCTATGAAAAATTATTTTAAATTCTAAAATCCCTTAGTTATTATCCCTAAACAGCCTAGATAAGTCTAAACCTATTTTCTACATTTTTAGAGGTTGTCAAATGGATTCCAAGGCATTACAATATTTGTTCTTAACAAATCAAAGATCTAATTGACAGAGATTTACCTCTCCTAGTATGTGATATCTTCTCGATTGGATTTTTATATCACCTATCTCTCTTACCTGATAAAGAGTAGTGTTTTATTACCTATTGGAGTTGTTTTAGATCTATTTTTTTGTTTATTGATATGTTTGTTATTTTTTCTATGATTTTGTTCTAGATCTTATTCTTCACTATGGTCTTGATCATTCTATTTCAATTTGGGGAATTTATGTTAGGTGAACGACTATCAACAATATTAAGGTAGGTGGTTTAAATTTCAAATCCCGTAGTCTTGATTATATTTGTGTGTATGTGATTGTAAAATAGAAATTTCCATGTTTGGCGATCACATCTTGAATTAGATTAATTAATTGTTTAATTAATTAATAAAATTATGTGATTAGGAAATTGATGGCATAATGGGATTATGGATTTGGTCAATTAAATGGGATTGTGTAATTGGTTAATTGTTGAGATATGGAATTGATTGATAATGGGAATAAAGGGATTCTTAGCTTAACCATGAAGAGTTAATGTTTTATTTGATTAAGTGTTGAAAGATGGTTTAATAGGGATTTGTTCATATTATTCCATGTGATTAAGGTAAATAATTATGATTAAATTTATAATTGAAGTGGTATACCATGATTTGTTGATGAAATGGTTAATAATTATTAACCTTTATAACTATGATATATGTGATTTTTTTGATTTTTTTATAAATGAGTGTGGGAAACTAACTAATGATCCAAATACCCATAGAGTTCCAAAGGCATGAATGTGAATATTATTTTATGGGACAAAGACTGATTCTCTAAATACCTATGGGGTGTAGGAAAGGGACAATGTTCCAAATACCAATGGGGTGCTTGATAGGAAATTCTATGCCCATGAGATTGGCATTAGACTATGGTTCCAAATGGTTGTGTTGTGAAATAGAATGAAATGGGAAATGAAATCACATGATATAATGAATTGTGATTCCTTATGTGATATGGTTCTAAGTAAAAAATAGTCCAAATTAGGTATTTTTGGTTTTGGTGTCATTGTGAACCCAATAATATATGTATTTAAATAAATATTAATTGAATATGTAAACTTTTTTACATTATTGATTTCACTTTACTCTATATATAACTACATACACTGTTATTGAATGGATATTGTTTTACACGCCATTTGTGGTGGCCTACTATGTTCTACTCACATCCTACTCAGGCTGCCTGATTGGTACCTGAATAGACTTCATTTTTGTAGGACAGGATAAGTTAAAGAGCCCTATGATAGATGGATGGAACTGGACATGATGTTGGGACCCACTTGGGAGTTTTTAGTGTCTTTACTTTGGGTTTTTTATTTTAAACTTGAAACATATTTGTCATGAAATGTCTACTATTTTAGTTTGGATATTGTATTTCTTGTTTTGGTTCAGAATGTGATACTTTTCTATTTTGGTTAGGTGTTTAGTTTTTTTATTTAGTTGGCTATTTTTTATTTATTTCCATTTTTTGTTTCTTTGATGAAGAGGGTATAGTCTTCTCATGTTATATATTTGACCCTCATTATTATTCAATAGCCTCTTGCATACGGGGAGGTGTGCTTGGGGCCACGTAACCAACTAGCTTGGGGCACCAGCATATGGAACCCATGTCGAGGTGTTACACAAGATATGAGTAAAACTAACACCACTTTATTCATTATTAATGTAAAATTACAACAAAGTTAAATGAAACCATGTATTACATACCATGGAAAATTATAAACCATGGATAATTAAACCCCTTATAAGTTAATAAATTACAATTGAAAAATAATTATAAAAGAATAATATTTTCATAAATAGGAAATCCCTAAGGTCATTTTCACCCTTGAGAATCACCATTATTATAACTAAACATACAATGAAAAACAACATCATGAAAGGAGAAAAAATTAAAATACGAAAACTATAAGAACGATAATTGTGAATTGAGAAGTTATAATGGGATGAATTTATAAAATTTTTTGGGGGTGATATGTCCATTATATGGTAATTATAAATGTCATGCCTCGGCCCCGAGCTGCACTGAAGCCGGTGTAGAGTTCGCATAAAACAGGGTGTGTAAATTTTTTTATAAAATAAGAGATGAAATCACAGACACATGTTCCATTCAAGAGGATATTTTTGGTTTAGGTCATATAGAATCAGATACAATTATTAAAATTCCTTTAAAACTGAACACAAAGTCTTCATTAAGAAGTCACCAAATAGAGGGACTCAAATCTACTAAACCTGTAAAAGAAAACATATTGAAAACGTAGGGTGAGCATATGAATGCCCAGTAAGGGGTTTTAAAATAATATAATAAACCAATTAAAACATTTTTAAAACATTAATTTAAAATTATTCATAAGAAATTTTCTTAATGAGTGTTGTAAAACATGCATCATAACATAAAATTTTTTTTCTAAGAATTATAAGAGCACATTTCAAGAAATACTAATAGAGTTACAAGGAAACATGTTTCACTTATAAGCATGCTCATACATATCATGTGGTGTAATAATTAAAAGTCATTCTAACTTAAATAGGTATGACATGTGGAAATGAAAGTACAGAATTTAAAACATAGATTAATACATGTTCAGAGTTGCACAAAAAATAATAACTTCAATTTCATCCTTTACTACTATGAAACAAACATTGGCTCTTAAATATCTGAGTGCTAAATAATTAATAATCCATAATCTTTTACATCATTTGATTCCCATAAACATAAGATATTTAACTAAGAATATTCTACTAGTCGAATATTCTCTTGGTTAATTAAATTACATAGTCATAATGAGGAAAGTGCATAATGGGTGACTGCGTCAAGGCCTCAGCCAAGACGTCTAATGATTAAGGCCTCAGCCAAAATCCATAAATCATAAATTTGTCAAGGCCTTGTTCCAAGACAGTATTTTGTCTCATGAGACCTACCAATGCATCAAGGGGCTATAGCGGGGCCCAGCTGACACTTACATAAGTCCAATGCATTTATCATTTCTATAAATCAAAGTTCTCATACCACTTCGATTTATTAAATTGCTTATTACTTATCATTCCAAGTGTCACATATTACTTAGTTTCTTCTTTCACATTATTCAAAGTGTCTCATACCACCTTTAATAATTTAAATTCTTAATTCATGAATGGAAATTTATTTAGCATTACCATAAAAAAAGTAATTCATTCTTATAAAAATTCTATCAATGTGTGACAATGAATGACCAGTATGGTAGGGAATACAAATGTCAATAACTAAAGAACAATAAACACTAGTTTATCGAATGATATGAAAATCCCTAAAATCCTTATTATGAATGTAAACATTTTATATTCTAGAATACACAATACTAATATTATGATAATTGTATTTCATATTTAAAACACATTTTGATAAATGGAATATTTAATAAAATAGAATTTAATGATTGAAAACATTTATTGCGGCAGATTCAAGTGCTTAAGAAAAAAATAAATAGATTATTTCCTTATAAAACTATTAGGATGGAATACACTAGGGTGACACAAATCTTATTAAATCGCCAACAATTGGTTTTTATGAGAACATAATCATTTTATGATTAAAAACCCAAATATGAAAATACATATAGTCGTATATACATATATTAGAGTTCTGTACAAAAATATAATTCTTTATATTTTAGAAAACTACAAAAACATTGAAATTCAGTATTTAGGAGTCTTAAAATCAAAAATAATAGTGGTTTGACTAAACTTGTATGAATATATATTTATATAGACATACATTTAACTTATTATATAAAGTGTTTATAAGGATCATACATCATATGTGTAATGAAACTTGTATATTTAAAACATTTTAGGAGCATTAGTTAATAAATGGTGCATAAATCGCAAATCATTCCATGAAATATATTAGGTTTTTTATAAATTATATACATATAGATAATTATATATACTTATACACCAATAGAACAACAAAACATCATACACCCTTCCACGATAAGAAGTTAAGATCATTATTTAAAATCAAGAATTCACTATCTTAGAAAGAAACTAGTAGGTTATAAACCCAACCGAATGTCTATATGTGTATATATATATATGTATATATATATATATATACATACTCAAACCAAATAAAAAAAAGGAAATTAGGTCCCTTTCATTTTAAAACATCATTGCAAATCAACACTTGGTAGATTTAAAACTTGGTGGATTAAAACTATATGGGTGTATGTATAATTTATATACCAGCATATACAAAGTGTATATTCAATTTTTCAAAAGGAAGGAAAAGTATAATGAACCCTTACCTTTTTTAAGGAGGAGGAGTGGTTCGAGAAACTCGTAGGAGGCTTAAAGGAGACGCTGAATAATATGAACACCTGTAGGGTTCAAATGAAAAACAAGATATAATATAAAACTATATATATTATATGATTAATACCACTTGTGAGGATAACCAAGACCTACTCAGATTATAATATGACTGGGGGTGAGTCTTTGTGGAAAAATATTGAAGGGAGGCCTCGTATGGTGATGGGAGGAGTCATGGGTATGGACGAAAATGAAAAGGTAGAGGAATAGTAGGCCACTGGTTCAGCACATGCGGAGGAAGAAGACACTACAGGAGAGGAAAGACTGGAATAAGAGTGAATGGCTGGGATCTAATGTGGAGAATATCAGATGAATATGGTGCAATGTTGGGATTTAAAAAGGATGGATAGTCTATATTAGATCATGTGTGATCTGATGGCTACGAACGACGTGGGGTTTTAAAAAAACTTGGACGGCTATGATTAGATCGAGACTTGATCGAATGACTGTTAAAAAATGTGGAGGATATCTGTGGACACTAAGGTTCAAAAGCTGAACTGATTGGGCAGCTCAGATTGTGCACACCATGATTGAATGGAACATATCCACTCTCAGATAAATTTTCACCATCCCACATCGAAATGGAGAAAAATTTGTGACTCCTTTATAAGCCTAGGACTCCAAGATTATGCTTAGATTACTCCCTCTCTCCTCCTGGTACATCCCTGTACTGGGTTCTTCTATGGGCGCGCTCTTGCACCCACCCATGCCATCGTGCCACCCTGCACGGTGGCGTTCTCTGGTCCTTGCACACACACATGTGTGCACAACTTAGAACGCACCTTACGGATGCATTGTCCCTAGGAAACTAACGGGGGGTTGTGTGAGAAGCCTCATCAAGGCCTTGAGGGCTACCACAAGGTTTCCCTTGGCTAGGTGGGGTACTAACCTATATTTTAACTAATTAAAAATTTATTTTTTTGTTAAATATATATATATATCTCTAAAATATTAATTGCCTACTATAACTTTAATATTTTCCTTAGTTTTATAAATGATAAAGTTTTAAAAACATAATGTGATAAATCAATGTTTAATACATCATTAAGAAAATATTATATTACTATTACATAAATCAAATACATATTCTTAGTTAAGATCTTGATTTAAACATCAAGAATGAAAACATTCATAAAAGCTTTTCAATACATTTGAAATATTTGAAAATTATTTGAAAGACATACCTCATTTCGAAATAACACTAAGTGTAGCTAAAATATTAAGTCATTACCCTTTTTAAAGTTTATAAAAAGAGTTTTTATATTTAATGTTATAAGGTCTAATTTTACCTGAAAATTTTAATTTAAACCATCAAAATACCCAACGACTATAAGATCTTATAGCCGTTAGAGACTCAATGGTCACCTAAGGGAAAATGGTCAAATTGAGTCCTTATATAAACATGTATCAGGTTGTTCTATATTCAATACAACTTGGTGAAAAATGGTGATCGTCATACCACTGATTATTAGTGCGATTTTAGTGGATTTGGACATACTGATGTTTATTGTGATGGATTCGAAATATAGGTACTATTTTATTGGGTTATTTTTTCTATTGGGTGGTCTCCATGTAATTCTAATAGTTATTTTTGGACAGTATGGTTTCCTTTGTTCTTTTTTTAATGTAAAAACTACGGTGTTTAAATAAATAAAGTGGTTGATGTTTAGATTGTAAGTTTTGTTCAAACAACATGTAAATTAAACAGAACAAAACCATAATATTATTATTACATGAGAAATAAGTTTTGGGGTATCACATTATCCCCCCTTAAATGAATTGACTCCACACAATTCCAAAATACTCGATCAAAACCACCAACAACACGAAGCACACCGTACCTTCAACATCCCTTTACTGGAACCACCATCATGGGTAGGGTGCTGACGACCTTAAATGGATTCCTAGGGTAGTGTTTAGCACATAAATTTCCTTGGTCTAGATACATTGTGGAAATCTAGGGTAAAACTTGTGCATAAAGCACTCATACTTCTATAGAGAGGCATGAGCGGTGTAGAGGTCATAGATTTCAGAGTGGATTCATTTCCTATAAATCCCTCGTACCACATCATGCCTGAAAATATTGATGTCGTAGAGGTCCCCGTACATACTAAAACTCAAGACCTAGAATAGGTAGGTCGATCGATGATCACTTTCCAAAGTGACTTCTAGAAACATACCTACAGCTCGGTAGTTATCAGCCAAAGTGAAACATAGAAAAAGAGCTTTATGATACTTTCCTCTTTGACTATATTCTGCAAATTGTGCATTTATAATATAGTAATAGTCAAAATTGTTTCCTCGGTAAATGCGAAGGATGTTTGGCCAGTTTGACACCCAATGGAGTTGTTTGTAGGTTAGAAGTAAGTTTTCATAGGGTTGGTATTCCTCTGTGCATGTCTTGACAATTATAATCTCCAAAAGTTTGGTAATAAGTGATAGGAGATTGGTTGGTGAACTCATGTCTTCTATTTGAAAATTTCAACATATGTTTTATTGATAAAGGCAAAAACATATTAGAATAGAGTCTTTATTTATAAAATCATGTTAAAGTACCAAAACATATAACATTATCCCATTATACAAGGTTTAAAAAAACTAGAGGTGTTACATAACTACTTTCTCACTCTCACAACACTAGTGTGGATCTTCTGATGTCCTCTAGTATGACTCTTCACCCGTTTTACCGGTGTCAGTGATTTCCCCTATCCCCAGATAATCAGATCCCAAAAGTGGTTCTAAATTCTTCAATCTCTTGGATTCAGATGCAACACGAGAATTTAGGATCAACCTCATGTGGGCATCTATAGTTAAGTGTGAGAGAATCATGTCGAGTAGAAAGTTGAGTGACATCACTATGAACTTGATGTTGACAATGTAAATGGGTAGTCTCATCTTCAAGAGCCCCAAAGTACATAATTTTTCCATGTAGACCATAGGTCAAAATTTGACATAAGTATATTGCTCGGAGGTCACCCTCCAGGGCAGCCTCTTGAAAGTCCTCTTGAGATGAAAAATTATCAGCTAGGGTAAAACACCTAAATAAACCCTCATAATATTTTCCCTTCTGTACATAAATTAAGAATCGAGCACTCATCACCAGAAAATAGTCAAAACCTCATCCTTGGTGGAGTTAGAGTATATGAGGATAATTATATATATGGTAAAGGTGTTTTTACAACAACCGAAGGCTTTCAAAAATCTCATATCCTTCTAAGCATGATTTTCCTACTATAGTTTCTAACACTTCCGCTAGAAGAGACAGAAGTATTGGTTAGTTTTCCATAAGAAAATTTTTAAGAAAGCTTTACTTAGTAACACATAATCATGTTTTTATTATTGTTCTAATTTTCATGGTTTTCTAAACCAATCCTCTGATACTAACTCTCATTCCCCGGCCCCGAGCTACCCCGAAGTCAGTGTGGAGTTCACATAAAACATGGTGTGTAAATTTTTTTATAAAATAAGAGCTAAAATCACACACACATGTTCCATTAAAGAGGATCTTTTTGGTTTATTTCTTGGAGAATCAGATACAATTATTACAATTCCTTTAAAACTGAACAAAAAGTCTTTATTAAGCAGTCACAAAATAGAGGGAATCAAATCTACTAAACCTATAAAATAAAATAGATTGAAAATGTTGGGTGAGCATACAAATTCCCAATAAGGGTTTTTAAAATAATATAATAAACCAGTTAAAACCTTTTGATAACATTCCTTTAAAATTATTCATAAAACATTTTCTTAAGGAGTTCTATGACACATGCATCATAAAATTACATTTTTTTCTATGAATTATAAGAGAACATTTCAAGAAATACTAACAGAGTTACCAGGAAACATGTTTCACTTATAAGCATGCTCATACAGATCATATGGTGTAATAATTAAGAGTCATTCTAACTTAAATAGGTATGACATGTGGAAATGAAAGTACTAAGAGTAATACATGTTTAGAGTTGCGTATAAAATAATAAATTCAATTTCATCCTTTAATAATGTGAAACATACATTGGCTCTTAAATCTTTGAGTGTTTAATAATTAATAAGCCAAAATATTTTACTTCATATGATTCCCATAAACATAAGCTCTTTAACCAAGAATACTCTACTAGTTGAACATTCTCTTGGTTAATTAAATTACATCGTCATAATGAGGAAAGTGAATAATAGGGGATTGTGTCAAGGCCTCAGCCAAGTCATCTAATGATTAAGGCCTTAGCCAAAATCCATAAATCATAAATTTGTCAAAGCCTTGTACCAAGAATGTAGTTTGACTCATGAGACCTATCGATGCATCAAGGGGTTGTAGCCGGCCCCGCCTGACACTTACATAAGTTCAATGAATTCCTCATTTCTATAAATCAAAGTGCCCATACAACTTCAATTTATTAAATTGCTTATAACTTATCATTCCAAGTGTCATATATTACTTGGTTTCTTATTTCACATTATTCAAAGTTTTCCATACCACATTGAATAATTTGATTTTCTCATTTCATATTTAATTCAAGGTGTCTCATACCACTTTGAATAATTTAAATTCTTAATTCATGAAATTCCATTTCTTTAGCATTTATATGACAAAGTAATTCATGCTTATAAAAATTCTATCAATGCATGAAAATAAATGACAATTATGGTAGGAAACACATATTTCAATAACTAAAGCACATTAAACACTAGTTTATCACATGAGATGAAAATCCCTAAAATACTTATTATAAATGTAAACATTTTATATTCCGGAATGAAAAATACTAAAATTATGATAATTGTATTTCATATTTAAAACACATGTTGATAAATGGCATATTTAATAAAACATAACTTAATGATTGAAAACATTTATTGCGACAGATTCAAGTGATTTAGAAAAAAATAAATAGATTATTTCCTTATTCTAAAAATATTATAAGGGAATATACTAGGGTGACACAAATCTTATTAAATCACCAAAAATTAGTTTTTATGAGAAATAATCAGATTATGATTAAAACCCAAAGATGCATATATATATATATAGTTGTATATATATATATAATAGTTTTGTACAATAATAAAATTCTTTACATTTTACTAAACAACTTAAACTTTGAAATTCAGTATTTAAGAGTCTTAAAATCAAACATAAGAGTGGTTTGACTAAACCTGTATGAATATATATTTATATAGAAATATATGTTACCGATTATATAAAGTGTTTATAAGGATCATACATCATATATGTAATGACACTTGTATATTTAAAACATTTTAGGAACATTAGTTAATCAATGGTGCATAAATCACAAATCATGCCATTAAATATATAAGTTTTGTTTATAAATTATATACATATAGATAATTATATATACTTATACACCTATAGAACCATAAAACATCACACACCCTTGCATGATAGGGAATTAAGATCGTCATTTAAAATCAATAATTCACTATCTTAGAAAGAAACCAGTAGGTTATACACCCAACCGAATGTCTATATGTATATATATATATCTGTGTGTGTGTATATATATACATACTCAAACAAAATCAAAAAAAGGAAATTATGTCCCTTACATTTTAAAACATCATTGCAAATCACCACTTGGAAAATTTAAAACTGGGTGGATTATAAATATATGGGTGTATGTATAATTTATATACCAGCATATACAAAGTGTATAATCAAGTTTTCCAAAGGAAGGAAAAGTATAATGAACCCTTATCTGTTTGAAGGAGGAGGATAGGTTCAAGAAACTTGAAGGAGGATTGAAGGAGATGCTGGAGAAGATGAACACTCGTAGGGTTTAAATGAAAAATGAGATATAATATAAAACTGTATATATTATATGTTTAATAAAACTTATGAGGATAACCGAGACCTACTGGGTTTATAATATGACCGGGGGTGAGTCTTTTTGTAAAACGAGTGAAGGGAGGCCTCAGATGGTGATGGGAGGAGTCATGGGCATGGAAGAAAATGAAAAGGTAGAGGAATAGGAGGCCACTAGTTCAGCGCATGCATAGAAAGAAGACATCGTGGGAGAGGAGAGACTGGAAAAAGAGTGAACAACTGGGATATAATGTGGAGAAGATCAAACGACTATGGTGCGATGTGGGGATTTGAAAAGGATGTATGTTCCATATTAGATCGAGTGTGATCTGATGGCTACGAGTGACGTGGTATTTTAATATGAAAATTGGATAGTTGTGATTAGATCGAGACTCGATCGAACGAATATTAAAAACTGCGGAGGATATCAACAACCACTGAGATTCAAAAGATGAACTGATCAAGTGGATCAGATTGCATGCAGTATGATCGAATGGCCCAGATCCACTCCCAATTAAATTTTCGCCGTCCTACATCGAAACGGAGAAAATTGTGCAACTCCTTTATAATCCCAAGACTCCAATAATATGATCATATTACACCATATCCCCTCCTGGTACCACCCCATACCGGTTTCTTCTATGGGCATGATCCTACGCCCACCCACGCCATTGTGCTGCCCCACACAGTGGCACGCTCTGGTCCTTGCACATTCACCCGTGCGCACGACTTAACATGCACCTTGTGTGCGCACTGCCCTTGGGCTACTTCTAGGGCATTGTGTGAGAAGCCCATCAAGGCCTTGTGGGTTTCCATAAGGTGGACCTCATCTAGGTGGGGTACTCACCTATATTTTAGGTATGTAAAAATTTATTTTTTGTTAAATATATATAGGTATCTTAAAAATACGAATTCCCTACTATAACTTTAATATTTTTCTTAGTTTTATAAATGCTAAATTTTTAAAAACATAATGTTATAAATAAATGTTTAATACATCATTAATAAAATATTATATTAGTATTACATAAATCAAAAACATATTCTTAGTTAAGATCTTGGTTTAAACATCAAGAATGAAAACATTCATAAATGCTTTTCAATACATTTTAAATATTTTAAAAGTATTTGAAATCCATACCTCGTTTTGAAATCACACCAAGTGTAGCTGAAATATTAAGTCATTATCCTTTTTAAAGATTATAAAAAGAGTTTATATATTTAATTTTTTAAGGTCTAAATTTACTTGAACATTTTAATTTAAACCATCAAAATACCCAACGGCTATAAGGTCTTATAGCCATTGGAGACTCAATGGTCACCTAAGGGGCAATGGTCAAATTGAGGCCTTATATAAACACATATCAGGGTGTTCCATATTCAATTAAACTTAGTGAAAAATGTTTCCCTTCATATCACTGATGCTCATTGCGGTTGTAGTGGATTTGGCCATACTGATGTTTATTATGACAGATATGAAAGATCCTTAACATTTTCTTGGGGGTCTTTGTTGTATTGGGTGGTCTCCCTATAATTCTAATGGGTCTCTTAATAGGTATTTTTGGGTAGTATGGTTTTCTTTGTTCTTGTTGTAATGTAAACACTTCGGTGTTTAAATAAATAAAGTGTCTTGTGTTTAGTTTTCAAGTTTTGTTCAGACAACATGAAAATTAAATAGAAAAAAACCATAATATTATTATTACATGAGAAATAAGTTTTGGGGCGTCACAATAAGGGGTTATATTCATTGTCTATATTACTAGTGAACATATTACTAGTTCAGAATTATTAGTATATAGTTGATATAAAAAAGTTTATTTGTCATATATCTATATTATAAATATTGTATTTAAAATAAATATTTTTTTTAATTATATATAAATACACTAATTCATTTATGAAAATACAATTGATTCAAAATAAACTATTTTCATTAATTGCATAATTTTATTAAAATTATTACATTTAAAAAATGATATCTATAAAATACATATATAAAAAAAGGAATTATTAAAAAAATAAATTATTAATATACAAGAAATAAATAATTAACAATAATAAATAAAAAATTTATTTTTTTATGGATAGAAAAAAAATTGTCAAAAAATATCATTTTCATTATATATTAGATTTTTTATTTAAAAGATAAATTTCTCATATTTAGAGAATGAAATTAAATGGAATGTATTTTTTATGAATAAAAAAAGAATAACCATCCATATATTGGTTATTAATTAGTTATATGTAATGATAAAATCACTTAATGTTGAAAAAAGATATTTTTCAAAGAATTATTTTCTAAAATGTTATATATTTTTACCATAATAAAGTGAATTGACCACTTTTAAAAAATTAATCTAGTGAAAATTTTCAATTTATAAAATAATATAATACACTCATTTAATTAGTGACTGATATGATATAAGACTAAAATCACTTAATATTTAAAAGGTCATTTTTTTATAAAAATAGTTTTTATTATCTATATATTTTATTTTTATTTAAAAGTTAAATTTCAAATATTATGAAATTGAATTAGATTAAATGGAGTATAATTTTTTAATCATAATTTCTAAATTATATTAGAATTTCAATTTCATTTTTAGTCATGAAAAGAAGTTATCAAGATAAAAATTGAGTTACCATGATAAAGGTAAAATGAGGTAAGAGGATTTTAACTAAGTGGTAAAGACTTAAAATATTTATAACTATAATACTACATGTGTTACTATTTTTTATATTATTTTATTTTATCCTATGTTTTCATGGGTTTTCATGATTTTTGGGACTTTTTATTAGGAAATTCAAAATTTTGGAAGGTTTTTAGGCTACACACGGATGGCACACAGTTAGAAGTAACCATGCGGAAAATATCCTAAGGGGTTTTCAATCCTGACAATGTGGTTTGGAACGATCTCCACATGGTTTTTCCAACCATGAAGTTCTTACAAGTAAACCATGTTCTTTGTTTTATTTTAGGGGTGACCTGTAGGGTTGGTGTATGATTTTTCAAACCATATGGCCAAACTATGTGGCCTACCCAAATTTGTTAAAAGTGTGTTTTTCTCATTTTTCCCTCTTCAGTTTTAAGAGGTTTTTTCAAATTTTCTTCCACCCTAGACTTCTTCAAACCTATTAGTGTAGGTAGGATCTCTTACCCTCCTCTCCCATTGATTTCCAAGCCCTCTAAAACCATTTCAAGTCCATTCCTCAAGATAATCTCTTTTTTTCCTCTTGTTTCCTCTTTCTCCACCTTCCTTATTCTTTTACCTTTGATTTATTCATCTCCCATAAATCTAATTGTATTAACTAGTTTAATTTAGGTTTTGGGTTATTTAATAATTGGTTTTTTTATATTAGGTCATGTTCAGGTCCCCATGATCCTTGTTTATGAATCCATCATCAAAGGTGACAACTTCTGTCTTGATTTTCATTCAACTGAGGTAGGTGTTTTCATGACATTACTTTATTTAGTATTCCATTATGTGATTAATTCTTAAAATTCATTGTTTATCAAATTCTGGTTATATGTGATAGTTATAATGTTTTTTATAATTTTTAAGGTGAGTTCAAACATGGGGAAAAGGGGTGTTTTAATGTTTTCTAGTTTTTAAGGGAGGTGTTTGTGTGCCATGTGTTTCATAAATATTTAAAATATATTTTTTAGAATAAATATAATATTTAAATGTTATTTGATACTATTCGATTCATTAATTGGATAAAGAAAAGGTTTGGGTTCTTAAATGGTTTTATAATAAGGGGGTTTTCTTTTAAAGTTTTTGGATGAATTTTCTTGGAAATGTTTTAAGTAGTGGATTAAAATGATTTATTTTTAAATATTTGTTTGAAATATAATTTCAAACAACTATGAATAAACTAGTTTTCCAATTTCACTTTGAGTAAGTCTCATTTGGAACTTTTAAATATGTTTTTAGATTTTGGGTGTGTGTAACCCTCCTTACACCCCTTGTGTTGATGTTCCCTTCATGAGTGGTGATTAAAGTATGAGGTGATCAAGGGATCTTAAGGGTTGTTTATTTCAAGGGAGTTAGAGTTTAGGGTGTGTTATTGTTTATAATCAATTTGTTTTTATTGCTTCTTCTTATTTGATACTCACCCTCACTTTTGGTTTTCACCATGGGAACCCATGTAGCTAGGTGGGAGGTCTAGGATTTTTCTTCACTAGATAATTGCACATTACTAGTGTCCCCTATAGTATGAGTTAGAAACTATATGGGGTGTTCCATTGATTCTAGTCTAGGTGAATTCTTGTTGGGTTTCTTGTGTTATTATGCAATATGGGACAATAATTAGTCACCATTTTTCAAAGTTTATGATGGTATCACATTATGACCAAGGGTTGAGTCATTGACATTTATTATTTTTTTGGTAGTTTCATATGGGGAACACTCTTCCCCTTTTAATGTTCCATGTTGATTTTTTATATATAGACCCTTGGATATATTCCCTTATTTCTTGTGCTATTTTATTTTGATGTAAATGTTTACCATTGATTGATCTTTCATTTTTTGGTTTGAGTGAGTTTTCTAATGTATTTTACAAATGTTTTAAGGTAATCATTTTTAAAAATAAAATGAGATGATTTATGTGTTTTTTATGCTTTAAAAGAAAATTTTCTCTTAGTGGTTGATTTCATTTAAGAATAAAAGGGAAGGTTTAAAATAATTATGTAATATTATAGGCTTTTATTAATTAAGGATAAAAACATATTTTATATATTTATTTCAAAATAGTATAGTGATATTTTATTCAAAATTAATTTCACAAACTCTATGGTGCTTACCTACTAGGCTTGGTTTATCTCACACCCTACATACACAATTCAGTGTATGCAGTTCTTGTGGTTTCTTTTCTGGTGCTCAGGGATACAAACATCTTTATTCTAAGTAGGGATTATTCCTGGGATGTTTTAGATGGGATGTGGAGAGTAACTAAGGGTCAGACGATGATGATAGTTTTTTTTTATTTTATTTTTGTTCTTGGTATTATTTTATTGGAATCTTTTCCTTGTTAATGCTTTTATATTATCATGTATTTTCAATCCTATGTATCGTTTGTTGTTCAAAACATGTGGTGGTTTATTAATCTTAACTATATATACTCTAATTGGATATCTATTTTATGTATTGAGGGTGAAATTGTTTTCATTGTATGATTTTTTGATACCTCAGTTCTTATAATCAACCTAGGATGATCAGAAATGTGCCTCATGCTAGTGGTGGGCCTGGTCAGGTGTTAGTTCAAAAGAAATCTCGATTTGGATCATTATAAATAGTATCAAAGAACCCTCTTATTATTTCAAGTGTGTCTATATAGAAAGTAGACTGGGAATGTGTTGGGACTTGAGTGGAAGGTGCGATGGGAGTGCCTGGTCATCTCTTTATCACATTGAACCTTGAGTTTCCATTATTTGTTGGAATTGAAATCTTTATTTTTATTTTGTTTTTTATTTTTTATGGATTTTGATATGTTGATAGGTTATTTTGGTCCCTTAGGTGTAACTTAATGAATTTGGGGAGTTTTATGTTTTCTAAGGTGAAAGGCATGAACAAACTAAGGTTGCACGGTTAGCTTGAAGGGTTTGGTAACCCTAGCGGTGCTCTTGTGGAATGGTTCTATATCCATGATAGATCCACTCACAAAGTTGGCACATGATTCACTAGGACATCTGGCCATACTATGTATAGTGCATTTTCTACTCCGTATTTATTTTTTTTCCTCCTTTTCTTTTTGGATTTCCCACATTATTTTTAACATTATAATGATTTTAAATGGGTAGTTTGGGTTGAATTGATGTAAATGGTTGTTGTTTCATTTTAGAATAGTTTTGAATGTTTTATTTTTTTTATTGGATATTATTATTCATTTGAAATTTTGTTTTGGATTTGAGTTATGTTGAATGATTAAAGTTTTGTTTTGTATAAAATGGGGTTGAAATGGGTTAGTTTTGTGTGTGAAGAAAGGTATTTTGGTTTTCAAATTATGTTTTTAGATTTTTTATGAAAATTTTATTGTCCTCATATGATGTTTTATGATTTTATATTTATAATTTTTTCAAAATGAATTTTTTAAAATATTTTTAGTGGAAAAAAGAAATTTCAAGGAAAGGTTTATTTATGAAAATAATTTATAAATGATTAAAAAAGTATTTTAATGCCCACGAAATTTTTTAAAGGTTTATGGTTATGAAATTAAATTAAAAAACATGGACATGAAAGTGAATCTCATACATGTTTTGATTTTATACTAAAATATCATGAAGTATTTTTATTCAATTAAAGGAAGTGTTTTCCTAGAAAGGATTTGTTTTGAAACTGGGTTTTTGGGTCTTTTATTAAATTATTTTAATTTATAAACCATTTTAAATATTGATGATTTTGAAACAGAAATTTAAGGGTTATTTTGGAAATTAATGGGGAAATTTTTATATGTGATTGAATAAGTGAGTTGTATTATGAAATCGAGTGGTGTAATTTAATCTATGGGATATGTACTAACTGAGTTTCATGTATTTTATACTTAGAATATGCCTCCTATATAATCTTTGATGAAAAATGGATTGTCCACTCATTAGGTTGATCTTCTGGATGACTCTTCTCATAATCTAGTAGTTTCTTCTTCTCCTGTCAAATTTATCCAAACTTGGATCAAGTTGTGGATCCAAGTTATTCCTTGCACTTGGACTCCATCCAGGAGTTCTTAATACATTTTATTCAATACTTCTATGGTGACTATGGTCTTATTGAGGTTTTGGATTGGATGAAAATGATTGGGGGAGCCTTCAATTCTCTTGGGACTCCTGAATATTAGAGGGTGAAGGTTATTTTTTCTTATTTCAAATGACCTAGATAGGATTGGTGGAAGTCTATGGTTCATTATCATCTAAGAGAGGGAATTTATTATGACTTTTTAAAGTAGATTTTAACTAAATGGTTTTTTTATATGGATGTGTTTTCAAAAGTCTTGTCCAGGGAGGATAGTCCAGTTTTCCCATTTCTAGAGAGTAAAGGTGTCCTAGTGGGTGAGGATCATAAGGTAGGGGAGTCTGTGCTAGAAGATTGGGTGGATGATGATAGTAATTATTTTTAAAATAATAGTAATAATCTTGTATGTTTCCTGTGTATAGAACCTAGGCATTACACACATATTAAAAAAAATATTCAAGTGATTATCATTGATATGGTCACATAGTTCATATTTAGAAATTTTGTAAGTTGGAGTATAGGGAAGGGAATTTTTAGGAGTATTATTGTTTTTAGTGGTTATATTTTTTGAGTATTTTTATTAGATGCATGGGGATATTGGAGTTGTTATTTTTTTATGGTAATGTATTTTTGTATTTTATAATCTTCACAGGTTTGGTTTAACATTTTCTTTGGTTGTGTTTTTTTTGGGATGTTTTTTGTGATTCTATTGCTTTGGGATCAGCCCCTTGATATTTTAAACTTTGGTGTCCTTTGGTTCAGTTCTTAGGTAACTAGGAAAATCATTTTATTTCAATTGTTGATAACTTATTAGTGCTATTTTTGATTTTATGGAAACATCATGGGATAGTATTTTGGATTATAGATACTATTTTACCCATTTGAGTACAATGATCCAGGTCTAAACTCATACTGAGAATTATTGGTGTTTTAGTTCCCTATTTTTTCCTTAGGATATGTGTTTGAGCTTGGTGATATTACTAACTTTAAGGATGTTAAGTTATCTTAGGTTGTGTTTATTTTAGAAGATAAAGTTTTTTCCTTGGAGATATACATGGTTAGTTTAATTTTATCGCTTATTTGATAATAAGGGAAGTGTTTCCTTCCTTATATATCCATTTGGAGAAATCTTAAATTGTTGGAAGGCCCTTGATAGGTAACTTCCTCCTTTAGTTTCTGTGTCTCTTGGGGATAGATGAGTCTCATTTATAGATGTATCATGTAATATTTGGATTTATCTATAATTTAAAGATGTTGTATTCTATTTATGGTATTCACATTTTTGGAATTATTCTAGATAGTTTACCCTCCCATCAACCTCACATATTGAGGTTTTGTTCTATCTTTTCCCTAGGACATTCGCTCTTTTTCTGGGATTTATGGGGATAGAAAGTAGCATAATGGGGAGATTGTAACACCCCATGTGTTACTGTTGTTTTTATTTTCTATTATTTTATATTATCCTATGTTTCCTTGATTCTTCATGAGTTTATGGGACTTTTGGTCTAGAAATTTAAAATTTTGGAAGGTTTTTACACAGCATGTTTGGTAAATAGTTATAAGTAACCATGTAGAAATCATGATAAGTGGTATAAAATCTTTATTGTGTGGTTTCACATGGTCTCCACATAGTTTGAAAAACTATTTGGTGATTCTAGGGATATTTTACACCACATTTTTGTTTTAGGGGGTGACCTGCACAGTTTGTGTATGGTTTGGTAAACTATGCATCTGAATCATATAGCCTACCCAGATTTATTAAAAGTGTGTTTTTTCTATTTTTTACCTCTTTTTTAGGATATTTTTTCATTTTTTATTCCTCTATTGACTTGGTCTACCCTTGTAATGAAAGTAGGAGCTTCTATTCTCATCAATTCTTGATTTCCATGCCCCCCCCCAACACATTTTAAGTCGATTCCTCAAGGTAATAACCCATTTTTCAATTATTTTTTCTTTCTCTACTTTCCTTCTTTTCCCTGTATTTTCCTCATCTCCCAAAAATCCTAAGGGAAGATCAATACCAATATTGTGTTAGGTGTGATTTAATCATGGGGGTGTTTGTTTTTAGGGAATTATTGGGTCCCCATGATACTTGTTTGTGCATCCATCATCGAAGGGGATGACTTCCAACTTAATTATCATTGAACTGAGGAAGGTGTTTTGTGATATTCCTTTATTTGGAACTTCATTTTATGAATGATGTCTTAAAATGACTTTTTTATAAAATTATGATTATATTTGATAGTTATAATGAATTTCATAATTGTTTGGGGTGATTCCACACATAGAAAAAAAGGTTTTTTGATGTTTTCTAATTTTTAATGTTGATGATTGCATGCCATGTGTTTGTATAAACGTTTCAAATAGTTTTTTAGTATAAATAAAATTTTTAAATTCTATTTGACATTTTTTGGACTATGAATTGGATAAATAAAAGGTTTTGTCTCTTGAATGGTTTCTAAAGAATGAGATTTTTTATTTTAAAATGGTTTTGATGAATTATCATGGAAATGTTTTGAAAAGTGTACTCTAATTGTCTATTTTTAATGATTTGTCTGAAATGGAATTTTAAAAACCTATGAATAATTTATAATTCTCAGTTCTCTTAAAAAAAATTCACATTTTTAACTTAAAAAAATGGTAGGTGTGTATAACCTTCCTTATAACCCTTGCATTGGTTTTCCTTTCTTGGGTGGTGATTAATGTATGTAGTGATCAAGGGATCTCAAGTGTTGTTTCTTATGAAGAAGTTAGAGGTGAGTGTGAGTTATTTTTCATGATATTTATGATTTTATTGAACATTTTTATTTATTAATCACCCTCGCGTTTAGTTTTCATCATGTGAACCTAGGTAGAAAGGTGGGAGGTATAGTATTATAACGCAATAGATAGTTGTATGATACTAGTGTCCCATATAGTATCAGTTAGTACTATATGGGGTGTTCCATTGATTCTAAGACAGATTTAGGACAGTCAGGTGGATTGCGTTAGGATGCAACAAAGGATTCCAATTGGTCCTTGTTGGGTAAAGTCGAGGATATTCTCACATTATAACCTTGGTTAGAACCCATGACGTTTATTCTTTGGTTAGTGGTTTTATATGTGGAACTATCTTCCCCATTTTATATTCTCTATTGGTTTTTTATATATGGAACCATAGTGTCCTTCCTTTACTTATTATACTCTTTTATTTTGATGAATGGGTACCCCTTTTATTGATCTTTAATTATTTTATCCTGAGTATGTTTTCTAAAGTATTTTAAAAATGTTCAAAGAATAGTTTTTAAAATGAAAATGAGATTATTTATGGGATGTCTTTTCTTTAAAAGAAAAACTTCTCTTAGTAATTGTCTTCATTTATGAAAAAAAAGTGAAGGTTTACAAAACAATTATAAAGTGTTACTATATTTGATTTATTAAAGATGAAAAACTCATTTTATATATGTATTTAAAACTAGATTAATGATTTTTCATTTGAAATCAATTCCATAAACTATGTGGTGTTTACCAAATGAGATCATTTTCTCTCACACCTTGCATACACCATTCAATGTATGTATTTATCATGGTTTCTTTTTAGGTTATTGAGGCTATGTTCATCCTTATTTTGGTTATGGACTATTCTTGAGATGTTCAATCTGGGATATAGAGATTAACCAAGGGTCACATGGGGATGGTGGGTTTTGATTCTGATTTTATTTTTGTTCTTAGGATATTTGTATTGGCCTCTTATCTGTATTCCTTATTTTGTATTATAATGTATTTACAAGTTTATCCTTTATTGTTCAGAAAATGTGGTCATTTATTTATTTATTTATTTGTATAATCTGATTTGATGTTTATTTTATGTATCTAGGGTGAAATAATTCCCATTATATTCACTTTTGATACTATGGTTCTTGTATTCATCTCAGGGAGATCAGGAACATGCCATGAGCCAACAGTGGGCCAGGTCAGGTATCGATTCTGAAATCATCCCGAGCTGATTTTTTACAATAAAATTATATATAAATTAGGTTTATGAGGGGATTCAAGAACCAATACATTATTTTATTATTTTTATCCACATTCCATGATAAATTGGTAACCTTACACCTTAAGGAATGGGTATTTCTGAAAATTCCACCCAAAACTCACCTATAAGAGTACCCCTTATCTACCCCTTAGAAACCACTATTTAATTTGAATATCTCTTGAATACCTTCAAATTTAGCCTCTCATAAATTATTCTTAGATATTTGGTACTATTTATTATCAATAAGGAATCATAAATCCTTCATTTTGAAGGAACCCGTTTCAAGGATAGAATTCATCAAACTACCTAGTTCTTCACAATATTTTTAAATTACCGCATCATATCAACTCTATAAATATAATTATAAAATTTAATGGTGTTATGTTAACATCATTATAATTATGATAAAATTATATTTCTATTATATGCCTCTATACACTTTCTCATTCATTAGTATAATATTTTCTTATTTGGTACAGTTCAACCACCTACATGAATGATGTCATACTATCTTGAACATTTCAAAAATGAATGAGTATCAAGACATTAATACTGATAATATATAATATTAAAGAGAGATTTATGTTATAAATATGATTTTTTAAGGGTGAAAAAATAAATAAATGATTATTATAAGGTAACTCGTTATTATTGAAATTTTACTCGAAACATGTTCGTTGTGGATTCCACTTTCATAAAACATACACACACATCCCATAAAATGAAAATGGGAATGAAAAAAAGTAACATTATGATTACAATACCTCTAATAATCATGGAATTATGAAATCTGTATCAAGGAATGAGGATCTACATCACCATTACAAAACGTTTTTGAAATAATCAATACTACTAACATTAAATGATGAAAATAAACAATAAATAACTAATATATTTGTAATGAATTAATAAAAGTTAAGATTATTGAAGGTATTATATATTAATATGATTATTAAATAAAATATTTATATAGATATATTTATTATTTAGGAAGATAAATAACTTCTATTGAAGTTGGGGGTATTGGTAAGGTTTTTCATATTAATTCCCCTTCATTAAAACATGTTTCAAATTATGAACAAAATTTTCTTTTATATGGTGTGATAAATTAAATTTTAATTAGATGGATTTAAAATTATATTCCATGATATATCCTTTATATTCTTTTTATTCATTTATTACCAAATTAATAAGGGTCGTGTAAACTCAATTTCCTTTCATTGGGGTATAATTATTTTTTAACACTTTCTACATGATCAAATTTTCCCGCCATTCACATTAGTTTTCTATAAAAAGCTTCATCACCAAGTTTTCATGGTTTTAAAATTTAATTTATATTCTAAATTTTTTATAAATTATTTCCTTTAAAATGTTTCTAAAAACATAAGGGTTTTTTTCAATCTCATTTTCAAATTGAGATTTTTTATGAATAAATTTAAATTTTATGTTATTTATCTAAAAAACCCATATATTTTCTTCTCATATCATTATTTATTGTGTTTATATTTATTATTATTATTTTACCTTCCTTTGGTTTGTTGACTAATTGAGATTTCTCTTGTAAGTAGAGCTGACCTAATCTCTTCTTTCCATCCTAGAATCTTTCTCTTCCATATATATAATCTTTGTATTGTTTTTTGGGTAGACTTATTTATACTTCAATGGTTGGTTAAGGTCATTTTATGTAAAATTTTAATTTATTTTAAAAACATTAAAGGAATATTTTTTAAAAATATTTTTTCACATGAGTTATTTTATAATGACTTTGACTCTCTTTACAAAAGTTTGAAAATAATCTTAATTTTTAATGTTTTATGCATGAATTAATTTTCCCACTGTTATATAAATTTTTATTAATGAGGCTTCCTTTACAAGTTTGTATGGTTTTACGGAGTAAATATTATTACCATTTTTCTATAAATTATTTCCTTTTTTAAATAAAAATTATTAAAATGTAAATGGTATTTCTTCTTATTTTTTAAAGTAATTTTCGAGTTATCTTATAAAAGTATTTTTCATCTATATAAAAAACTACATTTTTTTTTATGCTTCACTAGGGACATGATCTAATGATACAGTATATATTATTTCTTTATATGACTTATGGTCATCTTTTATTGTAATCTTCATGAAACTCATTTCTTTATCAATGTTAATTATACTATAATGGAATTATAAATGTGTTCATAATTATGTGGTACACATATTTAAAATTTCTCATTATGTTATGGGTGGATTCAATATATCCCTCAAATGCATTATGTAATGTTTTTATATCTCATGTAATCAGGATAGTACATAGGTGGTTATATCAATCCCAAAAAGGTTATGGTACATGGGTAGTTATCATATTCCCAAAATAGTCATGGTATAAAGGTGGTTATCCCAAGCCCAAAAAAATGGTATATGGGTGAATATCCCAAACCTACTATATTATAGGTATGTGGTTGGATTAATCCATTATTTGATGAATGTTTTAGTGGTTAGCCTTGAAATTTTTATTATTTATATATTTATATTTGTGTTGTATTCTTATGTTATGCATCGTGCTTATGTTATGTTCATATATTATTGTATCATCCTTCCACAATCCCAAGAATCATGATTTTTGTTATAAACAAAGTCTTATGTCATGATTCATGATTTATTATCCTTTTTTATTTGAATATTATTTCTTAATTTTATATACATGTATCTTGATTAAGTTTTCATGTGCACATTTTCATATTATGCTCATTTTGATCTTCATTCAATATCTCTTGTGTTTACCCTTACTAATAATCTTAGATCAACCTTTCTTATAAATATATTCCCTGAATTATGAATAATATTATTATATGTGATGTGACTAAATGGTTATCATGTGAGAATACTATTTTTTGGAGATATTGAAAACATTATAAAAAAGTTAGTTTCATATCAGATCTCCAATTAAACTAAACCTATAGGATTTTGGATTTCATTTATTATGGGGTAAAATTAATATTCCTATAAATTTTCATAATATGTATTTATATCATTCTTGGTTTGTCTTAGTTGGTATCAAATTAAGTTTATAATGTTTCTGATTTTAGAACCTAAATTGAGAGCGTGGGTCTAAGGTATCACACTTTCATCTCTTAACAACTTGGGAAACAAATTATTTAAGAAAAATCCTAATATTACTTATAGTAAAACCCAATGTATTAATATTCCTAGACTAGTATATCCAACCAATTATTTATTGGTCTTTGATGATGAGTTTCTTAGGATCGATTAACACTTAATAAATACAGTGGAAATAAAAAATAAACCTCATTCCCAAGATCTTCCATGTATGAAACCCAAAACCATGAATAACTAAAATAATGAAAACATGCACACGTTTCACTAATGATCACCATTTCCATTGTCTTTGTCAATATGTTTGAGCAATATCACTCAAATATAGTCATTTATTCCCTTATCTATGGTGTATCCATGGGATACATGAATCACCCATCATATGTTCAAGATCATACTCACAATCCATGGTATACTAGTACCTCTCTAGGTAAAGGATGGAGAATGAAGAGTACTTTAAAGGGAAGAGAGATTCATACAAGGCTTGGTAAAGTTTGGTTGATCCCCATCTCAGGGATATCATCTCCTTTTATGACCCCTTGAGATACTCCCGAGTTACACATGTGTTCACTCATACATTACATAAAGTATGAGTGAAATAATTTGGTTACATTGTATCCCTCATCCACTCATATTATCCCTATTGTATCATCTTATGAAATTATAATGGTCATTTAAGGAAGGTTTCTGAATATTAACTCTTAACATTCTAATGTTACTCTCAATTATAGAGTGCTTTGGGTATTTCACGATATGATCCATCACACTATGATAAGACCAAGTCATCAAATATGATATGCTATGGAAATATCATGAAACCAATTTTATACAATATTCCCTTATCATATTATATTATATAGATTCATTAGATCATATCTTCTTCAGTCTCTTGCACTTAAGCCTGATATACTTACTATTATTTCACCTTGATTTTCATTATATATAATAACTTTTGAAACCATATCCAAAACTCCATTTGAATTTATTAGAAAACATTTTTGGAAATATATTTTCAATTTCACTGTATAGGACATCATATGTTATACCTTGTGAATACCCATCCAGAACTCCTTTTCAATTAACTCTAAAACGCTTTTAGAGAATCTCTCTAATTAAAACTCAATAATCATTTAATCAAGCACAAAGTGTAACCACATTGGACATTATAGAATTGAAAACAAATAATAATTCCCAGATTCATAAATGTAAGAAAAGTGTACCCTCTAGAAAAGAATCAGTGCAACTCAAGATGAAAATGGATCTAGTATGATATCCATCAAACACATGTATTTATATACCTATATCCACCATCTTCATCATCTTAAAGAATGAATTTTCATACGATTATCCCTTTTTCTAAATAATCTAGTAACTATAGGATATGAAGTATGTTAATCCCATATATTATTCTCATACATTCTTGATTACCCATGTATAGACTGACCACATTAATGAATTCATCACATGTCATTCACCCTTGTGGATGATACAATATCATTCCCCTCACCTGATAGATAAGAACATCATATTTATTATTTATATATAAACATACACTTACTAATCTTATCTCAATTGAGGTCCCAAATGACATAATTGTTATATAAGAGGGAAAAAATTTCTTGGTTAAGCTCTAATGGATGAAATAATCAGCAACATACCTACCCTCCCCTAAATTGGATAGCCCTCATGGATTTTATAAGAAAGGCATAAAAGTATGAAGGTTATCATGCTAGGTATCTTATAAAACTCACGTATGGTGAAATACCAATATGAAAAATACACCCCTATTATACAAAATACATAGTTTATGAAACTCCATCTAGAATACTTGGGGGTCATCCAGCATAGAAAACTCTCTTTGTGCCTTATTAGAATATTTTGTATCTCTATATGAACTCCTACACATGTTAACCTTAACATTTTTTCACAACCTATAATAATTCATGATGAACATTAGTTAGAGATAACTTAAATTCATACTTTAAGAGGTTTATTACATAATATATGCAGTAAACATGGAAAGTGGAGACTAAATTCTAGATGAAAATGATATATATTAAACCCTTAAACTCCATTAATAAAATTTTCATAACTATACATAAGTGTTTATCTTGACATATCCCATATGATAGACCACCATATCATTCTTATATTTGTTTCAATTTTAGGGTTATATTAAAATAATTATATATATATGTAATTTCTACCACATCTCTATGTAACTATCCATTAAAACCCTCCCACTAAAATCCTGTATTGAGTAACATCTATGATGTAAGCTAGTTTGAATAATGGAAAGTCTTGGGATAACATCAAATTTTATAATGTTAATAACTTTTATTGTATAGTTAGAAATCCTTATAATTTTATCAACATCAATGTTTATAGAACCCTTTTCATCAAAATTTCCCTTTAAATATTTTGGTAATTAATGTAAATAATTAAAAACAATTATCTTTACCAACACATTCTAAAAATCCTTTAGGATATAAAGTGTTCTTCACTTTGTTATTCTAACTAAAATTAACTATTTTCAATTTTCTATAATAATATACCCTAAACTTTTAGGATAAATAAGAGGAATTGACTTTGAATATTGACCAGAGTAATCCTTCATTTTTTTAACATTAAACATCTCTATTTCCAAACATACTCCCACTCATCTCTTATAAACTATATTACTTTCATAATATTATGTAATGTACCAAAAATTACTTTGTGTTATTAAATAAATTGTATTTTCCTAATGGTAATATTTTACAAAAATATCATTATTTACATATAAAATATAGAATTCTATGTGATTGGATAATTATTATGAAAAAGAAATATTTACTTTTTAAAATATATTATTGATGGTGGGGTAAAATCCATCATATTTTAATAAACGTGTTAATAAATCCTTTATTCTAGATAAAAAATATTTATCTGTTAAACCCCTATGGGTTTGTATTGTATTTTTTCACAATATGTGATGAGTTGATAATCAAAAAGGAGTTATTAGAAATGTGTACAATTGGATTTGGTGAATATGTTTTTGGTTAAATAAGATGAATAAGGCTTGGTGTTATTTATTTCATGAATACAAAATATATATTTATGGTAGATAGGATCTAGCTAAGTGTTGTGTAAGTTGATAAAAAAAATAGGCCAACCCCTTCAAGGTTAGAACTTGAGTAGCCAACAAGTAATACTGGTGGTTGAGCTCAAATGAACCAACCAAAATGGTGGCGGTGTTAAGGTGATTACTAGTGTGGGTCGGCATTGGAATGTGTGAAGTTGTAAGAACTCAGGTTTTCATAGGAGGTATAGATTCTTTTATTTTTTAGTTTAAATTCCTTGTAATGGCCTTATATGAATGATTATCTTGATCATGGGTGTTTTGGAGGTGTCTGGTGCTTGTTCGGAGGCTGAAACCACGTTTTGGGATAAAAATGACCGGGTGCATAGTTTGTGCATGGCCTGCACACGATTAGTCTAAATCATGCGATAGGTCTGAAAAGTGAATGTTTTTGGGTATAATGGTTCTGCATGGTTACCGTATGGTTAGTAAAATTGTGCAGGGTAATCGTACAAAGTGTCCCTCCTAGGTAGAGAGGTGCACACGGTTTCCGCACAATTTGGGAAACCGTGCGGGTAAACCGTGTGACCCTACTATGTCTTTTTTTTATTTTAAATTAAAAATAATATTTATTTTCAAAACCAAAATTGGGTTTTCTGCTCCCACGCACAAAGGGCCTCTTGTAGCTCTCCCCTTTGGTGCCTAAAGTAATATTTGAGCCCTTCCTCCATCTAATCGCTATTTTGATCATCGATCATCTCTACTGATCTATATCGGTAAGGCCTATGTTCTTTTTTAGTCATTCTTGATTCTTTAAAACAATGAATGCTCTATTTGGATTTAGGATCATATGCCTTAATATTTTGTTATTTTTCTGTTCTTCATATTTCTTCCAAACCTAGATTATTTGGGACTTGATACTGGATGAGCTTTCTACTACTAAGGTGAGGTAGGTGTTCTCTACCTTCTTTTGGCTTTTCATGGTGTTTTTTGGGTGTTCAGCCATTTTTCCATCCTTTGGAATTTTGATGAGGTATTGTTTTTTAGCGAGTAGCTTTTAGTAGCTGTAGTTGGACCTAGTGAGGTTGACCATGTGTTCCGTTTAGGTGTGTTGGCACCCGTTGCTCATTTCAAGGTCACCCGAGGGGTGCACCTTAAGGAAATACCTTGTTTATTCCTCTTAAAACCACCCAAGGGGTGTGTGCTTGTGATTTCCTAATTAGAGGAATCTCGTTAATGCCTTGATAGCATTAATAGTTTACTTAGGGTATGTACTACCTCCTCGACTAATGAATATCATGTTATAACTTGTCTAATTTGATATCTTGGATTAAATGAAATGTGTTGATATGGGTGGTTATACCTATATGAAATGACTAATGGCGTGTTAAATGGTTTATATGGGAGGGTAGGACCATATGATGTTTTGATAAATGGTTTTCATGAGTGGGTATACTCATGGATTGTGCAAGTTGATGTGAGTGGGTATACTCACAAGGATTGTTTGATTAAATTGAATGTTTAAATTGAATGTTTGAATGAATGAATTTGGAATGTTGGAGTGGATGCCTTGGGTTGACTCTGCCCCTTGGTTCTTGATTCTGTGGTATGCCTTGGGCCTTGCTACCCCTTGGATCTAGCTTGCTTGGGCTTGCATAGGACTTGCTATTTCAATGCTCATAGGACCCCAACCAGTGTCTAACTGAGTTTCCACTAGGGATGCCCATGGGACTCGATGGGATGCCTTAGACAAGATCCTTGGATCTAGACCTCTATGGTCTAGATATTTTACATGGATGCCTTAGTCTACTGACACCTTGGATTCGGCCCTTGAGGTCCGCTACTTCACTATACGGTGTGGTCGTGGGATGCTACTTTCACTATATAGTGTGGTCATGGGATACTTGACTTCTTTATACAACATGTCTATGGGTTGTATATTACAAATGGATGTACAGTATGGATGTGTGACTTTCTTGTTTACTTGGTTATAGCCGCCTTGTTAGGAGTTGACTCTCTTTTGAAGGTATCCTTGAGAGTTGTTTGGTTTTGCGTATTACAGTATACTTATGCCATGGGCATACAAACCTTACTTTACTAGGTGTTTAAACTTGTAATAACTTTTGTATAATTGCTATTAGAACTGCATAGACCTAGGTGGTTTCCTACTGGGATGTTTATCTCACACCCTATTTGGTCCTCCTTGGGGACCCAAACAGATTATATGGTCGCGGGTTATGATAGAGGAAAGTGCCCCAGTATAGGTTGTTTACTATAGCTTAGGATCATGGGAGCATGAGACCATGCTGATCCTTGCGATGCGGGGATACCTTTTGGTATTTTTTTCATTTTGGGATACTTATATTGTATTTCTATGTACTTTTCTTGATAATTTCTAGATACTTGTACCATATGCATCATTTTTTTATATGATACACTTCTGGTTATTGATATACATTCATGTCTTGTCTTACTTTTAGTTATTTGTTATTTATTTCACTTCCACTATTGTATATATATTTTACTTCCACTGTGATACTCTAGTAATGAGGGCATAGTCTCTTGACTGACTCAACTAGGCCCTCACTACTAGTCGGTAGCCTCTAGAGTTTGGGGATATATGCTTGAATCCATGTGAGAAACTGGGTTCGGGGCACCGTTTCGGGTGGCATCTGGGTTCAGGATGTTACAAAGTGGTATCCGAGGATTTTTTATGGTTTGAATTACTGTTTGGTGACATTAGATAGGGATATGAAGGAATTGGGATTTGGTAATAAACTGTGCTCGAGAGTAGCTACCCCACGTATAGGGAAAATCCAAATTACTTTGAATTGAGTTCTGATTTTCTTGATTTTTTTCTATTGCAGTTGATTTGATTTCAACATTAGGTGATGCACTGGATTTCTGCTATTACTATTGATGCAATTGTGGGTTTTATTTTAGTTGCAACCCGATGAGATGAGGGTGTGTCATCTCATGCATCATATAGATACTTGTTAGAATCACATTCCATGCATTATGCCATGCCATCTAGGATGAATTAGATATTGCATGTTGTTGTGATAGTTAAGGTAATATTTGTGTCTGGTGTTGTGTTAGTTGGGTACAGTAGATAAAGGTGCGACGTCATCTTGCAATCCATAAGGTGTATGGGACCTTATGAATTGGGAAATGACACACCAGTGAAATGTAAATGTTAAGTGAACTTGATAGGTATGGTTTGAACAGGAGCCAAGTTTTGGGTTCATTAGGTGTTATGGTCCCTCGTGGATTCGAGAATTGGTAAACCCTTGATGTAATTTCATAGGTAACTAAATGTGAACTCAAATGGAAATAAAAACTTGAATGGTGAATAGAGAATTGACCTAGATGGGGATTTTGAGTGTTCAAGAGGCATAGTTTCTAGTGTTTCATTGGTTGGTCTTTATACAGTCCTGGCTTTTGAAGCAGACTCTGAGTTTGACTTGGTTTCTATGAGGGTTTTGACCTGTCCTACACTTTTGATCATTGTGATTTGATGTTTTTCTTTACTGAGGTGTGCATTTGGAATTGTATATACATTCCACGATGATGACCTCTAGTGGTACACTGCGATGGAGGCAATGAACATACATTGGAGACGGTGGGCTATGGGATACTTCTTGATCCTCCTATAGTGCCATCTACAACACCAAAAGCTATTCTGAACACAGGTGTTGAGTCATATTTTCTCAAGGTTTTTTTCACTATATGCAGACTTTCCATGGAGTACCGCAGCCAGCCTCGACTATGGATGAGCTGACATGGGTGTTCTAGAAGCCGCATCCTCCTTTATTATTAGGGGATGGTGGACCATAGGCTGTGAAGCTGTGGATAGAGACCACGTTAGTGATCTTTGAGCATCTGGAGATTCATTTAGAGCAGAGGGTCAATCTAACGAATTACATGCTACATGGAGTGGCAAAGCACTAGTGTGATGTTTTGAACCGGGCTGATGGGTTGTGAAATATGGGTTGGGATGAGTTCAAAACCCAGTTCTACGACTAATTTTACCCCACTACTCTGCGAGCAGAGTGGGCTAGTGAGTTCATATGTCTGGAGCAGGGCGCGATGACGGTTATGGAATACTCAGCATGCTTTACAGAACCGCAGTGTTTTTCTCCAATGTATCTTATTGATGATCTGTCAAGGGTGAGGTGTTTCAAGGAAGGTCTCAGAAATGTTATCAAATCTTAGGTCAATGTGTTCAGTTTTCCTTCTATCACTGAGATTATGAATCAGGCACTGAATACAGAGAGGAACCTGAGGGAAACTAGGGTGTACAGAATAGGGGAGTGTTGTTTCTTTCCCCAGTGGATATATGTCTTTAGGAAGGAAACGTTTTTAAGGCTTCCTACAACATGAGTGATATCCATGTTGTGGGTGTAGGCATCTTGGTGTATTTCCCTCAATGTGGTAGGTGAGTCCACTTGAAAAATCAGTGTGACCGCAACCCAGTAGAGTGTCGAGCCTACGGCAGGATGGGACACATGTTGTGGTTTTTCAAAACCTTCCCTCTAGCTATGATTGGTAAGGGTTCAACTTAGACATCAGGTTAAAGAGTAGGTTCTTCAGCTCCACATCTGAATGGGAGCTAGAGCAGTATAGGTCGGTCAGACCAGGGTAGTCGTGGTCGTGGTTGTGGTAGCCAGACATCAGGTTCTCAGATACTGTAGGGCGGATCAGCTCAGGGTATCCAGGTAGGGTCATAGGGTCATGGTATAGGCTAGACTTAGGTAGTGCAATAAACCCAGAAGGAGCAGGGTCCCATACCATCTACAGTGAGAGGTATGATCTTAGTAGCTCCTACTATTTCATCTTCTCTTTTCGATATAGGTTCCTCTCACGGCTTTATCTCTGCATAAGTTTTAAAGAGCTTTGGGCTTGTTTTTTTGCTTTATGAGGGAATTTTGATGCTAGAAACACTGTTGGGAGTTAGAATGGGTGATTTATGCCAGTGTATGGAGTGTCCCCTTGAGGTTTTTGGGTGCCACTTTCTCTGGATTTTATATGTCCTCGAGATGACAAGGTTCAATGTGATTCTCAGAATGGACTGACTAGTAGCTTATCGAGTGTATGTTGACTATTATCACTGTAGGGTGACTTTCACATCACCATAGGGTTTAGTATTAATTCACAAAGGAGAATGGGATATCTAGGAGAGTAGAGATGGACCTGAGAATTAAGGGCTTGGCAGGATGACAACCCAGATTTCTAGTTTGTTTCTGGATGATCATGAAGTGAGTTAGGAGGACTTCCCTCCAATGGTTGAGAACTTTAGGGATGTCTTTCCCACAAAATTTTCTTAGTTACCTCATGAGAGAGAGGAGGAGTTCTCCATCGATCTAGTTCTAGGATCTATACCAGTATCCATTCCTTATTATAGGATTGCTATGACAGAGCTGCATGATCTCAAGAGGAAACAAGAGTATTTAGAGGTGAAGGGGTTTATCAAATCCAGTACTTCACTGTGGGATTATCCAATACTTTTTGAGAAAAAGGCAGACATAACTTGTAGGCTATGTGTAGATTATCATAAACTGAACTAGCTGAAGGTTAAAAACTAAAATCCTTTACCCTGGATAGATGACCAATCTGATTATATTTGAGGAGCTTGAGTGTTCTAGAAGATTTACTTGAGGTCAGGATATCACTAGGTGTGGGTTAAACCTAAAGACATATGTTGTAGAGCCTTCCATAGAAGGTATGGGTTATACAAGTATCTGGTTATGTCATTCAATCTCACGAACGTGCCATCATTTTTCATGGCACTAATGAATAGATTATTTCATCCTTACTTGGATTCTTTTTAGTGGTTTTTTTGGATTATATCTTTGTGTATTCTCAGAGTTTACATGACCATGCCAACTATCTTGAGTTTGTTTTGAATACAATGAGTGAGTATCAGTTATATTCTAAGCTCGCAAAGTTCCACTTTTGGATGGATCAGATTCACTTCCTATGTCACATCATCTTAAAGACTGGAGTGCCAGTTTACCCAGATAAGGTGAGAGATTTAGTTTCCTAGGAATGAACCAATAAAGTTTTTGATATATGGAGTTTCTTGGGTATAACTAGATACTACAGGAATTTTATAAAGGAATTCGCATGATTAGAATCACTGTTGATAGGCTTGACTAATAAGGGTGTGAAGTTTTTTTTGGGTCATAATCATGTCAGACAGCCTTTCAAGAGCTGAAAGGAAGGTTGACATAAGCACCAGTTCAAATAATGCTAGAGCATGGAAAGAGATACATAGTGTACTATAATGCTTTAAGTATTGGGATGGGGGTAGTGATGATGCAAGGAGATCAAGTTGTGGTGTAAGAGTCTCAACAGTTGAGGTCTCACAAGAAGAAATTCTCTATTCACGATCTCGAGTTAGCTATAGTTGTTCTTTCATTGCACTGTTGGGGGAATTATTTACTAGTAGAGTGTTTTGTAGTGTTTATAGACCACAAAATCCTCAAGTATATCTTTATGTAGAATGATATAAATTTGATTCAGCAAAGGTGGGTGGAGAACCTACAGTCCTTTGACTTCAAGCTTTCCTACAGGCCTGGTAAGGGAAATGCAGTGGTCGATGCACTGAGTAGGAGTACTCAGATACAGGTAGTGCAACAAGCCAATATCAAGTAGCATCTTATGGTATTGTTTTCTAAGATGTATTTGGAAGTGCACTACAAACAGTTATAGAATTTTCTTTCATCCTTATTTATTACCTCTACCCTACTCAAGAGAGTTGGGATGAGGCAAATATCAAATTTAGAAGGCCTAGTTCTACGGGAAGGTGTGGCAAGGGAGGACCCTCCTTCTGGTTGAATAGTAGGTGATGATGAGATCCTGCGTATCCATGGACGTTTTTGGGTTCCATTGGATATATGTGAGGAGTTGATGTAGGATTTTCATGCTTCATCTTGGACAGTGCATCATATAGTTACCATGATGTACTGTGACTTGCGATGTCAATACTGGTGGTCAGGAATGAAGTATGAATTAGTTATTTTTGTTTCTAGGTGTTCCACCTATCAGTAGGTGAAGGTAGAAAATCAGTGACTAGATGGTCTTTTAAATTGTTTACCTATACCGGAGTGGAAATGGGATAATGTTGAAATGGATTTCATGATGGATTTTTTTAGGTATCCTTGAGTTAATGATGTTGTGTGGGTTGTTGTTGATAGGATTATGAAGGTCACACATTTTTTTCGATCAAGGAGTTCTTTAGTGTTTATGATCTTGGAAAGTTGAACATCTGAGAGGTGTTATGACTTCATGGGGTCCCACATAATTTCAGATAGGGATGCCCACTTTAATACTCATTTCTAGAAGAGTTTCCAGAGGGTACTGGGTATATAGGTTCTTCTGAGCACAACATACCACCCTTAGACTAATGGCCAGTCAGAGCGTACAATATAGGTGTTAGAGGACATACTGCGAGCATGCATCTTATTTTTTGGTGGCTCTTTGGGAGAGGAACATTCCCTTGGTTGAGTTCACATATAATAACAGTGATCAGGATATGATATAAATGGCACCTTATGAGGCTTTATATGGTAGTATATGTCGTTCTCCCCTATGTTGGCTAGAGGCAGGAGAGGCATCTTTACTAGTACTGCATCCCATGCAGGACACATCTGAGCTGGTCCAATTTATTTAGAAGCTGATGGTTACTACACAGTATCGTCATAAATTATACATCGATCGCCGCAGATGACATCGAGAGTTTGAGTTCAGGGATCGATTTTTCTTATGTGTTTCACCGAGGTTGGGACACAGGCCGATCAGGGTAAACTTTCACCAAGATATGTCGAGTCATTCAAGATTATGGAGAGAGTCGGTTCAGTTTCCTATCGGTTGTAGTTACCTCAGATGTACTGATCCATGCACGACATGTTCCATGTATCTCACTTTCATCACTATCACTCAGAACTATCTCACATTTTTCATCCCAAGGAGGTTGAGCTTTTGGTTTATTCATCCTTTGAGGAGCATCTAATTCATGGAATTGACAAGAGAACAAAGGTTCTTATAGGTCAGTTAATTCCTCTAGTACAGGTTCTATGGAAGAACAACCATTTATAGGACAAGACATGGGAGAGGTAGGTCAATGTACATGCTCAGTGGAAGGAGTTTTTCTCAAAAGAATATTGACCACCCTTTAGAGAGCAATTTGGGGACAAATTGCTATAAGGGGGGAATATTGTAAGAACCTGGGTTTTTGTATGAGGTGTGAATCCTTTTATTTTCATTTTCAATGCCTTTTTACAGCCTTATATAAAGTATTATCCTGATCATGGGTGTTTTGTAGGTCTTCATGGCTTGTTCGGAGGCCGAAATAAAGTTTAGGGCTAAAAATGACCTGGTTCATGGTTTGTGCATGGCTTGCGCACGGTTAGTCTAAATCGTGTGAGAGGTATGAAAAGTGTAGGTTTTTGGGCAGAGAAATTATGAGTGGTTACCACACGGTTAGTCAAAACATGCAGGGTTACCGTGTGAAGTGTCCCCCCAATGTAGAGAGGTGTACATGGTTTCCACATGGTGTGGGAAACCGTATGGATAAACTGTGCGACCCTTTTGTGTGTGTGTGTTTTTTTTAAATTAAATTAAAAAAAATTAAAAAACCCAAATTGGGTTTTCTTCTCCCATTCATAGAGGGCCTCCTGAAGCTCTCCCCTTTAGCACCTAAAGTAGGCTTTGAGCTCGTTCCTCTGTCTGATCTCTATTATGATCGTTGATTGTCTCTAAGGATCCGCATCGATAAGGCCTACATTCCTTTTTAGTCGTTCTTGATTCTTCAGAACAACGACTGCACTATTTGGATTTAGGCTCATATGCCCTAATATTTTTTTTCTTCGTCCATTCTTAATATTTCTTCTAAACCATGACGAGTCAGGACTTGATACTGGACGATCTATCTAATGCTGAGGTGAGGTAGGTGGTATATACCTTCTTTTGGATTTTCTTAGTGTTTTTTGGGCATTCATCCATTTCTCCATCCTTTGGACTTTCCAGTGAGGTCTATTTTTTGAGAGAATATCTTTTAGTAGATATAGTTGGACCTATTGAGGTTGACAATAGGTTCTATTTAGGTGTGTTGGCACTCGTTTCTCATTTCGAGGTCACCCAAGGGGTTCGCTTTAAGGAAATACCTTATTTGTGAAAATTAAAACCTCCCAATGGGTGTGTGCTTGTGGTTTCCTAGTTAGAGTAAGCTCATTAATGCCTTGATATCTTGAATAGCTTTCTTAGGTGATGTACTACCTCCTCAACTAATGAATATCATGTTATTCCTCATCTAACTTGACAGCTTGGCTTAAAGTAAATGTGTTGATATGGGCAGGTATACCTATATCAAATGACTAATGGAATGTTAAATGATTTATATTAGAGGGTAGGCCCATATTCTTATTTTGATAAATGTTTTCATGAGTGGGTATACTCATGGATTGTGTAGGTTGATGTGAGTGGGTATAATCACATGGATTGTTTGTTTAAATTGAATGTTTAAATTGAATGTTTTAATGAATTAATTTAGAACATGGGAGTGGATGCCTTGGGTTGACTCTGCCCCTTGGGTCTAATTTTGTGGGATTCCTCGGGCCTTGCTACCCCTTGGATCCAGCTTTCTTGGGCTCGCATAGGCCTTTCTATTTCCATGCTCCTAGGACCCCAACCAGTGCCTAACTGAGTTTCCATCAGGGATTCCCATGGGACTTGATGGGATGCTTTGGAAAATCTCTTTGGATTTGGCCCTCCGTGGTCTAGATATTATACATGTATGCCTTGGTCTGCTGATACCTTGGATCCGACCATTGAGTTCTGCTACTTTACTATGCCGTGTAGTTGTGGGATGATATTTTCATTATACGGCATGTCTGTGGGATACTTGACTTCTTTATATAGTGTGGTTGTGGTTTTCGTATTACCGATGGATGTATGGCATGCCTGTGTGACTTTCTTATTTAGTTTGTTATAGCTGACATTTTAGGAGCTGACTCTCTTTTTAATGTAGCCTTGAGGATTGTTTGGTTTTTTGTATTATAGTAGACTTATTCTATAGGAATACACACCTTACTTTACTAGTTTTTTACACTTTATATCACTTTTGTAGAATTGTTGTTAGAACTGTATAGACCTGGGTGGTTCCCTACTGGGATGTTTATCTCACACCTTGTTTGGGTCTCCTTGGGGACCCAAACAAATTATACGGTTTCAGGTGATGATAGGGGAAAGCTCCCCATTATAGGTTGTTGACTATAGCTTTGAAGTAGGGTAGAATAGGACCAGGCTAAGGCTTGTGATGCTGGGACACCTTTTGGTATTTTTTCTTTTTGGGATACTTGTATTGTATTTCCATGTACTATTATAGCTACTTTTTAGATACTTGTGCCATCAGTATCATTTTTGTATATGAGACACTTCTGTTTATTGATATACATTCTTATCTTATCTTATTTTTAGTTGTTTTCTATTTATTTTTCTTCTTCTATTGTATATATATTTGAATTCCACTGTGATACTCTGGTAATAAGGGAATATTCGCCCCACAGAATCACATAGCCCCTTGCTACTAGTTGGAATCCTCTGGCATTTAGAGTGATGCGCTTGAGGCCATGTGACCAACTATGTTTGGGGCACTGTTTCGGGTGGCATATGGGTCTGGGACATTACAAAAATCAAATAGTTTAGCACTATGCAGGGCAACATAGTGGCCCATTGTCTAGAGTAATGCCTAAGGTACTTTCAAACTTTCATTAGTGTGTTTGAGATAATATACTATGTGGATCTACCGGGAATAACCTGATGTGGGATTCATACTTTACAATAATTGTTCACAATTAAAAACATATGTATAAATAAAATAGAACATCTCTATTTTATTCATCTTTAACCCCTGACTCATTTATGCAAGCATGAATGAAACACTGACACCTCTAATCAACTAGAATCATCCATGACCACATCTCCATGGCATATAATATATTATGGTTATTCAAAAATGGTTATGTAATTGATTTCATGACATAATTCTTAGTGTTTATGTTTTATATGATTCTCTAACTTATATTGAAGCTTAGTCTGATACATCTGAGTGGATAACCAAGTCAGATTTCAAAGGATGATATTAAGCCTCATGAGAACCAATAAAAGTTCATACTAATGATTTTATGACTGAGTAGTGAATTCCTTGTGTTTTATATTATTAAAATGAATTTGTATAATAGTAATCTTTGGGTTTTGTATGGGTCATCATATATAAGTATTTTAGGGATCAACGTATGAGTGGAACTATATGATCTGTCACATATGATCCATTCAAGGATTAATGTATGAGTAACTTTCAGTTGTATAGAGTCATCTGCATAAAAGTGACAAATTATGTATGAGAATCAAGAGTTAAATCTATAGCATGTTTGAATGATTATTTTGAGTTGTGTGTTTCCTAGAAATATTATTATTACAAACTATAATTTTAAATGTTGAAATTTTTTTGGAAGAGTATTGACTATGAATGATTTAAAGGAGATCATGGATATTATGGTAAATTAAAAAAATTATCAGTGTTTCCATATTTTAAAATATGAATAAATATTTTATATATAAATATATAAAGTTGGATAGACCTAGAATTATGTAGATTTAAAATTGAAGGAGGTATTTATAGCCTAAGAATGAAAGAACTTTCCATATCTTTTATAGAAAGTGATCTGGAATGATTATTCTATATATATGAGAATAATATGGAGAAAAGAAGAAGTTTCCAATATAATATCTATTTTTAAAAAAAATTAAAGCATATTTTTACTACTAAGTAATAAAGTGTGCATCCACTATCATATCTGAGAAGAAGAAGAAGAACTATTGTGATATAGCAAGGAGAAAGGGGTTTTGGTCACAACACTGGAGATTTTTTTTCCAAACGAATAATTGGAAGGAGAGAAATTGGAGAACCATCTGAAGGATATGGATAATGTGTTTTCCATGATGTCTCGTGAAATGGCGGTGATGATGATTTTCATGATAAAAATCATAGTATACCAATAAAGGATAAACCTAAGGAGCTCAAAGTGCACCAACCTAAATTAGTTGTAACACAAATTTGGTGATTTTTTTTGTCTTTGGAATGCATTCTAATATTATTATCCTTTCTTATAGTAGTGATCATAAAGAGAGGAACTGATTTTGGGAGTGACCCTTTGGTGGTAGTGAGACAACCTAAAACCATTGTAAAAGGGGGTGCCCCTAGGGAAGAGTGACCTAGGATAAACCCTACAATTTATTAGTGAAGTTAGTGTCTAATTAGTTAAGAAGCACACTATTGATTTAATTATACTTAGATTATAACATTTGGTTGAACCAAGTAAAAATATTTTATGCAATATTTTCTTTCACTTTTATATTTTTCACATTGTCCAACTGGAAACCAACTCGAAGATTGTGCATGATGCCTTGGAGGGGCGTGGAAACATGCCATGGACGATTACTTACATTATTAGACAATGTAAGGCGCTCATGAACAACAATGTAAGGTTCACCCACACTTGGAGGGAAGGGAATAAAGTGGAGGACTACTTGGCTTCTATTGCGGTTCTCGGGGAACCGGTGGTTTGGTTTGCTAATGTTACCCTTTTCAAACCAGAGGGGGTGAACTTGATTAAGGTAAATACCCTTGTTTTACACTATTTTCAACCCCCATAGGTGGGGGTATTTGTTTTGTTGCTGCATCTTTATTTTGAATAAAAATCTTAGCGATTGGATGGATGGACTTTTATATTTTTCACAACACAAACCAATAAGTTGGATTAAGAAATCATTGATTATATTTGGTAAATATGGATAAGTAACTATTAAATTATCACCTAAAATAAGAGAAAAATAATGGACCTAATAATTATGAGTTCAAAATCAATTATTAAAGTGCTATTTTTAGTATAAAACTTTTATTTTTGAAAAAAAAAATTATCCCGATTCCCCCCTAAGGTATCTCGCACCTAATCCCCTTAGTGCCTAATAAGTTGTATCGAATCATAGGTTACCTTTTATTGGATTTATTTTTATCTTACCTAATATAATTGATTTTTTGATTTAATTCTTTAATTTTTATTAACATTCATTTGATCTATGGAAAAAAAGTAAGACATCAAAAGAATAATCAAATATCTAAAATGATCCCACTTTTTGGATCAGTCTATGAAAAAAGTGAGATCCAGATAAAGGAGTCTAGAAGGCTTGGAAAGAAATGTATGAATGAACCCAACTGTGAAACTATTAATTTATTTAATCATGTTGTAGGAATATTAGATGAAACTGATATGCCATGTGAATAAGAATCAACTTATGATGAGGTGGTCTCAATGAGTCTAAAATAGAAGCTTTCCACTTATCAGAGGAGTTGGATCAGCAGCTAAAAGAAGAAAACATGAGGCATCACTACTACAAATATGGCTTATAATAGCGCTAAAAACGGCCTTTAATAGCGCTAAAAAAGCACTGTTAATCTTAGCAAAGATAAAGGGGGGTCCCCTTTATCAGCGCTAAGTGAGCGCTGATAAAGGTAGTATTTATCAGCCCTATTTTCAATGATGATATATTATCCATTTATCAGTGCTTAACTAGCGCTGATAAAGGCCAAAGATCCTATCCAAATCCAGAACCTGCACAGAACCTGCCCAGCACCTGCACACATTACGGCACCTTCACAGTCCAAAAAAAACCCGCACACAGCACACACAACACCCACACACAAAGCATAGAAGAACAAAAAATGATACATACATTTACTTGAAATCATGAATACAAAACAACACACTTCTATATACATTTCAAACAATGTTTAATTTGGTTACAATTACATTTATCCAACAAACAGTTAAAAAACAATGATGTTCCATCCTTTTTACATCCATCCGCTCTAAAACATTTTCGTCCATGGCGGCAGTTTCCGAACAAAGAATTTGAACTGAGGAAAAATATTTCACCTACATAATAAAACAAATATTATGTTAGTAATACAATAATGAAATAAAGAATGGGGTTTCTAAATGGAATTATACTAGTGAGGCACAAAACATAAAATAACCAATTATACTAGTGAGGCACAAAACATAAAACAAATATTATGTCCCCCCATTCCATAAAAAAGAAGCACCCCTGCCCCCTTCCCCAGCACACCCCCTACACACTGCCCACCCCCGAGCACACCCCCTACCCCTGCACACTCCCTGCCCCCTGAACACCCCCTGCCCCCTTCCCCAGCACACCCCTGCCCACTGCACTTCCCCCTGCCCATTGCACACCCCCCTTCCCACCCCCTATATATTTCAAAAGAACCCATCACACCCCCCTACCCTTCCCCCTACCACTTTTCCCCCTTCCCCCTCCCCCAGAAAACCACCCCTACCCTCTCACCATGTCCCCTGCACATCATAAAGAAAATACCTTGTATGGAAATTGTGCTCAATTTACATTATACACATCATATATATCAACACATTCTCATGTACTTTCATTCAATGTAAATACACATATATAGAATCTCTACATCTCATAAGAAAACCCTCTTTAAAATTCACAAACACATTAAATCCATTTGAAAATGCCCATCACACAACTTTCTCATTTCTTCAAACATATTTAAAGGACTTAAGCATGAAAATCCACAAGAAATACAACTGCATTCATTTTAAAAATAACTTTCAAGTCTATACACACCCCAAATTCCTTTGATAACACATTTTTAACCACACAAACATTTCATATAGTACACTTAGCAAGTAAATACTGGATAATAAAATCATCATATAATGTAAAAGTATGGAATCACCTACATAAAGTGTGGAATATTCTGAAATCTACTGGAAAACATAAAACCACACCTCCAAAATACCTTAATAAGGACTAATTAAACATTAATATTGAATATATTAATGGAAACCAATTTTTAACTTGTGGTATTCCATGAGTTTAACATCCCACAAGGATATAGGGTCATGATTTAATGTCTTACATAGATATAAGACCTGGGTGGATCAAAACACTTATAAAGGTGGATTAGGTAGGTACATCTCTAAGAGGGAGCACCTGGAATGTTTACCTGGTAGATGGATCAAAACACCCAATGAGGTCTGACCCAAGTGTGGTGCATCCCATAAAGGTAAGGTTTCTCATTTTGAAGAATTATTTGGACGCCACTAAGGGAAATACAATAGGGAAAATAAGCAAAGGTGTACCCCAGTGAGGGGGTCACCATGGTTTACCATTGGTTGGTATTTAACCTCATGGAGGCTTCCTATGTACCCTATTTAGAATATAAGGATCAAAACCCATATATTTAAAAGAGGTATGTTGTGGGTATTACCCATGGTTAGATTCCCTTCACACTAGGAATACTCTTGGTTAGATGAGTATGGGTCTTGTGGGGCTTATGCATTGTCAGATTCTCAGGTTCTTCCAAGAGTAGCAATGGGCTGAATGGGACATACATGCTAAGATGGACCATGTGAATGGAGTGATCCTTGTAAAGAGGCATGAGGCACAAAAAACATGTGGAGCTATCTGTAAACATTATTTATGGTGTCCAAGGGGCTTATCAGACTCCCCATACCTTCCATAAACACCTCAAAACATCATGAGGACCAGATTCTACATTATGGTGCATCACATGGTTGATTCTTTTGATGATGTACTGGTCGTTTGAGCTTGGATTTCATCTCAACCAGCCTTTCCCTTACTTGAATTATCCTGGGACACATATTTTGGTTCCAAAGAATCCCTCAACGATACTGATTATCTCATGCATCTACCTAGAAATAATTGTGCAAGTCAAACAACAACACATGTGCTCAAATACAAGTTCAAACAAACGAGATACAGAAAATGGATTTTGTTGATCCTCGGTGGTTTCGTCATTCACCCCATACGAACTGCACACTATCGTGCCTTACTTCAATATTGATTTGTTCAAAGATCAATAATATGAATCTGGGGATAGAAAACATTGAGTAATAAATTAAGATTTCAATACATCAGAGCATTCTCAATTAACCAAACAAGGTTGGAGGATAATCAATGATCATATATAGATAACATAAGTGGTAGGAATTCACCTTCATCCTATTTGTGTACAATCTTCCACCAGGTATGTTGCCCATTCGTTTCTAAACACATGTATATCATCTTCTGAATATGAGTTTTTGCAACAGTCATGGTAGTACTGAAAAAATATAAATACACAAAGGATTAATAAATATTTTAAATGAACTCATAATTATTTTCAAAAATACCTCATCAAGGATGCTAGTTTGTTGATGAAATATGATCTCTTTCATAAATTTACAAACATAATAACCACAGTCCTTTCTGTTTGTTTGTTTTGGACACTACAGAAACATCGACAACAATAAGTAATTTGTTTTGATATGTGTTTGGATAGTGAAATGTTATTATATATACCCAGATACTTTTCCGGTTGTAGATCTTATAGGCGTTCTTATCCTTATGCCCTGGATTCATTCCATGCGTTAGACGATATTGATGCACCACCCTATCATAACAGAATCCTCATTAAAAGATAAAATAAATTATATAACTAGATGTTTAGTTTTAAAATGTTGGATCTAGTGTATTAAAAATTAACAAACGCCATCATGCATGGTCGGTTTGTTGGATATCCATGCGTTGAATCCAGAAAATAAATCTTTGGAGTATCCAAATTGACTACAATCAGCATCCAATGCTCCCTAAAAATACAAAAAGGAATAAGTAAAGAAAGAAATAAAAATATAGTTGATATGATTAAATTGTAGAGTTTTACCCCTGCATCGTTGGTATTAAAAAGAGTCTGTCATCCATAATTTTGTTTTCAAACGATTTGAGCAGGGATGACATTATTGCAGCCTCTTTAACAGAATCTATTTCGTCTTTTGAAGATGTGGTGCGAGGACTAACGAGTCCAAATTTTTGTTCATGGGGAAATCACTTCAATTGTTTTTCATATATACGTCTGCGACAAATATAAAATGTATTTAGTCAAAATTATCAGAGTATATCAGCTTTTGTAAAATCAAATCATGAAAAGTTACCTCATGTATACATTTACAACTGAGGCGCCTAGCCATTCATACTTGAGGAGTTCATTTACATTTTCAGCCCTAATGAAATCTGATATCTCCCCTCCATACATATCTTTTTCGAAAGAAACTATGTGAGTACTATCATCTTTCAACTTTGTATCCACATGAGTCTGCAATGATATTAACTGTGGATATAGAACGGGCGGGGTGAAGGTGCTCTCAGTAGACAGTTTCAATTGGTTGGTTGATCCTTGAGATAGTTTTGAGATGATATTTCGTTTCACCCCACAGTCTTTTTCATTCTGTAATAACAGTCATCGGTTCAGACCTTTTTTCATTAAATGTTAAAGGTCCAGCTTGAAAAATAAATAAGAAATGAATACCTTTTTGTCGACATGTTTTTTTACAAGAACTGTTGTCCATGCGATGAATGTTACAACAGCTTGTTCAACCGTATGAATGTCTTCATCGTCATTTGGAACAGGTATATTGGCACTCTTCTCATTAGCTACGTTAATTGACACTCTAAGATGATCTTTTGGAAGCTGTCTATTGTGTATCATGTCGTTTTGCATATTGAACATCGTAGCCCTCGCTACAAGGCGATAGGTGGGAGTTGATAAATATAAATCACAGTCATTTTCACCCTATGGAATATTAGTACAGGAAAGGTATCAGTGTCTATGTAAATCACATTTCACAGAAACAATTATTAAAACATTTATTACCTCATCTAAGTCAGGTTTTTTAGGGGAATGGCTCACCTCAAAGCTGGTGGGGGTGGGGCGAGATCGTCACGCACGGGTTGTTGTTGAGTTGTTTCTTCTCTTTGCCTCTCCCCCATCAATTTTGCTATCATCACTCTCTGGTATTGTAACTCTTCTTGAAAAATAGATAATTTTTCTTGCATATTTTCCATTTTTTCATTTTGATCCTCCGCTTGTTTTTGTTTTTGAAAATATGTTCGGGGTGTCACCTCAAAACCCACACCTCTGACGCGGCCATACTTTTCTGGCTGCTTCAAAGCTGCTGAAAGTATGTCTGCATCTGGTGCGGTTGTTGTTGATTCTTGTGACTATTTTAGATAGAAAATATAGAAAAATAAGTAGTTATTGTAATGTAATAGTGATTTAAAGCAACTCAAATTTATATTATGTCATACTTACACATGTTTCCCATACTTTTTGTGTGTTTTCATCTATCAATTTCCCCTCTTTATTTACACGAGCCTCCTTCCATATCACATGGAGTGGGATGGATATGGATTTCGATTTTGATTCATCAATCTACATATAAACAGAGAAACATGGTTATGGTGTTGTTTTATGTCACATACTAGTATTAGGGTAGATTTAAAAGATGTACCAATTTTTTCTCAAGTTCAGCGTACCCCATCCTTGCTTTACGGTAAGGGTACGCTGGTTCTGTTGCGCGTTTTTTATTTTCAACACTCAGTAGCTGTTTCATAAATAAAAAACTGTCAATCAGAGTGATGAATACAAGCAAACGTCAAACAACTTATTACCCCACACAATGTACCTGAAAAGTATGCTCCCCACGACGGTTTCTAAACGCATCCCACGCTCCTTGGGATATTAAGTGTGCGTAAAGAGGAGGTGGGTGCGGCTTGATTTTCCCTTCTGCATCTTTAAGATGATATTTCGTTAAAATTGTGCGGAAACCTCTATGAATCCTTCCTGTAACTCTTAATACATATTCCTTGTGCAAGACATGTACTATAAATGCACTCTGCAATGGATGATGAAGAGTAAGTCAATGTTTTGGTATTTTATTTTATTTTAATAAATTAAAAAAATGATATCATAATGTTACCATAATCTCTTCCCACATCAGTGTCTTCAGCCCGGTGACAACATGGTGCCACGACTATACATCAATCGGCACACGTTGCCAGTGACGATTCCAATGTAGCTACTAAAGATGGCTTTGTTGGGGTTAACATGTTGTCCTCGCTTATTCCATCCCACCTCAAATTTGATGCCTTTTGCTTTTTCCATAAGGATTTTGTCCAACACTATCAAACTACGATGCTCTTGTTTTTTTTGTGCTTTCAGGGTTTCATTTCCTACCATTTCCTCATAAGTATCATCAATATCTTCCCTCGGAACGCTATCATCGGAAATGGGACCAGCAGCAATAGGTTGAGAAACCTATTGTACCTCAGCACTGGGACCAACAACAACAGGTTGATAAACCTGTTGTTGCTCTGCACTGGGACCACCAGCATTTGGTTGAGAAACCTGTTGTTGCTCTGCAGTGGGACCACCAGCTGCTGGTTGAGAGACCTTTTGTGCCTCGGGATTGGGTGCATCAGCAGGTGCAGAAGTCATTATCTGCAGAAGTGGTTTAATATTTAATTTAGATTACATAAAAATGGAAGCGAACAGATAATAACATAACGTAACACAATGTATGTTACAATAAACAAATAACCTGATTATTGTACTCTCTTTTTTTTCTTTAAAGGCTGAAGTGATTTGACTCCTCTATAGACTATGTAAATTCATTCATTGTGGTCTCCTCTGACATACAAAACGCCATCTACATTTGGACCACTGTGAAATGATTGTGAAGTCCCTATAAAAGGGTCAACCTCCGTTGAACTTTCATCTAAACCTTCAGTTGTTTTGGTCAATAACAGAACCATTGACCAAATTCGGTTTGTGGGGTCTGGAACATAAAATACTTGTACTTCATGTGATTCCATTATAAATGGTTCGTCTTTCTCCCCTTCCTTACTGAAATCAACTTTCATGAATCCTAATTCATCTATTTTAACAATAGTCCTGTTATCAACCCACTTGCATTGAAAAATCAGCACTTTGAATTTCGTATAATCCAACTCCCATATTCATTTGATGATGCCAAAGTATGACATATTTGCATAAATTGGATTTGTTTCTTTAGAACCAGAAACATGCATTGCCTCAACTACAAGTGTAACCCCACTATTCTGCATGGTACTGTCTTCATCATGTTCATTAGTATAGAATGTATAACTGTTAACTGCATAAGCATTGTAAGATAATATGTACACACTTTCTCCTCCAGCCAGCCATCGAAGTCGTTCTGAAATTGACTCTGGATTTTCATCTAACTTCTTAAAAATATGGTCTCAAAACCATCCTATAAACTATTGATTATGTGTATCTGATATCCATTTTTCAGCCATAGAAGGATTCAAATGCCTAATAATTTCTTTGTGGGTTTGAACATATGGTTCAATGTCGAAACTGTTATGAAAAACGTAAAGGTGGTCCTGCTCCTGATCTGTAATATTGATTGTGACAACCTCTCTTCAAGAAATTCCTTCACCCTCAAGCCACTCAGTGTGACGAGATTTCCGTAGGCCAACGATTTCCTCACCAGATAGGTATTCTGTACAAAATTCAACAGCTTCCTCAACAATATATTACTCCGCAATACAACCCTCTGGCCGACTTCAGTTTTTGACATACCCTTTCAAAATCTTCATATACCGTTCAATGGGGTACATCCATCTATAATGTACAGGACCACATAGTCGAATATCTCTCACCAAATGAACCATCAAATGAACCATCATATCGAAAAATGTCAGTGGGAAGAACATTTCCAATTCACATAATATGACGGAAATTTATCTTTCCATAGTTGAAAATTTCACCGGGTTTATAACTTTGCTGCATATAAATTTGAAGAAGAAACAGAGATTCATTAATGTATGGCGGAAATTCTTAGGAAAAATGCAACGTAAAGCTATAAGAATTAGATCTTGCATCAAAACATGGCAGTCATGTGATTTCAGACCCTTTAATTTTAAATCTCCCATTGACACGATGTTCTTGATATTTTATGAATACCCCTCTGGAACCTTTATGTCATTCAAGAAGTTGCAAAACTGATATCTCTCCTTCCTAGAAAGAGTGTAAGCAGTAGGAGGAAGAAATGTTCGTTTTTCACCCTTCACTGGTGCCAACTCTTCTCGTATTCCCATCTCAACCATGTCCAATATAGCTTTAATTCCATCCTTTGTTTTGCCGGGTGCATTTAGCAACATGTTGATGACACTATCACATAAATTTTTTTCAACATGCATAACATCAAGAAAATGTATGACATACAGACAATTTCAGTATGGTAATTCAAAAAAAATTGATCTCTTTTTCCAACCAGTTTTCGTAAGGTTTTTCGAAAATGGTTTACCAAAAGTAGTGTCCAAATCTTTCACTTTCTCAAACAATTGATCACCTGTTAGTGGAGACGGTGTTGTACGTTCCTCTGAACTTCCATCGAATAATGTCGTCCAAGATCGGTACTTATGTCGTCAGGGTAGAAATCTGCGATGTCCTAGAAACACGGTTTTCGATGAATGTTTCAACCTAATTGACTGTGTACCTTTTTCGCAAACGGGGCACCCTTGAGTTCCTTTAATGCTATATCCTGACAAATTTCCATAAGCAGGAAAGTCATTTATCATCCCGTAGAACATGGCTTTCAAAGTGAACTGTTCATTTTTGTAAGCATCATACATCGTAACACCTGAATCCCACAATATTTTCAAATCCTCGATCAATGGGGCCAAATAAACATCAATATCATTACCCGGTTGTTTTGGTCCTGATATAAGCATAGATAACATGATGTATTTTCGTTTCATGCATAACCACGGTGGTAAATTATAATTTACCAACATAACCGGCCATGTACTGTGACTGCTTCTTTGAAAACCAAAAGGATTCACCCCATCTGTAGATAATGCCAGACGAAGGTTTCTCGGCTCGTTCCCAAATTCAGGATACTCGTGATCAATTCTCTTCCACTGAGGAGAGTCTACAGGGTGACGTAGTTTCCCATCTTTAATTCTTGTATCTGCATGCCATGTCAATTGTCTTGCAGTCTCCTCACTTCCATATAGGCGTCTAAACCTAGGAATGATTGGAAAGTACCATAAAACTTTCTTAGTACTAGAATCATATTTCTTGTATCGGGAAGAACCACACTTTGGGCATTCTTTAAGTGATTTGTGGTCCTTGCGAAACAATATACAGTCATTCGGGCAAGCGTGTATTCTTTCAAATATCATACCCATCGATCGTAGAATTCGTTTGGAATCATATGTTCGGCTTGGGAGTTCATTATCTTCTGGGAGCATGTCATTCAGGAGAGCAAGTAGTTCTGTAAAACTGGCATCACTCCACCCGTTGCCTGCTTTCAAATTATACAGCTTCAATACGGCTGACAATGCTGTATATTTATTACAACCAGCATACAATGAAATTTTTGCACAACTCTTTAACTTCTCAAACAATTTTGGTCAATCACGAAGTTTATCTTCAACTGTCCTTGTCATTTCCTCAATACGATCTTCATCATCGTTCACATCTGTAATCACACCCTCCATACGATCGTCTTCACTGTTCACGCTTCTAATCATATCAGATGATCTATAAAATGTCGTGTTCTCTGAGTCACTACCTACATTGGTTTTTTCACCATGTTTATTCCAACATGTATAACTTCGATCTATTCCATGACAGATCAGGTGTTCTTCCAACTCCTCTAGACTAATTTGTCTTGAATAACAACAGCGTAAACACGGACAAAGGATTTGAGAAGGGTCACATGCATGATCTTATGCAAACTTGATAAACTCTTTCACACCATCTTCATACTCTTTTGTTAACCGATTGGCATTCATCCATTATTTATTCATATTCATCGTCTTTATGGGTTCAATCTCGAGAACTTGCCTAATATTATGTTTTAATTAATTAGGTAGCATTGTTTGGGTTTTATAAAAACAAATCATGGTACAAATTCCTTTAAACACATGTGAAATCCATATACATGGTGTGTCCAGTAGGGTGAACATCTTGTATAAATAAGATACCTGGTTTAATTTGACATATATCAAATTTATTCCAAGTTAGTCTTACAAAGACTGAATGATGCCTTAGAAAATACATGACATGAGAACAAGAGGAAACCAATGAGTAACAGGAGAAAACAGTAATAAATATGATGCTATCTCAATGTACTCAAGGTGATGATAAGATGTTGGTCAAGATCAACTATGGATTGGGAGTACACTAATATTTAATTGAAAAAAACTACTAAAAACTGATCCAGAAAAGGATGAAATATCCTATTCATCAAGTCCCTTAATACAACCAATGCATTAGTTAAACCAAAAATCATCGTTAAAAAATCATACGGGCCATAACTACTCCTAAAAGCAGTCCATGGTAGGTCCATCGATGGCCAACTCATCTAATGGTATCCTAATGTCAAATCTATCTTGGAGAAGATCATAGAACCTCATAGATGATCAATGTGACTATCAATGCATGGATGAGGATACATATTCATGACTCTCATCAGGTTCAATCTCCAATAGTCCAAAAAAATAATAAATACCAATCAACCATCTATTTTAGAGAACTATAAAACCCCATGGTAAAGTACTATGCCATATGAAACCATTATATTCTATATCATCAAATTGTAATTCAAACAACTGATGCTCTTTTGGTGTTATTTTAGAAATTGTGATAGAAACTGAATTTTCTCCCAAAACTAACTAGATTATAAAGTTTATCTCTTTATTAAGAAGTAAATTTTATACCTCATCAGTGAAAACATCCTAAAAATGTACTACCATTGGGGAAAAAGAATCCTACATCATTCTAGAAACATCTACAATATGCCTGACTATTTGAGCCATTAGGGTACAGTAAATATATAATTATAACATGCTATTTAAAATGAAATGTGGAAACAGGAAATCATACAGACTCCTGATAAACCCATAATACAAAACATATCACCTAGTATGTCTGTCACGTATACAAATAAATAAATTAGAAAAAAACATGCTACAAATCATAAAGGTACCATTAAATACTTACATAGGCCAACATGTTTTAGAAATTTTTTATCTTCATCCGTGCCTTGTACTTGCACCCATGAATTTGAAGGTGAGTATGCGTACACGATAGTTAACCTTCTTAGAGAAGAGTTTATGGAAGAGTATAAGAGACATGAAGTAATGAAGATCTTTCTATTCATTGTGGAAATCGGCTTGTACAATGTGGCCTAAGTTACAATACCTGCAAGTTATAACTTTGGCCGCATTGCACAAGCTGATTGCCACATTGTTTGTAGCAACCACATTTGCTCCAACACTCTAATGATCTTCATTGCATCATGTCTCTTATACTCTTCCAGAAACTCTTCTCTAAGAAGGTCAACTATTGTGTATGCATACTCACCTTCAAATTCATGGGTGCAAGTACAAGGCATGGATGAAGATAAACAATTTCTAAAACAAGTTAACCAATTTAAGAATTTAATGGTACCGTTATGCTTTGTAGCATGTTTTTTTTCTAATTTATTTATTCGTATATGTGATAGACATACTAGGTGATATGTTTTTTATTATGGGTTCATCTTTTTCTAATCATATAACTATGATATTATGCTATGTGATGAAAATTAATATGGATCCATCATCATTTCCATTGGGATAATCTTTGGGAATCCATATAACCATAAGATTAAAAACTATTTCCTTTGTATCTCATACATAAATATTCAACTCGAAGGGGTAGAACTTACCTCCCATGGTAACTTAAAATAAAAAAATGAAAACAAGGGTTGGTTATCCACAGAATTCATCACACATAACCTTGGTAGACCTCTCACACATGTGAACCATCATAACTAAACAATTACCATATACTTCATCTTAGATTCAAGATATCCCTATGAAACCTATAGGGTATCCAATTCCACATCATTCACAAACAACCCACTTGTGTTTCTAAATATCAATAACATCTCTTATTTCAATACTCATCACTAATTATGAATCACATCCCTAGACATAATCATAATCACAATAAGACCACACTATCTATTATGGAAATCTTTACTGGAATTAGGCTCAAGATATGGTATTATTCCTATCTCACATCTATATTCACTATTTTTTCCTCACACACACAATATATAAATAATATACCAAGGGAATACCATCCATGGAACTCACCTCCAACCTTGAGAGCACGAGGAGGAGGAGGAGGCGGCGATGGTCGTGGCAGCGAGGGTGGAGGCGGCAGAGGCAGAGGAGGTCACAGTAGCGGGAGCGGGGCGGAGACGGCGGCTACGGAGGAGAATTAGGAGGACGAGGAGGACGAGGAGGAGGATGGAGGAGGATGGAGGAGGATGAGGAGGACGAGGTCGTGTGGCGAGGGGCCTGGTTCAGCTTCCGCGAGAGCTTGACCGCGTGCAAGCGAGGATGGCCTGTTAGGGTTATTAAATAAAAACTGATAGAACCATTATTAGTGCTCGTTAAAAGCGCTGATAAAGGTATGTTTTATCAGCGCTAAAATAAAAGAGCTGATAAAACATTCATTTATCAGCGCTTTTTTAGTGCTGATAAAGATATACCTTTATCAGTGCTAAAAAATGTGCTGATAAATGTTACCTTTTATCAGTGCTAAAAAAAGCGCTGATAAAGGGGTACCCTTTATCAGTGCTAATTTTAACGCTCATAAATGTAAATTTATCAGCGCTTTTATATAGCACTGATAAAGGCATACCCCGTTATCAGTGCTTTCTGTTTAGCGCTGATAAAGGGCAGCACTGCCCTTGACCTGTTTTGTGGTAGTGCATAGAGAGGATAAAAATTTTCATGGTATCTGAATCAATGTTTTGGTAATATAAGTTAACAAGTGGAAATCACAAAACAAAATTATTTTTGAAGTGGTAACTAACCTAAGAGTGAAAAATGAATCACAAGATGAGTAATTGGTGGTGATGTCCACAGAGGTGAAAAACTAAAAGAATATGTCAAGGTAAAGAATTTAAACTGAAAAGAATTTTACAATTTGAAATCCAAGAAAGATGTACTTTTTCACACATTTCATAACTGATTGATGAAAACCAAAAGTTACAATAAGAGAAGTTATGTTTCTAGGAATCTATTGTTAGATGATTTCTAAGATTAAGTAGAATAAAGAAACATTATAAAGTCTCTCTCAAGAATTAGAGGATGATATCTTAATAGGAATGAACTCAAGGATGATTTAAATTATCAATTTGAGATAAGAATAAAAAATATCCAATAGTTGGAAGATAATTTAATCTCTTACAAGAAGGAAGTGGAATAATCTAAGTCTAAGGGTAATCCTAAACTCTATGATTATTTATATTTGTTGTTTTATTACCCTTCAGCAAGTGATAATTAAATTAAGGATAAGTATTCCATATAAAAGGATAATAATGAAAATATTTTCATGTCACAAAATTCATATTCCATGGGAAAATATTGTTTTGGATATAATGGAATCCTTTAAAGGAATAATAAGAATAATTCTAAGGAAATTACTAAAAAGATGTAAAATATTATAGATGATAGAAACAAATTTAAGATATACCCTAAAAAATTTAATTTAAATCCAATGATATTGACAATAAGGTATAGAAAGATATGTTATTTTTGTGTAATGAATATACACATTTAAAGTTATGTCTCTAAAGAATTTGAATATATTGACTATTTTGAAGTTTGTGGAAAGTTTGAAAGGATAAGTTACAAAACACAAAAAAGATGTTATGGTTATCATTTCAATTATTCTTACCATACTAACCATGCCTCAAGTGTAAATTTTAAAATGTTTTCTGTGGCTATTAAAGAAGATAATCAGCATGCATGCAATGATAAATCCATTACTTTTAGAAATATATTTTAGAGGATATATGAAGAAAAAATCTATGTTAAAGGTGATATGTCAAGGAACTCTAAAACTAATTTTAAAGAAAAAAACATATGTAAAGACAAAGTATTGGAAGTATGGGAAGAATTCACATGATTCTAAAATTAGAAAAGTTCATGTTAAAGTCGCATCCCAAGGAAAGTTTAGTATTGATAAATTTAATAATATTTGTATTGAAATATTGATTAGTAAGAAGTTTTTTAAAAAGGTAAGTATACATATTATAAAATAATTGATTCTTATTAGTAATGTCATCCAAGGAAGAATGGGCTAAAAGTTGGGTTGTATAAAAGATAAGAAACCAAATAATTTAAAATGATATTAGATTCTATTAAATAAAATTAACATATGAAAATGGACTCCAATATAAAATTAAAAGGTAAATTAGTAGTCCATAGAAACTCACCATCTCACTCAACTTTAGAAAAATGTAAGGTACCCCACTCCTCATATGCTTTAAACATTTATAATTTGTTTAAAGGGGTATAAAATTTAGGGGTATATACAATATATGGGGTAATTTTTATCACAAATCACATACTTTAGAGTTGAAAACATATATGATTTAAAGTTGGAAAATTCGTGTAACAAGTGTTGGTTGAGTCATTTTGGATCCAACTTAGTTTTAATCCTGAAGGTTCGTGTTATATTGAAGTTTATTGATGAAATTTATGAATAAAGGATTGATATGGATGAAATATGGTGAATAAATTTATATATGATTTAATCTATTATTTCATATTGAATCTACCTTGAAAAATGTTTTCTAAGGCTATGCGTTTAGTAGAACTAGTCCACTGAATGATGTAGGTTGGATGACTAAAAGATTATTTTTTATTTAATAAATAGAAGGCACCAAAAAATTCAAGGAAATATAATGTGATGGAGTTAAATATTATCCTCATCCACCAATAAATTATAATCTTATAGAAAATAGCCTAAATTAGAAGAAATAATGATAGTAAAGGATTCATTTCCTTTGAAATTCATATTTTTCACCTATATGTTTCCCTCATTCTAGGTGTGAAGGATCACTTAATTTTGGTCAAGAAGATTTTTACATTCCTAAATGGTGTAAGAAATGGACCAGTGGGCTAGATAGGGCCCTTGTAATAATTTTATGATCAAAACTAAGTTAGATTCCACCATTTATAGATGAATACTCCCATTTTTTATATATAAAAATAAAATTAATAAAGTCATTGGTTTTTACTGGAATAAAAATACCTACATCATAAAATAAACTATAGTCTATAATAATTGAGCCCTATATATTTTGAAAGATGCCTTTACCACACATAATACCATCAAAGTAGGATCAATCAATGTTGATCTTCAAGCCAAGTTAGAAGGAGACCAATGAAACTAAGGTCCAAGACTAAAAAAGTCAGCAAACTATAGTAATGGAAAAATATATATTCCATAGAGAGTTTTAATTTTATAAGACTAAAATATCATGAATCATTAATAAAACCTTGAGTTCCAAACTTTGAGGAGTGAAAGTATTCCCATGATTCCTGAATCCATTCTAAAGGTATCTAATTATAAAAGAAATATAGTTATAACAACAAGATTTTGAATTCTACCAAGATACAATAAGATACTTATGCCTTAAAACAAATATGAAAATAAAATTTCAAATGACTCAAAAAAAGGTAAATACCCAATAATTCCCCAAGCAAAAACTAAATAAAATATTCACTTCCACCTATTAATAACAAATGTTCCTCATTATCCAAATGATAATTAGCGATGTAGTGACATTTTGATTCCAAATAAAAATATATTTTTTGGACTCAATTATCAATAGAGATAGTTTGATGTTGAGAATTATATATAATAACATTTTAAATGGAAGTAATAACCCTATCCTAGTAGAATTAACCACATGGATGATGGTTGTTCAGAATCATCTTTGAATGAATGAACTTGTGAGATTTTTGAATGGCATGGAATTCAAGTGGAATTGACTATTCGATGATAAAAAAATGGTATCAATTGAAGATATAAGTGGTATGTCACAACCCTTTGTGATTTATGGTGTTTATACTAATATTTTGGTTTGAGTTTGGATGAGATCATAATATTTGTTGAGAAAATGGAAAGTTAAATTGGCTATGGAATTTAAGGAATCAAGTGAGTGAGATGGATATCCTTTTGTGTGTTTCATTATACTCATGTTTCTTATACCGATCCTTGGATCAATAGGATAAAAGGATTTATTGACATCTCAAATTCTAAGTGGTAATTTCACTCACTAGATTTCTATGAGTTAACATAAATATTTTTATAGAAGTTAATTTCATAGATTGTAAGGAGGAGGTTTTTGTATTTGAATAGTCCAACCAGAAAGGTATCATAGTTGGTTATAAGAATTGATGGTGTAAAAGAAATTTTTATAAATGGAGAGAAATTTAAAATTACCAATGGATCCTTACCTTTAGAATTTATAAATCAAGCGGGGATAAGAATTTCATGGAGAATACCTCTCTTATTTAGTTGAAAAAAGTGGGAATGGGAAGAAAGGTGACCCTATTATATTTTATTGAAAAAGGTGGAAAGTTTTTGAATATCTCAACATATGAAATTTAATTTTAAAGTGGTTTAAAATTTAAAGATTTATCTCTTTTAGATTTTATGGGGTTGGATTTGAACTGGAATTTTATATTTCATTAACAAAGGGTGAGAGAGAGACCTTAAATCCATAAATTTTTAAAAGTGATAAGATTCATTAATTTGGTGGATATTTTTTGGAATTATATTTAAGGTGATATTGTAAAAAAAATCCAAATAAGAGATATTATTGAACCCATAATGTTTTGTATTGGATTTTTTGATGTTATGTGATGAGTTGAAAATCAAAAAGGAGTTTTTGACAATGTGTAAAGATGGATATGGTTAACATAGTTTTGGTTGAATAAGATGAAGAATGATTAGTGTTGGTTACTACCTATATAAAAATATATATTTGTGGTAGATGGGTTCTAGCTAAGTGTTTGGTAAGTTGATAATCAAAAAAGGGATGATAACCCCCTCAAGGGTAGCACCTGGGTGGCCTCTAAGTAATGTTGGTGGTCGAGATCAAAGGAAACAATTAAAAGGGTGGTAGTGTAAGGATGATTACCAGTTTGGGTCAGAATTAGAATGTGTGAATCTAAATATTTGAGCACTATGAAGGGGGGAATGGTGACCCGCTAATGAGGGTAGGGCCTGATATATTTTCAAACTTTCCTTATCATGTTTGAGATAATAAATCACGTGGATATATAAGGTGGAAAATAATGTGGTGATCATGCTTCGTAGGTACTATTTACAATTAAAACTATGTGTGGAAATAAAATGGAAATTCATAATTTTATTCATCATAAACCTCCAACTCATTTTAACTTGAATGAATAAAACTATAACACCTTTGGGTGACTGGAATCATCCATGATCACATCAATAAAAAAATATATTGTGGTGATTAATAAATGATAAATTAATCAATATCACAACATGGTTTTCAATGTTCAAGTTTTGAATTATTCTCTATTTTATATGGAATATTTTTATGATAAATTTGAGTGGGTAACTAATGAATATTTTAAAGTATGATATTAATCATCATGAGAACTATTGGAAGTTTTTTATGAATTATTTTATGAAAAAGGAGTGATGTTTTTGCGCTACATATGAGTAAAATCAAGTTGTGTAACATTCATATTTGGTTTTTATATGAGTCATTAATTATAAGTATTTCACTGATCAATGTGTGAGTGAAAACATATAATTCATCATGTATAATTAATTTGGGGATCAATGTATGAGTAATGTTGGGTTTTTTGTATGTTATCAATGTACGAGTGACAATTTATGTGTAAGATGTAGGATTTTGGACTACAGAATACCTAAAGGATTATTTTGATTCACATGATGCACAAATATTTTATTAAATAAAACTTAGAATTTAAATTTTGTGATATTCTTATAATAATATTGGCCATGACCGATTTAAAAGAGATCATGGATATTTTGTGTAATTAAAAAGAATAGGTTCTTAGTGTTTCTATATTTTCAAATATGAAGAAATGTTTTATATAGAAATATTAAAAGTAGAATGAATCAATAATGATTTAGATTTAAAATTGGATAGATCTTAAGAAAAGTAATGAATAAGTTTTTAATATCTATTATAGAAAGTGATCTCACGTGAGTATTTTTTATATATAAGAAGAATATGAAGAAAATAAGAATTTTTCAACATGAAATTTATTTTTATAAAAAAACTAGAAGGTTAGAGAATGATTTTACTAATAATTAGTAATGTGTGAATTTACTAACATATCTAATAAGAATAATAATAATTATTGTAAATCATCAAAGAGAAATGGGTTCTAGTTGCGACATTATATAGTTTTTTTCCAAAAACATAACTAGAAGGAGATAACACAGTGAACTAACCAAAGGAGAAGGTGTTTTTCTTGATGTCTCATGTAATAATGATGATGATGATGATGTTCATGATAAAATTAATTGGATAACTATGAAGGAGTGTCCTGATGAGTTAAAATTGAAACAAACTACATCTAGTGCAAAATAAATTTGGTGATTTTTTATCTTTGGCCAACATTATAACATTTTTATCCTTTCTTGTAGTAGTGAGAAAAAATATAGTAAGTAATTTTGATAGTGACCCTTGGGTGGTAGTGAACCAACCTAAAACTATTTTAAAAGGGAGTTCCCTTAAGCATAAGTGTCCTAAACTAAAAACTATTATTGATTAGTGAAGTTAGTAGTTAATTTTTATAATTACACACTATCAATTTCATACTCCTTGGAGTAGTCCATTTGGGTGAACCATGTAAAAAATCATTTGTTCCACGTGTGATTTTTTTTGTTTTACATTCTCTACAACACAAACTAATAAGTTGGATTAATAAATCATTTATTATATTTGGTAAAAAGTTGGTTAACTAACAAATTATCTCCTAAAATAAGACAAAATGAGTGAAACTAACTATTATTAGTTCATGATTCGTTAGGGTGGTGTGATTTTTAGGATAATATTTTTATTTTAGAAAATATTCTATATCCTGACCCCCCCCCCCCCCCCCTGTGGGGTATCTCACACCTAAGCCCCTTTGGTCCTTATATTATGTGATAACCCAGGAAATGTTAATAATAAATACATTTAATGTCTCATTAATGTTTTAAATATATTTTATGGATTAATATAAAATATGATAATTATATATTATTTTTCACTTGGAAAACTAATGAAACAAGTACAAATTTTTTTACATTAGTTTTTTTTGTGTTTTTAATGTTAGTTTTGTAAGGTACGTAATTAAAAGTGGTGTAGTAAATATATATTTAATTTAATATATTAATAACTATAGTTTAAATCATTTTTAAAAAAAACTAAATACTTTTGATGATAGATATTTGTATAGCGGACATTGAAAGTGTCATATAACATTAGTTATAATGAAAATCGACATTATAATCCATTTTCTACAATAGTTACAAAAATAATCAATATCTAAAATTTCTATCTTTTATATTTCAACACATATTAATCTCTTTTAAGATAATACAAGATATATAAGATTGAAAATTGTGAAACCAAATGAAAATAAGAAACTAAATATTAAAGCTTCGACTTCAATTCCATGATTGTGGCATTGTCCTTCATCATTTTCCTTCAAGGAAAGAACTCATGAGGAAAACATAATTTCATATTCAGAGTTATTTTAAACTGTTAATGAAAAATATCATGTGTATGTTTCATATATTGAACTTGATCGAAATAAAAATTTTGAATCATCAAAAAATCATCAAAAAAGTTATCTTATTTATGAAATATAATCATTGAAAAATAACAAGTGAATAGTTATTAATTCCATGGAGAAAATGTTGAATGATGAACCAATGTAAATATATTATATATTTAAGGATGGTTATATCTAAAATGGTGAAAATGAGAGGATTAAAACTTATATATATTTCTTGAAAACATGTTATGTGGTCTCATAAATTTTATTTTTTATTTTAAATGTTGAAAGGCACATTCTGAGAAAATTAAAACCTCATTGGTTCTTGATGAAAATTTTTACTTTTAAAATCAGTTATATGAATAACCAACATTAAATATATAATCTCTGCTATTTTTTAAATCAGTTATGTAATAATAGATGTAAAATACTCAAGTTTTAACTTAGGTTATTTAAAAACCGATGTTAACACTCATGTTTTAACATTGGTTTTTAAATAACTAATGTAAACAATTAATATGACATCGATTATTAAAAAACGATGTTAAAAACCCAGAATGAAATATATATTTTTTACTAGTGTGTTTTTATTCTAGATAAATTTATTTCCATGAAATATATGGTTATATTTAAAAAAATAATATTCATAATTTTATTGTTTGAAATTGATAAAATGAACTTAATTTTTTACATTCAGTGTATTAAAATTATCTTAAGGTGATTTTTGGGGATTTTTTTAAAAAAATTTATTTTTAAGCTAATAGTGAAAAATACATATTTTGTAAGGATTTTTACTTTTATAAATTATCATGATATAGTAATGAATTGAAATTTTATGAAACTTTTTTCAAGAATAAATATATATTTAATAAGTATTATAATTCATTTTAAAGTATACTTTTGATCTTAGAAATCTATGTTTAACATTTTTTAAATTTATGTAATGTTTTTATTCAAATAAAAACTATGACATCCTATAAACTTTTAAAGATTTATTTCCTGATTTATTACATAAATTCAAACATGATACAATACAAATTTATTTTGAGGCCTAGTGTCTTTGGATAATTAGATACATAACATAATAACATGAAACATGGGTACAAACGATATTATTTAAAACTTCAAAACATGCCCTTTTATTCCCATGAACTTTTAATACTATACATGATAACCTGGGGATATACATAAGAAATGGGTGATATATAATGATCGATAAGGGAATAATAAAATCATAACATGATGAAAGTAATACATGTTAGTAAAGATGCATATGAAGGTGATATAAAAGGGGGTATAATCATAAACATCAACATCAAATCCTGATATAATATTATAACATCAAGGAAATATAAGAATGTGGAAACAACATAAAACATGACATCATAAGCATAAGTTAAGACTAACCATAGAGATATCATAACATATTATACTTAGGATAACCTATTATTCACCATACATGGTATCTCATGAGATAAAAACATTACCCAATGCATTGGAGGGATATATAATTATAGTCTCACTCATCAGATTCATATCATGTGCATGAATGTATGTGCCGCATAGATCATACAACATAAGGATTAATTTCATCAGTTTTAATATCATGATTTGGGAGTTTGGGTTAAATACATGAAATTACACAAGAAATTAAAGATAGGTGTATCAATTTGAATACACTTGAGTGGAAATGGGGGTGGGTATTCCCTACATGAATGTTTGGCATGGAAAAATAATAGTATAATTTCGACATCATTACAGGTGAAAATAAATGTTCAAGGGAGGTTTTAATGAGAGTGAAAGGTGGTATATAATTACTTGGGAATAATAAGGATGGTAAAAGGATGTATAAAAAAATATTACTATATGATCAATTGGAAATCAAAAGGCTTGGTACAAAGAAAATACTTGAAATAAAAAAGGAAGAGGAGAGGATCTCTTACCTTGAGAGAGCACTTCTAAAAGCTTGGGAGGAGCTTCTTAAGATTTTTTTAGCACCTCAGGATGGATTTAAAGATGGTTTGTGAGAGTAAATTCATGATAAATGGCTTTTGAGTGAAGAGGATTGGGAGGATGGGTGTGTATTTATAGAAAAAAATAAATTCTTTATTAATTTCTAATCTTAGGTTTTGGAATCTTTATGATAAAATAATTAAAACCCAAAAACTTCCCATGGTTTTTTAAAATGGTTTCTACCAAATAGGATTGTTTTTTGATATTTTATTAGTCTAATAATCTAACTCCTTAAAATAATATCATTGGTGATGTGGAAGTGAATCATGTTTATAAATAAATGATTTTAAAACCTTAAAATGTAATATAAGTTTTGGAGGATTCATTAAGGGTTTATAAAATTAATAAAATAACTAAAAAATAAATTATTTTAAAAAATAAATATAAATTTTATCATGGATAAATTTTATATAATTTAATACATAACTTTTGGTCCATTATGATGACACAATATAGACCACATATTTATACCCTATTTAATTTTTACCCAAAAAATAAACCATCTCAGAAAAACATGAAAAATTCATCATTGGATAATATCAACATGATAATTTAAAAAAAATATATTTATTTTATAAAATAATTTTTCTAAATATGATAATTTTCACTTTCAAATAAAAATACCTATATACTGGAAAATACTAGTTATTATGATATTAACAATTTTTTGGAAATTTTAAAATTTACATTGGAATTCATTAAATTATAATATCATTTATATCTAAATAAATATTATCTATTAAGAATATTTTATTAAAATATTATTTATTTAAAAAATTATTTAATTTATAAAAATAGTTTCTTAATTGAAACTATATATTTCCCAAAAAATGCAATTTTGATTTCATCGTGTCAAAATCTAATTTTTATCAAATAAACTATATAATCATTGATAAAGTAATAATAAAAAGTGTTAAATATAATAATTATCTCATTAAGAAATAAATATAAAAAATTATACTTTTAGGGTCTAGATACATAACCCCTTATTACACCAACGTATGACCTAAGGGTAATGTGTCTAATGGTGCTTATTTCTTGGGGTGGTTTGAAGGACATGGTTTGGGTCCTGATCTTAATAAGATTGAACTTCTACCATAAAAAGTTTTACTCAAGATTTAGTTATTGAATTTCATCTTGGGTTTGGTAACGGAAAATCATAGTGATTCCATATCCCTTAGAAGCTTTGATGGATGGGCTTCATGGGGTATGATCCTAATGGTTGAGGTTATTTCTTCAGTAGTGTCCCACCCTAGATTCTACTTAATTTTGACCTGAGACAGTGGCCAAAAAATCTCAAGCATGCCTCCCCAATCGCTAGAGGCTACCAACTAGTAGCGAGATCCTAGGTTGTGTCTATGGGGAGACTATCCCTTCACATATTATATTGAGAATAGATAGATTATAAATAGTGAAAGCATAAATAATAAATATATGGCGATAAAAAGAAGAATAATTAATCATGCAAGATAAAGAAACAAACTGGCAGAAGCTTAATAATAATAAGATACAACATGATTATGATCTTCTGAAAAAATGAATATGAAAGGGGTAGGGTATATATACATATATCACATGCTAATGAAATATACAAAATAAGACAAAAACTACTACAACATGCATCTCAATCATAGGCTCGATCCTATGCCCCGAACTCCATCCTAAACTGTCAATAATGAATCAGAAGCTAGACACTTCCATTTATCTATACCAGTAGTCATAAAGTATACTTGGTCACCAAAGGCAGACCAAATAGGGTGTGAGATAGAATCTCAATATGACACCACCCACGGTGTCTAGTCCAATCCATTTCATGAAAAAAATAAATGAACTATATGCTATAATAATAAATGAAAAACAGAATTAAATAAATACATTGGGATGGGTTCTCACTTGGACACCCATCCAATTTACCTAATTTGGAAAAATTTGGTGAGTTTGAGCCAATATATCCTACACTGGGTAAAGTGAGTGATATACTGTTTAAGAAATTTGACTATCCCCAAGATTGTACTTGGGCTTGGAGGACACATCCCTATGTTTCCATAACCAAATGGGGTCATTTCTCATTTGAAAACATTCATTTAATTTTTTAATCTTATTTGAAAAACATCTTTATAAAATAGAGAGTAATCATGATCCCATCCATGGAAACTTAGAGGGAATTTTCAAGTATCACTTGAGGACCTCAGTATATATCCAATGCCTAGGGAGTCTGTCCATGGTGACCCAAGAATTAAGTCCCAAGTGTCACTCCAAGCATGGTGTGATAATTTCAAGAACTATCCTTTGATTTTTTACCTATAATCTTACATAGGGGCCCGAGTCTCTCTTTTGGAATGTTACAACCATCATGCCATCGAGCCCATCTAAGGGGTCTCCCCTAGGGAACTGGTGTCACTCGTTTTTAGGTAAAATAAATAACACTCGATATTCCCATCCCAGGTGTAGTTGGTGTCTCCCCATTCATGTTTACAAACCATTAATAATTCAAAAAGAAGGCACAAGATTCCATCCAAGGGGTCCTTAGTTCATAACCCCTTATTTCACCCTTGGTGCTAAGGTGAAAGCATTAAACAAGAAATGCATGTAAAACAGGTCTAGCACAAAGGTCCATTTCATTTAGTTTAATAATTTATATCATAAAAGGCATAGTGTTCAAGGAATCCAATTAAATAATAAATTTATGGAATAAGTTTTATGTATAAGAACCTAGCTAATTTATTTGGTTCAACCAATTCAATTATCGCATTGGGTGTAGGGATTAACCCATTAGTCATCACCCTAATAGATTTAATTTATAATTCAAGATATTTATTTTTAGGTAAGGTTTATTAAGGGTGAAAAAAAAGCTAATTCAAAAAGGGTAAATTAATCCTTAAAGGTGAACCACACCCATTTGGGTGTAATAGGTCAAGGAGATAAACCCAAGGGGTTGATTTTCCATGAGCTCAGGTCCCAATTGGAAAGGTAAGGCATCCATATTAATTTAAGATAAATAATTAGAGGTGATACTGGAAAGGTTTTCCTCATGGAACAATGATTCATTTTATAGGATACAATGAAATAAGGGGAAAGATCCTAGACAACCTACCTTAGCCTCATTTAGTTTCCCTCGTCCAGTGTCGAACTTTGATTCAAGCTAGATCAGGAAAATCTGAGAAATCATCAAATTTCATGAAAATGTGGGAAATTATCTTACACCAAAATAGCACAAAATATGGAAAGAAGAACTTGAAATATATTAGATAGGAAGTAATATCATACCAAGATCCTTATGATGGATCTGATGGCGAGCGAAACGGACGCCAGATGGAGGAGGTGGGTTTACCCCTAGTTTGAGAGGCAGGGGAGCTCAATGTGAAGAAGGAGGAGGAATCCACTAGAAATGAATAGGGTGAGGAAGAAAGAAATCATCAAAACGTTAAAGATGAAAAATTTTCTAAATTTACCCACAGAAAGGAGGGTGCATGGTTTGATAACATATTTGGTCAAACTTTGCGCCAACCATGTGCAAGGTTCTACTTAAAAGGGGGACTCCACACATTTAGGCGCACATTTTATCTAACCATGTGAAAACCATGAAAAAAATACTCTATTACAAACCTCTGTAGCACTGCACATCCATGCACATGCGGTCTCATGGTTGCAGGAAAACTATGTGGCCCCTAGCACCCCACTATCTGAATGTGCACTGTTTAGGGAAACTGTGAGGGCTGAGCTACATGGTTCCTACTAACCGTTCGGCCCAATTTACCTCTTCAAATTTTAGGGATCCAACCTCTGAATATTCCCTACACACACTGGATACCTCCTTGACTACATTAGGAATCATTATTAGGGTAAAAAAAAGAATTTAAACTAAAAACTAATGGTCTATACCTTTGGAAAAAGTTGGGATGTTACAACCTCCGCTTCTTAAGAAAATTCTTTCCCAAGTTTCCCTTCCAAGGGTGGTAAAACATCGTCTAAGAAGAGTTATGGCCATTTCACATCTACATCGGCCTCCCACTCCCAAGTCTCATCTTATACATGTGCGTGCTATCATAGCACCCAAACTAGAGGAACTAACCTACCTCAAAAAGAATTCATGCTCTGATAAAAAATATATATCAGATACTCCTCAAAAGGACACATACACCTCCATCTTGATATCCTCAAGGTCAAAATAATGAGATGGGTCAAGATGATACTGCCAAATATGAGATACATGGAAGATGTCACGCCTGACACGATACCTCTGAGGTATTTGAAACCGATAGGCTAATGTCCCAACTCTCTCCTCTATCTCAAAAGGCCTGACATACTGAGGTGATAACTTTCCCTATCTCCTGATTCATTTATGACCAAATATAGGTGATACACATAGAAAGACTTCTTTTCGCACCTCAAACTCCAGAGGTCTACGAGGAGGATTTTTATAATACTTATTCCAATATTAAACTATTTATATATGCTTCTAAATCATCTTTACTTTATTTAAAGTCTACTAAATGAGACAAGGACCCATTAGAGTGTCATCACCTACCTCAAGATAACATATAGGTTAATTGCATGTTATGCTATAAAGGTCCACGTACGGAGCTATCTGAATCATTTCCTGAAAAAAAAAATTTGTAGGAAAACTCAACCAGAGGTATATTCTTTTCTTATGAACCTCCAAAGTCAAGGATATAAGCTCAAACAATATCCTATAATACATGTATCATCTACTCGGACTACCCATAATTCTGAGGGTGATATGTCTTACTCAAGAGTACATGTGAACCTAATTCCTTTTTAACCCTTAAAAAACTATAATGTAAAGTGGGTGTCTAAATCAGAAATTATATAACAGGGTAAACCATGAATTTTTTCTATCTCCTGAATGTAAATCCTCCCTAGATCATTAATAGTGAAGGTCTTCTGTATTGGTAGAAAGTTTAAAACCTTCACCAACCTGTCAATTTTCACCCATACCACATCATTTCCTCGAGGGTATCTCAACAATCCTGTCACAAAATCCATGGTGAAATCATTCCATTTATACTCAGGAAAAGAGAGAGGCTGCAGAGGTCTATCAGGTCATTAGAGCTCTACATACACATGTATAAAGGTGGAGCACCAAGTGATAAAACTTGTTATTTTTCTCTTCATACCTAGCAACCTGTACTAATGACATATATCTCTATAAATCATGGTAAGCTCAGGATAAACTATCCAAATAGAGGCATGTCATTCCATCATCATCTTTTCCTGTATATATTAAGGAACCCAGACATGGCCACAGAAGATTAGGGTTTCACTTCCATCAATGACCCATCCATAAGGTGGGTTCTCACTTGTGACGCTCTCCCTCAAGATAAGGCCCTCAAAATCAGATAACCACCTCATCCATACCCACTCTATAAGGGAGTATGTCACTTCTATAACTACTAAGAATGGTTTTCCATGTTGTTTATGAACCTCAATATGCATCTTAGAGAATAAAAACATTAATTTCAACTCAATTTTGGCCTCCTTGATGGCCTACATCTGAGTCTTTCAGCTCAATACAACAGCTATGGTATTACCCCTTCCAGGTGTATAAGGAAGCTCAAAGTTGAACAATTGTAGGTATTCTACCCACCTTTGCAGCCTCATATTCAATTATAGATGAGTAAATGGGTATTTGATAATTTTATGATCCACATAAATAATGAATCTCTCTCCCCGAAGATAGTGCCTCCAACAACATAAATCATGGACCATGGAAAATACCTTGAGATCATACGTAGGTTATTTTCACTCATGAGGCCTCAGATGGTGGGACTCATGTTCTAAAACTTGATCACATTGCATCGGAACTACCCCATGCCTGATTCATAAAGTTTCATAATAAATATTATAGCCTTTAGCCAACTCAGGCAAAATCAGGATCGAAAATGAAGTCATTCTTCCCTTTAACTCTTGAAATTTTTTCTCACAAGATTTAGTCCAGTCAAATTTCACACCTTTCGTGGTCAGTCCCATCAGTTGCACTTCCAAGAATGAGAAGTCCTAAATGAAATTCTTGTAATAACTAGTTATCCCTATGAAGTGGCATATATTGAATATGTTCTTGGGATTCCCCCAAGAAACCACTGCACTTACCTTCTCTAGGTCAACTGATGTATCTACCTTAGATATGATATGACCCAATAAGTGATCTTTAATGGTCTATAAGTGGAATTAAACGATATTCACATATAGATGGTGCACTTTTCATGTACTTGGCATGATCTCAAGATGATTGGCATGGTTGTGTTTGGTTTGAAATTACACAAAGATGTCATCTACAAAGGCCACCACAAAGGAATCAATATACGAGTGGAAAACCCAATTCATCAAAGCCATGAATACTGTCAGTGTGTTTTCTAGACCAAATGGAATGACTAGATACCCATACAAACCATACCTACTCTATAAAATTGTACATGGTATGTCATATTAATTCACTCATACCTAATGGTATCCAAACCTCAAATCGATCTTGGAGAAAACAATTGATCCTCAAAACTGGTCAAAGAGGTCATTTATTTAAGGAATCATATACATGTTCTTTATTGTAAGTTGGTTCAGTTAGCGGTAATCCATGCACAATTGAAGGGAACCATCCAACTTCCTGGAAAAAAGGACTAGTGAACCCCATGGCGATGTGTTGGGTCAGATAAAACCCATATCCTCTAGATCTTCAAGTTGATTCTTAAGTTCCTGGAGATCTGTATGTGACTTCCTATAGGTACAAATGGAAATTGGTGTTGAACCTAGAATGATATTGATGGTGAACTCAACCTCTCTCTCAATATGTAATCCATAGAAATATTCCGGGAATATATCCCTAAAATGATCCATGATAGGAGGAAATCCCATGAGTTTCATACCATGATCGCTCATAAAGAGACTGTCCATTTGGGTTGTCACTCCACCAAGATTAGTACGCTTGGGTTTAGCTAGACTTTCCTTTATATCTCATTCATCCTTATGGATATACATGTTTCCCTTAGGTGATGTTAATGATACCTATAAATGATATCAATCTACCTGGGCTTGATAAGGTTCAAGCCAGTACATTCTGAGAATGACATTGAATCTGGACATCTTAAGGATGAAGAATCTTCACAAAAATGGTACTCGCCTATCTCAATGGGGTGCTACTTACACTGGAATATACCCTCAACTCAAAATCTTAGCAGTGTTTCAAGGTTCATAACACCACTGGATTACTATACCACTAATCCCATACTTCCCGTGATCACGACAGATAGAAAAGAGTGTGATTCACCTACATCAAATAAGGAAGATACTAAAGTGTATACTATCAGAATAGTACCTATAATTTTATATGTCTCTGGACTCTACTCCTCAGGTATAGGTTTCACTACATACACATGGTCTGAACTATGACCCTAAGATGGGGTCTAGGTAGCCTGAGTAGGTCCACTTTGCTGACACTAAAACTTTGAGCCCTAAAAGCCTCATCCATGACCACCTGCTCGATCTGGATGGCCTATTGAAGATTAGATTCCTTCCTAAAAAAGATTTTTTGATCCTTTACCTTAAATAGATACTGGCACAGATCCCCACTCACTTGGAACTAGAGGAAAAGACTAGAAGAAACGCTGGAGGAGACACATCCTGCTACAAGATCAGCACTCGATCAGGTTCCTTGTACATTAGGACTTTTTATGGGCTGTCATATTGTAGCGGTGACATGCCACATTGATATCAATTCATGCCACCTGGCTGGTACTACCCCCACATGTACCCTCAAAATTTTGTTTCCTATCGCTAGATAAACCACTGCTCTACTTGGAAAATAAACTACATAGTTTCACGTTACCTGATTCCCTCAGGTTCTGCTCATTGATGAGGGATTGGTTCACTATTTTTGAAATGGTGTTCAAATAAAAGACAGTCACCTAAAAGAGGATATAATATTCAATCCCATCATCAAATTTTCTCATAATAGTAATCTCATCACCATTCAAGGTCGGTGCAAAGTACTGTAATTCAGTGAAGCTATCTGAGTATTCCATCACTGACATGTTTCCTTGTTGAAGGTGAATAAACTCTCGATTATAGTTTTTTCTCAAGGTATGAGGGAATAAGTATTTGAATAAGGTTTTTTGGAAGTCTACTTAGACCATACCCTGGTGTTGACCAGACTGATTCAAAATTTCCTACCAACTCTTGGAGGAATAAGATAACATATAGGTCATGAGCATGATCCTCTACTCTGAAGGAATCTCAATATTCTCAAAGTTCAATAGTATGGCCTCTATCCATGATTAATCATACTTAGTTCCTCCATACCTTGAGAAAGTGGGAGGATTATATTTCTAAAAATCGAGGGTCAGCTATTCCATGGTAGGGGTAGGTTGAGGTTCACCCTAAATGGTCTGCATAAACCAAAAGAATCTGACATGGAACTAGGAATCATCACCCAGTGGAAGGTCTACATGAGGTGACTCATGCGGCACTATACATAACAAGGTCTTTTTTGTGTAATGTCTCTATAATTTCCAAGAAAATTTCATAGAAACGATTTATAATAGATATGGAAATAAATAAATAAAGGACAGGTACAAGGCTCGCCTATAAGCATTTTACAACCCCTAGTCTATCTAAGGAGCCAGGTCTAGGTGATCAGAATGAGTTATGGAAGAAACATAGGTGACATGGCCTACTTCCCACTAATAATATTAGATCAAGGTCAAGGTCTCATGTTTTATACATAAGGGGTCCATTTAATTTTGAATATTAACCATTTTAATTAATTTATGTATTTAAATTTCCTTTAAGTGGTTGAACTAGATGAAACGCCATCACTAATTTATAATGGAACATACACCTTATAAATTGGATGGTGGTGTCCATTTAATCCTAACCAAAACACATTCCATCTCATGTGAACAATGGTCCATGGCTCAACATATCGTAACTGACTACTTAAGGTGTCTACGCTAATATACTTAGGAAAACATCGTTATGTTAAGGTAGCCATTTTAACTATAAATTATGTTTTTCAATCCTGCAAGGATAATTTTAACATTTCTATATATAATAAAAAATAACCACATCACATATAATCAAGGAACATGTAATAATCACTTGAAAAATAGGATATGCACATAGAAAAGTAGACATGGCATGTCTTAATGCATGGAATTTTAAGTCATATTATACCTAGTATGATGCATGCTTCAATTTTCCATCATATCATCAGGTCAGGGCTGAATAACCCATTTAAATAATATAAAAATGGATAATAGCACAAGAAAAGTGTTTCACCCAATGGTGAAATCCATAAAACCATAAAAACATAATGAATAACAGCATTTACCCATCCTAGTTAATTTAGGTTTTCCCGTGTATGTGGGGTAGCTACTCCCAAGAACAAGATCATTACCAAATTACAATTTCCTAATCTTCTCTCCAAACCCAAAAAGTAAGAAAAAAGGAAAAATTGATCTGATACTACTTTGTAGAATCCCACCCTAGATGCCACTTAATAGTGACCTGAGACAGTGGCCACAAGACCTCAAGCACCCCTCCCTGATTACCAAAGGATGATAACTAGAAGCAAGGGCCTTGGGTACGTCTGTAGAGAGACTATTACCTCATAGATAATATTAATCATAGTATCAAATGATGTATAATAAATAGTCAAAGAATAAATAAAAAAATATGGTGGCGAAAAGAAGACATGTAAGATAAGGAAACAAATTGGTAAAAGCTGAATGGTAAGAAGATACAACATGATTATGATGTTATAAAAAAATGAATATTCAAGGGGAATGTGATAAAGTCATATACCACATGTGAACAAAATATTAAAAAAGTCCAAATACTGCTACAAAAAATCATCTCAAGCATAGGCTCGGTCCTCTTCCCTGAACTCTATCCTCAGCTTGTGATCATGTATCAGAAGGTGGATGCTTCCCTTTATCTATACCTATAATCATAAAGTCTTCTTGGTCAAAAAAGGTGACCCAAGAAGGGTGTGAGATACAATATCATTAGACCACCACCCACAGTGTCTAGGATAATCCATTTTGTGCAATAAATAAATGATCTTCGTACCATAATAATAAATGAAAAATAGGATTAAATAAATACAATGGATTGGGTTCCCACTTGGACACCTGACTAATTTACCTACTTTGTCCTAAGACAATGAGTCTGAGTTAAGGGGTCATGCATTGGGTAAAGTGAGTGATATAATGTTTAAGAAGTTGGATTATCCCCAAGCTTATGCTTGGGCTTGTAGGACACGCCCCTACATTTCCTTAACCAAAGGGGGTCATTTCTCATTGAAAAACATTCATTAAATTTTTTAATCTTATTAGAAAAAACCTATTTATAAAATAGAGAGTTGCCCTAATTCCATCCATGGAAACTCAGATGGAATTCCAAAGTATCTCTCAACCAGCTCGATATATGTCCAATGCCTAGGGAGTTCATCCAAGGAAACCCAATAATTAAGAACCAAGTGTCACTCTAGGAATGGTGTAATAACTTCAAGAACTAACCTCTGATTTTATACCTAGTATCACAAATAGGGTCTCGGGTATATCTCGTGGCATGGTTCAACCATCGTGACATTGAGCACATCCAAGGGGTCTCCCCTAGGGAATCAGTGTCACTCATCCAGAGGTAAAAGAAATAATTCTTAGCAATCATATCATAGGAATCTCTAGTATCTCCCCTGGAATATTTACAAACCATTAATAATTCAACGAGAATATGCAATATTCCATACAAAGGGTACTTAAGTCAAAAACCCTTATTTCATCCTCAACACTAAGGTGAAAGAATTAAATAAGAAATCAATTTCAAATATGTATAACACAATGGACCGTTTCATTTAGTTCAACCATTTATATCATAATAGGAATTGTGGTTAAGGAATCCAATTAAACAATCCATTTATGGAAGAAGTTTGACATATAAGCACCTGAACAATTTAGTTGGCTTAACCAATTCATTTATGACATCGGTTGTACGGGATTAACTTAAGGGTCATCACCCTAATCAATTTAATCTATATCTTAGGATATTTATTTTGAGTTAAGGCCCCTTAAGGGTGACCAAAAATCTAAGGAAAAAATGGGAAATTAATTCTTAAAGGTGAATCACACCCATTTGGGTGGCATAGGTCAAGGAGATAAATCCAAGGGGTTTATTTTACACAAGATCGAGTCACAATTATAAAGGTAAAGAATTTATATTAATTTAATTTAACTAATTAGAGGTGATGCTAAAAAGTCCGGGCTCATGAAACAGTGGTGTATTTCATTGGGTGAAACAAAACAAGGGGAAAAGGTCCTAGACCATCTACCTTATCCTCGTAGATCTTCCCTCATCCAGCGTTGACCTTTTATTCGATCTAGATTGAAATAAATCTAAGAAATAATCAAATACGCTTAAAATGGGTAAAATTAGCTTTCACCAATATAATAAAATATATGTAAAGAATAACTTGCAATAGATGGGAGAGGAAGGAGGATCTTACCGAGAGCCTTTTAATAGATCAGATGGTGACTGAAACTAACACTGGATGGAGGAGGTGTCTTGATTCCTAGGTTGAGAGGGAGGAGAGATCCATGTGGAGGAGGAGGAGCCTGTAGGAAATGAAGAGGGGTAGGAATAAAGAAATATTTAAAAACAATAAAGTGGGTAAAATTGGTAAATTAAACCACAAAAGGAGGGTGTGCAGTTTGGTCGCACAATTGGAAAAACGGTGCGCCAACCATGCACAAGGTTCTACTTTAAAGGGGAACTTTACATGGTTAGGCACACAGTTTATCTAACTGTTCACAAACCATGAAAAACTACTCTGTATAAAACCTTTGAATCACTACATGACCATGTACTTAAGGTCACACGATTGTAGAAAAATCATGAGGCCCCCAATACTCCACTTTCTAAAGTCACATGGTTTAGGAAACCATGTGGGATGGGTTGCACGGTCTATACTAACCATATAACCCAGTTTATCTCTTCTAATTTTAGGGAATCAGGCTCCAAACAATCCCCAGAAAAACTTGATACCTCTTAAACTTCATTATGTATCATTATTAAGGACAAAAAAAGGATTTAAACTAAGGACTAATGGTTTTTACCTTTGAAAAAATCCAGGACATTGTAGCTTCATCCGTTTATTTCAATTAGACTTTATTATAACCCTTACTATATAATAATCTTAATGGTAACATTATAACACCCATATTATGAATGTTTAATATGGTTAATGGTCTTTTAAATCCAATAGGATATACCAATCCAAAATAACCAAAGTGGTTCATGGGTTTTTTATAACTATATGGCATTTACTCAATCCAAAGGGAATTTTATTTATAAAAGTTTAGATTGTTGCATTCTTCCCACCTTCAGAAATTTATCCTCAAAAATTCATTTTTTATACTATAATATATGAGGGTGGTTATGTTTTATCGCCTCTTCCACTTCCCATTTTTCTTACTCAAACTTTTGGTTCTTACACAACATTTTAACTAGGTGATTTGTATTGTTTCATAGAACTTTGTCTCTACAATATAAGATCTCCATTGGTTTCTCCTCATGTGAAGATATCATCCTCCAAGGGTACCACCTCTAGATTCAGTACATGTGATGGGTTTGGTTCATACTTCCTCAATAGGGATAGATAGAACACATCATGTACTTGGGAAAGGTTAGGTGGTAGTGTTAGTCGATAGGTCATAGCTATGATGCAATCAAGGATATCAAAAGGGTTGATGTATCTTAGACTAAACTTTTCCTTCTTACCAAACCTCATGAATTTCTTCCTTGGATATATATGAAGTAAAATATTCTCTCAGACCTAAAATTCCATGTCACTTTATTGATTTTTTGCATATATTTTCTTTCAACTTTGTTAATATTCCATATGATATTGAATCATTTAAGCTTTCTTTGTCATATCTTGGATGAAATCAGGCACCATCAGCTTTTACTCTAAATCTTTATCCCAATATGTCAGAGTTAGACACCTATTCCCATAAAAATCCCCATGATTTTCCATTTGAATGCTGTAATGGAAAATGTTGTTATATGAGAACTCCGCAAGGGGAAGGTTTTGTTCCCAATATCCTTGTAAATCCATTTAAAAATATCTCATTATATCCACTAGATCTTGGATGTTTCTCTCATACTGACCATCTGTCTGAGGGTGATAAGTGGTACTAAAAATTAGATCTGTATACAATGCTTGTTAAAGGATTCTCTAGAACCTCAAAGTAAACCTAGGATCTCAATCAAATAGAATAGTGAGTGGATATCCATTTATTTTTATCACTTACCTTATGTATATATTTTTTAGTTAGTTAAGAGATAAATCTTCAATAATGACAATAGAATATGCTATAACCTAGATGGAGTTATTTCCTTTAGATTTCATGGGGAGTCCTATGAAAAAATACATTGTTGTGTTCTCCTATTTCCATACTAGTATGGGAAATGGTTTCATCATAGACTTATTATTATATCATTCATCCTTAACTTGTTGGAATACCAAGAATCAAGATAATTTTTTTTATTCTTCTTCATGTATCCACTAGAATTTTTTATTCATGTCTCTATACATCTTAGTACTTCCTGGATGAATAGAGAAGGATGAGCTATGGGAATCATCTAGAAGTTCCCTATTTATCTCTGATTTATATGGGATATATATTCAAGTTCCAAACCTTATAACTCCATATTTATAAAATTTTAACTTCATCATATTCACTACCTTTTTCTACAGCTCCACGTCATCTTTTTGGGCCTCTTTGATCCTCCCAAGAATGGATGGTTGATTAGTTATTTGAGCAAGGTAGGATAAAGATACTTTTATAATTCCCACGTACATCCTTTGAATATACAAAAAGATTGGATTCCTTTAAATCATCATCATTGATAAGGATGAAGGATCCTTTCTAAAGGTACCGAACACAGAGTGGAAGTCTCAAAATATGGGATTTTAAAAAAAATTCATCGATGAATGACATGAACTCATTGACATTGGTGAATCACTGCCCAATTTAAACTGGGGATCTCATGTGAATAAGATTAATTACAAAAACTAAAACCATAAAATACATGGTTTAGATATGAATCCATGATCAATGTCTACTCATCATTGTTGATAGTGATCAAAGAATCTAAAACTAAATTCCTCTAGATCATTCACATACACTTCAAGAAACTACATAAATGTCAATATTTAAATTTTGAGTGATATAATGGAGATCTGGTGACTCCTTTGATGCTATGATAATCACTACATCGCCTTGATTTTGATGCCTAATAGAGAGCTCAATCTGAGCTCCTAGATCTAGATCCTCTCTCTCTAGAACATGGGAGAGAGAAGAAGAGAGAGAAATCCCATGAATGACCTTTGACAAATACCCCTCCTCCTCTATATATAGTGTGTAATTAAATTACTTAGAATTGCCTTTTCAGCCCCCGAATAATTAATGCACTATAAACGACATGTTATGACTACTAAACTAAGTCATAAATATTATTATCACTTTCCTATAATACATTAAATATATTACGTGATAATAAATGAGTCATTAAATCGACTCATCATTCCCACAAAAATTAATTAAACCTTTAATATTTTAAACAAATATTAGTTCAATTAATATTTTTATGTATTTACTTTAAAAACATGTAAATAAATTTAATAAATAAATTCAATGCCCGTTATTATTAACTTGAATAATATGAATTTATTTATTTATTTGGTGATTGTATCTCCTTGGAAAAATCCCAGAACCCAGTGGTGGGGCCCATCAAGTCTAATAAACCTATTCAACTTAATAAGGAATATTCTTGAATATGCTATTATGTGTGACCCTCTAGGACCTTATCTCAATAGTAGTGAATACTATTCGCAGACCAAGAGCAGGATCTAACAACCCTTCATAGACCTTAAAGAGATAAGGATTTTCACAGCAACAACATCCAACCTACGAACACACACTATATAATATAATATGTTTGTATTAAATATCTCCTAAAGTTATATGAATACTCGTGTTATCACCCTTTTATTGCTTTATTATTTTTTGATCTAACTAGATAGATTTACCTTAGACTACCATGACCATAGATTTATTAGGATACTACCATCCTGATCAATATGGACCGAGATATATAACTTTCTTAACTTGGAAGTGACAAATCCATTCTTGACCATTCAACCAATGTAATTCCAGAAAAGACTCTCCTAACAAAAACTACCTCACCATGATTTCATTATCATGGTTTTCGCCTTGCATCAAAGTATGTGATCAAATGGCACACATTGGTAATTATATCAAGTCAGGAGACCATTACAGATGTCTGTAGATAGGAACAACCAATGACACCTGAAACATGTGGTGTTCCTATTGGTGGGTCAATCCTCAATATCTCACTACTAGAGATCACCATGTACAAACATCATGAAAATAATTCTAAATGATTATGATCTCCCAACACCTGATAGTCAAACATATATTATGTTTATCCAGTATAATTAATTTATACCATAGGACCTTTGTTTAAGATTAATTTCATGGTATCTCAAGGTTATCATTATAGCCTAGGATCTTCTATAACATTTTGATATGATAATTAATCGATGTAAATTACCATTAAATAGTGTATTTAGAAAATTATACACTATAATGGTAATAATGAATCATGTATAACTGTCTGTATACATGATATGGTAATCAAAAGAACTGTATAGTTTGGTTTAGGGAACCCACTATTTCAATACTCCCACTTTCACTAGATCCAACTTGCTAACCAAACTTGATATCCTCTCATGTGATAAAGATCATGTTTCTACTGAGTCACGGCTTTATCTACTGGTCCTACCACGTTTTTGTTGCATGGTTATTCTACTATTTATGACTTCATCTCCATGAGTAAAACTTCTCAAGAGATGATATCCCTGGGTATATCCCTTATTTCCACTATAAAAAATTGAAATCTTGCTAGTAAGAGTATCATAATTTATATTATGATAATACTTTACTTAATGGGTGTTATTCCAAGAACTGGAACCAATTGTTGCATTTAACTTCTTTTTAGCTACCTTAGAATCTCCAACATACTTGATATTTATAGGTATGGAAACCACTGGCTTATATGATCTTGGATCACTCATCACCCTTAGACAAATTGCGATATTAGTTTGTATAGATATGAATTAAGACTAGTTTATGTCCCATGAAAACTAGTATCCTTTCTTATCCACTTACCAGGTACATATCATTTGTACTTTCCAAAATACAATTAGATAGTTTTGAATACTTCACTTGTAGTTCTCTTGGATATAACTGATATTTTCCTACTATAAAATATATCCTTGAAATAATAGTTTTTTGCATATCATGAAATACGTTATTCATCCATCGCTTAATCGTATAGATTTTAACTCACCACATTAAACTCCTCCTATGTCCCGTACATTCCAACTCAGAGAGATACATTCCATGTGACATTGGTAACAATTAATCTCTTGAATTTTTCCATCTTGAATTTTCAATACCATGTAACTATATGTATGATTTACTAGGTTCATGAAACCATTAGATCTACCTTAGTAGATACTGTTCCCTAGAACACAGGTTGTTATTTTAAGTCAATATCTGGAGAATAACTTTCATCCTAGACTTAACTAACTATATAACCAATATCTATTTTCCATATGTTTCGGAACATATTTTACTTGGAAAACTATGGAGCTCCCACTAACCTCTAGTAGACACATGGAAAACATTTATTGTAAATGTATATTCTACTATCTCATTGCTTACTTAAATACTAAACTATATATCAGTAACTTGCAACCATTATTTGAATTATATGACATGATGATCCCTTTCGGGTTGCATCGTATAGACACCTTCCAAGTTTGGTGGTCATGACATCTAATTCTCAATATAATATGATCATAGAAATTATCTATGACAAGTAAAATTATAATGGATTTAGGTAGAACAACTTGGTATAACCAATTGAAACTTATTGGTACCACGCTTGTACCATCCATGTATCATCTCACTTGAATACCCACTGAATTATTCATTATAATTAGACCATTTTTCACTTTGATACATGGAATCCATTTATTTGGTTTTAATTAGTCTTTTCAATCTTAGATAATTTCCATATACTTCTTACCTGTAGGAAATATTATTCTCAATGAATAATAGATCACTTATCGTGGTGAATACAATAACCATCACCATGGTTTTATCCTTCCTATGAAATATGTGTCTCTAGAACATACATTGTTCTACATGCGCTTATGGAACTAGTTCTGACAACTACATGTGCATCTATAGCATTAACTAAAATCAAGTCAATATGGATCCCACTATCTCTAAAGAGAAGTGAACCCTTATATAATGTAGTCAATCACTTGACTACTACTTTTATATCTTAGGGATTTATGTAATATCCTAATAAATCATTAGGAAAATTACAATAGATGCCCAATTTATTTGTACTTTATGGAAGTTTGTTTATTTTTAAAAAACTATTTGTATTTAAACACTTGTTTTTATGAAACAATGGATTTCCATCATACTATAACTCATATGATATCCATTTTTCTTATTAGTTGTCATATTATTATGGGATATCATCATTATTTTCAAGTCACATCATAAAATATAATGGAAGTTTCTACAAGTTGCAACATTGATACTATATAAATCATAACTCTGATATATAAAATATGCATTTAGGAATTACTCCACACTACATTTTTGTTTATCAATTTTTAAATGTAAGACTTCATCATCGATCCTCCTTATTAATATCAATTTTATGATGTAGATAAGGAAATTTTCATTTAGGAAATGCTTCATGCTACATTACCATGATCGATGATTGCTTGGTCAAGATATTCTTCATCATGTCAGCCCGAAGAAACTCATATCTTATGAACATTCATATACATAATTTTACCATTCCTTAATAACTTAAAGGAATCTTATGAAGTATATTTACCACTAGACTACCCTTTAGAATAGTTCACACTCACTTTTTGAACTAATTCAAATATCCTTTTGTCTTACCTTTAATTTTAAAGGTTCCTTTTCCCAAAACTAAGTATATATGTCAATAATACAAAATGTGTTTAGTTCTACCAAACCTAAATACCAATCTAGTTATATCCATGATTTATACTTTAAATTTTTCTGGACAAAGATTTATCTTTCCATAAATGGGTAAATGAGTCTTAAATTTATTTTCATCACATATTACCCATGATTCATGTATCATTTAAACTATTACTTGAGTATTGAACAACACAAAAAAAATTAATTCCTTAACTAGAATAATGTTTCATTGTGTCTAAAGTACACGTGAGATAAATTTTTTGGTTATACTCAATAAAATTTCTATAAGAATCATTCACTTGGAAATATAGAAGTCTTGTACTTATCACCACTGACTTCGGAATCACCCTTTCTAAACCGCTTGGAGAATACACCTGAATTATAGAAAAATTTATATAATCTATTTGTTACTATATTTCAATACATATATGTGATAGACATATAGTATAAAATACCCAAGAATTAAAAATGAAACATTAAATTTTACTTTTATGAATAAACCTGAAGAAGAAGCGGTAACTTGCTTCTTTAATTCAGTTAATTGCATTTAAACTAACATTATTTTATTTTATGATATTTAAAGAAAATAATCTCTATTTATACCTATTTAATTGAAGGATGTTTCAAATGTTCTTCTGGAATTAATTTCCATTGGCCTTTTTTCCTTGTCGTTCAATTTTTTCACCATAATAATTAAAGATGAAATTGTCTTTTTATTGTTATTTACTTGGAAATCCTTACCTAAATAGGTAATTAAGCATTTACTCTATACTATTCATTTTTGTCCTAAAATAAAACTTGAGTAAATAGTTGAAAATGATATGAGAAAGATATCCATTGAAAGATCATGATCCATATTTTAATTTACACATGTCAGTGTAATCATCACTTTATTCATATCTTGCTTCACTTTCTCCTTGAAAACTTCTTAGAGATGAGACTACATGTTATATCATACATGTCCTAATGTAGAGACTGCAAATATCATTAGACGCTAATGATAGAATATTGAAATAACCATAATATGCACTATACATGAGTCTCCTATAATCAATTGTCACTCTCTCTTCTTGAGGTGACTTAACAGGTGTTGGGGATATTGGCACCTTGAGTTTCCTATATCATAGTTTTATACACAAGTGTCCATACTATTCTTGGAAACTTGTACTAATGTGAGAATTTACTTTGTCCATTATTTATCATAATTATTTATTGTGGTATAACTTTAAATTTTCTATAAAAGTAAATTTTATCAAATTAGTACTTTTTATCTGATTACCTTTTAAGAAATTCTGATTAATTAATTAATTAAATCATTAAATGTATCCCACTATTTTATCAAATTCTTGGAACCTTATATACTAGAATCATAATACTCTATTTCTTGAGTATTCTAGTGGAAAGGATCCATGAACCACTCCTCACAGTCTATAAGTTATATCTAGGCCACTACTTTGAGAACTCAAGGTAGGCTTTTGACTAGCTAACTGTATTAACTCACAGTTCCTTGATCTATTTAGTGAAGTCCCAGCTTCTAAAATCATTACTTGATTTAATCAATGATTACCTATAAAATGATATTAAGTTATCTATGGATAACACTTACTAATACTTTAGTTAAGTCAACCCACCACTCTCATAATAACTCCCTATTAGTAAGAGGCACCCTCAGCTATGGCATAACCAGTACCCCAAACACTCGATTTTGTCCAAATTAAAATGATAGAAGGTGGTTTAGAATTAATATTTCTTTGAGGGTTTTTGTGTTATTATGTGATGAAAGAAATAATTTTCTATTTTATAAGAATGTACTATGTGATCAAACTCACAACTAACCATGCAAGAAATAGAAAAATCCATCACATCACATGTTTATTTTATCTTTGCATGCTTGTTTATTATTCTATGTGATCGTACATAAATTACACATACATAAAAATAATAGACCATGAAAAAAATAATGAAATGATCATGATATTATCCTAATGGTTGATCCATTGAGTGAATAATGGATCATCCTAGACCCTAGGGGATATACCATGAGTCGCGTCTCTTATGACTCAAGTTGCAACACCTGCCCCTCCAATGTGTCACGGTCATGTCTGGTGCATCACCATAACTTGGAACAAAGTGAGTCAATTCCCACATCATCATTATATAACAACACTCACTCGTAGGTGAGGGGAAATAGAGATTATAAAATACAACTCTAAATTGGACACATAGGTCCTTATACATATAATGACACTAAGACGATTTGCAGATCACCAAAACCATGAAATAATTAAATAATTAAATAAAACATGAACCATACATACATTGATCGGTCGTAATCTCATGATCATTCTATAGGAATTTACTCATGTATTTAAATTTAATTATAGAAATAAATTAAACTTGCATTAAAATAAACTCAAGTATATTTAATTGAATTAAAATTTACACTCTTATTTTTTAATTCAATTATCACACCATTAGGTCCTATTAATTAATTTAATTTTAAAACCAAAAAATTATATTAATTTAAGATGTAATTAATAAAAATAATTTCTTAAGAAAAAAAATATTAATATTTAATTAATTTAATTTACAACAGAAATTAAATTAATTAAATTAATTAATTTTTTATTAAATTAAAATAATTGGGGCCCGAAAACCCCAGACAAGGCCTGTGTGGGTCTAGACGAACCCACGCATGCCTATTTCAGATTTTTCCAACCTCAGGAAGGGGTATCCTAGGCTGGGTGGGCCTGTCCAAACCTATATCAGGTCTGGCAGACCCACCACGATATGTTTTATGAAGATTTGACCTAACTTGAAAAAAGTAACAGTACCTCTCACCCCAAAGTAGACTGAAAATGGAATTAGATGTTGGGACTGTGTTTGTCGATTTTCTGAAGTCATCCAGGAAGGTCAGTTTGAACCTATCGGCAAAAGAAACCTGGGGCAGTGCTAGCTGGAGTCACCCACAGCAACTGGTCAAGGTTGGACTATGATCTGTTCAATCCATGGTCAGAGAAAGTTGTAGTGAGAAGCAACCTAGACATGGGAGGTAGTGGAAGACACCGATGTTGGGGCTATCAAGTGGCGATAGTGAGGGCGTCCAGTGGGCCACTGCTCAGGTAGGTGCTCGGACCAACGTGATACGTTGCTCGGGGTGGCCAATGGCAATGTCGTGAAGTCACTGGGGGAGGCGTTCCACACACTGGAGGTGGTTGTCCTAGTCAACAGGTGTCTTGGGCGGCCTATGGTGGTGCTATATGGGTGAGTAGAAGAGGAGGCGGCCCATGGGGTTGGGGCCACGACAGCTAGATAAAGGTCGAGGTGGTGAGGCCTGTCAGGTGTTGTGGGTCACCTAGATGACAGAGGTTCAAAGAGGAGGTGTCTTCATGGGAGAGGACCAGCTTGGGTCCTAGCCGATGGGTGTCGGGTTTAGGGTGGTCCCTCTGATAGCATACCATAAAATCAGGAATTAGATAAGAGGGCCAACCCCTTGAACCCAACACACCTCCTTTATTTTTAATTTGTTTTACTTTTGTTTTCCTTTGACAAAAAATAGTCAACCAAAACAATCAAAAGGAGTCCCCATTAAAGTGTTTTTAAAGTCTCCTCTACCTCCTTAAATTTTTTTTGGTAGATAGTGAAATTTTTCAAAACCCTAAAACTTTAGGCTTAAGAAAATAAATAATATTATTATAATATTAACTAATTAATAATCAAATCTGGTGGTAATCATGGTCGGCCAGAAAATACTATAATGGGAACCTGATTCTCATCTAAAAATGGATAGAAAAAAAAAATTCTTCAGAAAAAAAAACTCATTAATAAAAATAAATCCACATTAAAAACATCAGATGTCTACAACTTAGACATCCTATCTTGGAATTACTCTATGTCTGTGGTGTTGGGACCATAACAATGACCTTTAATAATTAATGAAAATTTAATTATTTTTTGGATTAAATTCATCATGCATCCATATAATACCATTTTAAGGTATCAGGCACATAGAGGAATCCCCAAAAGATGGGATTTAAAAAAATCATCAATGAATGACATGATCTCATCGATGTCGGAGAATCACTACCCAGTTTAAATCAGTGATCACACATGAAGAAGATTAAGAACAAAAATTAAAACCATAAAATGAATGTTTTAGATCTGAATCCACACTAAATTTATGCTCATTTTTGGTGATCGCTACTAAAAGAATCTAAAGTTAAATTCCTCTAGATCATTCACACACATTTCAAGAAATTGTGAGAGTGCCAATTGTTGAATTTTGGGTTCTAACATAGAGATCCAACGATGCCTTCAATGCTCCAACGATCACTGCATCATCTTGCTTGTGATGCCTGAGAGAGATATTGATCTGAGATTCTAGATCTAGAGCCTCTCTCTCTAAAATATTTGAGAGAGAAGAATAGAGAGAAATCCCAGGAATAGTATTTGGATAATACCCCTCCTCCTTTATATATAGTGTGTAATTAAATTACCCAGAATTACCTTTCAGGCCCCCAAATAATTAATGCACTATAAACTACATATTATGAATATTAAACTGAGTCATAAATATTATTATCACTTTCTTATAATACATTAAATATATTATGTGATAATAAATGATTCATTAACTCGACTTGTCATTTCCACAAAAATTAATTGAACCTTGAATATTTTAAACTAATATTCATTCAATTAATATTTTTATATATTTACTTTAAAAACTGGTAAATAGATTTAATAAATAAATTCAATTCCCATTAATATTCACCTGAATAATATGAATTTATTTATTGAATTGGTGATCATATCTCCTTGGACAAATCTCAGACCCTAGTGGTGGGGTCCATCATGTCCAATAAACCTATTCAATAGAATAGGGTAGATTCTTGAATATGCTATTATGTGTGACCCTCTAAGACCTTATCTCAATATTTGTGAATACTATTCAAGGACCAAGAATGGGATCTATCAACCCATCATATCCTCTAAAGAGATAAGTATTGTCACATCAGTGACAACCAACCTACGAACACACATTGTGTAATATAATATCTTTTTATTTAATATCTCATAAAGCAAGGCCCACACCTGTGTCATCGCCCTTTTCTTTGTTTATTATTTATTGATCTAACTAGACATATTTACCTTGGACTACCATGTCTATGGATTTATTAAGGTACTACCATCCTGATCAACATGGCCTAAGATATATAACCTCTTTAACCTGGAAGCGTTAAATCCTTTCTTAACCATTCAACCAATGTCATGCCACTAAAGATGTACCCAACACAAACTACCTCACCACAGTTTCATTATCATGGTTTTCATCTTGCATAAAAGTATACGATCAAATGTCACACATTGGTAATGACCTCAAGTCAGGAGACTATTACACATGTCTGTAGATAAGAACAACCATTGACACCTGAAACATGTGGTGTTTCTATTAGCGGTTCAGTCCTCATGATCACACTACTATAGATGACCAAGTAAAAACTTCATGAGAATAAGTCTCAATGATTATGATCCCCCAGCACCTGATATTCAAACATCTACTATGTCCAGTCAGTACAATGCATCTAGACCATAATATCTTTGTTTAAGATTAATGTCATGGTATCTCAAGGTTCTTATTATAGATTTGGATCTGCTATAACCTTTTGATACGACAATTAATCTATGGACATTATCATTAAATAGTGGATGCAGAAAATTATACACTATAATGGTAATAATACATCGTGTATAACTAAATGTATATATGATATGGTAATCAAAAGCACTGTATAGTTGGTTCTAGGTCACCCACTATTTCAACACTTTCTACTCAAAGAAACTTCCAATTTTTTCACCTTCTCGAGATTATAATGGATTGAACAATCATAATACTTAATCAGATCTAACCACCTTCATTGGTGCGTACTGATCTCATTTTGTGTGAATATATACTTTAGGGTTTTATGATCCGTATATATGTAAAAATTCTCCCCATAGAGATATTGTCACAAAATATTCAATGTGAAGATCACTGTAACCAATTATAGATCATGCATTGGGTAGTTATACCCAAGGATCTTTAATTGGTGGGAGGTATAGTTTATCACTTTATCATATTTCATGAGTCTACAAACAAATAATTTTTTGGATACATTACTGTATATCACAAATCCTTCCTTGTTGGTGGGTAATGTGAGCACATGTGTCATGATTATCTCCTTCCTTAACTCTTTAAAGCTTTCCTCGCATTCTTTGGTCTATAAAAACTTGATTCCTTCCAAGTTATCTTGGTTAGTGGGATTAAAAATCTTTAGAAGTTTCTCACAAATCAATGATATTACTTGGCTGGTCCAAGGAAACCGTAGATCATCATCATAGATGTTGGTATATTCTATCCTTAAATTTCCTCTATTTTAAGGATCCACAGATATTTCTTTATTTGTGATTAACATTCCCCATGAATGTTACTTTTTGTATCCAAAACTCACATTTACTTTACTTTTCATATAAGTATTCCTTTCATAAGTACTTTAGTATAGAATTCAATTTCTCTTCAGATTATTCATTACTTTTTCACTAGATAAGAAAATCATCTATAAAGGCTACCAAAATTTTATAAAGGTAATCCATAAATTCTTTATTCATTAAGTCTATGAAGATAGTTGAAACATTAGTGAATCCAACTGGCATCACTGTGAACTCTTAGTGCTCATACCTTTTATGAAAAGAATACATGGAGAAATCTCCATTCTTTACCATTACATGATAATATCTCAATGAAAGATCCACATTAGATAATTATTGTTCTCTATGTATTTCATCAAAAAATTCATCAATATGTGACAGAGGATACTTGTTCTTTATTAAGATCTTGTTGATCACATGATAATCAATGAAAATTCACATTAAACCATACTTATTCTTGATAAACAGGACTGATTCACCATATAGTGAGGAACTTGGGCATATAAACCCTTTATCTAGATTCACATTCAATTGATTCTTTTAATATTTAAGTTTAATAGTGTTCATTCTATATTTAGTCTTGGGTATTAGCAAAGATCAAGCTATAAGATCGATTGAGAACTCAACCTTATGGATTTTTGGAAGACCCAATAATTCCTTGGGAAAAACATTATTATATTACCTTATAATGGTAATGTCATCATGGATTGTCTTTTCTTTAGTCTCAATAACTTGAACTAGATATTTTTACTCATAAGACAATAATATCCATGCTTGAGATGATGATACCAAAGGATATTTATCCTCTTCCTTGAACTTGTATAGAGTTGGAGGGTGATTCATGATATAGATGGTGATTTCCTTCTCTCAAAAATTTATGTTGTCACTATATAATTAAAGTCAATACATACCCATAATTTCATTTAATTCTACTAAAGGGAGCATCACAATGTTCATTGGGAAGTTCATCCCACAAATATGGATAAGAGATAAGTTATATAATTGTAATTAAATAATTTCCCCATTTTCCATTTTCACAAATAGATCCATTTATATTTTTTTAGGTCATGTTTAAATAGTTATATTAAACTTTCATGATGTGAAAGAATACATAGAACCAGAATGAAATTGTACATTCATTATTCTTGAATAAATAACTAGTGTACCTATCACAACATCATTGTAAGGATCCACCTCAATGGTTGTGATGGAATAAGATCTCCCTCGTTCTATAGTACTTGGAGGTTGTTGGCATCAGTTGTCATTGAAATCCCTAAGATTATTTTATTAATTATCATATTATTCTTATTCCTTGAATTTTAAACATTGGATATAAGGTTGGGGGTTAACTAAAGAATTCCTTTATTACATAAAATTGGTGGGTTTCTCCCATTGGTATTTTCTAGCTAGGTTCTCTTCCTTTACACACCTAAATCATTTCCTTTCCCACTACAGGTAATTTCTAGGATTCTTCTTCCCACACTTTTGAAAAGTGGGATATTGGACTTTCTTACCACTATTATATTTCTCCATCATTACACTAGAATTAAACTCTATTATCTGCTTCACATCTCCTGACCCATTAGACCTGTGAGATTTACTGATCTCTATTTAAACTTTGAGCGAACATTGGACAATTTTCTTATATCTTTCAAAGTATCAAATTTTCAAATATTTACATAGACTCAACTTCATCAAACCAAATAAGTAGTAAACTTTACTTTCAGGTTCAATCGAAAAAGTTGGAGGTGAATCGTTCAATATTTTTGAAGTTCACCTCATACTCCATGATGGATTCATTGTTCTATTTATTAAGGATAAGGAAAACCCTGTCCATTTTAAGTATGGGAGTGTGAGGAAAATATTTATGGAAAAAAATTGAAATTATTTCCATGCCATCACTTCAATATCTTCCTCAGGCTTCTTATTTTTGATCAATATCCACCATTGACTAACTTCTCCCTCTATATGATAAATAGCTAGCCCAAAATTCTCTTTCTTAGAGCATTTAATGATGGATAAGATTTTTTCAATACAGTTGATCCATTATTCCACAATTAAAGGATCATGATTTAATACCCAAGCTTATCATACATAAATATTACATCTTAATATATGAATACTCATTACATAACATAATTATCCATTCCATAATAATTTTTTTCTAGTGCCTTTAAAATATTAGACACAAAAATAAATGGTATATAAGTGGTCTACATCATCTCAAACTATGTTCTTCATAACTAGAACCCTTCTTAGATAAATCACACATAATACATTTCATCATAAACTGAGGAAAGGAAACATAAAAAATGGTGATATCAGATTCTTAGTAAGGGTAATAAAAGTAAATATAAATATATCATCAGTATATGGTTATGAGAATATGAGAGTAATATTCAAAAACCATACCCTACATATCATAGATCATAAACTTGAGATATGAAATAAATCATGGCAATTAATAAGACAATAATCAAAATAGATTCAAAGAACATAAAACACTAGAACATAACATAGTCATAAGTCATAGATTTGTGGTATACACATAAGCAAAGAAAATCATTTTCTTAGTAGTTCAAGGATCATTGTCAAGATTATCATAGTGGAATGGGTTCACTATTAAAACCATCATAGTAGTCAAGTTTCACTCCTAAGACTATCATAGTGTATAGATTCCCTTACTAAACTGGGTTCACTCGCCATTTCATTCCTATTTATCTCATGATATATCAATCTTTACCCAATTTATTGGAGGGAGATATAGGTCTCACCCTTCTTGGTTATAACATAACTACCATCCTTGGTTATAATGTAACCATCTTCATATAATTAATATAATAAATATGTGTTCCACAATATCATAAAAAAACATTGTATTATAACCCATGAAAAAGAAATGGGTTTCATAAACATTTTATCATAACATAACCTGTGGAAAATAAATAGGTTTCATAATTATAAAATCCTATAATTTCTTGAGGTATGTTCTTGTTTAATTTTTGGTTTAAGACTATTTATTTTGGTGAAAGAAATTTTTTACAAATGTGTAAGGATTCTTGAGGGTGTTTTAGAGGTTTGGGACATGAAATAAGGTAGAAAAATGGTCATCTAGTGCATGCTTCATGGTTGGAACATGGTTAGGAGTAACTGTCTATCCTAACCGTGCATGTATGGAGGAAGGGTGTATGGTTTTGATGAAACCATGAAAAGAGGAAAGGGAACCATGTGGCCTTGTATAGATCCACCCCGCATGATAATGGCATGGTTTGGAAAATTATATGGGAACTCTATATAACTGTGCAGCTAGGCCCCCTCTTAGATAGAGGGTGGTGCATGATTTGTCCAACCATGCGGGCAAACCATGTGCCCCTTTAAAAGTGGGAAATTACCAATTTTCCCTTTTAGTACTTAAATTTTATAACTCTGATTATGCATCCATTTTTCCTCATCTAACCCTAGTGACGACCCAAAATGCTTAAGGCTTCCCAAGGATCGATCTCCTACATTTCTAGGATGTTTAGGGAATTTTTGTGTGTGAATAGAATATATGGGTGATTCAAATGCTTCTATTCCTTCTATTTTTAGGATTAGGGATTGTGTAATTTTTATTCTTATTCAAAATCCCTAAAACCCTCTTTTTCTAGTGGATTCTAGGTTAAGGATTCGAGGGGTGTTTGTGTTCAAGTCAGAGGTCGAGGTCCAGTATACGGTTGTCAATGAAATCGAGGTAGGTGGTCTACAAGTTATATCCCATAATTTTGTTGTTTATTTCTATGTATGTAATTGTGATTTGTTGTAGTTGTGTTTCCCATTTGTTTTTCATTGGTATAAATATAAACTTGATTATTTAAATGTATAATTGAACCCCTCATGACCCTCGTGGGATGCGTTGAGGTTGATTTAACCGGGTTGAGGGCCACCCATGGGGTGTTTCACTTCTTGAATATATAAATTAAAATATTAAGTTTATAATTGAATTTTTATGACTTAGATCCCATGATAAATTTTTTGACATGTATCTTGAGTTATGGAATAAAAATAATGGTATTTGTGTTCATTTTTTATCATGTCATAAGGTGGTGTTTGGTATAGTGTAAATGGGTTAAATGAATTAAAGTTAATGTGATAAGTGACTTATGGTTTGTCATAGACATGTGTAAAATAATTAAGGAATTTGAATGAGAAATGTGTTAAATGGGTTAGGTTATGAAAGGAAAATGGGTTAAAGGGATATGGAATGTAAATGAGAATTTATAGATTGATTAAGGCATGATGGTGGCTTATGTGTTGAATGAATTATTATTGTAAATGATCATTGTGTTAATGGTTATGGTTATGCTTGGTAAATTTGTTACGATTAAATAATAATGTGCACATGGGTTAGTGGTAAGTGTGGGGTATTTTACTTGAGGATCAATGCCCATGATTTAGGTTAGACTGAGGATCCAAACCCCATCCCCTTTAATGCATGGGTTAGAGAGAGGACTGAGGCTCTATGCCCCTAATAGTTGCATTTGATGAGACTACCCAGACCATGGCTCTGAGGTAAGTGTGATGTATTGTTTGTGAAATTTTTTCCCCTAGTGATATAGGGAACTTTATTGATCCCCTTATTCATAGTACTTGACTGACATAGTCCATAGTGTTATTGATGAAAATGTCTAACCCACAGAATGAATGATAAAAATGGTTTAAGTGATTATTGTTAACTAATAGTACCTAGTTTATCTCTTTTCTACCTAGTTATTATTTTTAGTACATTTATAAACTATCTATTTAGACTGGACATTTTGTGGACATTGTTTGTAGTGTCCTACTGAGTTGTACCCACACCCTTCTCAAGTTTTCATTTGGTACCTGAGTAGATTTCATGGTTACAGGTCAGGACAAGGGAAAAGGCCTTATTCTAGAGGGTTTATTTGGGCATGGGATGTTCATGTATGAGTGATACATACTTAGAGTCTGGACCAATTTTGGGGGTTATTCTTTTTATCTTTATTTTGGGTTTTTTCTTATACTTGGAACTCTATGACATGTCATATCATATTTACTATTTTTTGTGGGATTGTACCCAATTTTGGGAAGTATTTTGTAATGCATGTTTATTGATTATTGTTTATATTTTATATTAATTTGTGCCTTATATGCAGTGGATTACTCTAATCAAGAGGGTATAGTCTCCCCACATGATCTATTATACCCTTTCTACTAGTTGGAAACCTATGGTGTATGGGTAAGAACACCTGAGGTCATGTGGAGACCCTACTCGGGGAATCAGTTTAGTGGTATTTAGGTTGGGGATATTACAAAGTGGTATCAGAGTGATTCTTTTCTATTGAATTACTATTTGGGGATGGTAGACAGGCGATTAGGATGTCTATAGGTCTTGGAAATGAAATTGTTCAAGGGAGTATCTAACCCATGTATTGGGTAAAACCCAAGTACCTGGGGTGGGATTGTTATTCTTGATGTGTGTTGTTATGGTTGAATTATATTCCATCATTGGTTGATGCACTTGTTGTGTGATCTAACTATTTTATAATATTTTACTCATGGTCATAATGGCATGAGATTATGCCTTCGTGCAACATTTTAGGCACCTAGGTATATATGTGCCATGCATCGTGGTAGGAACACACAGGGAAGAGGTTTGTGATATGAGATATACGATGCTTATCTTTTCTAATTAAAATTTAACAAAAAAAAGTGTCCAATAAAGATGATACAGATGGGAAAATGGAAAGAAAGTAAACAAATGGTTAAGAAATAATTACTAATAAAGAGTCATAAATGGTGTTAAATCTTTTTTGATAAGTTGTAAATATATAATGGTTCCTAAAGGATAAATATTTATGTTGTGGAAGTGAAAATGGTAAAATGGGTGTTTGATGAAAAGACTTGTGGATTTGTGAGTTAGTTTACCCCATGTTGACCATGTCCCGTGATAGGGATGGTTAAGGGTAATGATAAAGATGTGGTTATTTCTGCTAGGATAGTGTATACAGGATGAGTTTTTTATGACTAATAAATATCCTTCTTTTCTGAAAACTATGTATGTTTTATGTTAAGTATTTTGAAATGTGTGTTTGGAATTGTGGAGAAATTCCACCACAATGATTTGTTCTAGTTATAAAATGTGAGTATATCATCGAGAATAATCCTCCAATATTGGATAAGGAAACCTTTTTGATCCATGGTAATAGATGGGATGATTAGAACAATTAGAACTTTGGTCAATTTATTTAGAAAATAGAATGGGACCCATGGTAGGTCATGTTAGGTATGTTTGATCTGACTAGAGAGTTATGGTTGTAACAGCCACTGATATTTTTTGGAGAGGGTGGAATTGAGTCTTGAGTGTGTAGTAGGTTGTAACATAAAGGGATAAGTAATGTGGATATCCCTAGTGTTGTGAATATACATTGTGTAAGGGTTGTTGGGCATTGAGATTAATTTAGCGTAGAGATCTTGTTGAGTTTGGAATATCAAATAGACGGGTGTTCCTTGTTGCACCTTTGGATAGGTCATGGATGTGAGGTTGATAGGTATCATTTGATGACATAGATGTGGTAACCCATGTGGGTTGTGATTATATGGGTTGTATTGGGTTTTCAAAGGGATGTCATGGTTCATGGTTCCATTAGTGTTGTTTGTTTTTCCATGGGCTTGGGACCTATAGTGAATGATTTCTTCAGTGTGTTGGGTGTAGTGTGTTTCAGAATGGGGGAAGGAGTGCCACTTGTGATTTGAGGATTTATAGAAGTCTGATGTATGTGACCTAGTGGGGAGCCTAGTGACATGTTACCCCTAACCATAGTTTTGGAATTTGGTGTCATTTTACCCTAGAGGTAACACCGTGAGAGGGTTCGGCTATATTGTGAGTGATTTTGGGTGCATGAGGCACAGGTGTATATTTATTATTGGTATTGGTGTAGGTTTTTTCTGTAGGGATAGGTGGGAAGGTCAATGGTTGTGTAAATGTGTCTCTATTTGTGACTATGGGTTGGAAGTCCTAGAAAAACAAAGGGTGGACTCAAGGGAGGTTAGCCTAGCGTTATAGGTGCCTTGGAATATGAAGCATGGAAGATGCTTCCAAGGTGGAATCGATGCATAGTGAGTACCATCAAGTCTTAGTAAATGGTATGAATGTTCCTTGGATTCTTTCAAAGAAGCACTAGAGTCATCATGGTTGGTTGTAAGGTTGGTTTCTAAGGGAATGATAGTTAGAATATCTGACACAATGATGTTGGTAAAGCTTGATAAGGGAATCAAGATGAGTCTGGGTGGACTGAGAAAGATGATCAAAGCATGTATGGACATCATAGGTATAGAAGTGACATAGAGGGTGAGGGGTGGTCATATGGTTGGACTTGTTGTGTGAAATGATGGGTGGTTTGAGGGGAACATTGATATTTCCTCTAGTTTGATGAGGCTAATGGGCTAGGAGTCATAGTTATTGTGTGAGTGGGCTTTGAGTATAGCCATGGTGGTGTACTTTTTGTGGAATCTTGAGTTGAAATTAGTGGGTGACCAGAGGGAAGTGCTTGACCTCGAGGGTTTTGATGATGATTGAGCTTTGGGCATGTTATATAGATACGTGAGTCTTTATAAACATGTACATAGGTGATTCAGGTTTAAGTTCACATTGTGTTCCATGGAATCAAAGTGGGTAAGTACTAGTGATGCAAGATCCTGGCTAGTTTTGGATCTGGGTGTTTCTTCCATGGGTTACTAGGGATGTACTTGAAGAATTTGAGAGGTATGGTGGTAGTAGTTCCATGGTAAGCGGTGGTTCATTGCTTCTTGGTAGGGATTTGAAAAGTGGTGGTGAGATGGTTGGAAACCCCACTTGAGTTATGGTGTTTTGGTGTTTATGAAATATTACTGGTAGGGAAGTTAGAGACTTTGGAATGTTCAAGGGTCCCTAAAGTTTGATGTGACATCAATGGTGGATAATTTGTGTTGGTGTTCATTGAAAATTTATTATCATACTTTTATCTAGTGATGATCATTCCCAACATCTTTACATCATCTCGGGTATGCTGAGAAATCTCTGGATTTACATCTAGAGACTTGAATGTATTTTAGTTGGATGGAGGGCCTCGTAGAGGTTACTCTAATAGAGAGGTTTATGTTCATATGTATGGTGTGGTGTACGCCATCGACCATTTATGGGAGAGGGCCTTGGAATGGACTGGTTTTCGATGGACATCATGGTGTCGTTCATGGAATTTGGAAAAGGGTATCATGTGGTGTTATTTTGTTGTTCTGGGGAGAGATAGATAGCCACATCCAAGTTTTTGGGTTCAACCTATGATATAATCATGAGTCGTGGTGGTTATAAGTCCTTGATAAAAGATATGGTAATGACACTCCTAAGTTGGGGAGTAATAAGGAAGTCCTAGATGTGGGGAGTAGAGTGTGGAGCCAATGTGGTGGCATTGGGATGCCAATGGAAGTTGAGAAGTACACATTGAATTACTCATAAAAGGCCATGTGGGCCTCAGATGTGGTGGTTGGACGATCCAAGCATTGAATTTGGGCTTAGGGTGGTTTCAAATAGAATTCATGAACCCCTTGTTAGAGTTATTGATGGGAATGTTAAGGCATGAAAATGATTCATGGTAAGGTATATTGGATACTAGAACCTCATCAGAGGTCGGGCATGGAATATTGTTAGTGTGATTGGGAAAACATGGAGTGTCTTTAGGTGTGAAGGCATCTTGGTCAAATAAGGTTGTGGTGTGCCAATAGTGAAGTTGAGCATTTCTAAGATGATTCATTCGGGGACAACTTGACTCAGCTGGGAACAAGGAATGAAAGTAGTGAGTTGTAAACCGCCTTTGGAAAATTTTTTGGAGTTAAAGGTGAATTTTAAAATGTATAAATGGGTTTTGAGTGATTACCTTGTCATTTTTAGACAATGTATAGATAGTGGAAGTGATTATGTGAGGAATGTTGAGGGTGCGGTGGAGAACGATGATGGTTTGAAGAGTAATGGATGCTTTGATGGTGGATTTTTACTAGAAGTCATAGAATGACCCCAATAGGGGTTTTGGATGATAGTGATAGTCTTTAATCAAGGAGTCATCATGGGAAGGTGAATGGGGAACGTTTAAATAGTGGAAGGAGGGTTTTTTTTTGGGATAATCCAATGTAGGGTGGTTCGACACAATATAGTAAAGGGAATAGAAATGAAAAGTTAGGGCCCACCTTTGATTGGATGTTTTAGTAACTAGTACATTTCAAATATGAGGGTGAACTTAAGAGAGGTCGATTTGTTATTATCCCACAATTTTATGGTGTATCTATGTCCTTCCGAGTGGTTTCTGTGGCAAGGTTGAATGCCAATAATGGGTGAATTACTTAAGTAAATTCAAGCGTAGTGAGTTGGAAAACATGTCAGGTATATTGTGAAAGCTGAGTTTAAGTTTTGTTGTTACTGTTTTGATAGTGGAGGTTCTAACCACTAGAAGATAGTGGGGTGAGTTAAAGTATATGGTGGGGATCACCATAGTGGGGAAGTGGTCGGTTGATGATGTGACTGATGTTTCATGTTGAAGGGACTCGATTAAGTACCATTTTGGTGGTTTATCCTTGATAATGAGAATTGGATGAGGTTTGAATAGTTGAGTCCCTTGAGTGTTTTGGTAGTGTTTTGGATGTATTATTATGAAATAATACCATTGGGCCTTGAGTTGTGGACTGGCATAGGTCAGAAAATGTGGTTTGGAAAAACTGTGTGTTTCATTAGGTGATGCTGAGTTTGGGTCACTGTTAGAGTTTTTAAAATAGGGTAAGATGAAGCCAAGTGATTTTGGTCCATGATTTTTAAAAAGGATATAGACGATGGGGTGTTGATTGGATTTTCCATGATGTTATGATGCTATGTGGTATTTTTTCTTATGTCATGATTTAGGTGGTGTTTCCTAGGATTCCCTATGGAGTTCTTTTGGTTGATATTTGGTTGGAGGTTGATGCACCCTTCTGAGGAGAATTTGGTCTATTTTGTGGATCTTAATGAGGAAGATTTGTGAGATAAGATTGCACCTTTTTTTGAGTGTTATGAATGTAGGGTAATACCCAAGAAGAGACTTGGGAGAGGGATATGGATATGCAGGCCTACTGGGCCAATCTCTTTTCCTTGTAATCTTAGAGGTGTTTGGGAGTGCGTATCAAGGACAATTTTTTTTAAGGTGGGGAGGTTTTAAGATTCCAAACTTTATTAAGGTATGTTCTTGTTTAAGTTTTGGTTTAAGTCTCTTTATTTTGGTTAAATTAATGGTATTCGAATGTGTAAGGAGTATCGAGGGTTTCCTAGGGGTTGGGAACATGAAAGAAGGGATAAAATTGTCATCTGGTGCATGTTTCATGGTTGGTGCATGGTTATAAGTAACTGTGTGACCTAATCATGCATGTCTGGAGGAAGGGTTCATGGTTTTTATGAAACCATACAAGGGGGAAAGTGAAACTATGCAATTGTGGATAGAGCCACCCTGCACGGTCAGTGCATGGTTTTCCAAACCATGTGATATCCCTAGGTAATTGTGTGGCTTTTCCCCCTCTTGGATAGAGGTTGGTGTTGGTTCATTCATGGTTTGGTCAACCATGCAGCCAAACTGTGGACCCCTTTAAAATTTGGAAATTACCACTTTTCCCTCTCGGGACTTAAATTTTCTAACTTGGGATTTTCCTTCATTCTTCCTCCTCTAGCCCTAGTGATGACCCAAAACACCCAAGGATACCCAAGGATTGATCTCCTTCTTTTATAGGATGTTTTGATCATTGTTGGGTGCGAATCGAATATCTATGTGAGTCAAACATTCATCTTCCTCCTCTTTTTTGGATTAGGGATTCCATATCCATTCTTCTTCTTCTGAAACCCTAAAACCTTCTTCTTCCAGTTGATTCTATGTTGATGCTTTAAGGGGTGTTTTTGTTCAAATAAAAAGCCAAGGTCGAGCATGTGGTTGTCTAAGAAATAAAGGTAGGTGGTCTATAGGTTATATCCCATAGGCTTGTTAGTTATTTAGGTTTATGTGATTGTTATTTGGTGTAGTTGTGTTTCCCACTTGTTTTTCCTTGGTAGAAATGTAAAATTGATTAGGTGAATGTCTAATTTAACCCCTCATGACCCATGTGGGATGCATTAAGGTTGATTTGACCAGGTTGAGGACCACCCATGGGGTGTGCCACTTCTTGAATATGAAAATTGAAATATTAATTGTAGAATTAAATTGTTGTAAATTAGATCCTATGATAAATGTGTTGACATGTAGCTTGAGTTATGGAATAAAACTAGTGGTAATTGTGTTCATTTTTTATCATGGTATAAGGGGGTGTTTGGTATAGTTTTAATGGGTTAAATTAATTAAATTGAATGTGATAAGTGACTTATGGGTTGTCATGTACATGTATAAATTAATTAAGGCGTTTGAATGAGAAATGTGTTAAATGGGTTAGGTTATGAAAGGAAAACAAGTTAAATGGATATGGAATGTAAATGAGAATGTATAAATGGGTTAAGGCATGGTGATGGATTATGTTTCAAATGAACTATTATTGTAAATGATGATTTTGTTAATGGTTATGGTTATATTTGGTAAATTTTTTATGATTAAAGAATTGAGTGCACATGGATTAGAGGTAAGTGTGGAGTATTTGACTTGAGGATCTATGCCCATGGGTCAGGTTAGACTGAGGCTCTAAATCCCACTCCTTTTAATGTACAGTTTATGGAGAGAAATGCGGCTCTATGCCCCTAATGGTTTCATTCGATGAGACTGCCTAGATCAAGGATCCAAGGTAAGTATGATGTATTTTTTTGTGAAATATTTTTCCCTAATTAGATAGGTAACTTGATTTATCCCCTTATGAATACTAGTTGACCTTTATAGTTCATAGTGTTATTGATGAAAATGCATATCCCGCAGAAATAATGATGAAAATGTTTTAAGTGATTATTGTTAACTAATAGTATCTGGTTTATATCTTGTCTATCTTGTTATTCTTTTTAGTACATGCATACACTATCTATTTAGATTGGATATTTTTTAGACATTGTTGATGGTTTCCTACTAAGTTGTACTCACACCCTTATCAGGCCACCATTGGGTACCTAAGAAGATTTCATGGTTGAAGGTCATTATAAGGGAAAAGGACCTATATTAGAGGGTTTATTTGGGCATGGGATGTGCATGGATGAGGGATCTAGACTTAGAATCAAGCCCATTTTTTGGGGTGCTTCTATTTATCTTTATTTTTTTTATTACACTTGGAACTGTATGAAATGCCATATCATATTTACTATTTGGTTGTGAGATTATACCCAGTTTTGGGAATTATTTTCTAATGCATGTTTATTGATTATTCTTTATAGTTTATATCTTTTGTTACTTCATTCCTTATCTATTGTGGCTTACTCTAATCAAGAGGTAATAGATTTACCAGAAGATCTATTAGACCCTTAATACTAGTCGATAGCCTCTAAAATATAGGGATGCATTCCTGAGGTCATGTAGCGACCCATATCGGGTCACAAATTTAGTGTAATTTGGGCTGGGGACATTACAATAATCATTTCATCATTTCATCAAAGCATAACTCATGGAAAAGTAATTGGGTTTCATAATCATTTTATCAGGGTATAACCCATGGAAGAGAAATGAGTTTCATAAACATATTTTCATCATCATAAACATAAACCACACAGATAAATAAAAACAATGGTATCATTTTATCATATCCCTAGTAAATCATAATTAACATCAAAGCATGTCATCTAACATGGAAAATGATTTTGGAAGATCACTTGAAATATTTCTTGAGGAAAATAGCCTTTACAAATTGAAAAAAACTTTTTAAAACATAAAACATTTTCAAAATCCTTTTATTTAAAAATAAACTTTGAAACTTATAAAATAATAATTAAAATAATGATTTTTTCATGATGATTAAAAATACCTTTCATGTCGTACACATTAAAATAAAGAATCCTTTCACATTTTTGGTAAAAGATAAATGGGAATTGTTTCTTGAAAAGGACCAGAAGATTCCTTTTAAAATTCTTTTTAAAAGTAAAAAATGGTTAAAAATTTATTTAATAAATCCTTTTTATAATTTTATAACATTTTTTTGAAAATATTTTTAGAAAGCATGGATATGGAAGAAGAAGGACTCTGCAATCGAAGAGGGAAATAAAGTTGATTTTTCTTAAAAACATTATTTTAAATTCTTTAGTACACCAAGAGTGTAAAATGAATGGAAAACATTTATTTTAATGAAATAACTAGATTATAATAAAATTAATGAGTTTCTTGAGATATGGATCATAAGATTTTATCATCAGAATAATAAACGTAAACAATCCCAATAAACGATGATCTTGTATCATAAAACCCTAACCAGTTTTGTAATTATGAATCATAATCCCCAATACATCATAAAATAAAAATAAAAATTAAATGTAATTAATAGAAGGATATTTTTTATATAAATTTTCAAATGGATACTATATAAACCACACAAAATAAAAAATTGGTAAATATGGCATATGTCTCCTATAAATAAAAGAGAGTAGAAATCTCTTACCGCTTTGGTATCTTTTAAATTATAAACCCCATGAAAGAGAGATTATAAAATGGATATTTAAATCCAAATAATTTTTAGGATAGTCATAATAAAATACATTCATGGTTATTATATACACCACATAAAATAAATAGGTGGTGAATATGGCATGTGTCTCACAAAAGTAAAAAGTGTAACAGAAATATCATACCTTAAGTCTCAACTTCCCTCACACATGTTCAAACATATTATATAATAAATATAAGTTTATTATACATATATTAAGGAACCATAATTATATATATCATACCAAATATGATTTACTTATTCCTTTTCATTACATGTTTATTAACAATTCCTTGTTAAAGTCATGTTTCAGGTAATAACTACTTTGTTTTTCATGAATGTTTTGATTTGTTATTTTTATTCCTCTTACTTTAATAATGGTTAAATAATAAAAATTATGTTAAAAATGATATAATTGTCATATATATTCATCACATATGTATTTATATTAATCTTTAAAATTAAAAGATAGAAACCTAAATACATTGTTCATGGAGATGGTAGGTCATACGTATGCATGAACGTTCACTACACCAAAATCAGTGTTTAGCGGTGGTTTAGTAAACCACTACTAAAACTTTTATTTTTTTCAAAAAACCAACACTTCTCCCCTGAACCCCCACTCCCCCAATCCCCACAACCCCCTAACCCCTCAAATCCCTACCCTCGTCGTGCCTCGCCACTGATCCTAAGCCTCGCCACCCCTCACTGCACCTCTTCATTGGTCCCAAGCCTCGCCATCGGTATAGTATTTATGTTTCCTAATGTTTTGGTATTTTTTGGATTTTGGAGTCATTTATTAGAAGTTTATTGTAAAATTAAGGATCTTTATTAGTGTGATGGTTTTGGATGTTGAAGTGTTGGTGTTTTTAATGATTTGGGTAAAATTTGGGAGCTATGACTTAGGCATGGGATGGATGAATTGGGATATGGTTTGAGGTGTGTTTAAAATCATTTATAAGTTATATAATATTGGATTAGTTATTTGGGTTATGGGTATGGTTATTTTTGGGGATTTTAGGTGAGTTTCCAAGAATAATATTATTGATATAATAGATTCCTTAGTTCATTTATTTCTAATATAGATGAAATGAATATTTAGATAGATGTTTCTTGATACTTATCTGTATTAAAAAGTAATATTTTTAGGAGGATATAATTTTTTTACCTTGTTACCTTGATTATGGTTTCATTAAGTTCTTAGGTTATAAATTTTAATGAAAAAACATTCATTAGTTTCAATTTTTTATACTAATTGAGGGGTATTTTTTTGATAATGAATTCAAAATTGATTTAGGTTATTCAGTTTACATTATAAGTTATTTTTTAATGAAGTTTTTGGTTTGGTGTGTGAATTTGGGATTTAGGGTACCGACAATAGGTTTCCACATATATTTTACAATTACAAGTGACACCGAGTACCTAGTGAGAGTTAAATAGTTAACATTGGACTTGTAAGAGTCCGGGGTATCCTAAGAGTGAAACTAGGGACCCCATGGCCCCATAAAATGTACTTGATAAACTTTCTTTATATATATATATATATATAACATGAGGTTTTTTGGTCAATTACCCCATCTTTATCCTTTTCCCCCTTTCTCCCTTAATCCCACTCTTATCTAGACACATAGGAGGCCCCTTTGAAATGTGGTATTCTGCATGCTGAAATATCATTTATATGTTTATGTGATTGATGTATTTTTTGTGCTTCATGTGGTACCTATGGGGATTTTATGATTAGTGGTGGTAATTGGGTTTGTGTTATAGTGTGTTGTTCAGTGAAAAATGGTTGTTTGGAATGAGATGTGACATTGGATGATGTGTGATATAGTTATGTGATGATCATGGTTGTGGTGATGATGAGTGATGCGGGAGCATGGAGTTGGTATGTGAATTATGTATGGGTTTTTTTATTACCTTGGTTGTTTCCTAGTAGTTATAGATTGATTGAAAAGTATCATTCTAAAATTAAATGAACTTCACATGTATTAAGTTTATTGGGGATGGAAATAAATGGATGATATAATAAATTATATTGTGCATACTGAAGGTGCATTATGTTTTCCTCTCGAGCGTGTTTTTTTATATGAATAAATTATAATAATATATTGTTTTGATATTAAACATGTAAAATCATTTAATATAGGGCATGTTGATTGTTTTGATATGAAGCATGTCTATGGTTATGATGTAGAGAATGATTAGGGTGTAAATGTGGAAAACTTTGTGTTTCTATATCATTAATTGATTCCATTGTGATTACCTTAGGTTTCCTTATTTTAAATTTCACATGTATAACCTTGATTTTGTTATTAATATCATATGAAACATTTGGTAATTATCTTATAGGTTTCATCTTGAAACTTGTCTACTTGAATTAATATGGGGTCATCAGGTGCGAACCAGGTTACCCCAACACTTAACCTCACTTATTTTGATCAATTCCAGTGATACATCTATTGTAGCCACAAGTCATTAGAGTTCCATAAGAGAATGAAATTTCAATATCTAGTAATAACCATAATAAAAATCATAAGGTAATGTCATCACAATATCCATTACTAATCATAAATAAAATCCTTCACATATAACATGATACTTAAGGATATAATCTCAATATCCAAACTCTCTCATAAGTTGATTTTTTTTGAATTATATGTTATGAATTTAATTTTATTTGATTAAATGATAATAATGTCAAGGAGGAAGCATTATACTATTCCATTGACCACACTGACAGATGAAAATCCATCTGTCTCACTCCCTATAGCATCTGCGACACCATCTGTTTTCCCCTGCACCATCTCTCACAGCCTCTATGAGCGTCCCATCAATAGCTCAGTTGACACCTTCCCATTCAGCATCCTTATCAGTTAGGGAGTAGGGTTCCACTCCTAGTTATTCATGGGGATACTTGGTAGTTACTGTTATAGATACAAATTTTAATATGAATATATTTATTTCACTTCTTTATACTAACTATTTGTTCATAAAAGATAGAAACAATGAAACTATGGAGAAAAATATGAAAATTTTAGATGTATGGAATCTGACTAGACTGAAGATAGTTGTCCCATTTGATTCCTATGGGTTCCCTATGGATAACACATCAAGATTACTTGGCCAGATTCTAGGTCATCTAGTCACAGAGCTGGTTTCCCTTCTGATTACCTATGATGATTGGAGGCATATTCCATCATCTTGTAAGAATGAAGTTTTTTATTCACAAATAAAGGTAATTTTAATACATTATGGTGTAATTGAATTTCACTATGTTATTAAATTCTAATATTTTTTAAATGAATTTCTATGTACAGATCTTTTTCCACTTTACGGTTATTGATGTTCTAGAACAAAAGTAAACATTGAAAAATCTAGGCAGGAACTGGAAAGAATTTAAATGGAGATTATGGGGCGACGTCAATGATACTTCATTGAGCACCAAACATATGTATGAAAAGGTACCCAATGGGGTACCTAAAGAGAAATGGAAAGTTTTTATTGACATACATCATGATGAGAAGCACATCGTATTTAAATATATATTGTTATATTAATCTAATTTTACATTTATACATGTATATGAAAAATATATTAAATTTCATAAATTAATATTAAATTACATTTTATTTATTTCAGGATCTTTCAAGGAATAATGCATCGAGCCAAGACAATAAAACCTTCCCTTGCACTGAGGGGTCAAAGAGTATTTCTAGAAGCTGATCGACTCTGGTAATATTTTCATTTGTTTAAATATTTATAAGAAAATATTATCTATTTAATATATTAAATTGTTGATTTATATTTTTTTAATAGTCACAAATTTTAGGACACCAAGCATCCTGAACAGAAGTGTGGTTATATGTTCATAAAAAATCTAATGGGAGTTTTGTTAATTCGACTTCCAAAGAATTTGGGGTACAGATTCATATTTCATTATAATAACTTATTACTAGTTGTCACTATGTTAACATATATTGCTTCTAATATGACTGATATTTGATTTATAGGTAAAAATTAAAGAACTATGGGATGTCAATCCCACACAGTCCTACTCAGTCTCCCAGGATGACTTGGTTGGTAAAGTGCTTGGGAAGGAGCATCCTGGTCAAGTGTGTGGGATTGGTTTGGGACCCTTACCATCTGAGGTCTTTAGTAGGCCATCGGGGATTGAATTTTTGTTTACTCCTGGTTGTAGTAGAGATGCTTAGAGAGATTATGTTTCTATGAAAAAACATAATTCCATAATAGGGGGCTTAGATATCCACTTTTCAAAAATATTTGATCTATTTATATCAGAATATGACCAGATCTATCCCTTGTGATAATGCATTGATGACGAGTAGTGATTAGGTAAATCACACAACTTCAAAATAATTTAGTTTGCAAACATTTTTTGGTTTTAATTTTAAATATAAATATACAACATTATTTAATTTTCAATATAATTTTCTTACAGGAACTGGTAGAAGGAATTAGAGATGGAGATGGAGAGGGTGACAAGCAGTGTTCATCATCGGACAATAATTAGTGGTCTTGTTGATATATTGGACAAATATTGAAATATAGGGTTTTTTCATGTATCATGTATCATGTATCATGTATCATGTATCATGTACCATGTACCATGTATCATGTATCATGTATCATGTACCATGTATCATGTATCATGTATCATGTATCATGTATCATGTATCATGTATCATGTATCATGTATCATGTATCATGTATCATGTATCATGTATCATGAATCATGTATCATGTATCATGTATCATGTATCATGTATCATGTATCATGTATCATGTATCATGTATCATGTATCATGTATCATGTATCATGTATCATGTATCATGTATCATGTAACACCCCAGACTTTTATGAGAAATATTTTGTTTTTAAATCATCAAAGGAATCTTTCACTACACAAAACACTAGTTTGGATTTCTTTACACGCAATCGCGGCCTTCCTCGATAGTTTGCGTTATACGCAATACCGAGTTTCACTACACAAAACACTAGTTTGGATTTCTTTACACGCAATCGCGGCCTTCCTCGATAGTTTGCGTCATACGCAATACCGAGTTTCACTAAACAATGATATGCTATTAAAATATTATTAAAACTAGCCGTTATGAATAGTAATAACAATTTTTTGAAATTTTATAAATTTTATTTTTCAAAATGGACTTCATTTTTGGATTTGGAATATCGAAATTAGCCTAGGGTGAAATTTTGGTATTTTTCTGAAAACTTTCAATTTTTGATGAATAGTGAAACCACTAAGTGGTAGTTAAAAAACTGATTTTTTTCATAAAACTTAATTTTACCGCTTCTGTGAGTGGAATTTTGAAAATCTGAGAGACATGGTTGATTTCAGTAAGTAAAATGTCGTTCAATGAGATGAAAATAAATTTTTGTGAATAGTAACTTTTTACTTTTATTTACCACGGTTAAAAGTAAATAGGGTAATTAAGGGTAAAAATGATATTATTATTACCCTAACACATGTCCTAATTCTATTGGATAAGTGTAATTCGACCAAAAACAAACTTAGGAATAAAATATGACCATTTAGTCCACTTGGATTAGATTAGGACATTTATTATCAATTTACTTAAAGAAGGGTTAAAATAGTTAAAATCAAAGTTTAATAAGTAAATCATTTTTAATATGGGGTTATACATAAGATAAATTTGACTATAAATATTCATTAGAAATCTGAAAATATTTCCAACATAATTGTATTTTATTTATAATTTTTAGACATTAAGTAATTTAATTTATTTATGACACAACGATGATGCAGTAATTATCTTATTAATGAAATATTGACATAATTGATGTTATAAATACCCAAATAAATACTTTTTATGAATTACACTAATTTTATAGGTTAATATGACATGTTAGTATTGATTTAATTAACTTTTTTCGAACTAATCATTCTGTTATGATTTTCACAAAAATCAATTACTAAATAGTGTCAAAATTGACATAAAATAGTTTTTAAAACAAATATTATATTATTAATTGTTATTTTATTCCTAAAAATCTAAGGTTCGGCCAAATGACTTAGATAAGGTTATATATATTAATAATAAACAACTTGGGGTTCGTTTGGCTTGTTATAGTAAGTTTATTAACCTTATAGTGTAAGAACACAAGAAGACACGGTAAAAGTAAAATTATTTAACTTAATGTTAAATCTAAATGATAAGGTTAAAATAGGAACATAAACTTGTCTAAATTATATTGGATGAGAGTATTTCGACCCATCCACACCTTATCTTCTAAATAAATCAATTTGGATCTATTTAAAACCGAATTTGGCTTTATAATAAAATAATATTTTTAGTTTTTCCAAAGGAGCCCCTCTCCTCCCTTATAAAAGGGCACCTCCTCCCTCTCTTCCTCACACCACTTTGAGCCTTCATGCTCGTCCAACCCCTGCCAATATCTCCACTACACTTCCCTATAGACATCCTAGAGTTCATGTTCTTCTTCAAAGACCAATTTTAGTGCCCTAAAAGGAGGTCTCAAAGAAGCGCTTCAAAGAAGAGGTAATGCCCGTTACCGATTCTTTCATCTTTATTCCTTCTTCCACTTATTCTTCTTTAGTTGTTTCATCATGAAGTAATAACATCAGTATCACTCATATAATGATATGTTATTATAAGTATGAAACAACCCTATTTCACCATCTATCCATCCTACGGAAAATGAAATCACCGCGCGTGCGTACGTACGGAATACCGTCTCCACGCCGTGGTGTAATCTATTTTCCACCACCACCTTACTTGGATGGGTATAATGGTGTAAAGAATGAATATATACGATTATTTTAAATTAATATTGATTCTGAAATAGTATACATACACTCCAATGCAATTCCACGATCATGGGAACAATATCATCGCTCGTGTGTACGTACGGAATACCGTCTCCACGATGTGATGCGACTCGTTCTACATGATCTTCATTGCATAATGATTATATAAATGAATTGAATGAATGAATATGATATATATTACACTAATACCATTCTGTAAATGAGGTATCTATAACCTAAAAATAAGAATAAGAATTTATTCGACAAAACACGCATAAGAACAAAAAGTAATAAACACCCGAATAACAAGTAGCAATGAAATATTACTAATAATAAGCTAAGAATATAACCATATATGATATCATAACAATGAGTATGATTCTAGAATAAGTCAATGACATTATTTAAATCATTATACAGGAGGTTCGGACACTTACGAAGCAAATCGGACCTAAGGTAAGGGAAAATATCACAATCTCAATTTTTATCCGAGATTGTTTATACTTTGGTATTTACTGGGGTGTATTTTATCACCCAAATACACATTCCCTCAATATGTAATATTGTTTCCATCCACCTACAATTGTTTAAATCCAATTTTACCCTTCAGTGAGTTTTTAGTAAAGGATATGAAAGGAATCTTTTGTCGTTTTTCGTACGAGGTACTCTTTGACTTTTCCAACAAAAGTACGAGAAGAATGTTTTTTTTAACTTATACGGCATGAATGGAATTTTTAAAAAATTATTTCCAAGAAGATTCCTTTACATTTTTTCAAGTTTATTTTTAATCAACTTCTTCTAGTTTAAAATTGTATGACATGTTAAGAAAGGAAAATGTTTTTGAAGTAGAAAGGATATTTTCTTCAAGAATGGAGTTCAAGTGTTTTATCAAAATTATTTTCCATATAAGATAATATAGGGTTCTGTTTCTATCCCTATTTTTACATTGATTTGATTATGTTGTGATGGAATTATTTTTATTAATTCCTTTATCTTATATGAATTATTTTATGATGTCATCTTGTTTAAGAATCCCATTTTTATTACATGGGTTATGCAATGATGTATGATTTATGATTTTGTGGCACACATAAGAATGGTATCATTATGAGAGGGGTGGGACCTATATCTCCCTCCAAGGCATTTGGTAAAGATTTTATATCTCATGAGATAGACATGGCTGGAACGGCAGGTTAAACCGGTTCAGTGAAACAGGACTGAAACGAGGAGTGAACTCGGTTCAGAAATGGACTTTGTCCACTAAGATAGTCTTGGAAATGAGTCTTGACTAATAAGAAATGATTCTCTATGATTATGTGTGTATGCCACATAGTTTCATGTTTTAAGTTATGATTATTGGGATTACATTTCACTACTATGATTTATCCCATGTTATGAAATTATGATCTCTTTTGCAGGTTATGATTTCCAAAAGTTATGTTCTTATGAATATGATGTGATTGATATTTCTTTTGTTTACCCTTACTAAGCATTTGAGCTCACCCTTTTGTATGTTTTCTTTCCCCAGGTCAGGAAGAAGGTTATTAAGTAAGATATGCCAAAAGGGACTATAGATATGATGAAATAAATGGGAGACAATGTAGACGCTTTATGAACCAATTATTTATGTTTCCCAGTTTCTAAAGACACTATACCTATACGGTCCTTTCCTGGTTTTGTTATAAGTTTTAATAAGTGTGCTTCAATTTTTAAGTAATAACAATGTATGTAAAGTATGGGTCATTATAGTTGGTATCAGAGGAAAGGTATAGTCAAACTTTGGAAACTAGGATGTGAAAGCCTTAGTAAGAACCCTAACGATAAGTCTAAGCATAGAACACGATCTTAGTGTTTTAGAAATGACCATGAATAACCTAGGATAAGACCTTAAGTGTGAAATTTTATTCTTTATTATGTGATTTTCCTATTATAATTAGGGTTTCTCAAACTATTCTTCTTGGTTTTAGTCAATGGCTGGAACCTGAAGGAGAAACATTCTGTTGAATCCTTCATGAGGCAGCGTCCACCTTCATTCAGCGGGTCTACTGATCCATTAATTGCTGAATAATGGATTAGTACTACTGAAAAGATATTTTCAGTTCTTCAATGTTCTGAACATGATAAAGTCATCTTAGCAGTGTATCGTTTGGAAGGTGATGCTGATCAATGGTGGAATCTTATCAAGAATATGAGGCAAAGAGATGAAATTGAGTCCATGGAATGGGACGAGTTTAAGAACTTATTTTTCAATAAGTACTTCCCTCGTATTCTCCAAACAAATATGGAGAAAGAGTTTCTTGAACTAAAGCAAAAGGATTATGAATCTGTTGGTACCTATGAAGCAAATTTTACAAGACTTGCAAGGTACGCTTCTGGTATTATTATCCAACCCGAGAGTAAGATCGATCGATTCTTTAGTGGCTTAAAACCAAGTCTTTGAAGGGAGTTAGCCATAAGGGACTTCAATAGCTATGAGGAAATAGTTCGATGTGCTCTCAAAGTCGATATGGAGATTGGAGTAACCCATCAGTCATATGGGTTTGATAAGAAGAGGAAAATGGAATTCAAAGGAAAATCTAAAGAGCACACTGAAAAGAATATGAGCTTTCCCTTATGCTCAAAGTGTGGAAAGAAACATGGAGGTGGTTTTCTTAAAGGGACAAGTAAATGTTTCAAATGTGGAAAGGAAGGTCATCGGGCATTTGAATGCCACAATGATGGGAAGAAGATGTCTAATGGTGTAAACAAAGGAAGGGATATACAGAATGACCCTACTACACTTCAATGTTTCAATTGCAAGTAGATGGGGCATTATGCCAATCAATTCCCAAATCCAAGGGTTGATGATGATGGTCGATGTCAACAAAATCTTAAGGCTAAGGACAAAGGAAAGTCACATGCAATTTCTATCAGCGATGTAAAGTACGATAATGATGTGGTGAAAGGTACACTTACCATCCACTCTAAAGTAGCAAATGTTTTATTTGATTTTGGATCCACCCACTCTTTTATTTCTGAAGAATTTTCTAAGAGTATCACTGTATTACCTCAACAATTAGATGTTGAGTTAGCTATGACAACCCCTAATGGCACAACAGTCGCATCAAAAGTTTATAATTCTTCTCCGATTGAAGTTTGTGGGAAAGTGCTTCCTACAAATCTTTTGAACCTTCCTATAGTGGAATTTGATGTGATTATTGGCATGGATTGGCTTTCTTTATATGGATCTCATGTCAATTGCCAAAGAGGGAAAGTCACATTTCATATTCCAGATCAATCTATGATCATCTATCGATGCAAGGATGAAAATAACCTTCCAATGGAAATTTCTTCCATATTATGGGTCTTGATTCCACTAAATGAAGGTTATTTATCTCAAATAGTTGGTGAGAAACTCACGATTAAGAATATGCCCATTGTACGGGAGTTTGATGATGTCTTTTCGGAGGAATTGCCGGGTCTTCCACCAAATTGTGAAGTTGAGTTTTCAATAGAACTCATACCAGGTGCTTTACCTATTTCAAAGACACCTTATATAATGGCCCCAATTGAGTTGCAGGAATTGAAGAAGAAACTCCAAGAGAATCTTGATAAGGGATTCATACTCCCTAGTGCATCACCTTGGAGAGAACCTGTTCTATTTTTTAAGAAGAAAGATGGATCAATGAGACTCTGCATTGATTATAGAGAACTTAACAAGATCACTATCAAGAACAAATATCTTCTCCCACGCATTGATGACTTATTTGACCAACTACGCAGAGCTCAATACTTTTCCAAGATTGATCTTCATTCAGGGTATCATCAATTAAGGGTCAAAAGGGATGATATACCAAAGACGGCTTTCCGTACAAGGTATGGACACTATGAATTTATAGTGATGCCATTTGGTCTTACTAATGCCCCTTCTATCTTCATGGATCTGATGAATAGAGTCTTTAGAGACTATCTTGATCAGTTTGTGGTAGTCTTTATAGATGATATTCTTGTATATTCAAAGAGCAAGGAAGAACATGAAGAGCACTTGAGAATTATATTAAAGACCCTGATAAAGGAGAAACTTTATTCCAAATTTACCAAGTGTGAATTTTGGCTTCAAAAAGTTGCATTTTTGGGTCACATAATCTCAAAAGAGGGGATATCTGTGGATCCAGCAAAAATAGAGGTTATCGAAAGATGGTCGAGACCAACAACAGTAACCGAGATCCGAATTTTTCTTGGTTTCGATGGATATTATTGACGTTTTGTGAAATATTTTTCATGATTATCTAATCCACTCACCAAGTTTACTCGGAAAGGGGTTAAGTTTTTTTGGAAGGAAGAATGTGAAGAGAATTTCAAGGAGTTGAAAAGAAGATTATCCAGTGCACCTGTGCTCACACTGCCTTGTAGTGGAGAAAGGTTTGTGATCTATAGTGATGCATACAAGAAGGGATTGGGTTGTGTTCTTATTCAAAATGATATGGTGATAGATTATGCCTCACGATAGTTGAAAATCCATGAGCAAAATTACCCAACTCAGGATTTGGAGTTAGTTGCGGTAATCTTTTCATTAAAGATTTGGAGACATTATCTTTATAGAGAAAGGTGTGACATTTATACTAATCATAAAAGTTTAAAGTATAATTTCACACAAAAGGAGATGAATATGCACCAAATAAGATGGTTGGAACTGATTAAGGATTACGACTGCTCAATTCATTACCACCCTGGGAAAGCAAACAAGGTGGAAGATGCATTAAGTCGACAAGACCATGCTAGCTTATCCATGATGAGGATCAAAAAAGATCCAATATTTATGGATTTACAAAGGATGGATCTTGGAATTTTAATGGAAGGGGGAAAATCGTATCTTTCTCAAATGAATGTTCAACCATCTATACATGTGAAGATTAAAGAGGAACAGAAAGAAGATGTCGAGTTACAAAAGAAGGTGAGAAATGTTCCTGAATTCAACCATGATTGTGATGGGATAATAAAGTTCGGGAATCGGGTTTCTGTCCCTCCCATACCCAAATTAAAGAAGGAGCTGCTGTATGAGGCTCATAGTTCTTCATTCTCTATTCATCCTGGAAGAATGAAGATGTATAGGGACCTGAAAGAGTACTTCTGGTGGGATGGCATGAAAAGAGATGTTGCTGAATATGTCTCTCGATGCTTGGTTTGTCCGCAAGTAAAAGATGAGAGAAAGAAGTCTAAGGGGATGTTACAATCATTACCCATACCCGAATGGAAATGGAAAAACATCACTATAGACTTTTTCATGGGACTTCCTAAAATATCCAAAGGAAATAATGATATTTGGTTCATAGTTGATCGTCTTACAAAGTCTGCACACTTCATTGCTATTAGAGAGGATTTCTCTCTGGATCAGCTTGCCAGGATATATGTAAAGGAAGTGGTAAGATTGCATTGAGTACCACTTTCTATTATATCTGATCGGGATCCGAGATTTACCTCGAAGTTCTGGAGAAGTCTTCAGCATACTCTGGATACAGAGTTGAGTATCAGCACTGCTTATCATCCTTAGACAGATGGTCAGTCTGAGAGAACAATTCAAACTCTAGAAGATATGTTGAGAGCTTGCTCTATGGATTTCAAAGGTGGTTGGGATCAACACCTACCTTTGGTGGAATTTTCTTATAATAATATCTTTCACTCCAGTATTCATATGGCTCCTTATGAAGATCTCTATGGAAAGAAATGCAGGACTCCAACTTGCTGGGATGAAGTTGGGGAAAGAAAGCTATTTAGACCTGATCTTGTTGATGAGATGGCAGAAATGGTCCGATCTATTCAACAACACATAAGAGTAGCTCAAAGTTGAAAGAAAAGTTATTCCGACAACCAAATAAAAGACCTAGAGTTTGAAGTGGGTGATAAAGTGTTCTTACGAATATCTCCCTGGAAGAGGGTCATGAGATTTGGAAAGAAGGGGAAGTTGAGCCCTAGATATATCGGTCCTTTCGAAATACTGGATCATGTTGGAAAGGTAGTTTACCGATTGGCGCTTCCACCGAATCTCTCTCAAGTTCACGATGGGTTCTATGTATCTCTCCTGAGAAAGTACATACCTGATCCTTCACATGTACTCAGCTCAGAAGTTGTACCGTTGGAGCAAGATCTTTCTTATGAAAAATATCTGATAGAGATTCTGGATCGTAGCGAAAAAGTCCTACGAAACAAGACCACTCGCTTGGTGAAAGTTGTATGGAGGAACCACCAATTAGAAGAAGCTACATGGGATCTTGAGGATATGATGAGGGAGAGGTATCCTCATCTGTTTGTTACAAAGTGACAAATTTCGAGGGCGAAATTCATTTTAAGGGGGTAGAATGTAACACCCGAGACTTTTATGAGAAATATTTTTTTTTTAAATCATCAAATGAATCTTTCACTACATAAAACACTATCTTGGCTTTCTTTACACGCAATCGCGGCCTTCCTCGATAGCTTGCGTCGTACGCAATACTGAGTTTCACTAAACAATTATATGCTATTAAAATATTATTAAAACTAGCCGTTATGAATAGTAATAACCACTTTTTGAAATTTTATAAATTTTATTTTTCAAAATGGACTTCATTTTTGGATTCGGAATATCGAAATTATCCTAGGGTGAAATTTTGGTATTTTTCTGAAAACTTTCAATTTTTGATGAATAGTGAAATCACTAAGTGGTAGTTAAAAAACTGAATTTTTCATAAAACATAATTTTACCGCTTCTGTGAGTGGAATTTCGAAAATCTAAGAGACACGGTTGATGTTAGTAAGTAAAATGTGGTTCAATGAGATGAAAATAAATTTTTGGTGAATAGTAACTTTTTACTTTTATTTACCACGGTTAAAAGTAAATAGGGTAATTAAGGGTAAAAATGATATTATTATTACCCTAACACATGTCCTAATTCTATTGGATAAGTGTAATTCGACCAAAAACAACCTTAGGAATAAAATATGACCATTTAGGCCACTTGGATTAGATTAGGACATTTATTATCAATTTACTTAAAGAAGGGTTAAAATAGTTAAAATCAAAGTTTAATAAGTAAATCATTTTTAATATGGGGTTATATATAAGATAAATTCGACTATATATATTCATTAGAAAGCTAAAAATATTTCCAACATAATGATATTTTATTTATAATTTTTAGACATTAAATAATTTAATTTATTTATGACACAATGATGATGCAGTAATTATCTTATTAATGAAATATTAATATAATTGATGTTATAAATACCCAAATAAATACTTTTTATGAATTACACTAATTTTCTAGGTTAATATGACATGTTAGTATTGATTTAATTAACTTTTTTTGAACTAATCATTCTGTTATGATTTTCACAAAAATCAATTACTAAATAGTGTCAAAATTGACATAAAATAGTTTTTAAAACAAATATTATATTATTAATTGTTATTTTATTCCTAAAAATTTAAGGTTCGGTCAAATGACTTAGATAAGGTTATATATATTAATAATAAACAACTTGGGGTTCATTTGGCTTGTTATAGTAAGTTTATTAACCTTATAGTGTAAGAACACAAGAAGACACGGTAAAAGTAAAATTATTTAACTTAATGTTAAATCTAAATTATAAGGTTAAAATAGGAACCTAAACTAGTCTAAATTCTATTGGATGAGAGGATTTCTACCCATCCTCACCTTATATTCGAAATAAATCAATTTGGAGCTATTTAAAACCAAATTTGGCTTTATAATAAAATAATATTTTTAGTTTTTTCAAAGGATCCCATCTCCGCCCTTATAAAAGGGCACCTCCTCCCTCTCTTCCTCACACCACTTTGAGCCTTCAAGCTCGGCCAACCCCTGCCAATATCTCCTATACACTTCCATAGAGACATCATAGAGGTCCTGGTCTTCTTCAAAGACCAATTTTAGCGCCCTAAAAGGAGGTCTCAAAGAAGCGCTTCAAAGAAGAGGTAATGCTCGTTACCGATTCTTTCATCTTTATTTCTTATTCCACTTATTCTTCTTTAGTTGTTTCATCATGAAGTAATAACGACAGTATCACTCATATAATGATATGTTATTATAAGTATGAAACAACCCTATTTCACCATCTATCCATCCTACGGAAAATGAAATCACCGTGCGTGCGTACGTACGGAATACCGTCTCCACGCCGTGGTGTAATCTATTTTCCACCACCACCTTACTTGGATGGGTATAATGGTGTAAATAATGAATATATATTATTATTTTAAATTTATATTGATTCTTAAATAGTATACATACACTTCAATACAATTCCACGATCATGGGAACAATATCATCGCTCGTGCGTACGTACGGAATACTGTCTCCACCATGTGATGCGACTCGTTCTACATGATCTTCATTGCATAATGATTATATAAATGAATTGAATGAATTAATATGATATATATTACACTAATACCATTCTGTAAATGAGTTATCTATAACCTAAAAATAAGAATAAGAATTTATTCGACAAAACACGCATAAGAACAAAAAGTAATAAACACCCGAATAACAAGTAGCAATGAAATATTACTAATAATAAGCTAAGAATATAACCATATATGATATCATAACAATGGGTATGATTCTGGAATAAGTCAATGACATTATTTAAATCATTATACAGGAGGTTCGGACACTTACGAAGCAAATCGGACCTAAGGTAAGGGAAAATATCACAATCTCAATTTTTATCCGAGATTGTTTATACTTTGGTATTTACTGGGGTGTATTTTATCATCCACATCCACATTCCCTCAATATGTAATATTGTTTCCATCCACCTACAATTGTTTAAATCCAATTTTACCCTTAAGTTAGTTTTTAGTAAAGGATATGAAAGGAATATTTTGTCGTTTTTCGTACGAGGTACTCTTTGACTTTTCCAACAAAAGTATGAGAAGAATGTTTTTTTAACTTATATGGCATGAATGGAATTTTTAAAACATTATTTCCAAGAAGCTTCCTTTACATTTTTTCAAGTTTATTTTTAATCAACTTCTTCTAGTTTAAAATTGTATGACATGTTAAGAAAGGAAAATGTTTTTGAAGTAGAAAGGATATTTTCTTCAAGAATGGAGTTCAAGTGTTTTATCAAAATTATTTTCCATCTAAGATAATATAGGGTTCTGTTTCTATCCCTATTTTTACATTGATTTGATTATGTTGTGATGGAATTATTTTTATTAATTTCTTTATCTTATATGAATTGTTTTATGATGTCATGTTGTTTAAGAATCCCATTTTTATTACATGGGTTATGCAATGGTGTATGATTTATGATTTTGTGGCACACATAAGAATGGTATCATTATGAGAGGGGTGGGACCTATATCTCCCTCCAATGCATTGGGTAAAGATTTTATATCTCATGAGATAGACATGGTTGGAACGGAAGATTAAACCGGTTCAGTGAAATAGGACTGAAACGAGGAGTGAACTCGGTTCAGAAATGGACTTTATCCACTAAGATAGTATTGGAAATGAGTCTTGACTAATAAGAAATGATTCTCTATGATTATGTGTGTATGCCACAAAGTTTTATGTTTTAAGTTATGATTATTGGGATTACATTTCACTACTATGATTTATCCCATGTTATGAAATTATGATCTCTTTTGTAGGTTAAGATTTCCAAAAGTTATGTTCTTATAAATATGATGTGATTGATATTTGTTTTGTTTACCCTTACTGAGCATTTGAGCTCACCCTTTTGTATTTTTTCTTTCCCCAGGTCAGGAAGAAGGTTATTAAGTAAGATATGCCAAAAGGGACTATAGATATGATGAAATAAATTGGAGACAGTATAGACGCTTTATGAACCAGTTGTTTATGTTTCCCAGTTTCTAAAGACACTATACCTATACGGTCCTTTCCTGGTTTTGTTATATGTTGTAATAAGTGTCCTTCAATTTTGAAGTAATAACAATGTATGTAAAGTATGGGTCATTATATATCATGTATCATGTATCATGTATCATGTATCATGTATCATGTATCATGTATCATGTATCATGTATCATGTATCATGTATCATGTATCATGTATCATGTATCATGTATCATGTATCATGTATCATGTATCATGTATCATGTATCATGTATCATGTATCATGTATCATGTATCATGTATCAAGTATCATGTATCATGTATCATGTATCATGTAACCTGTATCATGTATCATGTATCATGTATCATGTATCATGTGTGGCATAGAGTAGTCACCTAACATTTTCATGACCTAACATTTTCATGATTCCCCATGTTTGATAAAGGCATTGGAATTTGATATGGCTTTATGATTTAGTAAGGTAGTGAGTCTAGAATTGGTGAAGTATGAAGTTGGTGGAGTATGAAGTAATATATGTTACATATGGAAGATGGTGATATTTAATAGTTTCATTTGAGTTATGTTAGGATGTGCATATTAGTATTTTGGACTAACAACTATGTTGTTTATTTGATTCATTTTATTCATGTTGGAGACACAAGCCCCATAGTAGTGTCATTCAAGGATGGGGCCCACAAATGTAGGGTTTACCATTGACCACATTCAAAACATGGGAATGATCACTTCTTACAAGATATCATTTGAGGTGTGTTCCCTAGATGGTAGGTGAGCCTACTTTGGCCACGTGCCATCACAATAGGGGAGAATAATACTTGGAGGATAATGAAGATCCAAATTGGGAGCTACACCACTATGTGCTTGAGAACATTGAGTGAGACTATATATAATAGAGATTATCATGTAATCATCCTATTATCAACTAGAATATAGATATATCCACAATAAATTTTAATTTTTAATGGTCAATTCTGATTTGTGGTACTCCCACTATCACAATTTCTTATTTATGCAAGACCTTAATGTCCTAACAGTGCACCCAACAGAATTAATATGTTACTTAGGAGGATATTACCCATGGTCCTCAATTTTTTCGAAATGGTTGAAATCCAATTGACCAAGCTCAAACCATTCACACTATATTTTTCTTTAAAAGCTCTCCGAAACCATTAAAATTCACTTGTCTCAACCCACCATGTTCCTGAAGTGGTTCCTCACTGACCACATACTACATTTAGAAATTACTCATATTGAACTGCTTTTGGTTGAGTATTTTTTGAGAACACTCAACTTTAATAGTTGACATCTCTAAATCTATATTTTTACACCTTTTTCCAAGGTACCCCAATATCACTTTCAGCATGCTCACCACTTCTTATAACCAACTTCCAGTGACGTCTCATGATCTTACCAAATCTTACTCGTTTATGTCACCATTCCAAAAACAATTCTAGTGCATTCCTGATCCAACACACCTAGATAATCAAAAGGTGTCCCAATCTTAATTCCTAGACTTGAGCTTCTACCAAGTATGTATTTGAACTAGTACCTGGCATTCATCGTGGAATACAATAGTACCCAGTTCCGGTTATCAAGAAACTCAAAAACTAAAACAACCATCCAACGACTAGTCCAACACTCACATGAGTGTTACCCTCCAATATTTGAAATTTATAATCCTTATCTTAAGACTTTCTATAAATCAATCCTTGTGTAAACCTCCCATGGATTCCTTCCATCCAAACAAAAAGGCATTGGTTTTAATTATTTATCTTGGTATATAGATGCTATCCCAACATACTTAGGATGGTGTCAATATATTCGGAATAACTGAATCTATAATATGAGTACACCAAGTTGTTAAAAATTACCCATTCTTGGTCCACAAATAAAAACATCCTGACATTTTTGAAAAATTATATTGATAGTCCTATTTAGATCTTCTGATACAGGCTCCATCAAAACATATTATACTTGCCTTGAACTAACCCTTGATTCCATGTATCTTGATGATGTGTTACTAAGTCCAACAATGGTTCAACCACCTCAACACACCCTAAAAACCTCATTGTACTTCTATTGTATATCTTTAAAGGGTTACACCCCAAAAAATTTACATCATATTTAACATGATGCATATATGGAAGGCTCAACTCCCCTTCAAAATTTGATCACTGAAGCATCAATCAATCCACATCAGACTTACTTGTTTAAGAGATTCCCATCTTAATAGCTAGTGTTTTAATTAATGTATTGATCACACAGCCTTAGATCCAAATGATACCTTGTTATTTCATGCATAACCAAAAAATTCCAACAATGAATCTCATCATTCATCAATGGTTGGGTAATAAACCAACCACCTTTCCATCGTGTTGCCATGAATACATAGACACACTACTGACTAATAAAACTCATGGATCACTTATTTATCTCTAGCATGAATCTATCATCCAAAATTATTTTAAACTCAAACCTATGTTTTAAAATTCATCGTCATGTTTGAGATATGAAATATTGAATATACCAACTCATCGACTTCAAGAAGTCATTCTGAAAATTTCCAATTGGTCCATTACAGTTGTGTCCCTCTACATGAAAGGGCACAGTTTCCATAATACTCATCCTTATCCCCACATTAATAATTTCCTAGGAAATATTTTGTTGAAATAAAAAACTTTCCATGGAACATGATTCATCCACCACCGTATGTGGTTCCAAAACCAGGATAAAACACTTATATTAATCATCAACCTAAATTGAAAACACACCATCCTTTTACAAGTGTTATAGAATAGGTTTTCTTGTAGATTCATGTGTGATGCTCTTACTGATTCATTTTTAAGCACTTCATCTATATCGAACATAAATTCCAAACTAAAACTAATCAGTAGTTTTTTTAGACCCAATTATTTTTACAATGTGATCTTAAACACTAGGATCAATCATCCTTATTAGGATGGCTCAAGGATACATCTTATAAGTTTGTGATATGTAGTTTGAAGGCTTACAGCTCATACATTGGCTCTATATATTTTAAAGTCTTGGATTTAGATCTATAAAACATTGTTAGATGGTTGAGATGCTATAGTTTATATTATTCTATTATATATTCTCTGTATATGGTTTTTTTATGAAATATTGTTAGATTGTTGACTACTGAAAATTTTTAGATGGTTTAGATTATTCTATTATATGTTCTTTATACATGGTTTTTCCAGTGTATTGGTACTAGGGATGTAGAATCTACTGCATTTTTTTACTTGTAAATCTATATTTATTGGTAGTTTAAACCACCCCTAACGAAATGAACCATATTTTTCAGTGGTTTAAATCGCTGTTATAGTTTAATATTCTCTTATCTGTGGAGGTTAAAAATACTTCTAAATAATTTCACATTATTTTTTGGAAGTTTTTATGATTATTTAGTAGTGATTTTAATGTAAAAAAATGGGAAAAATTTATTAGTGGTTTAAACCACTGCTAAATACGCTATTTTTTCACATGAAACTGCCGATAAAACCACCAAAATCGACGCTAAATATTCTTACTATAACACTTCCCAAAACCCATACCTAAATTAAATAAATAACTTCATTTTGGATTCTAACACCCAATTTAGTGGTAGTTTTATGAAACCATCACAGAATCATATGGAGGTGGTTTAAACCGTCGTTATGAAGTTCTTTTCTTGTAATGATTATTTCCATTTTCTCAACAAATTAAATGAAAGAAAGGTAAATAATATATTACCATAAATTAATAATTTTTATTTCATATATATATCACAAATATTCATTAAATTTAATCTTATTAACATCAATGAAAATTAATCATGAAAATGAATCACATCACTTCATGAGGAGGTAGTCTATCATACATACGAACAATGTTATTGTATTCTCTATAGAATGGAAAGTAAGAATGAATATGTGATATCATAATTAATTAATTATATTTATGTTAAAAATATAAAATATTTATACATTATATCCATCATCATACCCAACCATGAGAGGTGTTGATGGAAAACATGTCACATCAGTTCAAGAGATGATAGTCCACCATACACACGAATGATGATTTTGTATCCCACTTGATGGAATAGGATATATATTTACGTTATTAAATTAACATAATAAAATATAAGTATATTTTGTATACTATTTTTTTATATAATCATAAGTTAATAATATTTTAAGGAGTTATAATAATAAGTAAAACAAAAAATGTATAGTTTAATACTTTACCTCTTCTACAGACAACCTCTTTAGGTTTAACCTAAAGCATTCCTATATTACCTTTATGATATCATCAAGGTATATAGGATGTGTGGAGGTATGTAAGGAATATATTTTTACTAGTATTGTCCAAAAAATGGTTTTTAATAGTGGATTGAAGAGGAGAGGGGGTAACCTTTTATAAGTGAGATGAGTGGTACACTTGTAATTTTAGAAAAGAAAAAGGTGTACCCATGTTTTTCACATGACAAAAGGGTCTAAAATGGTAAATTATAGAACCTTGGAGGTTATAAGTTTAAAATATGTCTATAAAATGTGTTTTTGATAAGTTTATAGGTCATTTTAAACCATATCTTTTTAGTTTAACCCCCGGTAAACCCGTCTTAACCTTAACCGCAGTAATTAGTTTTTACTATTTTTACTATTCATTATAGTAAAATATTAAGTTGAACTTATTAGATAATATAAATTATTATTATTATATATATGTAATCTATTTTTCCCAATTCCATTCACATAAGTGGAAAATTTTAATTTAAAATTAATTATGTAGATGGGATAAAAAAGTTGTTTTACAAAGAGAAAAGTTTCAAGAGTTTAAAAAAATTATATCAAAATTCAATAATAAATTGATTACAATGACATAAATTGGATTAATAGATATAAAATTGAACTAATTTTACTTTTAAACCCATATTAAAATAATTTTTAATTTTTTAAATTCTTTAAAATAAATGAAAATTCTAAATAAAGACCGGTATTTTCCACCATTCATTAAAAAAGTTATCTTATTAGAAAATTCTCAATAATTCACTCCAAGATAATTTTCACATGATGATTTAAAAAGTTAATTTTATCTTTTCAAATAAATTTTCTAAAATTTGAAAAATTAATTTTAAAATAAGTGTGTAAAAGGCAACAAAACTACTTTTTAGAAAAATATAGTTTTTAAGCGTAAAATTTGTTTTATTATTATCTCTTGTCTAGAAAAAAAAATAAAATGAATGTTAAACATTTTATTAAATATATAATATATATGTAGTGTCTTGGGTTTTACTTTTAAGACTTTTTAATATTTCTAAGAATATTTATGAAGTCGGGTGCTGAGTTGACGTAGGATTCCAGAACCTAGAGAGCCCCAGTACGGTGATATTAAAGATATTAAATATATTTTATCAATATTTCATAATTTATCCAAAAATGTGAATAACTCAGGATTGGATTCTCTAATTATAAATTTTAGACCTCATTTCATTTCATAACATCATTTTTACCCTAGACATGACATAAACTTTGTCGACGATGGGTGTTCATTCAGAGGTGAGTTGTTGGGTGTGTGTTGGTAGTAAGTTAAATGGGAGTATTATTTTAATAAAAATTAAAACAATAACCTCCCCCCACACCCCTTTGGTGTGAATTATATGAGGTTTTGATCCCCCTCTTACCCTTTCGATTGAAGGATGACCCGAGGAGTGAATTGAAGAAATGAGGTGTTGTTGATATCTAATCTTGATGGTGATCACCCCCAGATCATGAAACAACAGCTTCGGAGTGTAGATATAACCCTTAATCTTTTACATTTCACCACAAGGTAGGTGGTTTTAGTTTTAATTCTTGATCCCCTTGTTTATAAATAATTTTAAGGTTGTAAATCCCTTAGACTCTTGATAGGGACCTCTTGAGGGTCAATCTGGGCATTTTATGGAAAATAGGGGTGCTTTGGGCCACTCACAAGAAATTTCCAATGGATTTTCCCATATACATGGTGTATAGAGTAGAGGAAAACACCCTATTTTATTTCCATTTTGGGAAGATGAGTTTTGAGGACTACATGTCGTGTGCCTTGGGTTACACTCCGTGTAGTGTCCCCATGTCGTGTGACCTGAGGACATGGCCAGGGAAGCCATGTGAAGGTACATAGTCATGTAAAAGTACACAAATAGAGTACATGGTTATGGGGTTCTAAAAATGGACATGGGAAAGATACATGACCAAGGGACCATTTATTCATTACACATCGTGTACCAAGGGGTACATGTCGTGTGGTCAACACGGCTGGCTGACTCGTGTGATGGGGATACACGGTCGGGGTCCAAGTGAGGAAAGACACACTGTGTACTATTATTACATGTCATTTAATCCCCCATTCCTACCCAATACATGTGGTTAGAGGATATGGATGGGTGTTAAGGCAGGGTCACACGCCATGTATACCCCCTTACACGTTATGTAGTCTCCTCTGGGAGGAGTTTCTGCCCAACATATCTCCTCTTTCAGATCATGGATTTAGGCCAGTGATTAGCCTATCCTGAGTAGTTTTCTAGGTAGAATGCGATAGTGGCCAAAGTTTGGGACCAGGGTATTCGAGGTGAGGCAATGTTGTGGGATTCTTGGGTTATCAATATTTGGACCAATAGCAGTTGGGTGAGCTCCCTTGGTCCGTTCCTATGAGGTTATAGTGTAGAACTGTATTCTTGGTATAGGATTATGATACCCTTAATAGTATGATCTTGGATAAAGTTATAACATCCCATTGAAGAGGATTGGGTGGTATCCTATGTCATATCCTTTGAGTTTTTTTATCCCTCTAGAGAGTTTGGGGTGGGATCCTCTAGCATATCATTTCCCTAGATCAGGTTTTTGGTATCGTTTTGACCAAAACTACATGGGAGATGATACCCTATCTAAAAGGACAACCCTGTAGTATTTTTGGTATCATTGAGAGTAAGATATCGTATATAGAGAATAGTTTCGGTAGGGTTGTGGTATCTTCGGAGTATGATCCCCTGCTCAGAAGATAGTTTATGTAGGGTTTGTGGTGCAGTTGGGAGTATGATCCTCTACTGTGAAAGTTATACTAGATGGATTTTGTGGAATCTTCATGACCAACACTATACGGGTGAAGATCCACTATCTAAGTGATACAATCTATAGGATGACATATTGGGTTTTAGAGACCCCAACCATATCCTGAGGGTGATCCCCTATCTGAGAGAAATAACTAGGTTACTGAATTGCGCTCATGGAGTATCCTAGTAGAGCTTGAAAGTGATCCCCTATCTGAGGAGAGGGTTTTTATGGTTTTCTAGACTAGTTTTGTAGTGTACCCCAGGTAATCCTAGGAGGGATCCCCTTTCTAAGAAATGAGTCATTTTTTGGATTCAGTATGGTTAGTAGCATCCCCCGTCTGGGATGGGTGATATCCCATACCTGAGTTTTGAGATCCACTAAGTTCCAGCATGACATTCTTAGTGGTGATATCCAATGAGCATGTTCTTCTGGATGTATGCCCTTTTGATATGCTAGTGTTTTTTCATCAGCTTTTTGGTACCTAATTGAGTGGAATATCTCAAAGGTTCCATCAAGGTTGGTAGAGTTGTTTTCGTTGGAGTGTATCTCTCAGACGAGTGTCATCTAGGATGACTGGGTCATGGAGTGCGTGCTCTGGGTCGAGTTTTTCCTTCGATCCTCAAGTAAGAATCTTTTTTTGGCTATGAGGTTGGAACCTCCTGAGACTTGGAGTCTTGTATTAGTATATATGGGTTTGTTTTTTTAGGATTCCTTATGGTGTTGTCACATTTTTTATGAAGCACCAGGTGGTATGATATGACTAGTCATGTATAGTCGAGGATGGATTCAATATAGAGTTTCTATCTCATTTAGGTTCCCTCTGGATAGGTCGAGTGGACTACTTCTTTTTAGTTTATCCCTTTTATTTTGGTTATTTGGGTGGCCTACTAAGTATTGTTATACTCACCCCTACATGGGATTTCTCACACATGTTTTGCCTTGTGCAAACTATAGGCCTTTTGATGGAGTCCCAGGAAGACCTAAAGTGGGAAGAGATTAATGAACTAGACCGACTGAGGTTTTTATTAGAGCTTGGTTGTAGAAATTTATAACCAGTGAATTTGATAGTGATCCCCTCCATCAGATTAGGTTAGATACTTTTATAGTTTTTTTTTGGTGTCCATGTGTTTCCCTTTTTTTTTACTTTTGTTGTAATCTGGTTTGGGATAAATGTATTCTTGCATTTATTTTTAGTTTATATATATATATATATATATGCACTATTTTATATAGGTTAATGTGGTTGAGTGTGTAAAGGTACCTTAGGCTAAGGCCTCTCAGGTGTGTGATAGCCTACTCGATGATAGACACCATCCCCTAGCCTATGGAGGTTGGCTTGGGGAGTTCTGACTTAGGACCCATTGAGTTGGGTCATGACAGAGTGGTATTAGAGTGGGTTCCAATTTGGGACCATAATGTCATCATCTTGGTTTGTGTTTCATAGTGATGGTGTGAGGATGTTTCAAGTTTGGCTCTAAGTCCAGAGGTTCCAATGTTGGTGCAGCGACCAATGTATCCATTCACTAGGACTCTGATAACCTATTTCCAACTTGATACATTAAGAAACTAGTCGTAGGAAAATGATGGTACATGGATCATATAGGACTGGGTTTTGGTTTTTCCTATAATTCTTGAGTTATCTCCCTAGATATACTCTTTAATTGTGGTGCATCTTGATTCTATTTTAGGATGCCTCCATGACGACAGACAGATAGGGTTCTACAGGTTTATTATGATAAAAATCCACCTCATCATGAGTATTTAGTGTAGAGAACTAGTTCTAAGGTAGTTCTTTAGGGTGGTCCACCACTTGAGACACCAATTATTGAGTATCTAGTTGTACTAGTAGTTCAGGCCAAGGATGCATGCAGTTTGAGTGCATTGCATTAGTTCCAGATGAAACAACCTCTGAGGTACCAGATTGATCTAGACCCCCAAGCAGTTGATGATTGGGTCGATGAAATCAAGTGTGTTTTCTGCCTTGTGATGTAAAATCTGTATTAGATGGTTGTCCTAAAAGAAATCATTTTTCATGGTTTGGTTAGGTGATGGTGGAGTCTTGTAATATAGACCCATGATGAGGTGACGCTCACTTTTTCAAAGTTTGAGCGACTCTTCAAGGAGGATTTCTATTTGGCTACATTGATATCATTGTGGATCCAAAATCTTTTATAGCTTTGGTAGGATAGCATAAATGTGGTAGAGTTTTTGACAAGGTTCATAGACTTGTCACATTACTCTCTGAATATGGTTTGGGATCCTTTTTTTAAATCACAGACCTTAGAGAAGGGCTTGCACCGGGGTATTAGGGTGTCAGTGATGTTGTGGTATATTCCCACTTACTCTAGGGTGCTTGAGTGGGCCTTGGTTGTAGAGGGATTTTTGGATGAGTAGAATATGTACATTAGTACTGGTAAAACAAGATCTGAGACCTCAATAGATAGTTTGGAACCTGGTAGTCTATGAAATACCCATGGATCCGATCATGTGAGGTGCTTTAGTAGGAAATCCCAGGATAGAAGGTCTAAGGCTCAGGACTTTCATGTCATTTTTGGTCAGCTGTTGGAGTGGAAGTGTTATGATTGCGATGTCTAAGGAAATGTTTCTAGAAATTTTCTAACTTTTTGTTTTGATGAGAGGGATATGGTTGATGGACCACCTTGGAAGAGGAATCATTTTGAACATGGAATTTTTTAGGTTGGTGGACATGGTGGAGGAGCGGGTGGAGAAGCAGGAGGTAGAAGATGGTACGGGTTTCCGCCACCACCACCCATTAGTGTTCCACTCGAGGATCTTGGAGATAGATAATGGGATTGAGTATGGATATAGGACACAGAGACCTTTTACCTAGAGGCTCCGAGGGATTGAGGTATGCTTTGTTTCTTTTATAATTTATGCAACAGTATTGATATACATGGTTGCGAGGTACTCTTTTCTTTTTTGCTTCTTACTCGAGGGCTGTGTAGGGTGATGTAGGTCATTGATAAGACCTTGTGTTAGTGTTTTTTGACATAGCTTCAAATGCATAAGGACGAGGGATTCTTCCCCAACCTAGATGAATTTTTGTAATGCGATAAAAACTATGAGGGCAATTCAGTGCCACCCAAAGAGGATAGTGTTGAGGTGTGGTGGATAAATCCCTATGACTTGTGTGTTTGGTGTGGGGTTGTGTGTTCAAGGTTTACATGGAGGGCCTAGTAAGATCCAGTGTGTGAACTTGGGAAGCCCTATCTATTCATTGGTACCCTCTCATGTTAGGCATTAGCTTTTTATATGGTACACTTTAGGTGGGGAGGCATGGTTTGATTTGACATGGATTCAGACTCACAAGAATTAGGGACACTTTCCCCACTAAGAGTCATTCTTGAGACACGATGAAAAACATTGTGAGTGAGACAATGTCGCCCAAAGAGGATAGTATCGAGGTGCGGTTGATTATTTCCTTTTACTTGTGTGTTCAAAGTAGGGTTCTATTGGTATCTACATTAGGTGAGTGAGGTGGTGTACCACAAGACCCCATGGATACAAATGGACTAGGTGTTTGGTGTTTTTACCACCTTTCATAGCTATGGAGACATGTGCCCACTTGGTTGCACAATTTCGGCCTGGTTTGAGCTGGAATCAAGTGTGGTTGATCCTTGAAGTTCCTTTGAGAGCATGCTTATTGGCAGTATGGGAACCCTTGGGGACCTTTGTGGTGGTCTAGGTGAGATCACTAGCATGAGAGTCTAGTTGAGAGCTCATTTTCTTTCTTTGTTCCTAGTATTTTCCTTTTCATGGATGAAAAGCCTTAAGGTGGGGAGGATGTAGTGACTCAAGTTTGACCTATAAAACTTTGGAATATTTATAATAATACTGAATCTAGGTGCTTAGTCTTCATGGGATTTTGAATCCTATAGATCCTCAGTGTGGTGATATTAAAGATGTTAAATATATTTTATTATGCTTGCACGGTTTCATTGAAAATGTGAATAACTCCTGAGTAGGGTCTCATATTGAAATTATGAGATTTCGGTTGAGTTCATAATTTCATGTTTATGCTAGGTGTGACATAAACTTTGTTAATGTTGGGTGTTTGGTCAGAGGTGAGTTGTCATATTTGTGTTAGTGAGAATTTAAATGGGAGTATTATTTTAATAAAAATTAAAACAATACCCTATCTCCCACCCATTTGGTGCACACACTATGAGGATTTGATCCTTCTCTTCCCCTTTTGACAGATGGACGACCTGGGGAGTGAATTGAGGAAACAAGGCACTGATGATCTCTGATCTTAGCGATGACCACTCCCAGAACGTGTAGCAGTAGCTTCAAAGTGTGGATATGACCTTAAAGCTTAAAAGTTTCACCATGAGGTAGGTAGTTTGAGTTTTAAGTGTTGATACCATTTTTGTGTATCATTTTAAGGTTGTAGAGCCCTTAGATTCTCGTTAAGGACACCTTAAGGGTCGATTTGGGTATTTCAGGGAAAATGGGAGTGATACGGGCTGCTCGTGAGAAATTTTATATGGATTTTCCCATCTACATAGTGTATAGACCATAGGAACATGTTGTGTTTTCTTCCCATTTAGGGAAGATGAGTTTTGGAGACTACATGTCATGTAGTGTCCCCATGTTGTGTGGCCTGAGGACATGGCTAGGGAGGTCATGTAAACCTACACGACCATGTAAAAGTACATATCCAGAGTACATAGGCATGGGATGTTAGACACAGACATAAGAAAGATACGTGGCCAAGGGTCCATGTAGTCAGCACACTCCATGTACTAAGGGGTACATGCCATGTGGTTAACACAAGTGGCTGAGCCGTGTGATGGGGATACACAGTCAGGGCCCAAGTGAGGTGAGATACACCATGTACCACTGGTACAAGTCATGCAAGCCCCTATTCCTAGCTAAGACATGTGGTTAGAGGAAATGGTCGGGTATTAAGGCGGGATCACACTCTATTTAGACCCCCTTACATGTCATGTATTCTCCTATAGGATGAGTTTTTTCCAGCATATCTTCTCTTTTAGAGCTTGGATTTAGGCTTTTGAGTAGCCTATCCAAAGTAGTTTTCCATATAGAATGTGATGGTGGACACTGTTTGGGCCTAGGTTTCATGGTGAGGTGATATTTTGGGACAATTGGGTTAGAGGTGTTTGGACTAGTAGTGGTTGAGCGAGCTCCCTTGGTCCATTACTATGAAGGTATAGTGTGGCATTATGTCCTTTATATTGGATTGTAACCCCCTCGATAGGATTATCTTGGATAGATTAGTAGAATCCCTCTAGAGAGGTAAGGGTGGCATCCTCTATTTTATTGTTAGAGTTTTTGTATCCCTCCAGAGAGGTCGGGGTGGGATCCTCTATTATGTCGTTTCCCTAGATCAGGTTTTTGGTATTATTGCCACCAACACTACATGGGTGAAGATCCACTATCTAGCAGGACGACCCTGTAGGGTTTGTGGTATCTCTAGAAGTATGATCCCCTATATAGCGGGTAGTTTTAGTAGGGTTGTGTTATTGTTAGAGTATGATCCCCTACTTAGCATATGTTTTATATAGGTTTTGTGGTATTATTGAGAGTATGATTTCCTACTACATGAGTTATATCACATGGGGTTTGTGGAATCATCGTGACCAACACTATGCGGCCAATGATCCTCTATCTGATTAATACAATCTCTAGGATGTAAGATTGGTTTATGGAGTCCCTCAGTGGATCTAGGGAGTGATCCTATATCTAATAGAAATCCTTAGGGTACCAGATTCGGCTCATGGAGTCTCCTAGAAGATCCTGGGAGGGATCCCCTATCTGAGGAGATTTTTTTATGGTTTTCTAGACTGGGTTTTTAATATCCCCTGGTGGATCCTGGAAGGGATCCCCTTTCTGAACGATGAGACATTTTTTGGTTCTAGTATGGTTAGTAACCTCACCCATCTGAGATGGGTGAGATCCCATACCTAAGTTCTAAGATCTTCTAAGTTCCAATGTGACTTTCTTAGTGGTGATATCTAACAAGCATGTTCTCTCAGATGTATAACCTTTTGGGATGGTGGTGTTGTGTCATCATCTTTGTGATACCCAATTTAGTGGAATCTATTATAGGTTCCATCAGGTTTAGAAGAGTTTTTTCTATTGGAGTGTATTTCTAAAATGAGTGTCTTCTGGGATGATTGGTCTCATGGATTGTATGCTCCTGGTCGAGTGTTTCCTTCGAGCCTCGAGTTGGAATCTATCTCTTACTATGCGGATGAAACCTCATGAGACTTGATGTCTTAGAAGAGTATATCTAGGTGTGATTTTTTGGATTACTTATGATGTTGTCACATTTTGTATAGAACACCATGTGGAATGAGTTGAATAGTTGTGTATAGTTGAGTATGGATTCAATATGGAGTTTCACTCTCATTTGGGTTCCCTCTGGCTGGGTCAAATGGACTATTTCCTTTCTGTTGCTCCATTTTATTTTGGGTATTTGGGGCGGCTAATGATTATTATTATACTCACCCCTATATAGGATTTCTCACACATTTTGTGTCTTGTGTAGACGAAAATCCTTTTAATGGTGTCCTAAGAGGACCCAAAGTTGACAGAGCTTAGTGAGCTAGAACAACTAGGGTGTTTACTAGAGCTTGGCAGTGGATATTTCTAGTGGGTTCATTTAATAGAGATCCCCTTCATCTAAGAAGGTTGGAAGCTTTTACAGTTTTCTTTTGGTGGGTACGTATTTTTTCCTTTTTGTAGTTCTACAATACTCTTGTTTGGGATAGATGTATGCATGCATTTCTTTTTATTTTTTATATATATCTATGTACAATTTCATAGAGGTGTATATGGGTGTGTTTGTATAGGTACCTTAGTCTAAGGCCTCCTGGGTGTGTGACAGCCTACTCAGGGATGAATTCCAGCCCCTGGCCTATGGAGGCAGGCTTGGGGAGTCATAGCTCGGTCCCCATCAGGTCGGGTTGTGAGAATATAAATTTCATTAAAACCATTTAAAAAAATTTATTTGTCTAATTTATTGAGGTAAAACACATTTGAGTACATAAAAATAGTTTTTTATAAAATGTTTCCTTTGTTTTCAAATAGTTTTTATTCTCATTTATAATTAATTGGTCACCAAAGAATTAATTATATATACATGTGTAAACCATGTATTTTCATAATTTAGTTAAAAAATTTCATACCCACTATTACAATGGCTATGTGATAACCATGATACTAAATAATAAAATTTTAATAGTATCTTATGTTTAATTAAAACTCAATGTTGCATGTAATGTAAAAAAACGTAGTGTTATGTGAAACTCAAAATATTGAAAATATTAAATTTATTTAAAAAATATATTCCACAAAATATTGTGGTGTTGCATTTTACGCCCTTAAAAAAATTTCATCCTCGCAATTTGAACTTGTTCTCTATAAAATAGGGTTTCACATTTGAAAATTCCTTTGTGGGAAACCCAAAATGTAAAAAGGTTTAATAAAACTTACTCTTTAAAAGAGAGAAAAGGGATGTGCAAACTTCATATGGAATAACATATACTAGGTTTCCAAATAGGAGATCATGGGTGAGAAGTGGGGATTTGGAAATTGAATAAAATTTTAAAGTCCAATTAATTATGGAGAGTGACAGGGATCATTGATCACAAGAAAATGAATAATCATATGAAAATCAACAACCACAAAACTTGTAACACCCTAAAATTCTAAGATAAGAAAATTTTATTTGATAGTGTGTTTGACATTCAACCCCAAGGTTAGGAGAAAATATAACATCCAAATAATTTATGATATTTTTATTTTTAAATAAATTAAATCTCCTCAATAGATTTAATTACAAGTAACACAAAGTTTATTTTGTGTTACATGCAACACTGGGTTTAGCTTATGTTACACGCAACATCGAGTTTAAACGAAACATGACATGTTATTAAAAGATTAATATTTAATATGATAGTTATCACCTAGATAATAAATTGGTGGGAATGAATAGTAAAAACTAAATTATGAAAATTATGTTTATCTATTTATTATATATAAAATACTAATTATTTAAAATAAAATAAATTTTTTTAGAAAAATTGTATTTTCTATGGATGGTTTAGTCGGGCATTGAACACATAATTTAAAATTAATTTTTAAAAATTTTAGAGAAATTATTTGAAAAAATAAATATCATTTTTTAAATCATAATATCAAAATTATCTTTGGGTGTATTTTTGATATATTTCTAAAATGCTTCATTTGTTCAGGAATAGTGAAAATACTGAATTTTAATTGAAAACTCTATTTCCATTTAAATAATTTATAATGTTAAATTATATTTTGGATTGGTTTTAAAGTAAAATTTGATAAATTATATATCAATTAATGCAATTTAGGCCATTTGAATCATTTTTATATTGAATTTTTATATAAAAATTTTGTAAACTTTTGAACATGTTCTCTTTAAAAACCCACTTTCTCATCGTATCTTCATAATTAATTTTAAATTAAATTTTTCCACTTATATGAATTGAATTTATCAAATGAATTAAATATTTTTAATTAGATTAATTTATAATTTATAATAATTTAAACTTAATTTTTTACCAAACTTAATTGTGAAAACAATAAAAAATAATTATCATGGTTAAGGTATAAATGGATTTATCGGGGGTTAAACTAAAAAAAATAAGGGCTAAAATAACCTGAAAACTTTTCTAAAATATATTTTCTTGAAATATATAGACCTTATACCTTATATTATCTATAATGGTCCATTATTAGATCCTTGTGACATGAAAAAAAATGTGGGTGGAATTCATTCTTTCCAAAAATTACAAGTGTTTCACTCACCTCACTTATCAAAGGACACCCAATATTATCTATTCTTCACACATTAAAACCCTTTCGGTTCATAAAATACCTACCCAAATAACTTCAAAAATTCTCTCATATAATCTAGTAATCCTTATTTTGGGTATAAATATTACCTAGGAAGGATTTGGTTAAACCTAACGATGATACCCGAAGAAGAGGTAACATTATTCAACAAGTGTTTTTATTTTATTTATGCCTCCACCTCCTTCAATTATTATTGAAACATACTGATATAATAACCGTATTATATTCTATATACTTATATTTTTTTTAATTTCATGACCTAAAATCACCTACACTTCTATGAAATGGGTTATAAAATCATCATTCGTGTGTACGGTGGACTACTACCTTGTGAACCGATGTCAATAATTTTTCCATTACCATAATTCATGGTTGGGTATGATGATATATATAAAAATTTTATATATTATATTTATAAAATAATTATACCTATTTATTCATTTATCATATATACCTTTTTAAAATTTTCATTTCGTAGGGGATACGATAACTTCGCTCGTGTGTACAGCAGACTACCGCCTCACGAAGCAATGTGATTCATTTTCACTAATGATTTAAATAGAATATGATAAGGATAAAGTAAATGATTATATTTGATATATATAAAATAATTAAGATATTAATAACATATTTATCTTTATTAAAATATAATATATCATTTTATTTCTTATACTATAAATTGATAGTGTCGCTTGTGTATGTGTGGATTGCCGCCTTCACGAAGTGATGTGACTCTCTTTTCATCACCACACCACATGGATGATATATATAAGTATATTTAAAGATATAATAGGTTATATATGATTTCATTATCATTTTTTAAAGATAATATATCTATTATCTCCATTCCATAATGATCATTGGAAAATGGAAATGTTACTCATGCGTACGTACGGCCTACCGTCTCCATAATTGTAACGTACTTCATTTCTCAAAACCAAATTTCATGTTTTTTATTAAAATTATAATTGATGTATAAATATTATTATTATTTCATGATTATTATTCTATATATATTGAAATAATGATATCTTATACCAATATTCACCTTCTGAAGTCATTTCTGACACATAAGTCAAATATCATTAAAACACCTGATGTGAACTTAAAATGATTTAGTAATAATATATAACATTGTAATGAGTTAGATAAAAGGAAAAATAAAATTGAAAATTTTTATTATGTACATAATTAACATAATTTTTTCATTTAAGAAAATAAAGGATGAATGTGATGATTTTGACTCAAGGTAAGGGACTTTGTCTCAATTTCCCTTCATTGAGACATATTGTAATGTCATGCACCTAATTTATTTTATATGGTGTATAGACTACCCCTTTTACATGTAATATCATTATTAATTCATAATTCATGGTATTTTAAGTTTTCATTTGAATTTCTTTTATACAAGGGTATTTTACATGAAAATTACCAAACGGTAAAAGTTATTGAACATTCTCTCTTTCATTTGTGATTATTAACTTTCTCTTGAAACAATAACTTTCTTGTGATCATTTTAATTATTCATTATATTTATATTAAATATGTATATTATTTTATGATGGGTATTATTATTACCTAAATTGTATAACATTTTTACATATGGTGTTTACTTTGAAAGTTATTTGATTAACTGGGGTAAATATAGATAAATGTTTATACTTTACTCAATACATATATTTATTGATAAGGCGCATTGTTCATGAATTAAATCGATTATAAAATATAAAAGGAATTATTTGGACATGTAGACATAGGTGGGGCCTGATTATAGATATCCCCTTGATGCAAGGATAGGTCTCATGAGACCAATCATTTTTTCAAAAATAAACGGGTTTCTACCTGTAGTTTTAAAATATCTAGAGGATATATCTTAATAGTATAGGTTTTCATGTGCCTGAAATGTGAACTCCAATAATTAAGTATTTATTTCATTGAGAATTCAGTTATTATAATTATCCATGATATTTTCTCTATGATATTATCTATGGATGAATTACATTCTCACTTATTGATTAAATGGAATGTGCTTTCAGTTATTTACCATGTCATATTGATTATGTCTTATATTATCATGATATTCAATTTATTTAAATGTCATGTATATTCATTTATTTACCTTTACATATTTATTATTCTTTATTTATTCATGATAGCTTCCACTATAATTAACCCTTAATGAGAATTTTAGCTCACCCTTATTTTTTTTTCTTTTCTATAAGATTTTAAGAAGATATATTTGAATGAGTTTTCAAGGATGATGTTTATTTTATATTGTTATCTACTATGGTTTTTTATTTTACCAATTTAAAATGGGTACCATTAATGTATTTGGTTTTCCAAAACTATGAAATTGATTGGTTCTTCAGCATTCAACCCATTGTATCTATGCCAGGGTAATAAAGAAATTCATCGGCTCCAGACTACTAAAATTGGGGTTGTTACAGTTAGTATCAAAGGAAGTTTAATATAAACCTTGAGTACTAGGTTAAGGAAAACATATATTAGGGAATATTACCCTATTATAGACTTTAAGAATATGTATAAAATAACATCCTAAAGTTTTGGTAAGGGATAGGTTATATGGGTTATCCAAGAAATATATCCCTATCTAGATACTATAAGTGGACATGGTTCTATCATAGAGGTGACTAGGGGTAATAGCTTAGAGAAGTTATCATTAGGCTAGACCCGATCATCACTTGGTGCATAACAATGGGTATTACTATGCACCTAGTTTGAAACTCCTATGAGATATACTTATTATAATTCACATTTTCTTTAAAAACAATTATGAAGGATTTGAAAATAAATATATCCCCAAAAAAACCATGTTTGTGATTATGAGATTAATAATTCATAAATTTTAATTTATGCTAGATGTTACATCATATTTAGAATTATATATTATGATTTAAAGTTCATAATTTTATGAGATAATCCAGTATATGCCATTTTTTATAAATGGAACCTGGAAGAAAGAAGGGTATCAATACTCATGGCTAATGTAGAGAGTTCCCTATTGATAAAGGTAATATAGATAGTATTTTAACTGAGAAAATTATGGATATATTAGTGAATATTAATATGGTTATGAAAAATAACCATTACTGGATGGATAAATCATTTTCAAAGTGAGATTCTTCTATTTTTGATCGCTTTATGCAATAGAATCCCCCATCATTTGGTGGGACTACTAACCCAATGGTAGTTAAGAAATGGATTAAGTTCCTGGAGAGATATTTATGGTGTTGGGATGTATTGAAAATGAAAAGATTATACTTGCAGTGTATTGTCTCAAAGGTGACATTGATCAATGGTGGTCATTGATCAATAATACTTAGGAGGAAGAAGAAATATAACTCATAGAATGGAAATATTTTAAATAAATACTCTTCGACAAATATTTCAGTCATTAGAAACAAACTAAAATGAAGATAATTTTCCTAAGATTAAAACAAAAGAAATAAGAAATTATTTCAGAGTATGAAGCTACCTTTATAAGGTTATATATGTATTATATAGATTATATATGAAATACAGAGGTAAATATGTGACATTTATTTGAAGGGATTAATCCATGTCTTCGAAGGGAACTAGTCTCTAAATTTTTTTCATAATATGATGAAATAGTTTTATGTGCTATCAAGATAGAGAAATAATTCTCTATGTATTATGGATTCAAAGGGAATCTAGAGAATAATAAGATCATAGAAAAAAAATGGATTAGGGGGAGAAGGGAAAGAAGGATTTTCCTACATGTGATGATTATGGAAATAAACACCCTGGTACTTACTTTAAGGGAAGGGAAATTAGCTATAAGTGTGGAGAAAAAGGCCATGAAGATCATTATTATAAGGGAAAGAAATAAAATTATAATGTGCAATGATTCCACTATAAGGATATGGGGAACTATGCAAATGAATTCCCCAGGTGTAAAGGAAATATACCTCAGAAGCAGTTAAGGTATCAAGGTTTAGTTTATACTATTGATATAACCAAAGGGGAATGATTAATTTTATTATGTATTTGGATCTGAGAAATATGTTGTAAAAGTATTTTATTGATGATATTATCATTATAAGAATTATTAAATATACAAGTATTGTACTATAGTACTATTTCATTAAGGATTTGAGAGAAAATGTTGAATGATATTGATAACCAAGAAGAATAATTTGGTGTAAAGTTAGACTTCTTAGAAAACACATGATTGAGGGAAATATAACCCTTAATATGTTCCTGATTTTTAGATAATGATATTGGGATAAAGAGATGGTTTATATAGATAAATTAAATTAAATAGTACTGACTACCTTGGAACTTATTAATTATTTTTTGACAAAGTAGTTTATGATATCATTGATAGAGTTAATAACATTTTTGGATCTAAGGAATGCATCCAAAAAAATTTGTTTTATTTAAGTAATAAGGAAGCGTTCATGTATTAAATATGGTTATATGGTAATTCAGGTTATTACCATGTTTTGAGACAATACATGATGAAGATATTCACATGTTTGGTATTTAAAGATTAAGAGACACTTTATTTTTGTCTCGGGAATAAAATGTTGATTTAGTGACCTTCCTTATAAATTTGATCATACATATTTTTTATGAACTTTAAGTTTAACAATTTATGAAATGGTTTAAGTTAAACTTTGGACAGGGCTTTATATATTAATTTATTACTTCTGTATATGGATATTTACGCATATTGGATAACTTATGTTAACTGTTTTGTCATAATAATAAATAGATATTGATAGAATGACATATCATTATATTATGGATACTATGGTCTTTTAAAAGTGAGTTTTAGTGATTTATTTATAAAAAAATCATTTTTGGATTTTCATTTAATATAGTAAGTGGTGAATTGGAAATTGATCGAAGCACAACGAAAGGATGAAATTGTTATTATGAAATAAAAAAATATCAAGTAAGTATATTTACTTATATTATTACAGAGTTAAATAATCCCTTAACTTTAATAAAATGATCTTGAAATAAAATTTTATCCTATTGTAATAATTTTGATGATATCAATGACCTTTTTCACATCTTTGGTTTATGTATTTGTAGTCATTAAATTCCTCATAACCATGTTCTCTATCACTCTCCATCGATATTTGAGTGTTATTTTTCTCTTATATATCCATGTTTTCACTTCCCACCTATGTTCTTATATATGGAAATCCAATATGGTTTATTCCATACAACCTTTGTATTTACCTTTCTCTCTTATTAAGAGGATGTTTTATTAACACCCCAAAATTTTAAAATAAGAACATTGTATTTGATAGCGTGTATGACATGAAAACCTAAGCTAGAAGAAAATATAACTACCTGATATTTTATGATATATTTATTTTTAAATAAATTCAATATCTTTAATATCTTTAATTACATGAAGCACTAATTTTATCTTGAATTACATGAAACACTAAGTTTAACTTGTGTTACATGCAAAACCAAGTTTAAACGAAACATGACATATTATTAAAATATTAATATTTAATATGATAGTTATCACTTAGATGATAAATTTCAAGGTAGGATTAGTTATAAATAAATAATTAAAAAAATTTATCTATTTATTAGAAATAAAATAAAAATCATTTAAAAGAAAAATAAATGTTTTTAAAAAAATATATTTTTTTCTAATGGACAGTTTAGTTACACTTTGCACGCATAATTTAAAATTAATTATTAACACTTTTTAAAAATTTATTTTAAAAAATAAAAATAATTTTGAAATCATAATTTCTAAATTATCTTAGGGTGATTTTTGGGTTTTTTCTTAATTGTTTCATTTTTTTATGAATAGAGAAAAATATTGAATTTTAATTGAAAATTTCCTTTTCATTTAAATAATTTATAATGTTAAATTATATTTTGAATTGGTTTTAAATAAAAATTAGTTCAATTATATATCAATTAATCCAATTTAGGTCATTTGAATCACTTTTAAATTGAATTTTGATATAAAAACTTTGTAAACTTTTGAATATTTTATCTTTAAAAAACCTGCTTTCTCATCACGTCTGTAGGATTAATTTTAAATTAAAATCTTCCAATTACATTAATTTAATTTAAAAAAACTGATTCAATATTTTTAATCATAATAATTTATAATGTACAATAATTTTGACTTAATTTTTTACTAAATTGAATAGTGAAAATGGTAAAAAATAATTACCGCGGTTAAGGAAAAAAGGGATTTCTTAGGGTGTTAAACTAAAAAGATAAGTGTTAAAATAATCTAAAACTCATCTAAAATATATTTTATGGACATATTTAGACCTTATATATTTTAGGATATATAATTTTTCATTATTGGATTCTTTTTACATGAAAAATACGTGGGTGTAATTCATTATTTTCATGAATTACAAGTGTGTCACTCATATCACTTATAAAAGTACACCCCCCTCGCCTATCTTGTTCATGCCTTAATTTATAACCCCCAATATTCCATGGTACGCTTCTATTTTAATAATGAAATAGCTTGCATTGTACGTAACATCGAGTTCTAGCACACCACGACCAATCAAACTAGTCGTTTAAAAAGCAGTTATGAATAGTAATACCCACTTTTTAAAATTTTATGAATTTTATTTTTCAAAATGGACTTCATTTTTGGATTTGGAATATAAAAATTATCTTAGGGTGAATTTTTGGTATTTTTCAAAAAACTTTCAATTTTTGATTAATAGTGAAAAACACTGTGTTATTGTTTAAAACCGAATTTTCTTTAAATAATTATTATTTTTATTAAAATTTATATTAAAATCAATATAGATACATAATAAATATATTAATCCAATGTAATTCATTGGATTCATTTTATAATAAGATTAAATATATAAAATTTTATTGAACTTTTTAACGTCTTTTACCCACCTTCTAGGCACATTTGCAAATTTTCATAAAATGTAATTATTCTACTTCTGTGAATTGAATTTAAAAAAATCTAGAGACAAGTTTTACATAATTAAGTAAAATTTTGTTTGATAGGATGAAAATAAATTTTGGTTAATAGTAACTTTTGAATTTTATTTACAACGGTTAAAAGTAAATAGGGTAATTAAAGGTAAAAAGGATATTATAATTACCCTAAAACATGACCTAATTCTATTGGATAAGTGTATTTAGACCACAATAAACCTTATTAATAAAATATTATCCTTTTTTATCCACTTTTATTAGATTAGGACATTAATTATATTTTATTTAAAGAAGATTTAAAAGTGTTAAATTCAAATTTTAATAACTAAAATATTTTTAATATAGTGTTATACATAAGATAAATTCAAATATAAATATTAATTATAAATAAAAAAATTCCTACATAATAGTAGATTATTTATAAATTTTATACATTAAATAATTAAATTTATTTATGACACAATGATGATGCAGTAATTACCTTATTAATGAAAGATTAAAATAATTGATGTTATAAATATTAAAATAAATGTAAGTTGAGACTTTTGATGCATTGCATGAATTTTATAGGTTAATATGACATGTTAGGGTTTATTAAATGAATTTTTTTCGAAGTAATAATCTTTTTATAACTTTCACAAAAATCAAATACTAAATAGTGTCAAAATTGACATAAATAAGTTTTTAAAACAAATACTATTTTATTAAATTATATAATAGTACTAAAAATATAAGGTCTTTTAAAAGGACTTATATAATGATATATATTTCATTAATTAATATCTTGAGTTTATCTTGTCATTTTATAGTAAGTTTATTGATCATGTATTATAATAATACAAGAAGACATGGTAAAAGTAAAACTATTTAACTAAGAGTTAAATCTAAAAGACATGGTTAATGTGGGGACCTAAACTTGTATAAAACCTATTGGTTGAGAGTTTTTCGACCCATACACACCTTAGCCTTGAAATAAATCCATTTGGAGCTATTAGAAACCGAGAATGATTTTATAATAAAATAATATTTCAATATTTTCCTAAAGTGCCCCTCACCTCTCTTACAAAAGGGTACTTCCCCTTATCTCAAATTCACACCTCCAAATACATTTTTATTGGCCAACCCCTGCTCAAATATCCTCCCAAATATCCTAAATTAAACTTATAGGAATTACTTTGATCGTAAATCCAACATAAGGAGCCCTTTTGTTCAAATCAAAAGGAAGAACCTGAAGAAGAGGTAATTACTTCATCGCCTCTTTCAAAGTTCTTTTCTTCTTCCACTTCCTCTTTCTTTGTTGTTTAAATAATAAAATAATAACTCCAATACCTTATACATACTAATATGGTATTATAAAAATGGTACAACCATATTCATTATTCTATCCATCCTATGAATGAAAAATTCACCATACGGGCGTACGTACGGCTTACTGTCTCCACGTCATGGTGTAGTTTGTTATTCAACTCTTCATTATTTTTATGGGAATAATAATGAGTATAATTGATGTAAATAATAAATATAACATGTTAATGATTCTTTATATATAATATACCATCCAACTACATATGATTTCACCATCAATAGAATGATATTGTTGTTCGTCTGTATGTACGGATTACCGTCTCCACGAACGTGATGAGATCCATTCCCCATCGTAACCATTCAAGAATAATTTTCATTTGATGATTAAAAATAATTTTTAAGAACTTAATATAATTATGGATATAAATAAAATAAATCCTATCCATACCAAACACGACTTACAGAACAAAACATATAAAGGAAAATGAATCAGTTAACACCCAAAACAATGATACTGCTAAAATATCATTAACAAATAAATATTATAAGATCATATATGATATCATATTTATGTATGTGGTTATTGTATAATTTAATAACAATTATTTCACCATTATACATGAGTTTAACGTACCCTTTACTAGGGAAAAGTACAAGGTAAGGGTTAATTTTACAATCTCTTTATTATCTGAGGTTGTTTATATATAAGTATCTACTGGGACTTCTTTATCATCCACATTCGTGTTTCTTAAAAATGTATTTAAAAACATTTTTACTATTTACTAGATTATGGGTTAAATTCATTTATACCCTTTTTTGACCTTTTATAAAAAAAATTAATGAATCTTTCTATCGTTTTCCAAAAAAGGTACTTTATGACCTTTTCGACAAATTAAGGAAAGAATGTTTTTCTAACTTATATGGTGGGTGAGGCTATTTTCCCTCATTATAAACCTTTTAAGATTCCCTTACAAGCTTATAATAATATTTTCAAAATAAATACTTTATTTTATAATTACGTGACTTTTAAATGATTTCAAAATAGAATGATATATTTCTCTCAAAGATTTTTTATTTCATTTATGTCAACATCCTTTTTTGGATTTTACGCTTATTTGAAGTTGATTTATTATGATAAAATCTTCTATATTGTATTGAAGGTTTTGTGATATGTTTGACTATGGATGTGATATTTTTATACCATTCATGGTTTATGGTTAAATTATTAACATTTCATATGCTAGTTTTAATATGAATATTTATGTTATGTTTTAACCTTTTCATATGAGGAATGAATTAGACGTAGTAATTGATGGGCGGGGACCGCTATAGCCCCTCAATGCATCGGTAGGTCTCATGAGACAAACTAGTGTATTGTAATAAGTCCTTGAAAAAATATTATTTGTATTATTATAATGATTCCTTGACTATGTGGTTATGATGTCCGAAATTATGCATTTCATCATTATAAAATTAGCTATTGATATTACATGTGATTATTCGACGAGTAGAATATCCATGTGAATAAGTAAATGTCATTATTTGATTTATATTTTCTATATTATACTGGATTTTATGTTTAAAATTATTGTGTTTTATTCTTATACATTTCCTTAAATTTTTATGTTTTCTTATGATAGTTTCTGCTATATTGTTATCCTTACTGAGCATCTGAGCCCACCCCTTTCTTATGTTTTATTTCTCCCAGGATGTGAAGAAGTATATTATGATTGACCTACAGGGATAGGATATGGGATATAAGTGTGTTAAAATGGGACACAATTTTTTTGTTTTTCCATTTCATAATATCATGTAAAACGTATGTATGTATCTAGTACTTACAAGGCTACTAAACTAATTGGTCTTTTAAGACTTGATCTCTTGTGATCATGATAATGTTATGTAATAATGCACCGACTTTGGGTAACTAAGTTCGGGGGGTTACACTTAAAACCATTTTTTTTAATTCCTACCCAAATAACTTCCAAACTTCCCTACTCTCATCCTATAATCCCTAGTTTGGGAATAAATCCAACCTAGGAATTATATGGTGCAAACCTAAGGAAGATACCCAAAGTAGATGTAACATTCTTCAATGAGAATTTTTATTTTATTTCTTTCTCTACCTAATTAAATTATTATTAAACCATGATTATATAATAACATATGTATTAAATATACTTATATGTTTTTATGTTAATTTCATGACCTAAAACCTCCTCCAATTCCATTAAATGGGTTATGAAATCATCATTCATGAGTATGGCGGACTACCACCTCACGAATCGATGTCATTAATTTTTACATTACCACCTTTATAGTTTGGGTATGATGATGAAAATAAAGTATATATATTATATTTATAAAATAATCATAAATTTTTATTCATTATATTATATATACCTTTTTAATTTCCATTCTGTAGGGGATACGATAATGTTGCTCGTGTGTATGACAGCCTATTACCTCGCGAAGCGATGTGATTCGTTTTCGCTAATGATTTACATAAAATATGATAAGTATAAAGTAAATTATTATAAGTGATATAAATAACATAATTATGATATTCATGGCAAATTTATTTTTAATAAAATATAATATATCATTTTATTTCTTACACTAAAAAATGTTAATGTCGCTCGTGTGCGTGTGGACTACCGCCTTCACGAAGTGATGTGACTCTCTCTTTTTTCCCCACACCACATGGATGATATATATATATATATAATATGGTATATATTATGTTATTATAATTTTTTAAAGATAATATATTACATAATTTCTTTCCAAAATAATAACTGGAAAATGGAAATGTTATTCATGCGTACGTATGGCCCGTCGTCTACATGATCATAACATACTTCATTTCTCAAAACCATATTTCATGATTTTTCTTAAAAATATAATTTATGTATAAATGTGATAATTATTTCATGATTATTATTCTTTATATATTTAAATAAATACTTCTCAGATCAATAGTCACCTTCCGAAGTCATTTTTGAAACATAAGTCAAATATCATCACAACACCTGATGTAAAATTAAATTTTTTTAAGTAATAATAAATAACATGGTAATGAGGGGAATAAAAGGAATAATAAACTTGAAAAAAATTCTTAATAAAGTAAATAATTAACATACTTTTATTATTCAGGAAGATAAAGGATGAACGTGATGTGTCAGGCTTAAAGTAAGGGACTTTATCTCAATTTCAGTCCATTGAATCATATTGTAATGTCATGAACCTAAATTATTTTATATGGTGTATAGACTACACCTTTGACATGTAATATCATGATTAATTCATAATTCATGGTATTTTTAAGTTTTATTTGAATTATTTCATCCAAGTGGATTTGAATTTAAAATTACCAAATAGTAAAAGTTATTGTACAATCTCTCCTTCTTTTGTGATTGTTAATTTTCTCTTGAAACAATCAATTTATTATGATCAATTTTAATTGGTTGTTATATTTATATTATTTATATGTATATATTATTTTTTGATTTATATGATTATTTCCTAAACCATATACCATTTTTATGTATCATTTTTACTTTGAAGGTTATTTGATTAACTAGGGGAAATGTAGATAAATATGTATCCTTTACTCAATGTGGATATTTTTTGATAAGGAACATTATTCATTACTTATATTGATTATTAGATATATGAGGAATTATTTGGACATACAAACATGGGTGGGTCACAGTTATAGATATCCCCTTGATGCATCAATGGGTCTCATGAGACAAATTAGTTGGCCAAAATTAAATGGGTTTTTACCTATAGTTTTAAACTATCTGGAGGATAGATATTGACAGTAAAGTTTTTCATGTTCCTAATACATTATTTAAAATAATTAAGAATTTACTTAATTGATAATTTAGTTATTATATTTATCCATGATATTTTCTCTATGATATTGTCTCTTTGACACATTTCATTCTCACTTATTGATTAAATGGAATGGGTTTTCAATTATTTACCTTGTCATATTGATTATGCCTTATCTTATCATGATATTCAAATTATTTAAATAGAATTTGTGTTCATTTATTTACCTTTATATATTTATTATTCTTTATTAATTCATGATAGCTTTTTGTGTACTTAACCTTTACTGAGCATTTGAGCTCACCCTTATTTTGTTTCCTTTCCCAAGGATATAAAGAATATATATTTGAATGAGTTTTCAAGGATTCTATTTTTTTTTGTTATGTATTATATTTTTTTTCAATGTAAAATGGGTATCATATATGTATCTGGTTCTCCAAAACTGCTAAACTGATCGATCTATCGGGATTCGACCCATTATATCTATGCCAATGTAAAAAAGAAATACATTGGCTCTAGGATACAGGATTCATGGTCATTATAGTTAGTATTATAGGAAGTTTAACAGAAACCTTGGGTAGTAGATTAAATAAAACATAGATTATGTAACATAACCCTATGATAGACATTTAGGATAAGTATAGAATAAAATATTGAGGTTTTTGTAAGGAAAAATTATGTGGGTCATCCTAGAAAAACATCCATGTCTAGATTATACAAGTGGATGTGATTCTGGCATAGAGGTACCTAGGGTTAATAACTCTAAAATTTTCACATTGGGATAGAACTAATTTTCACTTGGTGTATGACAACAATACTTATTTCACAGTTAGCTTGACACTACTAGAGGATATTCTTATGATAATTCACATTTTACGTACAAACCATTATAAAGTGTTTGAAAATAAATATATCCCCAAAGAAACCAAGTTTATGATTTTGAGATTAAAAATTCATAAATTTTAATTTATGTTAAGAGTTATATCATATTTATAATTATACATTATGATTTAAATTTCATAATTTTATGAGTTAATCCATTATATTCCATTTTTAGAAATGGAAACTGGGAGGAAGAAGGTTATAAATACTCATGGATAATGTAGAGATTTCCCTCTCAAGGAATCCAATATTAATGGTATTTTAAATGAGATAATTATGTATATATTAGGGAATATTAATCATGGTATGACAAATAACATTTCCTAGATAGAGAATCCTCTTACATGGTGATATTCTCTTATGTTCGATTTCTTTATGTAGTATAATTCCCCATCATTTAGTGGGACAACTAATAAAATGGTATCTAAGAAATGAATTAAGTCTCTAGAGAAGATATTTATGGTGTCAGGATGATGTGAACAGGAAAAGGTTACACTTGAGCTGTATTTTATCAAAGGTGATGTTGGTCAATGGTGGTTGTTGATCTAGAATACTATAGAGGAAGAGGAAATAGAACTCATGGAATGGAAATATTTTAAAGATACATTCGTCAAAAAATATTTCTCTCATGAAAAAAAACTAAAATGAATATAATTTTACTTAAATTAAAGAAAAAGGAATAATAAAGTGTTTTTTAGTATGAAAATTCATTTACAGAGTTATCTAGGTATGCTATATATTATATATGCAATATAGAGTGTAAGATTGACCATTTCTTTGAAGGGATTAATCTAAGTCTTCTAAGGGAACTAGTCTCTCAAAAAAAATTATCATATAATGAAATAGTTTTATGTGATATCAAGATAGAGAAATTATTCTCTGAGTATTATAGATTTAAAGGGAAGCCAGATAAGAAGAGGATGATAGAGCAAAAAATGGATAAGGGGAAGAAGGGACAGAAGGATTATCCCGCATGTGATAATAGTGGAAAGAAACATCCCGGTGCTTACTTGAAGGGAATGATAGTTTTATATAAGTGTGGAGAACAATTCAACAAAGATCATTATTTTAGGGGGAAGAAATAAAATTCTAATGTGAAATTATTCCACTGTAAAGATATTGGGCACTATGAAAATCAATCCCCCATGTGTCAAGGGAATATACCATAGACGAAGCTAAGGGATCAAGGTTAAGCTAATACAGAAAAATTGGAATGATTAATATGATTATGTAATTGGATCCAAGAAATATATTATAAAAGTATTTTATTGATGATATTATCATTATAAGAATTCTGAAATGAATAAGGATTTTAATGAAGTATTATTTCATTAAGGATTTGAGAGCATATGTTGAATGGTTCTGATGACCAAGAAAATTCATTCATTGGAAAGTTAAACTTCATGTAAAACACATGATTAAGGGAAAGATAACCCTTAATATGTTCTTAATGTTGAGATAATTATTTTGGGATAATGAGATGGCTGATATGGATAAAGTAAATTAGATAGTACTAACTACCTTGGAACAGATTAATCGTTTTTTGAAAAAGTAGTTTATGTTTTCTTTTATGGAGTTAATAGAATTTTTGGATATAATTAATACATCCAATAATTTGTGTTTTGTTTAAGTAATAAGGAATAATGTGTGTATTTAATATGGTTATATGTTAATTAAGGTCATTAACATGTTTCAATAGAATACATAATGAAGATATTCACATGATTGGTATGTGAAGATTAATAGCCACTTTATTTTTTCAGGGGAATGAAATGTTGATCTATTGACTGTACTTATAAATTTATTCATGCATATTTTGGATGAGCTTTAAGGTTAACTATTTATTAAATGGTTTAAGTTTAACTTTGGATGAGGTTTTAAAGATTAATGTATTACTTCACCATATAAAGATTTATGCAGATTGGATAACCTATGTTGACTGTTTAGTCATAATAATAACTAGATATATAAGGAATGATATATCATTATATTATGGATATTACGATCCATTAAAATTGAATTATAGTGCTTTAGGAATAAAAAATTAATTTTTGGATATTCATTTCTTGGATGAAGTATTGAATTAGAAATTGATCGAAGCATAAGCAAAGGATGAAATTGTTCTTATGAAATAAATATATATTAAGTATATTTCCTTATATTCTTAGAGATTAAAATAGTTCCTTAACTTTAATAAAAGGATATTGAATTAAAATCTTGTCCAGTTATCATTATTTTTATAATATTAATGACCTTTTTAGAATCTTTGGATTATGTATTTTTTATATTTAACTTCCTCCTAACCATGTTTTAAATCACTATCTATCAGTAATTTAGTGTTATTTTTATCTTATATATCCATGTTTTCACTTCCCACCAATGTTATGTTGTTTGGGAACTTGGTATATGTTATTCCATCTAAACATTGTACTTCCCATTCTCTCTTATTAAGAGGATAATTTTTAACTATTTTTAAGATGTGGTTTTTCAACAAAATAATTTTTAAATTTCAAACACTTGATTACCAAGATCGAGTTTAAATTTTGATAATAAAATTTATCTAAGGTGGGGAGAATGTAACACCCTAAAATTCTAAAATAAGAAAAATTTATTTGGTAGTGTTTATGCCATGAAACCGTAAGCTTAAAATAAAATATAACACCCTAATACTTTATGATATATTTATTTTTAAATAAATTCAATCCCTTCAATAGATTTAATTACATACAACACTAAGTTTAGCTTGTGTTACATGCAACATGAATTTTAGCTTGTGTTTCATGCAACATAGAGTTTAGAAAACATGACATATTATTAAAATATTAATATTTAATATAATAGTTATCACTTAGTTTATAAAATGGAGGGTACAAATATTACTAAATAAATTTTAAAATTTATGGTTATCTATTGATTAGAAATAAGATAAGAATCATTTAAAATAAAAAAGAAATATTTTTAAAAAAACTGTATTTTTTCTAATGGATAGTTTAGTCGCACTATGTGCACATAATTTAAAAATAATTTTTAAAAAATTATAAAATTTATTTGGATAAGTAAAAATAATTATTTAAATCATAATATCAAAATCATGTTTGGGTAAATTTTTCGGATTTTTCTGAAATGTTTCATTTTTTATGAATGGTGAAAATACTGAATTTTAATAGAAAAATGCCTTTTTGTTTAAATAATTTATTTTGTTAGATTATATTTTTAATTGGTTTTAAAGTAAAATTAGTAAAATTATATATAAATTATTCCAATTTAGTTTATTTTAATCATTTTTTATATTGAATTTTTATATAAAAACTTTATAAACTTTTGAACATTTTCAATTTAAAACCCACTTTCTCATCTCGTTGACAGGATTAATTTTAAATTATATTTTTTCACTTATATGAATTTAATTTGGAAAAATTGACTATATTCTTGGAATAATAATAATTTATTATGTATAATAATTTCAACTTAATGTTTGACCAAAATTAATAGTGAAAACGGTAAAAATTAATTACCAAGGATAAGGTAAAAAAGGATATACTGGGAGTTAAACTAAAAATATAAGGGTTAAAATAAACTAAAAACTTATCTAAAATATATTTAATGAAAATATTTCGACCTTATACATTCTTTTATTGATAATTTTCCACTATTGGATCCTTTTTACATGAAAAAAACATGGGTGTAATTCATTCTTTCCAAAAATTACAAATGTGACACTCACCTCACTTTTAAACGGACACCCCCCTCTCCTCTATTATTAAAACATTAAAACCCATTTGGTTAGAACAATACCTACAAAAATAACTTCCCAAATTACCTCCTATCATTATAGAATCATTACTTTGGTCATAAATCTAATCTAGGAAGGCTTTGGTGCAAACTTAAGGATGATACCCAAAGAAGAGGTGACGTTCTTCAATGAGTATTTTTATTTTATTTATTCCTCCACCTCCTTAAATTATTATTTAAAAAATTTGATATAATAGAATAATTATATTCCATATACTGAAAAGTTTTTATGTTAAGGTAATCACCTATAACCACTTCCAACTCCATCAAATGGGTTACAAAAATCATTATTTGTGAGTACCGCTACTACCACCTCACGAATCGGTGTCATTCATTTTTCTATTATCACATTTAAAGGTTGGGTATGATGATTGATATAAAGTATATATGTTATATTTATAGCATAATTTTACCTATTGAGTTATTATATCATATATAATTTTTTACTTTTCATTCTGTAGGGTATACAATAACATCGCTCATGTGTATGGTGGACTACCTCCTCACGAAGTGATGTGATTCATCTTCACTAACGCTTTACATGGAAGATGATAAGGATAAATTAAATGATTATATGTTATATAAATGAAATAATTATGATATTAATTATATATTTATCATTCTTAAAATATAATACATCATTTTCTTTCTTACATTGAAAAATGATAATGTTACTCGTGTACGTGTGGACTACCGCCTTGATGAAGCGATGTGACACTCTATTCATTACAAAACCATGTGGATGATATATATAAATATTTTTAATGAAAAAATATGATATATATGATATTTTTATCATTATTTAAAGATAATATATTACATACTCTTGTTCCATAATGATCATTGGAAAATGGAAATGTTACTCATCGTACGTACGGCCTACCATCTCCATAATCGTAATGTACTTCATTTATCAAAACCAAATTTAAAGATTGGTATTGAAATTATAATTTATGTGTAAATAGGATAATTATTTCATGAATATTATTTTTTAGATATTTAAATAATGAACTCTTGTACCAATAGTCACCTTCTGAAGTCATTTTTGACACATAAGTCAAATATCATCAAAACACCCAATGTAAACTTAAATTGATTGAGTAATCATATATAACATGATAAGGAATGAAATTAAAGGTATAATAAACTTTAAAAGGTTATTTAGTAATTAAATAATTAACATAAGTTTATTATATAGGAATATAAAGGATGAATGTGATGATTCAGACTCAATGTAAGGGACTTCATCTCAATTTCCCTTCGTTGAGGCATATTGTAATTTCATCCACTTAATTTATTTTATATAGTGTATAGAATGTCCCTTTTATATTTAATATCAGGATTCATTCATACTTCATGGTATTTTAAGTTTTTATTTGAACTATTTCATCTAAGGGGATTTTACTTGAAATTTACCAAATGGTAAAATCTATTGTACAATCTCACTTTCTTTTGTGATTGTTAACTTTATCTTGAAACAATCAATTTCTTATGGTAATTTTTCATTAGTAATTACATTTATATTAAATATATATATTCTTTTATGATGTTTCATGAACCAATCCCTCCAAATATTCCACAATTAAGGGAGAGAGATAATGATCCCTGAGTCCCACCTCCAGTAGGCCTCAAGTTGGTGACTAACACCAAGGGTATAAAAATATCATGATATGGGAGGAATTATCTTCTATAATAAAATAATATCAGGATATAATATTAATGATCAAAAAAACTACCTGAAATAATATAAAATAAACCAAAACCATCCCACAATACATGTACAAATAAAATTGATACAGATAAAAGTCTCCAAAATAAATACCTAAAAGAAAATATAAAGTAGTGACAGAATAGTTATCCAATGTTCCAAGCTAATAATGTCTAGAGTGATATCTGTAATCCTCCTGAAAACCTGAAAATAAGTTTATATACATAGGGTTATCATACAAGTATACTCATTATGAAATCCAAAATCTCTCATGCACATATGAAAGAAGCATACTAATGCACCCATGAGAAAACAGCAGAACCAACAACACCTAAATAGGTCAAATATCCATCCCAACCTTAACAAGGCATTCTCACCAAATAAAAAAAAGTAAATTTCAGTAACATAATAAGAATCATATCAATGAAGGGTTCCCTACACCACTTTCCCACTAATTTTCCACTCTCACGCCCTAGTGTCGTACGTCCTAGCACTCTAATCACATCCAAATAACATATGTCACTACCTCACAACATGGTCACATCACATCATTCCCAAAGAAACATAGTCCATCACATCAAAACCATAACCAAAGTAGTAGGGTATCATGAACATGAAGGAAATCAACCTTATTTCCTTCTTATACCATGAACGACCCCCACCATAAGCTTCACCACAAAAAAACATCACACATCTCGCCTGAAAATAATTGGGATACCACCCCACAACATGACCATACCACATCTCGCCTGAAAACACATGGGCCACCACATATCACCCAAATACACCTATATCATAACCTAGTGCACTAACAGACCTCTGTCCATCACATCCTATGCATATCTACTCTCTTGGAAGAGAGAGAGGGAAATAGTGGGTAGCCATACATCCGTCCTCATCACTGGGATGTTGGAAAAAACACCCCTTTCATGACTATGTGGGTTTCGGAATATAGTGCTCGACATGGGTGGGGTGGGTATAGAAGTCACAAATAATATAGAAGTATATACATATATCCACACACAAGCCTAACCTATGGGTTCAAAACCAAATACTAACAATCTCACAATATCCCCACTTTCGTTGCCACCCCTAAATGTATAACACCACACAAACCACATGCCACATCACAACACTAACCAATTCCATTATCTAACCCATTTTTCATTATTAATAATCGTCTGCATTCAACTAAACATCCCATCATTTATTTTTTCATTAATCATTTCCATCTCATTAACCAAACCAAAACCCAGCCATTTTAATCATTATTAAATAATTATCCCATCACTACCCAAGCATATAGAGCAAGGAAACCATGCATAACAAGAAAATCATCATCTCCATCACACCATCACATCACCACCCCAAAATCACGGCCAAAAAACCACCACCTCACCTTCCCAAAAGCACATCCAAACAACCACCACCTCGTCACCCCAAAATAACAGTAAAACAACCACCACCTCACCACCCCAAAAGCACATTCAAACAACCACCACCTCACCACCCCAAATGTAGAGCCAAACAACCACCATTTTTTCACTCCAAAATCATGTACAAACAACCACCACCTCATAATTCCAGCCAAACATCAACCACCTTGCCACCCTAAAACCATATCCAAACTCAACCACCTCACCACCCCAAAATCATGGCCATCAAACTATCAACCCCACATTCCCCAAACACACATCAACTGCACATTATCAACCACAACACAGTCACACACATAACACATCAAAGGTCATTTTACAAATTTAACAGAGGGGACTTTATCACATTTCACTTTATTTTAAAGGTGTTATCATAAAATACATAAATCTAAGGGAAACCATTTCATTGTCCAAATATAATTACATAGCCGATATCCATTTAGGGTGTTATCAAACAATCACAACAAACACAACAGCCACAAAAAATATCATCCAGTGCAAACAAATCCCTCAATGACCATAATTTTTAGTGGGGCATCAATATCATACAATCCATCATATCACAATAATATCAAATTTATAAAATCATGTGAATCATTTTCCCCATTCAATTTCAATTATCCAAATCCTTATCTTTGATTAATCTAGGAAAACCATTCCCATAGGTAAAAAAATCAATCCCCTCTTGCATGATACATAATAAAGAGAATTGAGGGATGACCTACCTCAAATAATCTTTTCTGACTCAATGCGCACTATGGGGTGAAGAGTAAATGTCCACAAACCAAAACTACACATGGGAATCCACATATCAACTAACACCACACCAAAGGATCATTAAAATGTAACCCAAATCACACCCCAAACTATAACTGCATCACCGTAGTGGATCCCCAAGGTAAAAATAAAATAAAACAACCAAAAGGGAGAGAAGGTCTTATCATTGATCACCAATGAATAACTACTAGAAAGAACATATCTAAGTAAGGAATAATAGGACTATATGGTATCCTCAGGTACCTAGGGATCTTCCAAAACTAGAGAGGGAGGTATCATCTGAATGAAATTAAATTTGTTTATAAAGTTTATAAAATATCCTAGAATCAGTAAGTTTCACATTGGGTAAACATTGCAAAGTGTGTAATCTAGGAGTTTTCTAAAATTTCAACTTTCACTTAAAAAAATTACATGGGTCTTTATTTAATACATGTTGTGAATCCCACTTATATTATTTTTACTCATTTAATAGGCTACCCCTTATCCAAAAAAATCAATGAACTAGCTGACTACATAATTTTTGAATCACCTTTACACATTGTGTAAACAATACATGATGTGAACTTCCTACAAGAGCTATTTTATAGCTTTAGTCTCCATAAAAAACTCTCAAAACCACCCCTGAAAACCTCCAACCACAAAAACTAGAAAATTAATGGATTGGAAAGGCATTGACCATTAAATAAAATACCTCTCAAATTATTATCTCCCTCAAGAATCCAAAACCAAGGCTAGAAGGAAAGGGTTCCGAACAACCACACTATGAGATACCTCTCAAGGATATTGTCATACCTCAAATGCCACCACCAGAAAAACATGCCAAAACAAATGGCCACAAACATATCACACAACCTCATCAATACACGACCACATCACGACAACCATACATCCTCTATACATACCAAACCAACAACTGTTGCAACAAATAAACCGCACTGCCTTAAATATACAAATTTGGGAATTCCATCCTCTATGTCAATATATTATCTACTCTAGACAACACCAACTCTCCCACATAGGTTTCATATTTATTAGTAATCAAGTCCTCCCCTTTTTATATTCTGAAATTTTATCACGCGTTATACATCAAGAAAAGTAGCACATCTCACAAAACTGAAAGATCCAAATATCACATCATAAATAAAAACATAGAAAAGAAAGACATAAAAAAAATCAGGTACTAGGAAAACATATACACCTATCACTCCCAAGTTATCTTCTCTAGGACACCATGTCTCCACAAAACATGATCAAAAGAGATGGTTCGTTCTCATAGAACTTTCTCCTGATGATCCTGGATCCTTACTAGATGCTCCACGAATGTCGTATCATTATTGATATCCAACCCTCTCCATTAAATAACATGTGATTCATCATGAAGATACCAATAAAGAAGAGATATGTGGAAGACATTATAGATCCTCTCCAGACAGAGTGGAAATGACAACCGATATGCCACCTCTCCAACTTTCCCCATCTCCTCAAAGGGTCCAACAAACTTGGGAGAAAACTTACTCTCCCTGCCAAACTTACATTGCCCAGGTTAAGGGGAAACCTTCAAGAACACATGGTACTGAACCTTTAACTTTAAGGGACACCTCCTGTGATCATTATAAAAATTATATCATTATTTCACTAATTTAATCCTATCATGAAAAATATAGACCTTCTCTATTGTTCTTTATACCACATCGGTTCTAAGAACAGTTGTCTCCCCCACCTCTATCCAAAAAAATAGAGAATGACATGGTCTCTCATATAATGACTCAAATAAGGTCTTGATGATGGATGATTTATATTAGTTTTTATAATAAAAATCAACCAAGGTAAATTTTTGTACCCAAGATCCACCAAAGTCCAAGATGCATGCTCGTAACATATCATCCAGTGTCTAGATGGTTCTCTCTATTTGCATATCCATATAAGGGTGGAAAGAAGTGATGAGATGTAACTAGGTGCCAAAATCATGTTGTAATTCCTTCCAGACTCATGAGGTAAAATGTGTGTCTTGATCCAATACAATATACCTAGTAAATCCATGAAACTGCACCACCTCATCCACATACCTCTTAGCCAAAGAATCCATTGTGCCTGACTACTTGATCTCTAAGAAGTGATATAATTTCATAAACTAATCCACAATCACCCAAATAACACCACAAAATTTATTATCTTGGGGTAACACTATGATGAAACCCATCAATATGTAATCCCATTTCCACTCATGAATATCCAAATTCTTCAAAAAACCACTATGAACATGATGTATGGACTTTACTTGCTAATAAACCAACCAGTTTTCCACAAACCCTATCATCGTCTATTTCATCCTGGGCCACCAAAATGATATCCTCAAACCATGGTACATATTAGATACTTATGGGTGTACCTCCAAAGGTAAGATATGAAACTCATGAAGGACTCCCTCATGCATCACTACAACAAAAAAACTTCCCATGAAACAATATATGGTTTTCACCATCCTCTGACCATCCCTCTGAAGCATCACCATGGCCAACACAGTCATGTATCACCACTACCTCTGATTCCCCCATTGATACTTCTACACATTCCAAATTAGAGAAGACTACATCATCATCTAAAACATATAGCCTCTACCAATATCCACCCTTTCATATAATTGTAAGGCTACCAACTCCTCCACTTCTATCCAAGTATCCCAGACTCTTGAAGAACATCCTTCCTCGAATTCCTACTCAAATCATAAAAAAAATTCTCTTTTATCGAGGTGTAGGAGATATCAAAAATTATAATCCTGAAGAAACTATATCCACCTCTTCTTCCTCAAGTTTAGGTAATTCTAAGAAAATATATACCTCAAACTCTTATGATCTGTAAAGACTACAAGCGCTCCTCAATGAGGTAATTCCACCATAACTTTAGCATAAACACAACTATTTCTAGCTTCAGATCATGGGTGGTATAGTTACACTCATGGGGAAATAATTTCCTAGACCCATAAGATATCATTTCTTTATGCTACATCAACACAAATCCTAATATTAGATAGGAAGATTCAAAAAACACCTCAAATATCACACCCTCATTAAGTAACTGAAGCACTAGAGTGCTGACTAACTTCTCCTTTAGATAACTAAATACTACCTGGAACTGATAATTCTACACAAAATCCTACTCCTTCCTAATAAATGTTGTTAATAGGTCTTAAACTTGAGATAAATCATGATAAAATATATGATAATAGCCTAAAAGACCAATAAAACTACAAACCACTGCCGCGTTCTCGGGTTCTTCCCAAGAAAAAACTGCATCGACTTTCAATGGGTCCACTGACACACCCTAATAAGACACCAATTTTCTAAGGAAATTTTCCTCTCAAGTCCAAAAAATACACAATGAAAACTTCCCATAAATCTAGTGGTGTAGAAGGACCTTCAATATATATCTAAGATGATCAACATGCTCCTCCTATGAGTTTGAGTAGATCAGGATATCATTAAGTAATATGATGAAAAGCCTCTCCAAGAACTCATGGAACATAGAGTTCATAATCCCTATGAACATAGATGGTGCAATAATGACACCAAATGGAATGACTACAAACTCAAAGTTCCCATACCTGAATCTAAAATAATCCTTCAGGATATCTCCCTTTTTCACCCTCAACCAGTGATATACAAACCATAGATCGATCTTAAAAAAATAACTCACCCCTCTCAGTTGGTTGAAAAGATCATATATACTTAAAAGAGGGTAATGGTTCTTTACCATCACCTGATTCAACCTCCATTAGTTTATACACAATCTCATGTTAGGGTTGGTGTCCTGAGAACCAATTGTTTTGTACTTTGATTACATGAATGTTCACTTATTATATATTGTTCATTGTTCTACATGACTATAATATAATAATGTCCTAGAATATATGTTGTATTGAAAAGGTTATGGTAGATCCCCTCTATGATAAGAACCTTTAAATGTTATAACAATATTCTTAAATAAAGTTTTGTAGTTGGATGACATACTATTATAGGACACATAGTATACAGACTATCATGTGTGAGTACTCGTAAGAAGAAGAGACTCTCTCTCATGGAGTTCACACTTGGTAATATCTAAGATGGGAGATTATGAGAACAGACTTGCTAGTAGTAATTCCTCATGTTTTGGTGTCATCGGACATTGCTATCTGTGAGCATGTGTAATGGTCCTTTGACTGGAAGATTATCATTAACTAATGTCATGACTCACACACTTAGATTTGCTGACGAAAACCGTCACGAAGATAGTTGGTGGGAAGTAGGGTATGTTGGGTGCATCACGAATGACATGTTGTTAATGGATAAGTTGAGGAAGGATTTGTCCCTTACATGATTATGGAAGTAAATATCTCAGGCCCTTTTATTGAAGTAGAACTGTCGAACAAATTCCATGTCCATGGTGTCACGACGAGTTTATTTATGGAAGTCAAAGAATGATAGATCAAGCATATAGGTTTATCACACTGCCATGAAATCTGCTTGATGAGATATCGAGACAAAGGGATTAAATTACATGGTAATCATTCGTATGAGGTGACACGTCAATGTGGCATCAACTTATTTCTCTTGGGTGCCTTGACTTGTTTCTAGACAGTAATCTTGGACTTTAGGCAAGCCTACCTAATGCCAACAAGAAAGAGGCCTAGAGGGTCACATACTAAGTGTATTCAAGTATCTCAAGTAGAATAAATATTATTCCCATATGTGGTTTAATAACTATTCAAGGAAGCCTAAAACTTTTTAATGTTGGAGGAAGAATAAAATGAAAACAAGTACATGCTGTGTATTAATGATTACACACCGTGTAGTTTTTATTTTAAAAACAAGTACACGCCATGTATTATTGAATGTACACACCATGTAGCTTTTATTTTGGAAAGGAAATGAATAAATGAAAACAATATATACATGACGTGTACATTGAATTTACATGTTGTGAGTTTTCAATTAAAAACAAGTACACTCTGTGTATTTATGATTACACACCGTGTAGTTTTTCCAGTTAGGATTTTGAGGAAATATCGTTTTATTAAATGATATTTATTATAATCATTTTGGGCGCATGTCAAGGAATTAATGACTCTACATGGGGTTTTCAAAATAGTTAATGAAATAAATAAAATGTGTAATGTGTTTATTTATTTTCATAACTCTACAACCTTAAACCCAATTATAAATATCCTCACAACTCCAACTCTTTTCCTAAGAGAATCATTGTGCACAATAATTCTAGAGAATTCTCTCAAGACTGAAATAACTCTGTCCTCTAAGGAAACTCTCAAGACCGAGAGAGATCCACCTCTACCGGATCAACATTTGAATGATTCACTCGACGTTCAATGTTTGATGTTATCATCAATGTATAGTGAGCTCATGAAGTCTCATGAAGACATGGATGCCTATAGCATTCTCGAGCACCTCTGTGGTTTATACTAGGAGAGATCAAGACAGGAAAGGTTTGATATCTCCAAGGCTCTATTTCAGATAAATCTTGGAGTGGGTTCCCCAGCTGGGCCTCATGTAGTCAAGATCATTGGCTACATTGAGCGCTTAGAGGTTCTAGGGTTTAAACTCCCCAAAGAACTGGGTACCGATCTCATTCTCACATCACTCCCCCAGCGCTTCTCTAACTTTGTTTTAAATTTCAACATGAACACCATTGATAAGTCTCTATCTGATCTTCTTATCCTTATTATCCAAGTGGACAATGATATGAAGCGTGATAAACCTTCTGTCCTTATGGTGAATAAAAGGAAAGGGAAGGCGAAGAGATTTAATCCCAAAGCTTCTTCAAGGCCTTCCAAGAAAATTAAGATCAAAGGGGAGGCAAGAGAACAGGATGTTGTTTGTTTCGCATGTGGTAAGAAGGGCCACTGGAAGAAAAACTGCACCCATCCAAGGAAACAAGGGGAAGCTTCATGTGAATTTTTCATCGAATGCAATCTATCTGTTTCTACAAATTGGGTATTAGATACAACTTGTGGTTCTCACATCTATATCCAAATATATGAACCAAGTAGATTTAGAAATATTGACTGAGGTGAGGTGGATCTGCGAGCAGCCAATGGAGCCAGACTCGCTTTTGTAGTTGTCAGAGACTACCACCTCACATTGCCTATTGGGATGGACTTGGTTTTAAAAGGATGCTATTATATACCCTCTATAACCAAAAACATTATATTAGTATCCAGATTAGATACTGATGGATTCATCTTCAAATTTGTAAATTAATGTTTCTACTTTTATAATGATAGCATTTGTTTTGGTAGGGCGCATTTATATAACGTCCTTTATGTGTTAGACTACACAAATCAAGTAATGGAAATCGATGACAAAGTTAATTCACATGACTCATACCACACCCAACTTTGGCATCACCAGCTAGGTCATACCAATGAGAAATGTTTGAAAAAATTACATCAAGATGGGTATTTAGATTCTTTCGAAATAAAACCACTTGGTGTATATCATGCGTGTCTAAAAGGAAAAATGACCAAAGCCCCGTTTAGTGGGAAAGGTGAAAGTGCTAAAGAGCTTCTAGAATTAGTTCACACAGATGTATGTGGACCATTTCCAGTTAAATCAAGGGGTGGGTTCTTGTACTTCATAACTTTTACTGATGATTTTAGTAGATATGGATATATTTACTTAATGAGGTATAAGTCATATTCTTTTGATCGGTTCAAAGAATGCAAGAATGAAGTTGAGAACCATCTTGGTAAGAAGATTAAGAAACTCCGCTCAGATAGATGAGGATAATATCTTAATCAGGACCTCATTAATTTCTTACGGGAGTTTGGGATTCTATCTCAACTCACTCCTCCTTACACGCCTCGGTGGAATGGTGTAAGTGAAAGGAGGAACCGCACCCTATTGGACATGGTGAGATCAATGATGAGTCATGCGAGTCTTCCATTATTTTTTTGGGGATATGAATTACAAAAAGTAGCACACATACTAAACCAAGTACCAACTAAATCGATAAATGCTATTCCATGCGAATTATGGAGTGGACACAAAGCCATGTTATCAAATTTACATGTATGGGGTTGTGAAGCATTCGTTAAGGCCTCTTCAAGTAACAAGCTTGCACCCTGAGGCACAAAGTGTATCTTTATAGGTTATATGACAACCCAGCTTTTTATCACAACTTAAACATGCTTTATTACATAAAACTTCACTTGATACAACAAAGGAGATCGAGAGGTTTAGTGTCTTTGGGGCTTAGGATCATTACATAAAAACTTTAAACTTGAAATACAACATCCTTATTGAAAACTTCCTTTACATGACCACTACATTCCTTCGTACTTAGCATTGCATGGGATAACCTGAGGACATGCATAAGAAAAGGGTGAGCTATAAAGCCCAGTAAGGGAGTACACAATGAATAACATGAGGAGTACAATACATGTTAGACAATATTCATATCAATGGAGCATAAGAGATACATGAACATAAAGGCATGATAAAGCATGATAATCATAACATGGAAATGTGGCAACAACACTTAACATTGAATTAGCATGAGCCAAGGCTCATTGCACATGGAGCATGAGTAAACCCTCATTGCACTTGAAGCACGAGTAAACCCTAGTTGCACTTGAATTAGCATGAGTCAACACTCATTGCACATGACGTATCATGATACTATACTTTACCCAATGCATTGGAGCGCTATCAGGGCGCACCCTTCTTAAACATTTCATTTCATGCATAAGTGTGCCACATGGATCATAAAACATGGATTCATAAAACATAATCATTTCTTCCACGATAAAGGAAAGTGGAATTCATACATGAAACTTTATAATCAATATGTAAATGTGCATAAAGGTGAATACCCTTGATGGAGAAATGGGCATGGTATTCACTACACAAAGACATTGGCTTAGAAAATCGGTACGATTTCGGCAGCATAACGGCGTGACATAAGAATTCATAAAAAAAAGGTTGATGAGAGAGAAAGGGGTTCCTCATCATATTTACATGTAATGGACAGTAAGGAGATCATATATATACATGTACCAATAATAGAAAAGGAATTTAGATTCATGATACAAAAGTATTGCTTGAATGTAAAAGAAGGGAGAGAAGTTCCTTTCGGAATTTCGGTATAGTAACGGGTGTACATGGGAGGCATTTAATGAGAGAGAAAGGGTTCTCACATCATTCAAACAATAAGAGGGCAGTATGGGGGAGGTGCGAAACCATACCCCAACATTCATAATTGAAATAAAAAGGGCAATACAACTTAAAGAAAATTGACAAAAATGAGAAAGGAAGAAAAAACCCTTACTTGGAAGTGTGCTTCCAAAGGCTAGAGAGAGGCTTGTGAGAGGCTTCTTGGGAGCTTGGGGCACCTTGAGAGGATTCTAGAGAGAGTAGGGCAGAGGTTGGACGAACTTTAAGGGCTTTGAGTGAGGAGGAAGTGGGAGCTTGGGTGGGTTTATATAGGAAAGGTGAGAGAATTCTTTATTATTTAGGTTTGGGACCCCTTATATTAAAATAATCCAAACCACAAACCATCCCATGGTATTAGCCCATGGTTTCTAGAAAAGGAAAGATGAAAACAATATTTTACATGTCCAAGGTCCGAACTTATTAAAAAAAATTAGGGTTGCTTATGTGGAGGTGAGTCACACTCCCATGGAAATTAATTTAAAAAGGCAAAGTGTTGAATAAGTCTTGAGGGCTCCATTAATGCTTTGAAAAGTGAGTCAAACAAACCCAAAACCTCATTATTTTAATGATAAAACATATATTGGCCGAGCCTAAGGATTATGGTATTTTATTACATCACCATTGGGTCATTATGATGTCATAAAACACATTATATATTTAAATGGTATTTAATTTTTACCCAAAAATTGGACTGTCTCAGAAAATTATGAAAAATTCACCGTTGGATAATTTCGACGTCCTGATTCCAAAAATAATTTTCTAAATATGTGAATTTTCACTTTTAAAATAAAAACCGACATTTATAAAAAAATTCACGGGTTTTGACAGAAATGGCTTTCAAACCTTAATAAACATTTTAATTGCATTCATAAAATTATAAGATCATTTATAATTAATGACAATTAATTTAATATTAATAATAATATTTTATTAAAATATTATTTAATTCAAAAATACTTTAATTTAATAAAATATAATTCTTAATTAAATAATAACTAAAAACACCATTTGTACTTTAAAAACTAATTACAATGTATCAAAAATGACTAGAAATTATATTCATTATTATATATAAAAAAAATAATGTACATGAACATGGTTCTACTTATTTGTTACATAACCCCTTAAAATAGCCGCATAAGACCTAAGGGTAAGGTGCGCGATGGTGACAGACTCTTGGGGCTGCTCGGATAACATCGCTCGAGTGGTAATCTCTATCAACTTCCATTTTTCCCGTAGACGATCACGTTCGAGCTTGACTTGATGAAGCTCAGCTTGGGCTTGGTCAAGGGCAAATCCCAAAGACGCCACCTCTTTACCGAGCTCCGACAAATGGGCTTCGTAAGGGGCAATTCTACTGGATGAGGCCATCGCTTCCTTTGTCTGAGTAGAAAATTGGTTCGTTAAAGCCTTATATTTAAACTACCCAGATGATCACTGTTCAACGACTATAAAAGTAACGGTCACAAATCTTAACGTAAAACTTAAAGAAGTTGACATCTTATAAAAACATAAAGAAACATTTAACTGGATCAAGAGGGATTTTCCATTAATGAAAATTTGGGTCGTTACAACATTCCCCCCTTAAGAAATTTCGCCCTCGAAATTTTCCTTTTCCCACACTAAAACAAATGTGGGTAACTTAGCTTCATCATATCCTCCGACTCCCAAGTTGATTCTTCAAACTTGTGGTTTTTCCACAACACCTTGACGAGGGGCATTGTCTTATTTCGTAGAACTTTTTCTCTACGATCCAAGATCTTCACTGGTTTCTCCTCATAAGAAAGATCGTCTTCTAATTGTACCACCTCGGAAGAGAGTACATGTGAAGGGTCTGGTATGTACTTCCTTAAGAGGGATACATGGAAGACATCATGCACCTTGGCCATAGTAGGTGGAAGTGCTAGTCGATAGGCCACAGCCCCAACACGATCAAGAATCTCGAAGGGGCCGATGTACCTTGGACTTAACTTCCCTTTCTTTCCAAACCTCATGACCTTCTTCCACGGAGATATGCGTAAAAACACCATGTCTCCGACTTTAAACTCGAGGTCTCGTCGACGATTATCTGCATAACTCTTCTGTCGACTTTGGGCTGCCTTGATATGCTGCTGAATGGTTTTCACCTTCTCCACCATTTCTTCGACCATTTCTGGTCCAAGCAGCTTACGTTCACCGACCTCATCCCAACATGCCGGTGTTCTACACCTTTTCCCATACAGGGCTTCATATGGTGCCATTTGGATGCTCGAGTGGAAACTATTATTATAAGAGAACTCAACTAGAGGAAGATGTTGATCCCATCCTCCTTTAAAGTCCATTGAGCACGCTCTCAACATATCCTCAAGTGTTTGGATAGTCCGCTCGGATTGGCCATCAGTTTGAGGATGATAGGCCGTACTGAAGTTCAGTTCAGTATTCAGAGCATGTTGAAGACTCTTCCAAAACTTAGAGGTAAATCTTGGATCTCGGTCAGACACAATAGATAGTGGTACTCCATGAAACCGTACCACTTCCCTGATATATATCTGTGCCAGTTGATCCAAAGAGAAATCCTCTCGAATAGCAATGAAGTGTGCAGTCTTTGTAAGACGATCCACAATAACCCAGATTGCATTGTTGCTTTTGGATGTCCTTGGAAGTCCAGTGACGAAGTCCATGGTGATGTTCTCCCATTTCCATTCTGGTATGGGCAATGGTTGCATCATCCCCTTAGACTTCTGCCTCTCTGCCTTCACTTGCTGACACACCAGGCACTTTGATGTATATTCGGCGATCTCCTTCTTCATATTATCCCACCAAAAGTTTTCTCGGAGATCTCGATACATATTTGTGCTCCCTGGGTGAATAGAGAAATTTGAACTATGTGCATCATCCAAAAGTTCCTTCTTCAGCTCCGAACTTGATGGGACACATAATCTTTTCCCAAACCGCACAATTCCTTCTTCATTAACATTAAACTCTGAGGATTTTCCCTTTTTTATAGCTTCCACTTTTTCTTGGATTCTCGCATCATCCTTTTGAGCATCCTTTAACCTTTCCAAAAGAGATGGTTGAGCAATCATTTGTGAAAGGATTGATGATGTTCCCTTCTTTATGATTCCCACGTCCATCTTCATCAAGTCTAAGAAGATTGGATCCTTCTCAATTCTCATCATTGATAGAATTGCTGGATCCTTTCTACTTAGGGCATCCGCCACCTTGTTCGCCTTCCCAGGGTGGTAATGTATTGAATAGTCATAATCCTTTATGAGCTCTATCCATCTTCTCTGGCGCATATTAAGCTCTTTCTGTGTGAATATATATTTAAGACTCTTGTGGTCAGTATATATCTCATATTTCTCTCCATAGAGATAATGCCGCCAGATTTTCAAGGCAAAGATCACCGCCGCCAACTCCAGATCATGCGTTGGATAGTTTCGCTCATGGATTTTCAACTGTCTTGAGGCATAGGATATTACTTTATCATTCTGCATCAGCACACATCCTAAGCCCTTCTTCGAAGCATCACTGAATACCACAAAAAGCTCCCCACTTGTGGGTAAAGTGAGCACAGGTGCAGTGATAAGCCTCCTTTTCAACTCCTTGAAGCTTTCTTCGCATTCATCACTCCAAGTAAACTTTACTCCCTTTCGATTTAGCTTGGTAAGAGGGTTGGACAATCGTGAGAAGTTTCTCACAAATCGTCGATAATATCCAGCTAACCCCAAGAAGCTACGGATATCAGTTACCGATGTTGGCCTCGGCCATCCCTCAATTGCATCTGTTTTGGAGGGGTCCACAGATATCCCATTGCTTGTGATGATATGGCCCAAGAATGAGACCTCCTTCAACCAGAACTCACACTTGTTGTACTTGGCATAGAGCTTCTCCTTGCGCAAAGTCTCCAGTACAGTTCTTAAATGCTCCTCATGGTCCTCCTTGGTTTTGGAGTATATTAGAATATCATCTATAAAGACTACCACAAATTTATCTAGGTAATCTCTAAAGACTCTATTCATCAAGTCCATGAATATTGCTGGAGCATTGGTGAGTCCGAAAGGCATTACTATGAATTCATAGTGCCCGTACCTTGTACGAAAAGCAGTCTTGGGGATATCTTCCTTCTTCACCCTTACTTGATAATATCCCGACCGCAAATCGACCTTGGAGAAGTATTGTGCTCCACGCAGCTGATCAAACAAGTCATCGATTCTTGGGAGAGGATACTTGTTCTTTATCGTGATTTTGTTAAGTTCACGATAATCGATGCAAAGCCGCATTGACCCATCCTTCTTCTTGACGAAGAGGACTGGTGCACCCCATGGTGATGCACTTGGGCGTATAAACCCTTTATCCAGATTCTCCTGTAGTTGTTTCTTCAGTTCTTCAAGCTCAACCACAGCCATTCTATATGGAGTCTTGGATATTGGTAGCGCCCCAGGTATAAGTTCAATTGAGAACTCAACATCTCTTCTTGGAGGAAGACCAGGAAGTTCCTCGGGAAATACTTCAGCGAATTCCCTCACAATAGGCATTTCTTCAAGGGTGGTTTCTTCCTTGGACTCAATCATCTGAGCCAGATATGCGTGCTCATAAGGCAGTAATATCCATGCTTGAGATGATGGAGCTAAAGGAGATTCATCTTCCTCCTGACACTTGTAAATAATCAGGGGTCGATTCTCCATATGGAGAGTGATTTCCCTCTCCCGACAATTTATGTTGGCTCTATATAAGGAAAGTCAATCCATGCCAAGAATTGCATCAAATTCCACCAAAGGGAGTATGACGAGGTTCGCCGGGAAATTCAATCCACAGATTATAACAGGGGAGGACTTATACTCATGGGATGCAATGATTGCCCCATTTTCCGTACTCACCGACATCTTTACTTCCATGATTTGTGGTGGTGCAGGGATTATTCTACTAAACTTTTGAGATATAAAAGAATGCGTAGAACCTGAATCAAAAAGTACGTTCGCTATTCTTGAATGAATAACTAGCGTACCTGTCACCACTTCGTTGTCGGGGTTCACTTCGGCAGAAGTGATGGAAAAAGCTCTTCCTTGCTGTCTTGGAGGTTATTGATTGCCTCCGATAACCCTTGGATTAGGGCACTGATTCGCAAAATGACCCGGTTCTTTGCATTTGAAGCATTGAACAACGCGTTGAGGTTCGAACGGAGCGTTCCTCCCCTCCGTCGCAGCCGCGGGTCCTTCTTGCTGACAGTTAACAGCTAGGTTCCCTTCTCTTCCACACTTGAAGCATTTTCTTGTCCCCCTAAGGCAATTTCCAGGGTGCTTCTTTCCACACTTTTGGCAAGTGGGGTGCTGGAATTTCTTAGCGTCGTTGGATTTATCCATCGGACCACCAGCATTGAAGTCCACCTTCCGCTTCTTGTCCCCATGATACCCCTGTGATTCTCCGATCTCTATTTCAACCTTGAGGGCACATCGGACAATTTCCTCATAGCTGTCGAAGTCACGGATCGCTAAATCTTTCCGCAAGCTAGGCTTCAGCCCACCAAAGAAGCGGTCAACCTTGCATTCGGGGGTAACGACAAAGCCGGAAGCATATCGTGCAAGCCTTGTGAAGTTTTCCTCATACGCTCCCACAGATTCTTCATCTTTCTGCTTGAGGGAAAGGAAGTCCCTTTCCATCTTAAGACGGAGGGTGCGTGGAAAATATTTATCGAAAAACATCTTCCGGAATACCTTCCATTCCAAAGCCTCGATCTCCTCCTCAGGCTTCGTATTTTTGATCAATGTCCACCATTGATCAGCTTCACCCTCCATACGATAAGCCGCCAGGAGAACCTTCTCTTTTTCAGAGCATTGGAGGATGGAGAATATCTTTTCAATGGAGTTGATCCATTGTTCAGCAATCGTGGGATCGGATGATCCACTAAACGTAGGAGGCCTTTGTCTCATGAATCTTTCAATAGCGACTTGTTCTTTCTTAGGGGGGGTTGAACGTTCCTCTTGACCAGTGTTTCTATTCAAAACTTGAGTTAGCTGAGAGAGAAGCGTGACAAAGTTCGCGATTCCCGCTCCCATCGGATTGGGCATCTCATTAGTACAATCATCACACTGATCTTTACAACGGTTGTTAGCCCGAGTTCTCCTATTACCGGCCATTGGCTGGAATAAAAGGAAAGTTAGGGGTAACACATAAAGGGTAATCCAAAGACAAACGTTGATGACTTATAAATAAACTTTAATCTCTTTAAATCATGAGTCTATAGGATTCAATCCAGGCTTTTCATGATCTTCCTTCTAACATATATTCTTAGGGGCATTTTTCCCTTAATAAGGGTTCATACTAAGATTGTGAATTTATCAAAACATATCCCCCGGGAGTGTCGTAACCAAGAGTGCAGCAAGGCCCGTTGTCGTGCACCAGTTCCCGTTCGAGTCTAGCTCAAAGCGGTGTTTTCGGGTTTTACCCCTAGGATACATCTGTGCCAGAGCCGCCTCTACCTGCTCGTATCCAGACAGGGATGTATTTGTTTGATAAAACACTTACTTAGTATTTACCAAAACTTAGGGATGTTTTTATTATGCTTAGTCTTGTATCTAAGGCTTTACTAGGGTTTCCTAATCCCAAAAATAACTAAACCTATCCTTTGATACCAACTATGACAACCCAGCTTTTTATCACAACTTAAACATGCTTTATTACATAAAACTTCACTTGATACAACAAAGGAGATCGAGAGGTTTAGTGTCTTTGGGGCTTAGGATCATTACATAAAAACTTTAAACTTGAAATACAACATCCTTATTGAAAACTTCCTTTACATGACCACTACATTCCTTCGTACTTAGCATTGCATGGGATAACCTGAGGACATGCATAAGAAAAGGGTGAGCTATAAAGCCCAGTAAGGGAGTACACAATGAATAACATGAGGAGTACAATACATGTTAGACAATATTCATATCAATGGAGCATAAGAGATACATGAACATAAAGGCATGATAAAGCATGATAATCATAACATGGAAATGTGGCAACAACACTTAACATTGAATTAGCATGAGCCAAGGCTCATTGCACATGGAGCATGAGTAAACCCTCATTGCACTTGAAGCACGAGTAAACCCTCGTTGCACTTGAATTAGCATGAGTCAACACTCATTGCACATGACGTATCATGATACTATACTTTACCCAATGCATTGGAGCGCTATCAGGGCGCACCCTTCTTAAACATTTCATTTCATGCATAAGTGTGCCACATGGATCATAAAACATGGATTCATAAAACATAATCATTTCTTCCACGATAAAGGAAAGTGGAATTCATACATGAAACTTTATAATCAATATGTAAATGTGCATAAAGGTGAATACCCTTGATGGAGAAATGGGCATGGTATTCACTACACAAAGACATTGGCTTAGAAAATCGGTGCGATTTCGGCAGCATAACGGCGTGACATAAGAATTCATAAAAAAAAGGTTGATGAGAGAGAAAGGGGTTCCTCATCATATTTACATGTAATGGACAGTAAGGAGATCATATATATACATGTCCCAACAATATAAAAGTAATTTAGATTCATGATACAAAAGTATTGCTTGAATGTAAAAGAAGGGAGAGAAGTTCCTTTCGGAATTTCGGCATAGTAACGGGTGTACATGGGAGGCATTTAATGAGAGAGAAAGGGTTCTCACATCATTCAAACAATAAGAGGTCAGTATGGGGGAGGTGCGAAACCATACCCCAACATTCATAATTGAAATAAAAAGGGCAATACAACTTAAAGAAAATTGACAAAAATGAGAAAGGAAGAAAAAACCCTTACTTGGAAGTGTGCTTCCAAAGGCTAGAGAGATGCTTGTGAGAGGCTTCTTGGGAGCTTGGGGCACCTTGAGAGGATTCTAGAGAGAGTAGGGCAGAGGTTGGACGAACTTTAAGGGCTTTGAGTGAGGAGGAAGTGGGAGCTTGGGTGGGTTTATATAGGAAAGGTGAGAGAATTCTTTATTATTTAGGTTTGGGACCCCTTATATTAAAATAATCCAAACCACAAACCATCCCATGGTATTAGCCCATGGTTTCTGGAAAAGGAAAGAGGAAAACAATATTTTACATGTCCAAGGTCCGAACTTATTAAAAAAAATTAGGGTTGCTTATGTGGAGGTGAGTCACACTCCCATGGAAATTAATTTAAAAAGGAAAAGTGTTGAATAAGTCTTGAGGGCTCCATTAATGCTTTGAAAAGTGAGTCAAAAAAACCCAAAACCTCATTATTTTAATGATAAAACATATATTGGCCGAGCCTAAGGATTATGGTATTTTATTACATCACCATTGGGTCATTATGATGTCATAAAACACATTATATATTTAAATGGTATTTAATTTTTACCCAAAAATTGGACTGTCTCAGAAAATTATGAAAAATTCACCGTTGGATAATTTCGACGTCCTGATTCCAAAAATAATTTTCTAAATATGTTAATTTTCACTTTTAAAATAAAAACCGACATTTATAAAAAAATTCACGGGTTTTGACAGAAATGGCTTTCAAACCTTAATAAACATTTTAATTGCATTCATAAAATTATAAGATCATTTATAATTAATGACAATTAATTTAATATTAATAATAATATTTTATTAAAATATTATTTAATTCAAAAATCCTTTAATTTAATAAAATATAATTCTTAATTAAATAATAACTAAAAACACCATTTGTACTTTAAAAACTAATTACAATGTATCAAAAATGACTAGAAATTATATTCATTATTATATATAAAAAAAATAATGTACATGAACATGGTTCTACTTATTTGTTACATAACCCCTTAAAATAGCCGCATAAGACCTAAGGGTAAGGTGCGCGATGGTGACAGACTCTTGGGGCTGCTCGGATAACATCGCTCGAGTGGTAATCTCTATCAACTTCCATTTTTCCCGTAGACGATCACGTTCGAGCTTGACTTGATGAAGCTCAGCTTGGGCTTGGTCAAGGGAAAAGCCCAAAGACGCCACCTCTTTACCGAGCTCCGACAAATGGGCTTCGTAAGGGGCAATTCTACTGGATGAGGCCATCGCTTCCTTTGTCTGAGTAGAAAATTGGTTCGTTAAAGCCTTATATTTAAACTACCCAGATGATCACTGTTCAACGGCTATAAAAGTAATGGTCACAAATCTTAACGTAAAACTTAAAGAAGTTGACATCTTATAAAAACATAAAGAAACATTTAACTGGATCAAGAGGGATTTTCCATTAATGAAAATTTGGGTCGTTACAGGTTATCCCAAGGAAATAAGGGGATATTACCTATACAACCCCTCATATAAAAAGGTAACAGTGGCAAGACACAACATATTCCTTGAGAGGGATCGCATCTCCAAAAGTGATAGTGGGAGCGAGATAGACTTCGATGACGTCGAGGCTCAAGATACATAGAAGTTGGTACAAGAACAGATTCCACAAAGCCCCATGGAAGAACAATCTATTCCAGTGACACAAGAACTGTGTAGGAGCATGATAGAGGTAAGAGAACCAGAACGATATGGTTTTCTTATCACCGAGGATGGTGACTCATTATTGGTTGACAATGATGATCTTCTTACCTACAAGGAAGCAGTTAAAGGCATAGACTCAGCTAAGTGGCAAGAATACATGAATTCTGAAATGGATTTCATGTACCAAAACCAAGTCTGGATTTTGGTATATCCTCCAATTGATGTAAATCCTATTGGTAATAAATGGGTATTCAAGAAGAAACTAGACATGGAGGGGCAATTCAGCACCTCTAAGGCACGAATAGTTGAAAAAGGTTTTAGACAACCTCAAGGAATTGACTAAGATGAAACCTTTTTACCAGTTGCGATATTGAAATCCATCAGAATACTATTGGCCATTTCCGCTTACCATGACTATGAAATTTTTAAAATGGATGTCAAAACAGCATTCCTTAACGAGAACCTCCAAGAAGATGTCTACATGACACAACCTGAAGGGTTTGTGACTCTAAAGGATGATAATAAAGTATGCAAGTTGTTGAAATCAATTTATGGATTAAAGCAAGAATCAAGGTCATGAAACATTCATTTTGATGAAGCCATAATGGAATTTAGATTTATTAAGAATTAATGTGAGCCTTGTGTCTACAAAAGGTTTAGTGGAAGTGCAGTTATTTTCCTAATAGTATATGTTGATGACATATTACTAATTGGAAACGAAGTACCTATCTTACAGTCAGTTAAGGAATGTTTGGATAAATGATTCTCTATGAAAGACTTGGGCGAGGAAGCATATATTCTTGGGATCAAGATCCATCGTGATAGATCTAAGAGAATGCTGGGCCTAAGTCAAATTACATACATTGACAAGATACTGAAGAGATTTAGTGTGGAATAGTTCAATAGGGGATTGTTTCCAGGGTCATATGACATTCATCTTTCCAAAAAATGTGTCCTCAGACACATGAGGAAATAAAGAAAATGGAAAGGATCCATTATGCATCTGTGATTGGTTCAGTCATGTATGTTATGCTATGTACAAGGCTATATGTTTCTTACTCATTAAGTGTGGTAGGCAGATATCAAGCTGATCCAGGAGACCGCCATTGGATGGAAGTCAAGATTATCCTTAAGTATTTGAGGCGTACTAAGGATATGTTCCTGGTTTATAGAGGATATGAGGAACTAGTCATTAGAGGACATGTAGATGCTAGTTTCCAGACTGATCAATATGACATGAAGTCGTAGACTGGATACATCTTCAGTTTTAATGGAGGTTCAGTGAGCTGGAAGAGCTCAAAGCAAGGTGTGGTCACAGATTCTACAGCAAAGCCCGAGTATATCGCAGCTTCTGAGGCATCTAAAGAAGTAGTATGGATGTGAAGCTTCGTCCAAGAGCTAGATGTTGTACCTAGTAGTAAAGATCCTATCACACTCTATTGTGATAATACTGCAGTGGTGGCACTTGCAAAAGAGCCAAGGTCACATCAGCAGACAAAGAACATACTTCGAAAGTATCATCTCTTGAGGGATTTTTCTCAGAGAGGTGACGTTGCAGTGAGCGGTATTTCCATAGAAGACAACATGGTGGACCCCTTTACTAAAGCCTTAACTCAGCAGAAATATGATCATCATGTGAGGTCTAGCAGACTAAAAGTCATAGGCAGTTGGCTCTAGTCCAAGTGGGAGTTTGTTAGGTTTGGTGTCATGAGAACCAACTGTTTTGTACTTTGATTACATGAATGTTCACTTATTGTATATTTTTCAATGTTCTACATGACTATAATATAATAATGTCCTGGAATATATGTTGCATTGATAAGGTCGTGGAAGATCCCCGCTATGATGAGAACCTTGAAATGATATAATAATATTCTTAAATAAAGTTTTGTGGTTGGATGAAATACTATGATAGGACACATAGTATACAGACCTTCATGTGCGAGTACTCGTAAGAATATGAGACTCCCTCTCATGGAGTTCGCACTTGGTAATCTCTAAGATGGGAGATTATGAAAATAGACCCGCCAGTAGTAATTCTGCATGTTTTGGTATCATTGGATATTGCTATCTGTGAGTGTGTGTAATGGTCCTTAGACTGGAAGATTATCATTAACTCATGTCATGACTCACACACTTAGATTTCCTGACAAAAACTGTCACAAATACATTTGGAAGGAAGTAGGGTACGTTGGGTGCATCACGAATGACATGTTGTTAATGGATAAGTCAAGGAAGGATTTGTACCTTCCATTATTATGGAAGTAAATATCTCGGGCCCTCTGATTGAAGTAGAACTATAGAACAAATTCCATGGCCATGGTGTCATTACAAGTTTATTTCTGGAAGTCAAATAATGAAAGATCAAGCATATAGGTTTATGAAACTGCCATGAAACCTGCTTGATGATATATTGAGACAAAGGGATTAAATTACATGGTAATCATTCGTATTAGGTGACACATCAATGTGGCATCAAATTCTTTCTATTGGGTGCCTTGACCCGTTGCTAGACAGTAATCTTGGACTTTAGGCAAGCCCACCTAATGCCAATGAGAAAGAGTCCTAGAGGGTCACACACTAACTGTATTCAAGTATCTCAAGTAGAATAAATATTATTCCCATACATGGTTTAATAATTATTCAAGGAAGCCTAAATCATTTTAATGTTGGAGGAAGAATAAAATGAAAACAAGTACACACTGTGTATTAATGATTACACACCATATAGTTTTTATTTTGAAAACAAGTACACGTCATGTATTATTAAATGTACATGCTATGTAGTTTTCATTTTTGAAATGAAATGAATAAATAAAAACAAGATATACATGCCGTGTACATTGAATGCACACACCGTGTATTTTTAAATGAAAAACAAGTACACGCCATGTATTTATGATTACATGCAGTGTAGTTTTTCCAGTCGGGATTTTGAGTAAATATCATTTTATTAAATGATATTTATTATAATCAGTCTGGGCGCATGTCAAGTAATTAATGACTCGACATGGGGTTTTCAATATAGTTAATGAAATAAATAAAACGCGTAACGCATTTATTTATTGTCATAACTCTACAACCTCAAACCCGATTATAAATATCCTCACAACCCTAACTCTTTTCCTAAGAGAATTGTTGTGCACAACAATTCTAGAGAATTCTATCAAGACCAAAAGAACTTCGTCCTCCAAGAACACTCTCAAGACCGAGAGAGATCCACCTCCACCGGATCAAGGCGAACTAAGGCGGACAACGCAAGCAAAGGCTTCTCCACGCTAGCACCTGGAGATTCCTTTGGCGATGTCCAGAGATACGTGGTGCATGTGTGGATCACCACTAGAGTAAGTCTACACTTGGATTATGCGACACAACAACGAATCACATAGAATCTTGATCAGAAATATCAACGAAGAAAGAACGCCATAAAAGGTACTTCTTGTAAATTAATTAAATTAATTATAATCAACCTGTGAAGATCCACATTTATGGTTCCAGGACTATTCCTCTTCTTTTTCTATTTCTGTGATTCGATCCGTGGATTCTGGAATTTATCGTTGTATTGATCCTGGATTGATCATTTCTAATGATAAAAAGCCAAGTGGGCACATCCACCCACGAGCTTCCGCTACGCCCGGGACCTTCTTCTCATACTACCATCCATCTTCTGGGTTAACAATAATAGAAGACCCCATGGTGACATATAGGTCTAGATAAAACCCTTCTGTATCAAATAATATATATGAATCATAAACTCCTTCAACTCATAAGGTTTCATTCGATAAGGATCCATAGAAATTAGAGAATCATAGGGCTATAAGTATATCCCAAAATCAACATCATGTTGAGGGGGTATCATAACAACCTCCTTAGGGAAAACATCCAAAAACTCTAAAATGACCCTAGAGACCTCCACTATCCCAGTTTCTACTGATTCTATAGAAAACCCATCCATAAAAGAAAGAAAGGGTTCTACACATCAATTACCCACCTGGTAACCCCGCTCTCCAATGAAAACCACACATTGGCCATCTACATCCAAGAACACGATCCTCCTCTATAATCATTTGATAACAACACATATAGAATACAACCAATCAATGATTATGATGAAATCATATGGATGCATCTATAACAAAAAAAAGATCTCCATGAGATTGATGTGACCCCATCATTAGTATACACCCTATCACACATCAAAAAAGTTTTACTGGCCTTCAACTGGCATAGTCAACACCAAGGGCATGAGAAGCATCTCTATGTATAATCCCAAAACATGGAATAGAGTGGGTGCAACAAAGGAGTGAAAACCTCTTGAATTAAACAAGGCACAAACAAGGGTACTAAACAAACTAATCGTACCTCTAATGATCTATGGACCCTCTGGCACGACCGCATCCACTGTGTATAACTCACCATGCCCAACTCCTCTACCTATTTACTGATGACCAACTCCAAAACCACACTTGGGGAGATGTCCATGAAAATGAGGGACATCCTAAGGTCCGCATATACCCACTTTATCTCTCCTTGGCAGAGCATAATCCTGCTACCCCTGCTGCTGAAACAGTCTCACTGGAAACTACTACTAAGGCTGGCGTTGAACCTATCCACCTCCACCAAACTGATCTTGGGGAACCACTGAGAACTGGTTTTGGTGATGGCTATAAAACCCATAACAAAAACACACTATAATAATATATCTAGGGAAAATGTGGAAACCACTAGCCTCAGACTTTCAGAAAGGAAGATGATGAGGTAGACTCCCTGTTGTTCAAAACCTTGAAGGACCTAGCACCTGAGACCTACCACTAACAACTATACTACTTAGGAAACCATATTAGTTCCCCTATCATAGAAAACCTCCTCACGAGTGGATATAATCATCACTTATGCCTTATTATAAACCTCCAGATACATCAATAGCATAAAAGGAGTAACTACATACTGGATAGAAGTATGGAGTGCCTCCTCAAGACATCTCACATGAGACTCCTCATCAGGAAAAAGATCTGGGGAAAACATAGAAATACCTTGAACTTGATTCTCAACTATTATAATAACATACTCCCCTACTAAAGAGAAATAAGTTCATGCCGCTTTACTACCTTCATGGTCGATGAAAAGAACATTGCATGGAACTCTTTATGAAAGTTGACCCATAAAACATATGTCTCTTTCCACTCTCCTAGATACAAGATCCACCACTGATGTGCAACTCCCCACATCGGATTGACTACCAAAGGGGCCCAATATCCCAGCAGGGCTCGGATCAAACTAAATGTGATCTTGGGCTCCTATAGTGAGCTCTATGTCTGCACATCTGAAACACTACCCTTGTACTTCCCCAAAGTCTGCCACTTAAAAGTGCACAACTCACTCTACCAAGACTCGTCCTCCTCTACCAAATCAACCCAATGGTGATCAATCGGATTAGCATGTTGAACCTCAACTACCTGATCCACACGCTGATGATGAACATGAATCATAGTTTAAATAAAACATGAATGTTCTAATCCTAGTATTATGGAATTTTATTTATATTCATTTTAATTCATTTTATTCATTTTAACTTTCTCTGAATAATCTAACTAAAATAGAAACACAATTCATCATGATTCATGTACCACTCCTAGGTCTTTACCACACAAATAGTTCCACCTCACTTGGTCATTAAATATACTTAGATCCCATGCATTGGATCAAGGGGGGACCTAAAATCCTATGTCATACCTAGTCTCCCTAGCCTATGTCACACACTGAGGTCAATTTTCACTATTTCCATACCAAACCATGAAATATTCACGGTGCATAACTCCAAAATACATAATATCTCTCAACCATAACCTCTAAAACCACTCTGTCATGACCCCCTCCCACCAAAGATATCACAATGAGGGGAGAGAGATAATGACCCCTGATTCTTGCCTCCAATAGGCCCTGAGTTGGAAACTATCACTAAGGGTATAAAAATCTCATGATATGGGATGCATTACCATCTATAATAAAATAGGATCGGGATATATAATTAAGCATCCACAAACAACTCCATGACATAATATAAAAGAAACCAAAACCATTCCATAATGAATGTATAAATAAAACTGATATAGATAAAGGTATCCAAAATAAATTCCCAAAATCAAAACCAAAGTAGTGACACAACGATTATCCAAAAGTTCAAGCTAGTAATGTCCAGCATGGTCCATGTAATCCTCATGGAATCTTGAAAATTAGTTTATATGCATAGGGTGATCATACAAGTATACTCGGTAGGAAAACCAAAGTCTCTCATGCATGTGTGAAAGAAGAATACTAATGCGCCTTCAAATGAACAAAAAAACAAACAACACCTAAATAGGTTAACTATGTATCCTGACCTCACCAAGGCATGCTCATCAAATAATGTAAGTCAAGTATATTAACATAGTAATAAGTATATTAATAAAGGGTAACTCAAACCACTTTCCCACTGGTTTTTCTCTTTCTCACCACAACTTTTTAGGTTATGGAACTTCCATCTCTTCCAAATAACATATACCACCACCCCACAGTACATTTACATCACATCACACCCACATACACCTAGAACATCACATCAAAACTATAAACATGGAAGTATTGTATCATGAACATGAAGTACATTAACCTTGTACCCTCCTACCATGCACAAACCCCACCATAAGTCGCCCTATAGCACAGACATCTCACATCTTTCTTGAAAACACCTGGGCCACTACCCCACGCCATAGCCATACTATATCTTTCTCAAAAACACCTAGGGAACCACATATCACCCAAAGACACATGGTCCATCACCTAGTTAACTAAAATTACTCCAACCATCATAGTTTATTCATATCCACTCACCTAGAAGATAGATCAGAAAAGAGCAGGTAGTCGTCCATCTATCCTCATCACCGAAATGTTGGGGAAAACACCCCCTATGTGACTATGATGGTGTTGGAATATAGTGCTCGACATGGGTGGGGTGTGTATAGAAATCACAAGAAATGTACATGTATATATATTTGGCCACACACACAATCCCAACCTATGGGTTCACAACCAAACACTAACCAACTCACAACATCCCCACTTTCACTGCCACCCCTAAATGCATTACATGACAAAAATCACAAGCCACATCACACCACCAACCAGTTCCATTATCCAAATCATCTGTTTAATTATTAAGAATCACCCACATTCAACCACAAAAAACATCATTTATTTGTTCATTAATAATTTAAATTTCATTAATCAAAACAATCGTCAACCATTTCAATCATTATTAAATAATTATTCCATCAATACCCAGGAATCTAGAATAAGGAACCCATACATCACAAGAGGCTCATTATCTTCTTCACACCACCACCTTGCTGCCCCAAAAGCACAACCAAATAACCACCATCTCACCACCCCAAAAGCATGTCCAAACAACCACCACCTCATCACCCCAAAAGCATGGTCAAACAACTACCTCCTCGCCACACCAAAATCAAGGTGAAAAAACCAACACCATGCCTCCCCAAAATCATGGTAAAACAACCACCACTTAACCACCCCAAAATCATGGCCAAAAAACCACCACCTTGCTACCCCAAAAGCACAGCCAAACATCAACCACCTCACTACCCCAAAATCACGGCCAAACATTAACCACCTCACCGTCCCAAAAGCATGTCCAAACATCAACCACCTCGCCACCCCAAAATCATATCCATAAAACCATAATCCACACATTCCCCGACCACACATCAACCTCACATTACCGTCCCATAGCACATACACACACATAACACATAAAAGGTCATTTTATAGATTTCATAGAGGGTCTTTTATCACATTTCACTTTATTTTAGGGGCGTTATCACACAATCCATAAGTCTAGGGAAAAAATTCATTAGCCAAATATAAATGGTTAGACAATTTCCATTTTTAGGGTGATATAAAACAATCATAGCAAACATAAAGGTTATAAAACATATCATACAGCACAAACAAAGCCCCCAACAGCCACAATTTTCAGCAGGTAATCAAGCCTATATAATCTATCATACCACAATAATATCAAAGCTATAAAATCATATGAATCTTTTCCATTTTCCTCATTAAATTTCAACTATCTAATTTCTAATATTATATTAATCCTTTATAACCACTCCCATAGGTAAGAAAAATAAAGACCCTCTATCATGATACATAATAAAGAGAAGTGAGGGATTTCTTACCTCAAAGAAGCTTTTATAACTCATTGTTTGCTGCAGGGTGAAGAAGAAATTCCCTCAAACCAAAATCGTACATGGGAAGCCACATAATAACCTTCACCACACCAAAGTATTGTAAAAATGCAGCCCAAATCACACCCCAAACCAAAACCACATCACTACAGTGGATCCATAGGGGAAGAATGAAATAAAACAACCAAAAGGGAGAGAAGGGATCGCTATAAATCACTAATGAACAACCACTAGAACCAATGGATCAAATTAAGGGAGAAGAGGGATATGAGGTCTCTAAGGGGAACCTAAGGATATTCCAAAATAATATGGATATAGAGTGGATGAATGAAAGGAAATTCAGTTATAAGGGTTATAAAATAACATAAAATCAACCATTTTCACAATGTTTAAACATTACATGGTGTGTAATCCATAGGTTTCCTAAAATTTCAACTTTCTATAAAAAAACATCGCATAGACCTTTATTTAATACATTTCAGGGATCCTAATTCTATGATGTGTACTTGTTTCATGGGATACCCCTTACCCACATACAATACATGAACCAGTCAGCTACACAATCCATAAATTATTTTTACACATTATGAATACAATACACAGCATGAATTTCCTATAGAAACTCTGTTGCAACTCTATCCTCCACTAAAAACTCCCAGAACCTCCCCTGAACACCTCCAACCACCAAAACTAGCAAAGTAATGTACTGGTAAGGCATAAAGTGGTACATGATGGGTATGATTATTTCCTAAATCATATACCATTTTTACATATGGTGTTTACTTTGAAAATTATTTGATTAACTGGGGGAAATATAGATAAATATTTATCCTTTACTCAATACATATATTTGTTGATAAGGCACATTATTCATGAATTAAATTGATTATTCAATATATGAGTAATTCTTTGGATCTGCAAACATGAGTAGGGACCATGTTGGAACCATGGTCATTATATGCATGAATTGGAGTGTGTTTTGTGTTTGTTGTCAATACTCAGTGGAAGTTCAGAATGTGTGCCAGCAAAGTGATCATACAGAACAAGAAGATAACAGTATTGAAGGTGGCACCATTATCCAGTGTTTTCCAAATTTTTGGGCCTGAAAATCAACAAATGGAGAAAAGAGGTTTTTGGAAAAGATACTTGCAAGTTGTTGACTTAAAGGAGAGGAAACTTGCATGCCTTTTGTATTTCAAAATCAGAACATGAAAATATGGAAAAGGGAGAAGGGATATCAAGTGTTATGTTTGGTCGCACAAGTGACTTGCGCGCCGAGAATTGCGTGCAGAGGGAATACTTGTGTGCCATCGTGCAGGGTATCCATTTGCCTATAAATAGAGGTTGACCCCTCCTCATTCAGAACGAAGTTCATACTTAGATAAAATCATAGCTCACGTCACGTGGGGGTAGTGGTCACGCAAGTGGTGGTGCGTCGTGCAAGTTGAAGTTGCTCGACAGTTGTTTGTTGTATGTCCAAGGTGGTTTGGTATAGAAAGGGTGTTGGTCGCCCAAGTTTGGAGTTAGGGAAGGAAGTGTCGCGCAGGTGGTTTGGTGACACTTGCGTGCCAAAATTTGAAGCAGTGCAACAGTTGATAATTGCGTGCCAAAATCAGTTTGGGCATAAAAGGAATTGAGTCTCGCAAGTTTGAAGTTGAAGAAGTGTGTGTCGTGCAAGTGGGAGAGTTGGACTTGCGCACCGTCTTGAAACTTGCACATCGGGCTTGGAGAAGCGCGCCAGGTGTGGTTGAAGTATGCCAGTATTTTTGGGGCTGCGCTAAAGCTGGAAGATTGCATAATACTTGCAGTACAAAGTGAGATTCATCTACGGGAGAAATTTGGAATTCAACAGAGAATCTACATACAACAGAGGATGCATTCATTTGCAATGATGAAGAGACCTTCACATCTATAAAATGAGTGGGACTTCACCAAGGGAAATGAGCTAGGGGGAGTCAACGGGAGTGGCCCAAGGAATGCAGTAGGCTATACCTGAACAATTGTAAAGGCAGTGAGCCTAGGACAGAGTGAGTGTTCCAAAATCTTTGTAATCCACAATGAGTGAAGAATAGTGGAATTAGGTACGACCGAAAACATGTCGGTGTATGCTCCTTGGACGTATCCCTTAGTGCTGAACCAAGTAAAAAGTGTCGTGTCATCTCTTTTCATGTGAATGTTTTATTTATTCTCATATCCATCATACAGGTCAAACTAGTTTCTACCAACATGGGAACAAGATCCGTCAGTTTAAAAGAAAAAGTTGACACCCTGATTCACCCCTACCCTCTCAGGGTGTCTCGGGGTTATACAAGTGGTATCAGAGGGAGGTTTCTAGTGTTTGATTTGTTTTTTACCACCATGGAAAATTCAGCCAGTGTTAGGGGAGTTCCCCTCTTTGATGGAAGTAATTTTTAGATTTGGAAGAACAGAATGAGATCTAATATAAGATCCCTTGGAATGGATGTTCTATTTTCCACTATTCAAGGTATACATGTTACTGATCCAACAGGGCTGGCTATGACTGATGTCGATAGGAAAATTCTTGATGCTGATGCTAAAGTGCAGAATGCTGTCACCATAGCCCTTTCTGATCAGATCTATCTAAAGGTGATGAGTTGCACCTCAACAAAGTCCATGTGGGATAAACTTGAAAATATTTATGAAGGAGATAGAAAAATGAATGAGGTTAAACTAAAAGTCCTACATAATAGGTTTGATGATCTGAAGATGCATCCTGATGAGAATGTAGACTCCTTCTTCAATCGAATTACTGAAGTGGTTGGAGAAATTTGGGGTTTAGGTGAATAAATCAAAGACATTGACATTGTAAAGAAAATATTAAGAAGACTTCCACCCCTGTACAATGCAAAGGTGTCAGCCCTTGAGGAAAGATATATTTCCAAGCTTTCTTTGGATGATATGTTGAGTAGCCTGGTGGCATATGAAATGAGAGTCAAACCAGAAGATGCTACTACATGAGTAATCAAGGAAATGGTGTTAAAATCCATAGAGAAACTGAAATTTTCAAAAGATAGTAGTGGTGAAGACGATGAGTAAAAATAAATTATTTCTCTCATTTCCAAGAAGTTCCAAAAGGGAAAATGGAAATTCAAGGGGAAGTTACCTCTAGCTTGCTTTCATTGTGGAAAAGTCAGACACATTGCTTCTCAGTGCTTAAGAAAGATCGATGATGATGATAGCGATGCTGAAAACATTGAGAATCCTCAGAAAAGGTTTTTCAAGAAAGGAGACTTCAAATCTAGAAAGAAAGTTCTGAAAAAGAGTTTTTTCTATGAAGAGGAAGAAGGTGATAATGAATTTTGTGATGAAGAAGAACCAGAATTTAAAACTGGGAACCATGCTTCCATGATGGCCACTGTTGAAAAATCAGAAGATAATGGTGGAGAAAATCAATTGAAAACTAGTGCAGATCCCGAGTTGCAACTTAAGGATGCTGTTAGTAAGCTTAATATTAAATGTAAGAGTTGCAATAAGTGGAAATGAATTGTAGAAGAATCAACTGAATATGTTGATCAACTTGAAGCTGAAATTAAACGACTGGAAGAATTTGTGAAAGTAAAGTCTAAAATCCTTGAAAGCAATGATGGTGTAGTGGATCTGAACCTGATAATTGAAGAGAATTGAAAGGTCATCAATGACCTCACATCCAGACTGGAAGAAAAATCCAAGACTGATGAGGGTCTTGAGGAGGAATTTGTTACTCTTAGGAGTAAACTTGAGACTGAATCAATTTCAAAAGAATCAAGGAAGAAAAAAAAGTTTTGAAGATTCTCGGATGTATCATTACTGGCAAGAGCTAAGTGTGGTTCAGATGGGGTTGGAAAAATCTTGAGTGATCAAAGACCCTCTTGCATGGGAAAGAGTGGAATTGCCTATGAAGCTGAGACATCAACTGCTAGAAGTGAAGAGAGCCAAAATAAAGACAAGAGGAAAGTTGGACATGTTGAAATGTAAATTTGGACATGTTGAAATGTTGCATGAAGCCGTAACACCCCAGGCTTCTACGGTACGCTTCCCGTTGTATAATACAGTAGCGTGTGTTGTACGCAACTTCGAGTTCTAACACACCACAACCAATCAAACTAGCCGTTATGAATATTAATACCCACTTTTTGAAATTTTATAAATTTTATCTTTCAATATGGACTTCATTTTTGGATTCAGAATATCGAAATTAGCTTAGGGTGAATTTTTGGTATTTTTCTGAAAACATTCAATTTTTTATGAATAGTGAAAAACAATGAGTTATAGTTTAATACCAAATTTTTATTTAAATAATTATTTATTTTATTTAAATTTAATTAAGGTAAAAATATATACATTATACCTATTTAAGTTCAATGTAATTCATTGGAGTTAGATATATAAATATTTTATTGAAATTTTCACCGTCTTTTACCCACCTCCTAGGAGAATTTTCAATTTCACATAAAACTTAATTTTACCGCTTCTGTGAGTGGAATTTAAAAACTCCAAGAGACATGGTTAATATCAAGGATTAAAATTTGTTTCAATAAGATAAAAATAATTTTTGGTGAATAGTAACTTTTTACTTTTATTTACCACAGTTAAAAGTAAATAGGGTAATTAAGGGTAAAAATGATATTAATATTACCCTAACACATGTCCTAATTCTATTGGACAAGTGTATCTAGACCAAAAACAACCTTAGGAATAAAATATTATCATTTAGGTCCACTTGGATTAGATTAGGACATTTATTATTATTTCATTCAAAGAAGAGTTAAAAGAGATAAAATCAAAGTTTAATAATTAAAACATTTTTAATATAAGATTATACATAAGATAAATTTGATTATAAATATTCATTATAAAGATAAAAAATTTCCTACATAATGGTATTTTATTTATAATTTTTAGACGTTAAATAATTTAATTTATTTATGACACAATGATGATGCAGTAATTACCTTGTTAATGAAATATTAAAATAAGTGATATTATAAATACCCAAATAAATTTAATTTTAGACTTTTTATAAATTAAACTAATTTTATTGGTTAATATGACATGTTAGTATTTATTTAATTATATTTTTTCTAAGTAATCATGATTTTATGATTTTCACAAAAATAAAATACCAAATAGTGTCAAAATTGACATAAAAGAGTTTTTAAAACAAATATTATATCAGTAATTGATATTCAATTCATAAAAATCTAAGGTTCTGCCAAAGGACTTATATCATGATATGTGTATCATTAATAGACCACTTGGGGGTCTCTTGGATGTATATAGTAAGTTTATTAACTATATAATATAAAAATACAAAGTGACATGGTAATGTCAAACTAATTAACTATGAGTTAAAACTAAAGGATAAGGTTAATATAATGATCCAAACCTGTCTAAAATCTATTGGTTGAAAGTATTTCGACCCATACCCACCTTATACTTTGAATAATCCACTTTTGAGCCATTAGAAACTGAATATGAATTTATTATAAAATAATAATTTAAGTTTTTTCTAAAGAGCTCCTCCTCCCCCTTATAAAAGGACACCAATTCTAACCAATTCTTCACACCTTCAAAGCCTTTTGGTTCGGCCAAACTCTACCAAAATACCCTATAAAATATCCTCCATTAATCCTAGAGGCCTTCATTTAGTCATAAATCCAACCTAAGGATTCCTTTTGATCAAATCAAAAGGAAGAACCCAAAGAAGAGGTAATGTTTTCACCACCCTCTTTCAAGTTCCTTTCTTCTTCAACTTCTTATTTCTTTGTTATTTCCATTCTAAAATAATAAATCCAGTATCTACTATATACTTCGATTTTATTATAAATATGGTACAACCATATTCAGTATTCTATCCATCCTTTGAATGACATGTCACCATACGTGCGTACGTACGGCTTACCGTCTCCACGTCATGGTGTAATTGTTATTCAAAACATTATTATTTGGATGGGTATGATAATGATGTGTAATTTATGTAAATAATAAATATAACATGATAATTATTCTTTATATATGATATAACATCCAATTATATATTATTTTAATATCAAAAGAATGATATTGTTGCTTTTGTGTACGTACAGACAATCGTCTCCACGAACGCGATGAGATTCATTCCCTATCGTATCCATGCAAGTATAATTCTCATTTGATGATTAAAAATAATGTTTAAGGACTTGATATAATTATATATATTAATAAGATACAATCTATCCATAACAAATATTACTTATGTAACAAAACATATAAAAGAAAACGAGTAAGTTAACACCCAAAATGACGATAATACTAAGATATTATTAACAATGCAATTTTAAAAGATCATATATGATATCATATTAATGTATAGGATTATTGTATAATTTAATAACAATTATTTCACCATTATACAGGAGGTTAACCTACCCTCTTCAAAGGAAAATTACAAGGTAAGGGTTTATTTCACAATCTCTTCATTATCTGAGGTTGTTTATACGTAATTATCTATTGGGACCTCTTTATCATCCACATACATGTTTCTTAAAAATGTATTTCAAAACCTTCTTACTATTTTACATAATATGGTTTAAATACATTTATACCCTTGTTTTACTTTTTATTAGAAGTTTATAAAGTAATCTTTTCGTCGTTTTCCAAGCAAGGTCCTTTTTAACCTTTTTGACAGAATTAAGGTAAGAATGTTTTTTTTACTTATACAGCGGGTGCGGCTATTTTCTACCATTATAAAATCATCAAAGCTTCCCTTACAAGATTATTAGAGTATTTTCAAAGTAAATGTTTTCTTTTATAATTATGTGACTTTTAAATTATTTCAAAAAAAAGATATATATCTCTCTAATAGTTTTGATTTCATCTATGTAAACATTCTTTGATGGATTTTAAGCTTATTTGAAGTTTATTTATTATGATACAAAACTTATATATTGTATTGAAGGTTTTGTGATATGTTTGACTGTGGATGTGTTATTTTTATACCATTCATGGTTTATGGATAAAGTATTGACATTTCGTATGCTAGTTTTAATACGAATGTTTATGTTATGTTTAAACATGTTCATATGAGGAATGCATTGGACTTAATAAGTGACGGGTGGAGCCCGCTATATCTCCTCGATGCATCGGTAGGTCTCATGAGACAAACTAGTGTCTTTGCATGAGGCCTTGACAAAATCTTATTTGTAGTCTTGGCACAAGGCTTTGACTATGTGGTTATGATAGTCTGGCATTATGCATTCCATCATTATGAAAGTGGTTGTTGATATTGCATGTGATTATTCGACTAGTATAATATCTATGTGAATAAGTAAATGGAATTATTTCATTTTATTTATGCCATAATATAATGAAGTTCTAGTTTAAAGGTCTTTTGTTTTAGTTATACATTGCCTTAAATGTTTTTTCTTATTTATGAAAGTTTCTGATATATTGTTATCCTTACTGGGCATTTGAGCTCACCCCTTTCTATGTTTTATTTTTTCCAGGATGTGAAGAATTATTTTATGAATGACCTGCAGGGATAGTATAAGGGTATATTAGTATGGAGACAAGATGTTGTTGTAGTTTCCACTTTATGATGTAATGTAACCTTTATGAATGTATTTAGTGATTCCAAGGCTACTAAACTAATCGGTCTTTCGATACATGATCTTTTGTGATTATGCCAATGTTATGTAATAATGTACCAGCTCTGGGTAACTCGGTTCGGGGCATTACAGTTGGTATCAGAGGAAGTTTAGTACAAACCTTTGAAACTAGATTTAGATAAACTCTGATTAGAGCACATAGACCTAAGATGGACTTTGAGGATTAGTATAGAAGAACTTCCTTGAATTTTGGTATTATAGAGATTTTGTGAGTTTTCTGAGCAATACATCCCTGTATGGATACGAGCAGATAGAGGCAGCTCTAGAACAGATGTACCTAGGGGTAAAACCTAAAAACACCGCTTTGAGCTAGACTCGAACGGGAACTGGTGCATGACAACGGGTCTTGCTGCACTCTTGGTTATGACACTCCCAGGGGATATGCTTAGGATAATTTTCATTTTCTTTATAAACCATTATGAAGGGTTTATGAGTATATAGTTCCTCAAAGAAAACATTTTTATGATTATGGATTATATCCATAAATAGTTCAATTTATGTAAAGTGTTTTACAAGTTTGGAATTATGTATTTTGATTCATAAACTAATATAGTTTATGCCATTGTTTAGAAATGGCGCCTAGTGGAAGGAATGGAAACCGTATCAATGCACGCACTCTATGTTGGGATTTCCCTCCTGCTCAAGATAATTATAGTGGAGATGGTAATTCAACTGGGGCTGATCAGCTAATCACCATACTGGGACAACTCACTCAGGTTATGAATAATAACCTTACCCGTATGGAGCACCCAAATACGCAGCATGGAGGATCAATGTTAGATCACTTGATGAGGAAACAGAAACCAACATTTAATGGGAGTACAAATCCATTGGTAGCTGAGCAATGGATAATTTCCCTAGAGAAAATATTTCAGGCTTTGGGGAGTAGTGAAAGGGAAAACGTCATCATGGAAGTTTACCGCCTCACTAGAGATGCTGATCAATGGTGGTCATTGATTCAAAACACAAAGGAAGATGATGAAGTATCAAATATGGAATGGAGGGAGTTAAAAGAGATTTTCTTAGAAAAATACTTTCCTCGTGGCCATCGAGCAGATATGGAAAGGCAATTTCTGAGTCTGAGGCAAAAGGAGGATGAGAATGTCGCAAAGTATGAGGCTAACTTTACAAGGTTAGCAAGGTATGCTGGAGATTATATACATAACCCAAGAAGTAAGATTGATTGTTTCTTTGATGGGTTGAAACCATTTCTTCGTCGAGCATTAGTGTCACAATCCTTCTCATCGTACGAAGACATTGTATCATGTGCTATCAATATAGAAAAGGAATTCTCTAAGTCTTGCAACTTTAAAGCAAATAAAGAGAAGAAGAGATCTGCTGATCACTCTGGAAATGGAAATAAGGGGAATAAGGGAAAAGTTGATTATCCATCCTGTAGTAAATGTAGGAAGAAACACCCTGGTACTTGCTTGAAAGGAATGGCAGTTTGTTACAAGTGTGGTGAAAAAGGCCACCAAGCTTGTGATTGCAAAGGGAAGAAAGAAGCTACCGATGTTAAATTCTACAACTGCAAGGAGATGGGACATTATGCAAATGAATTTCCTAAGTGTCAGGGGAACTTACCTCAGAAAAGGCCAAGGGATCAAGGCCAAGCTTATGCTATCACTACTGCTGAGGTAGAATCTCTGAAAGACGTGGTGGCAGGTAACTTAATGGTTTCCTCAATTTTAGAAAATGCATTATTTGATTCTGGATCATTGCATTGTTTCATATCTCCCCATTTTGCTAAGAAAATTAGATATTTCCAATTTTATTTAACAAGGGATTTGTCAGTTAAAACTCCTAAGGGAAGTATCATTGCTACAAAGTTCTTTGGATTTGTTCCCATTAGGGCATATAAATGTTCTTTATCTGCTGATCTCATCGTCATACCCATGAATGAATTTGATATAATCCTCGGTATGGATTGGCTTTTGTACCATGATGTGAAAATTTATTGTAAGAATAAGGAGGTTACAATTTTTTATGATGATGATAAGGAACACCTTATCTTTAGATCAGAATCGTCACCACCTAATTCTTATCTAGATCCACCCCCAGTAGCTCAACTAAATTCAATTATTGGGGAGGAAGAGAATGAAATGACTGTGGTTGAGTAAATTAATGTTCAAATAGAGGATGTACCCATTGTGAAAGAATATGTTGATGTGTTTCTGGAAGATTTACCTGGACATCCTCCAGAACGAGAAATTGAGTTTTCCATTGATTTAATTCTTGGTTCAAGGCCCATATCGAATACCCCTTATAGAATGGCCATTGTGGAATTAGTTTAACTAAAGAAACAACTAGAGGAATTGAGTAATAAGGGATTTATTCTCCCTAGTGTTTCACAATGGGGATCCCCTATCATTTTTGTTAAGAAGAAAGATGGATCTATGAGGTTATGTATCGACTACAGGGAAATCAATGCTATAACAATAAAGAACAAGTATCCCCTACCTCGCATTGATGATTTATTTGACTAGCTGCATGGAGCTCAATACTTTTCAAAGATTTACCTTTGATCTGGATACCATCAGTTGTGTGTAAAGAAGGAATACATTCCGAAGACATCATTTTGAACCAGGTACGGGCATTACAAGTTTACAGTAATGCCTTTTTGATTGACTAATGCACCCTCTATATTCATGGATCTAATGAACAGAGTTTTCAAGTAATATCTTGATGACTTTGTAGTGGTATTTATTGATGATATCTTGGTATACTCCAAAATCTACAAAGATCATGAAAATCACTTGCTCATTATCCTGAAGACTCTTAGAAGACATGAATTATATGGGAAGTTTAGAAAGTGTGAATTCTGGATTCAAGAGATTTCTTTTCTTAGACATATTTTCTCTAAGGATGGAATCTATATTGATCCTTCTAAGACCAAGGCAATCCAAGAATGGCCAGCCCCGATGAGTATAACTGAGGTACACAGTTTTATTAGTTTAGCAGATTATTATTGGCATTTCGTCCAGAATTTTTCCTGATTGGCTAACCCATTAATGAAGCTCATGTGTAAATGGGTTAAATTTGTTTGAAAAAAAGAGTTTGAAGAATTTTTTGAAGAACTGAAGAGAATATTAGTCAATGTTCCTATATTGACTCTACCATCCAGGAATGATGGGTTCATTATTTATAGTGATGCATCAAAGAAAGGACTTGGTTGTGTCCTTATGCAGAATGATAGAGTTATTGCCTATGCATCACGACAACTGAAAATTCATGAGAAAAACTATCCTACTCATGATCTTGAGTTAGTTGTTGTAATCTTTTCCTTGAAGATATGGAGACATTATATATATGGTGAAAAATGTGAGATTTATACTGATCAAAAGAGTTTGAAGTATATTTTCTCACAGAAAGAACTCAACATGAGGCAAAGGAGATGGCTTGAACTACTCAAGGATTATGATTGCACGATACACTCACTAGTAGAATACTAACCTATACCAACGGTTTGGAACCATTGGTATAGGCCTCCAAACCGTTGGTATAGCCTATACCAACGGTTTGGAGAACCGTTGCGAAGTAAGCCGTTGGGATAGGTCTATACCAACGGTTTTCCCAAAACCGTTGGTATAGACCTATCCCAACGGTTTTTAAAACCGTTGGTATAAGAAATATGAAAATCTATTCCAACGGTTATAAAACCGTTGGTAAATGTATTTAAAAAAAAACATCCGCTGGGATTTGATCCCAGGACCCCTCGTTTATAATCGAACGACTTAACCACTAAGCTAACATCACTTTTGTAAACATAATTTCATAAATATATATATATGTATTATCATAATTATTTAAAATTAAGATTTATATAATGTTCTCGGGTAGCAGACCTGGAAGAAATGAAAGAATCTATCCCAACGGTTCTCAAAATCGTTGGGATAGGTCTATCCCAACGGTTCTCAAAACCGTTGGGACAGGTGGAAATTTCAAGGAGGTGGAAGTTGGATTTGGGGTGAGTTTTCCCAACGGTTCTCTCAAACCGTTGGGAAAGGGGGGGTCTTTCCCAACGGTTTGGGAGAACCGTTGGGAAAGGGGCCTCAAAAACACCCCTTTCCCAACGGTTCTCACAAACCGTTGGGAAAGGGGGGGTATTTCCCAACGGTTTGGGAGAACCGTTGGGAAAGGGGCCTCAAAACACCCCTTTCCCAACGGTTCTCTCAAACTGTTGGGAAAAGGGGGGTCTTTCCCAACGGTTCTTCCAAACCGTTGGGAAAGGGGGGGTCTTTCCCAACGGTTTGGGAGAGCCGTTGGGAAAGGGGCCTCAAAACACAAGACCCCCCCTTTCCCAACGGTTTGGAAGAACCGTTGGGAAAGGGTGTATATAAGTGTTGGGAAAGATCTGATTTCCAGTAGTGACTACCACACGGGGAAGGAAAATAAGGTAGAAGATGCTTTGAGTAGAAAGGATTATGGAGTTTTGAACAAGATGAGAGTTGAAAAGGATCCTATATACATGGATCTAGTAAAGATGGATATGGGAATCACCATGGAAGGTGAAACATCAATACTTTTTCAAATGGTTTCCAAACCATCTTTAGTAGAAAGGATAAAGAGTTATCAGACCAATGATGAATAATTTCAAAAGAAGATTAAAGCTGTGAATGATGGGAGATTGAGTGACTTTATATATGAAGAAGAGATTTTGAAATTTGGGAAGAGTCTTTGTGTTTCCAATATACCCGATCTAAAAATAGAATTGTTGGATTATGCTCATAGTTCCAATTTCTCTATACACCATGGGAGCACCAAAATGTATAGATATTTGAAGGAACATTTTTGGTGGGACAACATGAAGAGGGATATTTCTGATTTTGTGTCAAGATGTATGGTTTTTCAACAAGTGAAAGCTGGAAGGCAACATCCTGGAGGAGTCATGCAACCACTTCCCATACTAGAGTGGAAATGGGATAATATCACGATAGACTTTGTCATGGGACTGCAAAAGACTCCAAGAAGGAATGATGCAATATGGGTCATTATTGATCGTCTTACCAATTCATCACATTTTCTTGCTATAAGGGAAGATTTATCACTTGAACGTCTAGCAAGACTATATATTAATGAAGTTGTGAGGCTTCATGGAGTACCCCTATCAATTGTTTCTGATCGTGATCCCCATTTTACTTCAAGATTCTCGAAGAGTCTTCAGAAGGCCTTGGATACTGAACTTCATTTGAGCACTGCCCACCACCCTCAAACAGATGGACAATAAGAACGGACTATTCAAAACTTAGAAGACATGTTGAAATCTTGCTCCCTTGACTTTCAGGGTATGTGGGATCAATATTTACCTCTGGTAGAATTTTCCTATAACAATAGCTTCCATTCGAGTATTCATATGGCACCATATGAAGTGTTATATGGAAAGAGATGTCGCACACCAACCTGTTGGGATGATGTTGGTGAAAGAAAACTTGTAGGCTCAGAAATGGTGGAGGAAACAATGGAGAAGGTGAAGGTAATCCAAAACCACATCAAAGCAGCTCAAAGTAGGCAGAAGATCTATGCTGACAACCGAAGGAAAGATTTGGAATTTCAGGTGGGAGATCATGTTTTCTTGAAGGTATCTCCATGGAAGGGAGTTATACGTTTCGGTAAGAAAGGTAAATTGAGTCCCAGGTATATCGGACCTTTCGAAATTCTAGAACGAATTGGGGTTGTATCTTACCATTTGGTAATGCCACCAAATATCTCCAAAGTTTACGATGTGTTCCACGTATCACTGTTGATAAAATACATGTCTGACCCAATGCATGTACTCACCTATGAGGAATTAGAGCTGGAATCTGATTTGTCTTATTACAAAGATCCCATCAGGATTCTTGATATAAGAGAACAAGTGTTGAGAAACTGGACGACTCGTCTGGTAAAAGTTCTATGGAGAATCCATAAGATGGAAGAGGAAACGTGGGAACCTGAGGAACATATGATGACGAACCACCCGAGTCTTTTCATGTGGTAGTATTCTATAAATTTCAAGGACAAAATTATTTTAAGGATGAGAGAATGTAACACCCCAAGCTTCTATGATACGCTTCTCGTTGAATAATATAGTAGTGTGTGTTGTACGTAACTTCGAGTTCTAACACACCACAACCAATCAAACTAGCCATTATGAATAGTAATACCCACTTTTTGAAATTTTGTAAATTTTATCTATCAAAATGGACTTCATTTTTGGATTCGGAATATTGAAATTAGCTTAGGGTGAATTTTTGGTATTTTTCTGAAAACATTCAATTTTTGATGAATAGTGAAAAACACTGAGTTATAGTTTAAAACCGAATTTTTATTTAAATAATTATTTATTTTATTTAAATTTAATTAAGGTAAAAATAGATACATAATACCTATATAAGTTCAATGTAATTTATTTGAGTAATTTTATAATAATTTTAGATATATAAATATTTTATTGAACTTTTCATCATCTTTTACCCACCTCCTAGGAGAATTTTCAATTTCACATAAAACTTAATTTTACCGCTTCTGTGAGTGGAATTTAGAAAATATGAGAGACACATTTCATATCAATGAGTAAAATTTGTTTTAATAAGATAAAAATAATTTTTGGTGAATAGTAACTTTTTACTTTTATTTACCACGATTAAAAGTAAATAGGGTAATTAAGGGTAAAAATGATATTGATATTACCCTAACACATGTCCTAATTCTATTGTAAAAGTGTATCTCGAACAAAAACAACCTTAGGAATAAAATATCATCATTTAGGTCCACTTGGATTAGATTAGTAGATTTATTATTATTTAATTCAAAGAAGAGTTAAAAGAGATAAAATCAAAGTTTAATAACTAAAACATTTTTAATATAGGATTATACATAAGAAAAATTTAATTATAAATATTAATTAGAAATATAAAAATATTTCCTACATAATTGTATTCTATTTATAATTTTTAGACATTAAATAATTTAATTTATTTATGACGCAATGAAGATGTAGTAATTACCTTATTAGTGAAATATTAAAATAATTGATATTATAAATACCCAAATAAATATAATTTGAGACTTTTTATGAATTCCACTAATTTTATAGGTTAATATGACATGTTATTATTGATTTAATTATGTTTTTTCTAAGTAATAATTCTTTTATGATTTTCACAAAAATCAAATACCAAATAGTGTCAAAAATGACATAAAAGAGTTTTTAAAAAAAATATTATATCATTAATTGATATTCAATTCATAAAAATAAAAGGTTTGGAAAAAGGACTTATATCATTATATTTTTATCATTAATGGACCACTTTGGGGTCTCTTGGATATATATAGTAAGTTTATTAACTATATAATATAAAAATACAAAGTGACATGATAAATGTCAAACTAATTAACTAAGAGTTAAAACTAAAATATAAGGTTAATATAATAACCCAAACCTGTCTAAAATCTATTAGTTGAAAGTATTTAGACCCATACCCACCTTAGAATTTGAATAATCCACTTTGGATCCATTAGAAACCGAATATTAATTTATTATAAAATAATACTTTAAGTTTTTCTTAAAGAGCCCCTCCTCCCCCTTATAAAAGGACACCACTTCTAACCAACTATTAACACCTTCAAAGCCTTTTGGTTCGGAAAAACTCTGCCCAAATACCCTATAAACTATCCTCCCTTAATCCTAGAGTCATTCCTTTTGTCATAAATCCAACCTAATGAGCCCTTTCGATCAAATCAAAAGGAAGAACCCGAAGAAGAGGTAAGTTTTTCACCACCCTCTTTCAAGTTCCTTTCTTCTTAAACTTATTCTTTATTTGTTATTTCCATTATAAAATAATAAATCAAGTATCTTCTATATACTTTGATGTTATTATAAATATGGTATAAAGATATTCAGTATTCTATCCATCCTTTGAATGACATGTCACCATACATGCGTACGTACGGCTTACCGTCTCCACGTCGTGGTGTAATTGTTATTCAAAACATTATTATTTGTATGAGTATGATAATTATGTGTAATTTATGTAAATAATAAATATAACATTATAATGATTCTGTATATATGATATACCATCCAATTATATATTATTTTAATATTAAAAGAATGATATTGTCGCTCGTGTGTACGTACGGACTACCGTCTCCACGAACGCAATGAGATTCATTCCCTATTGTATCCATGCAAGTATAATTCTCATTAGATGATTAAAAATAATGTTTAAGGACTTGATATCATTCTATATATGAATAAGATACAACCTATCCATAACAAACCTAACTTATGTAACAAAACATATAAAATAAAACGAGTAAGTTAACACCCAAAACAACGATAATACTAAGATATTATTAACAATGCAATGTTAAAAGATCATATATGATATCATATTAATGTATATGATTCTTGTATAATTTAATAAAAATTATTTCACCATTATACATGAGGTTAACCTACCCTCATCAAATAAAAAGTAGAAGGTAAGGGTTTATTTCACAATCTCTTCATTATCCGAGGTTGTTTATACGTAATTATCTACTGGGACCTATTTATCATCCAAATCCATGTTTCTTAAAAATGTATTTCAAAACATTCTTAATATTTTACAGAATATGGGTTAAATCTATTTATACCCTTGTTTTAATTTTTATAATAATTTTATAAAGGAATATTTTCGTCGTTTTCCAAACAAGGTCCTTTTTAACCTTTTCGACAGAATTAAGGTAAGAATGTTTTTTTAACTTATACGGCGGGTGCGGCTATTTTCTGCTGTTATAAAATCGTCAAAGCTTCCCTTACAATCTTATAAGAATATTTTCAAAGTAAATGTTTTCTTTTATAATTATGTGACTTTTAAATGATTTCAAAAAAAGAGATATTTCTCTCAAATAGTTTTGATTTCATCTATGTCAACATCCTTTGATGGATTTTAAGCTTATTTGAAGTTTATTTATTATGATACAAAACTTCCATATTGTATTGAAGGTTTTGTGATATGTTTGATTGTGGATGTGTTATCTTTATACCATTCATGGTTAATGGAGAAAGTATTGAAATTTCATATGCTAGTTTTAATACGAATGTTTATGTTATGTTTAAACCTGTTCATATGAGGAATGCATTGGACTTAATAAATAATGGGTGGAGCCCACTATAACTACTTGATGCATCAGTAGGTATCATGAGACAAACTAGTGTCTTGGCATGAGTCCTTGACAAAATCTTATTTGTAGTCTTGGCACAACGCTTTGACTATGTGGTTATGATAGTCTGGAATTATGCATTCCATTATTATGAAAGTGGTTATTGATATTGCATGTGATTATTTGACTAGTAGAATATCCATGTGAATAAGTAAATGGAATTATTTCATTTTATTTCTACCATATTATGCTTAATTTCAAGTTTAAAAGGCTTTTTTTTTAGTTATACATTGCCTTAAATGTTTATGCTTATTTATGGAAGTTTATGCTATATTGTTATCCTTACTGGGCATTTGAGCTCACCCCTTTCTATGTTTTATTTTTCCCAGGATGTGAAGAAGTATTTTATGAATGACCTACAGGGATAGTATAAAGGGATATGAGTGTGGAGACAAGATGTTGTTGTAGTTTTCACTTTATGATGTAATGTAACCTTTATGAATGTATCTAGTGATTCCAAGGCTACTAAACTAATCAGTCTTTCAAGACATGATCTTTTGTGATCATGACAATGTTATGTAATAATGCACCGACTCTGGGTAATTGGGGTCGGGGAGTTACAGAAGTGCTGAAAAAGAAACTCTCAATACAAATTAAAAGGAGAACTGAAAATTATCCTCAAACATTAAGAATTGACAGGCAGTCCAACTATTCTCCCAAGGAAGAAGGTATGAGGATAAATTCAAGTGAGAATACATTTCCTCTCATGAAGTGTCAGTTCTATGGCTATCTAGTCCATACCATGTCATATTGCAAAGAGGCAAGGAGCTACTTGAATTGGAAAGATCTGGGACATCAATAAAGGAGACTGACTTCATATCCTCCATCTTATAGAAGAAATAGTTTCTATGGATACTGTTTTCGTTGTTCTAACTTCGGTCATAAGGCTGTTAATTGCAGTTAGAGAAGGGACATGGACACCTCGTACTAGAGTTCAAGACATGTCAAATCTCGTCAACAAGATAGTGTTTCTCTTACAAACAGGTTTTCTCCTCTTGAAGAAGACTTCAACTATAAAGAACCAATGTACACATATGAGATAATTGAAAGACCATCAGTGCTCTATACTCAATCCAATGTATCATGGAAAGAAAGGAAGAAAATTGAGAAATCCAACCTTATAGAGGTGGCCCTAAAAGCTACAAAAAGAAACAGTACCTGGATTCTGGACAGTGGTTGTTCATATCATATGACAGGTACTGCTGGCCTGTTAACGGATATCAAAAGGAAGGTTAATGGTACAGTACGATTTGGTAATGATGGAGCTCTGAAAATCAAAGGCAGTGGAAGTATTGAATTAGCTAATGGAGAGCTAAAGAAGACTGAAGTCCTTTACGTAGATAGCCTATGTCATAATCTACTCAGCGTGAGTCAACTCTGTGACTTGGGACTTATAGTTACTTTTAATCAGAAAGGTTGCACTATCAAGGGAAAGACAGGCAATTCACTTATAAAGGGATGTAGAACAGAAGGCAACTTATATCAGGTTGATAGTAAAGAAAATGTTTTTTACATGACTGTTGAAGAAGAAAACAATTTGTGTCATCGGATACTGGGACACATCAATCAACAAGACATGGAGAAAATATCAAAATTGAGGATTTTCATAGACATGCCCAACCTGAAGCGTGAGCGTGAAAAGTCTTGTGATGCTTGCATTCGTGGAAATCTATTCTGTAGTTCATATCGTCCAAAGAAGAAAAGGGCATCTCATCTTCTTGATCTAATTCATACAGATGTATGCGGGCCGATAAATGATGTCGGAACTCATGGAGAAAGGTACTTTGTCCTTTTCATAGATGATTACAGTAGAATGGCATGTGTTATGGTCATTCACAGGAAACGAAAAGTGCTTGACTGCATGAAAACATATTGGTGAATCGCTGAGAATGGTACTGGACGAACAATCAAGTTGTTGCGATCTGACAATGGAGGGGAATACACGTCCATTGAATTTGAAAATTACCCGTATAAGCATGGGATACAACAAGAGGTAGCTGCTATGAGAACTCCACAACAAAATGGAGTTGTTGAATGTAGGAATCGATAGGTGAACAACATGGCATGAACTATGCTGATTGAGAGTTTTATTCCATGACATTACTGGAAATAGGCTATTCAAGATGCAGTGTATATTCAAAATCAAACAGGACTTTATATGGGTGAGATGAAGACACCATATGAATTATGGCATGGAAGGAAGCCCTCTTTGAAATAATTTCATGTTTTTGGAAGTAAATGCTTCATCAGAAACAAAGAAGGAAATCAAGGGAAGTATGGTGATAATGCAGATGAAGGAATTTTCCTCGGATACTTAATGAATATAAAATCCTAAAAGTGTTTCAACAAGTGATTAGGAAGGATTGTGGAAAGTAGTGATGTTAAGATAATTGAAGATAAAACCACAAATGCCTCAAGGATGTCATATGATGATGTGATAGGAAGTGAGGAAGAAAGTGAACGTGGAGAAAATACAAATACAGAAATAGAGGAAGTTATAAAAAACACTCAACAGTCACATCATGATGTTTACTCAGAAGAAGAATCTGAAGAAGAAACTACAGCTAGATAGAATGCAACTGAACCTCAGAGGAGAAATCGAAGAGCTAAGATTGATCCATCTAACATAATTGGGGAAAGGAGTGCACCCACTCAAACAAGGAGGATAAGGAATAACACGCAATCTACATTTCTGTCAGTTGTGGAGCCATCCTCATTTGAAGAAGCTGCAAAGGATGAATCATGGGTGAAATCCATGAATGAAGAGTTAGATCAGATTGACAAGAATCAGACATGGGATCATGTCCAGAGACCCGAAGGTCACAATGTGATCGGTACAAAATGGATCTTCAAGAACAAATTTGATGAGCATGGAAGTGTTATTAGAAACAAGGCACGAGTGTTATTTAAAGGATACTCCCAGATTGAAGGTGTTTATGTTGAAGAAACATTTGCTCTAGTGGAAAGACTGGAGTCAATCGGGATTTTCCTTGCCATGGCACTCCAAATAGGTTATAAAGTATATCAAATGGATGTCAAGACAGCATTATTTAATAGTGTACTCGAAGAAGAAGTCTTCATCGAACAACCAGTGGGTTTTTTTCTTGGTACTGATGAAATAAAGGTCTGAAAACTGAAGAAATCTCTATATGGTTTGAAGCAGGCACCACGAGCATGGTATTCCAAGCTGGACTCGTATCTCAAGAAGCTGGAATTCAAAATAGGAGGAGTATACCACAATCTATATGTGAAGAATTATCCAAAAGATTGGTTCATGGTTCTAGTCTACATTGATGACATTATTTTTAGTGGAAGCAGGTAGAAATCAGTGGATGAATTTCTCAATCACATGAAATCAGAATTTTAAATGTCTATGATTGGGGAGCTCACATATTTTTTGGGGCTACAGGTGATTCAAAGGCAGGATTACACTTTCATTTCTCAAGAAAAGTATGAAAGAGATCTGCTGAAGAAGTTTAATATGCAAGCAATATCAACTCTGATTACAGTTGGAACCAAACTTGGAAATCATGAGGATGGGGAATCTATAGACCCCACTATGTACAGGAGGATAATTGGGAGCCTACTGTACCTGACAGTGACATGGACAGATATTGTCTTTGCAACTTGTCTAGCGGCCCTCTTTCAGAGTAATCCAAAGGAGGAACATATGACAACAGTAAAAAGAATCATGAGGTATATTCAAGGTACTCACAATTGTGGCTAATAATTTGCTGCAGGAAGAGACAGTGAATTATCAGCATTTTTTTATGCTGACTAGGCTGGCGATGTAGTAGAATGAAAATCCACCAGTGGTGGAGCATTCTATATTGGGAATAAATGTGTTGGCTGGTTGAGAAAGAAACAAGAAAGTACTTCTATTAGTACTACTGAAGATGAGTATATCTCTACCACAAAGGCATGCTATAAGGCCCCAGCCTTAAACCTTACTTAATCTTGTGTTATTACAAGATTACACATTGAGGATCTTTTCAGGTTTAGAGTTTTAGAGAATTAGATCATAAAACTTGCATTACATTCCACATATAAACAAAGTGGTTACATAAAGATATTATTCTTCATTCCCATCAATGGAAACACATTTAAAATAAAACATGGATTATTTCTTGACACATCCTTGACTCTATCATCTTATCATGTACCTTTCCCTTGACCTGTGAAAAATATTTCAAAAACTTGGGATGAGCATAAAAACTCAGTATGGGTTATAAAAAAAACATGGAAAGGAAACATGAGTTTCATATATACATAAGAATGAAATCATACTTTACCCATAAAACATAGGCACTTTAACATACCTCATAAAATCATGAATAAATCATAGAAATCATAATACGTAAAGGTAACTTGAGGCATTCATAACATTCTTACGTAGGGAGTAACCCTCTTGGTTACGTTTGGAATACCCATCACAGTATATTCCCTAAAATCTCTTCAGAGAAACCTTAACGTTTCACTCCTTCGCGTTACCCAATGCATTGGAGAGCTATAACGGGCTCACCCGCCCTTAGTTTATCACGGAACCACCCGTCTTCATAATAATTCCCAAGAACCATAACATAATCATATCACATAAAACATGCATAAAGGAAACATAAAATTTCCACATTTCAATCACGAGATATCAATTCAACACATTGATATAAAAACATTATGAAAACCATTTTCAATACCAAAGTAAAACATGGTATTTATTTTTCTTTTAAAAAAAGAAGGTATGGCTTGTAGAGGAAGCCGAAACTCAAATAACGGTTACGACGGCGGAGAAGTCGTTGTCGCCGCATACGTAAGACAAAAACATTCCCTTTTGTCGTTTAGTAAACGCTTCGTATAAAAAAGATTCCTTTTGAATAAACGTAAAAGTCAAAGGGGTTTATACACTGTATAAAAGAAAGTTGTGTATAAAATAAAATATGCCTCAATGAAAGGAGATTGAGACGAAGTCCCATACCTCGTATCCGACTTGACCCGACCGTTCTTTAAACTCCTGAATAATAAACTTGAGTTAATCTCTACTTGCTTATGAATCTTTTTCAAGTTCATTATTCCTTTTATACCATGTTATGAACATCATGTAATCATTTAAGTTAATAATGTTCATTTTGTCGGTATTTGGTTCTTAAGTCAAAAATAGGCTTCTTACACTTACATGTTGTTAATTTGGTCAAAGGTTCATTATATCCAGAATGGTATTCATGATGTAGATATCATATATGTCATGTATATCCAGTACATACATTCATTTATAATATTACATCACATTTAGAGGTAAGAAATGAAATGCACCGTTCATGGAGACGGTAAGCCGTACGTACGCATGAACGCTAATTCCATTTCTATTTCATATTTTCTGGAATGGAATCATAATGATATAAGAGTATATTATAATTCCAGTATAATAACATATATAATATCATTAACTTTATCCTTTACACATCCCACATATGGTATTAACGAATCAAATCACTTTTAGGGGGCGGTAGTCCGCGCTTCCTAAAATGAAGATATCGTGTTTTACCCATAATGGAAACCATAAAGGTATGTCCAAAATGAAAAAAACATAAGCTTAAGGAAAACATAAACATATTATATATAATATATAAAAATAGTGACATCATAATGTCCACCTTTGAAGGTGTTTAATGAGTGTTGAACAATCATCGTTTCGGGAGGCAGAATTTCGCCATCCACGGAAACCTTATGTTCTTTAACCATTTGATGTAGTTGTGTGGGAGTGTAGCTCAAATAAATCTTATAACAACATCCTAGTATATTGAATATACTGGTGTTGTTACAAAAGAAGTAAATAAAAAGAGTTTAGGGGGTTGGAGAAGCAAAATAAAACAAATGAACATGAAAGAATGAATTACCTTTAAAAGTGTAACTCCTTTTGAGTTGAGCCTAAAGGCTTCCTTTGAAAGGATTCTTCCCAAAGGGAATCATCTAGGATGAGGAGAGGGATGTGGAGATAGCAAATGGGCAGGGTTTGGCCGAGCCAATGGCTTGAAGAGTGTGTGAAATGAGGTAGAGGTGGGGGCCTTTTATAAGGGGAGAGGAGGGGCACTTTTGGAAAGTAAAGAAACATTACTTTATTTGAAAATGTGTTTCGGTTTCAAAAGGTCCCACATTGATAGAATTCGTGGATAAGGTGATAAGGGTTCGAAATCCACTCATCCAATTGGTTTTGGACATGTTTAGATCATAGATTTTACATTATCTTTCGATTTTATTTAAATCGTCAAATAATGATGTCATCGCTGCATCATTATTATGTCATAAATAATTTAATTTATTTAATGTATAAAAATTATAAAACAAATACTATGATGTAGGAAATCTTTTTATCTTTCCAATGACTATTTATAATCAAAATTTGGACTTGTATAACCCCACTTAAAAATTGTTTTCGCAAAACATATCATGTTTGTGTCATTTTCACTTTAACATTAAATAAAAAGTAATTTATGTCATTTCCCAACAAAAGTGGATCCATGGGGTCCCCAAGTTGACCCATGGCTTGTCTTGGTCGGCCATGACACAACCAATAAGGTTGGGACATGTGTCTAGGTCATTTCATATTATTAAATCATTATTTATACCTTAAACTACACTAATTACCACTAATCGCGATTAAGAACTTAATAAGTTACTATTCACCAAAAAAATTATTTTAATCTCATTGAACCACATTTTACTTCTTAATGACAACCATGTATGTCGGATTTTCAAAATTCAATACACATTAGTGGTAAAATTTCATTTAACTGAAAAATCAGTTTGCTTGATTACCACTTAGTGGTTTCACTATTCATCAAAAATTGAAGTTTTTCAGAAAATTACCAAAAATTTACTCTAAGCTATATTTGATATTCCGAATTCAATAATGAAGTCTATTTTACAAAATTCAAATCATATAAGTCACATTATTTAATTTAATAATTAATTCCCGCTGCCAGAGCAAATAGCGTGTTTTTACAAAACAATAAGTATCAAAAGATTGACACCAGCTTAAGTCTAATTTCAAAGTGAAATTGATTCCAATGACCACCATTGGATAAAATTGTAAAAATATATTCTAATTTTACTTCAAAACCAATTAAAAACATAATCTAATCATATAAATAAATTAGATTAAAAAGTAGTTTTGATGCAGTATTTTTCACTATTCATTAAAAAATGAACATTGTCAGAAAATTACCAAAAATTCACACAAGGTAAATTTTGATGTCCCAATCATAAAGGATAAGTTTATTTTGACAAACATAGTTTATAAAATTGTCAAAATATAGATTCAAAAATGGTTTTCCATCAAAAGGCACTAAAACAATCTTTTAAGAATATTAGTGTATTCCATGCATAAGATTGTATTTATTTTCATTTTAAGCCTCTAAAACACTATCTTTATCATTAATAGACATAGATAAAAATATCTATTATTCATTACTTACTTGGGATGTTACATCCTTCCCCCCTTTAGAAAATTGCGTCCCCGCAATTTATTTACTTATCGAATAAATGGGGGTACTTATCCCTCATTGCATTTTCAGATTCCCATGTTGCCTCTTCAATCATGTGGTTTTTCCACAAAACCTTTACCTGCTTAATCACCTTATTCCGTAACACTTGCTCCCTGTGGTCAAGAATCTGGACCGGTTGTTCCTCATAAGATAGGTTCTCTTCCAGCTGAACTACCTCTGGACTCAAAACATGAGATGGATCTGGCATATACTTTCTCAACATCGAAACGTGAAAAACATTGTGTACCTGAGATAAACTCGGAGGTAAAGCCACTCGGTATGCAACTGATCCAACTCTCTCTAGAATTTCGTATGGTCCAATGAACCTTGGACTCAACTTTCCTTTCTTACCAAATCTCATCACACTTTTCCAAGGAGAAACCTTGAGAAAAACATGATCACCTACCTCGAAAGATAGATCCTTCCTCCGGTTATCCGCATAACTCTTCTGCCTGCTCTGAGCTGTTCTCATGTGTTTCTGAATCAGCTGAACTTTTTCTGCCATCTCTTCTACCAATTATGGTCCCATCAACTTCCTTTCACCCACTTCATCCCAGAAAGCTGGAGTTCGACACTGCTTCCCATATAATGCCTGAAATGGTGCCATCTGTATACTGGAATGAAAACTGTTATTATATGAAAACTCAACCAAAGAAAGATGTTGGTCCCAACTTCCCTGATAATCCATAGAACAAGCTCGTAGCATATCCTCCAATGTCTGAATTGTTCGTTCTGACTGCCCATCTGATTGAGGATGAAAAGCTGTACTAAAATTTAATTCAGTACCCAACGACTTCTGAAGGCCTTTCCAAAAGTTGGAAGTAAACCTGGGATCACGATCTGATACAATGGAGAGAGGAACTCCATGTAACCTGACTATCTCTTTAAGATACAAACGGGAAAGTTGATCAAGAGAGAAAGTATCTCGTATAGCAAGGAAATGAGCAGATTTGGTCAAGCGATCAACAATAACCCAGATTGCATTATTACCTCGAGATGTCTTTGGTAATCCAACAACAAAGTCCATGGATATATTCTCCCATTTCCACTCTGGCACTGGTAAAGGCTGAAGAATCCCTTTCGGTAACTGCTGCTCTGCTTTAACCTGCTGACAAGTCAAACACTTCACAGTAAAATCAGCAGTATCTCTTTTCATTCCATCCCACCAGTAATACTCCCGCAGATCTCTATACATCTTAGTACTGCCCGGATGAACTGAAAACGGAGAACTATGAGCTTCACATAACAACTCTCTCTTCAACTGTGAATCATAAGGCACACACAATCTCTTCCCAAATCTCAAAACGCAATCACTATCAATGTTGAATTCAGGCAACTTACCTTTCTGAACCAGCTCTACCTTTTTCTGCAACTCACTGTCTTGCTTCTGTGCTTGCTTGATTCTATCTGATAGAGATGATCTCACTGATACCTGAAACAAAACAGAAGGACTTCCAGCACCAACAACTTCTATGCCAAAGTTCATCAAATCGTTAACCAAATGATCACGTTCCAAACGCAACATTGTTAATGAAGCATTACTTTTTCGACTCAAAGCATCAGCCACTTTATTTGCTTTTCCCGGATGATAATGAATTGTACAATCATAATCCTTGATTAATTCCAGCCATCTCCTTTGTCTCATGTTTAACTCTTTCTGAGTGAATATATACTTTAAACTTTTGTGATCGGTATATATTTCACACTTTACTCCATACAAATAATGCCTCCAAATTTTTAAAGCAAAAACAACAGCAGCTAATTCCAAATCATGTGTAGGGTAATTTACCTCATGAGTTTTCAACTGTCGTGAAGCATAAGCAATTACCTGATCATTCTGCATTAGGACGCAACCAAGTCCTTTCAATGAAGCATCACTGTATATAACAAACTCACCATTCCTGGAAGGTAGTGCCAAAACTGGAGCATTCACCAATCTTCTTTTCAATTCCTGAAAACAATCATCACATTCTTTTGTCCAGATAAACTTAACACCCTTCCGAGTTAGCTTAGTCATTGGACTAGATAACCGTGAAAAATTTCTAACAAACCTTCGGTAATAGCCCGCCAAACCAAGGAAGCTACGAATCTCGGTTACATTTGTGGGTCTTGGCCATTCTTCCACAACTTTTGTTTTTGCAGGATCAATAGTTATTCCATCTTTAGAAACAATGTGACCAAGGAAAGAAATTTGTTGCAACCAAAACTCACACTTGCTGAATTTCCCATACAGTTTCTTTTCTTTTAAGGTTTGCAAGATAACCCTTAAATGTTTTTCATGCTCCTCTTTACTTTTAGAAAACACCAAAATATCATCAATTAAAACCACCACAAACTTATCCAAGAACTCATGGAAAATTCTATTCATTAAGTCCATGAATACAGCAGGTGCATTGGTTAGCCCAAAAGGCATTACTACAAATTCATAATGGCCATATCTCGTACGGAACGCGGTCTTCGGAATATCTGCCTCCTTTACCTTCAGCTGATGGTACCCCGATCTCAGGTCAATCTTTGAAAAAAACTGAGCTCCCTGGAGCTGATCAAACAAATCATCGATATGAGGCAAAGGATATTTGTTCTTAACAGTGATATTATTCAAGGCTCTATAATCAATGCAAAGTCTCATAGTACCATCTTTCTTTTTAACAAATAAAACAGGAGCACCCCATGGTGATGTGCTAGGTCTAATGAAACCTTTCTCTAATAAATCTTGCAATTGCTCCTTCAACTCTAAAAGTTCAATTTGTGCCATTCGATAAGGGGGTTTTGAAATTGGCTTAGCATCAGGAACTAAGTCAACAGTAAACTCAACTTCCCGATCTGGTATTATTCCAGGCAAGTCATCAGGAAAAACATCAGGATACTCATTTACCACTGGCACATCATTAATCTGAACAGTTCCTTTATTTTCAACGACGTGTGCAAGGTAACATTCATTTCCATCTTTTACAAGTTTCTCGGCCTCTTGATATGTTATCAAAAGTAAGGGTTCATTCTTGTAAACAAACTGAAAGTATTTCTGAAAAGAAACTTCTTTAGCTCTACAGTCAATCTTAGCATGGTAAAAAGAGAGCCAATCCATACCCAGGATAACATCAAACTCTACTAGAGGTAGAACAATAAGGTTTTCAAGTAGGTTCTTTCCACAGATAAGGATAGGAAGATTCTTATAAATTCTTTTTGCCTCGACACTTCCTCCAGGTGTTTTTACCAAAAGTTCAGGAGTCATTTCTTGAGATGGTATTCCCATTTTACTAGAAAAGGTTTCAAAGATGAAAGAATGTGTAGATCCCGAATCAAACAACACACTGGCATAGTCTGAAAAAACAAACAAAGTACCTGATACGACTTCATTTGGTGGCCCGACATCTGCTGAAGTAGTTGCAAAGGATTTCACCACCCCTTTCTGCTTGTAGTCTAACTGCTTCCCATCACTCAAGCTCCTTGTCGGACACTCGTTTGCATAGTGACCCATCTCATTGCACTTATAACATTTCACTAACTGTAAATCAAATTTGTTCTTACCTTCACCTTGATCCTTTTCAGTGCAATCACGAGCCTTATGCCCCATCTTACCACATCGGTAGCACTTCCCAGAATTCAGAAGACATTCCCCAGCATGCCTTTTGCCACATTTATCACAAACTGGAAACTTAGTTCTCTTACCATCAGACTTCTTTGAAGAATTCTTACCTTTCTCCTGCCACCTCGGTCTCTTCTTCTGCTGGTTGTTATAGAACACTTGGTCATCGGAAAACTCCATTTCCACCTTCTCAGCACATCGAACAAGCTTTTCATAACTTTTAAACTCACGAGAAGCTAATGCCCTTCGATACTTTGGCTTTAATCCTGAGTAAAAACGATTGATTTTACTATCAAGGTCCCGGATAAAATTTGGAGCATACCTTGCCAATCGAGTGAACCTTTCTTCATAGGCAGCCACTGAGTCTTCCTCTTGCCTCAATTCCAAGAATTGCTTTTCCATCCTAAGTCGAACAGCCTTAGGAAAATACTTCTCAAGAAACATACCTTTGAATTCATCCCAGTCAAGAGCATCAATCTCATCGGCGTCCCTGATATTTTTAACCATGGACCACCACTGATCTGCTTCACCCTCCAAACGGTAAATAGCAAGACTAACCTTTTGATTGTCTGAACACCCCATGACATCAAAAATCTTCTCCAGTGCTTTAATCCACCCTTCAGCTAGCACAGGGTCAGATGATCCTCTGAATGATGGGGGATGTTGCCTCATGAAATGTTCCACCACTGACATGTTCCTCTGCGGTTGATCTGGCTGATCTCGTGCATGGATACCACCACCATTTATCGCCTGAGTCAACTGCGCCATTACTGCAACAAACTGTTCAGTTCCAATTCCGACCATTTCTGGATGCTGATTCGGAAGGTTATTTCCTTCTGTATGCCTTCCTAGCACAGCTTCCCTGTTTCCTCTGCGGAAAACCATTCTGAACAAACATGTCTTTAGATGAAGCAACATGGTAATCTTTAAATGCCATATCATTTCGAAAAAGAAAAAAAATATTTTTGGATAATCATTTAATAGAATTCTAACTCCTAAAGTTATCTAAACCGACCTTTGATACCAACTATAAGGCCCCAGCCTTAAACCTTACTTAATCTTGTGTTATTACAAGATTACACATTGAGGATCTTTTCAGGTTTAGAGTTTTAGAGAATTAGATCATAAAACTTGCATTACATTCCACATATAAACAAAGTGGTTACATAAAGATATTATTCTTCATTCCCATCAATGGAAACACATTTAAAATAAAACATGGATTATTTCTTGACACATCCTTGACTCTATCATCTTATCATGTACCTTTCCCTTGACCTGTGAAAAATATTTCAAAAACTTGGGATGAGCATAAAAACTCAGTATGGGTTATAAAAAAAAACATGGAAAGGAAACATGAGTTTCATATATACATAAGAATGAAATCATACTTTACCCATAAAACATAGGCACTTTAACATACCTCATAAAATCATGAATAAATCATAGAAATCATAATACGTAAAGGTAACTTGAGGCATTCATAACATTCTTACGTAGGGAGTAACCCTCTTGGTTACGTTTGGAATACCCATCACAGTATATTCCCTAAAATCTCTTCGGAGAAACCTTAACGTTTCACTCCTTCGCGTTACCCAATGCATTGGAGAGCTATAATGGGCTCACCCGCCCTTAGTTTATCACGGAACCACCCGTCTTCATAATAATGCCCAAGAACCATAACATAATCATATCACATAAAACATGCATAAAGGAAACATAAAATTTCCACATTTCAATCACGAGATATCAATTCAACACATTGATATAAAAACATTATGAAAACCATTTTCAATACCAAAGTAAAACATGGTATTTATTTTTCTTTTAAAAAAAGAAGGTATGGCTTGTAGAGGAAGCCGAAACTCAAATAACGGTTACGACGGCGGAGAAGTCGTTGTCGCCGCATACGTAAGACAAAAACATTCCCTTTTGTCGTTTAGTAAACGCTTCGTATAAAAAAGATTCCTTTTGAATAAACGTAAAAGTCAAAGGGGTTTATACACCGTATAAAAGAAAGTTGTGTATAAAATAAAATATGCCTCAATGAAAGGAGATTGAGACGAAGTCCCATACCTCGTATCCGACTTGACCCGACCGTTCTTTAAACTCCTGAATAATAAACTTGAGTTAATCTCTACTTGCTTATGAATCTTTTTCAAGTTCATTATTCCTTTTATACCATGTTATGAACATCATGTAATCATTTAAGTTAATAATGTTCATTTTGTCGGTATTTGGTTCTTAAGTCAAAAATAGGCTTCTTACACTTACATGTTGTTAATTTGGTCAAAGGTTCATTATATCCAGAATGGTATTCATGATGTAGATATCATATATGTCATGTATATCCAGTACATACATTCATTTATAATATTACATCACATTTAGAGGTAAGAAATGAAATGCACCGTTCATGGAGACGGTAAGCCGTACGTACGCATGAACGCTAATTCCATTTCTATTTCATATTTTCTGGAATGGAATCATAATGATATAAGAGTATATTATAATTCCAGTATAATAACATATATAATATCATTAACTTTATCCTTTACACATCCCACATATGGTATTAACGAATCAAATCACTTTTAGGGGGCGGTAGTCCGCGCTTCCTAAAATGAAGATATCGTGTTTTACCCATAATGGAAACCATAAAGGTATGTCCAAAATGAAAAAAACAGAAGCTTAAGGAAAAAATAAACATATTATATATCATATATAAAAATAGTGACATCATAATGGCCACCTTTGAAGGTGTTTAATGAGTGTTGAACAATCATCGTTTCGGGAGGCAGAATTTCGCCATCCACGGAAACCTTATGTTCTTTAACCATTTGATGTAGTTGTGTGGGAGTGTAGCTCAAATAAATCTTATAACAACATCCTAGTATATTGAATATACTGGTGTTGTTACAAAAGAAGTAAATAAAAAGAGTTTAGGGGGTTGGAGAAGCAAAATAAAACAAATGAACATGAAAGAATGAATTACCTTTAAAAGTGTAACTCCTTTTGAGTTGAGCCTAAAGGATTCCTTTGAAAGGATTCTGCCCAAAGGGAATCCTCTAGGATGAGGAGAGGGATGTGGAGAGAGCAAATGGGCAGGGGTTGGCCGAGCCAATGGCTTGAAGAGTGTGTGAAATGAGGTAGAGGTGGGGGCCTTTTATAAGGGGAGAGGAGGGGCACTTTTGGAAAGTAAAGAAACATTACTTTATTTGAAAATGTGTTTCGGTTTCAAAAGGTCCCACATTGATAGAATTCGTGGATAAGGTGATAAGGGTTCGAAATCCACTCATCCAATTGGTTTTGTACATGTGTAGATCATAGATTTTACATTATCTTTCGATTTTATTTAAATCGTCAAATAATGATGTCATCACTGCATCATTATTATGTCATAAATAATTTAATTTATTTAATGTATAAAAATTATAAAACAAATACTATGATTTAGGAAATCTTTTTATCTTTCCAATTACTATTTATAATCAAAATTTGGACTTGTATAACCCCACTTAAAAATTGTTTTCGCAAAACATATCATGTTTGTGTCATTTTCACTTTAACATTAAATAAAAAGTAATTTATGTCATTTCCCAACAAAAGTGGATCCATGGGGTCCCCAAGTTGACCCATGGCTTTTCTTGGTCGGCCATGACACAACCAATAAGGTTGGGACATGTGTCTAGGTCATTTCATATTATTAAATCATTATTTATACCTTAAACTACACTAATTACCACTAATCGCGATTAAGAACTTAATAAGTTACTATTCACCAAAAAATTATTTTAATCTCATTGAACCACATTTTACTTCTTAATGACAACCATGTATGTCGGATTTTCAAAATTCAATACACATTAGTGGTAAAATTTCATTTAACTGAAAAATCAGTTTGCTTGATTACCACTTAGTGGTTTCACTATTCATCAAAAATTGAAGTTTTTCAGAAAATTACCAAAAATTTACTCTAAGCTATATTTGATATTCCGAATTCAAGAATGAAGTCTATTTTACAAAATTCAAATCATATAAGTCACATTATTTAATTTAATAATTAATTCCCGCTGTCAGAGCAAATAGCGTGTTTTTACAAAACAATAAGTATCAAAAGATTGACACCAGCTTAAGTCTAATTTCAAAGTGAAATTGATTCCAATGACCACCATTGGATAAAATTGTAAAAATATATTCTAATTTTACTTCAAAACCAATTAAAAACATAATCTAATCATATAAATAAATTAGATTAAAAAGTAGTTTTGATGCAGTATTTTTCACTATTCATTAAAAAATGAACATTGTCAGAAAATTACCAAAAATTCACACAAGGTAAATTTTGATGTCCCAATCATAAAGGATAAGTTTATTTTGACAAACATAGTTTATAAAATTGTCAAAATATAGATTCAAAAATGGTTTTCCATCAAAAGGCACTAAAACAATCTTTTAAGAATATTAGTGTATTCCATGCATAAGATTGTATTTATTTTCATTTTAAGCCTCTAAAACACTATCTTTATCATTAATAGACATAGATAAAAATATCTATTATTCATTACTTACTTGGGATGTTACACATGCACTCAACTGCTATGGATGAAGCAACAACTAACAGATATTGGTGATAAGGTGAAGCAACCATTGGTAATTTATTGTGATAATAAGAGCGCAATTGATCTTATGAATAATCTTGTTCATCATTCTCATACAAAACATATTGAAATCAGGTATCACTTTATCAAAGAAAAATTTGAGCAAGGAGTGATTAGAATGGATCATGTGGGAACTGATGAGAAAGTGGCCGATATCCTGACCAAGCCACTGTCAGCGACTGTGTTTGAGAAGCATCGATTGAACCTCGGTGTTCAGCCACCTCCCAGTGCATAAGGAGGTTACGAAACACCCCTATCCCTAGTTATGCTAATTTTTGTTAATCTGTTTATGGATGCGATGTAGGTTTGTGGGGGAGATACTATCCAGGGAGAGTGTGGTTTGAGCTAAACAATGAACATTTAATGGTCTTAGGGTTTATTTTCAATGGGGGAGAAATGAATAAATTCAAGCATGTAATGCTTTTGTGAAACATTGAGAATTTAGTGTCGATGATAGGATGGGAAGGAATACATTGGACATGTAATTCTTCTGTGACACTGTAAGAAAATTTCTTGGGAGTCATTGAGAATTCCAAAACACAAGAACCCAATTCAAGCTTCCTATATTGTTTTCTACATCGAGCATTGATCACGTAGACTTAGAGTGTTGGCTGAGTTGATTATTTCATTTGTGGTTTGCCTATGGCTGGTGCTTTATTGAATTTATTTACTGATTGCCAACAAACCCAAAGGGGGGGATTGTTAAAACCATGTTCGTTCTATGCATGAATTGGAGTGTGGTTTGTGTTTGTTGTCAATCCTCAGTGGAAGTTTATAATGTGTTCCAGCAAAGTGATCATACAGAACAATAAGATAATAGTATTGAAGGTGGCATCGTTATCCAGTGTTTTCCAAAATTTTGAGCCTGAAAATTGACAAATGGAGAAAAGTGGTTTCTGTCAAAGAGACTTGTGCGCCATTGACTTGAAGGAGAAGAAACTTTCACGCATTTTGTTTTTTAATATCAGAACATGAAAATATGGAAAAGGGATAAGGGCGCTCAAGTGTTATGTTTGGTCGTGCAAGTGACTTGCGCGCCGAGACTTGCACGCTGAGGGAAGACTTGTGCGCCGTCGCGCAGGGTATCCATTTGCCTATAAATAGAGGTCGACCCCTCCTCATTCGGAACGAATTTCATACTTAGAGAAAATCAGATCTCCCGTCACGCAGGTGTAGTGGTCGTGCAAGTAGTGGTGGGTCGCACAAGTTGAAGTTATGCGACAGTTGTTTTCTGCACGTCCAAGGTGGTTTGGGCGATAAAGGGTGTTGGTCACCCAAGTTTGGAGTTAGGTAAGGAAGTTTCACGTAGGTGGTTTGGTGACACTTGCGCACAAGAATTTGAAGCAGCGCGACAATTGATAGTTGCATTCCAAAATCGGTTTGGGCATAAAAGGAATTGAGTCGCGCAATTTTGAAGTTGAAGAAGTGTGTGTCGTGCAAGTGGGAGAGCTGGACTTGTGCGCCATCTTGAAACTTGTGCGCCGGGCTTGGAGAAGCACGCCAGGTGTGGTTAAAGTACGCCAGTCTTTCTGGGGATGTGCGAAAGCTGGAATATTTCCTGATACTTGTAGTACAAAGTGAGATTCATATACGGGAGAAAGTTGGACTTCAACAGAGCATCTACATACAATAGAGGATGCATTATTTTGCATTGATGAAGAGACCTTCACGTCTATAAACTGAGTGGGACTTCACTAGGGGCAGTGAGCCAGGAGGAGTCAACAGGAGTGACCTGAGGGACGCACTAGGCTATCACTGAACAATTGTAAAGGCAGTGATCCTAGGACAGAGTGACTATTCCCAAATCTTTGTAATCCACAACGAGTGAAGAATAGTGGAATTTGGTATGACCGACAACTTGTCGGCATATGATCCTTAGACGTAGCCCTTAGTGGTGAACCAAGTAAAAAAGTGTTGTGTCATCTCTTTGCATGTGAATGTTTTATTTATTCTCATATCCATCATACAGGTCAAACTAGTTTCTACCAACGTCGGAACAATATCCTTCAGTTTAAAAGAAAAATTTGACACCTTGATTCACCCCTCCCCTCTCAGGGTGTCCTGGGGTTCTACAGCCCATTTATAGATGGCCCCTTGATGCATCAGCAGGTCTCATGAGACAAATCAGTTGGTTGAAATTAAATGGGTTTCTACATGTAGTTTTAAACTAACTTGAGGATAGATCTTAAAAGTATAGGTTTTTCATGTGGTTGAGACATGATGTACAATAATTAATCATTTCCTTCATTGATAATTCTTTTGTTATTATTATACATGATATCTTATCTATGATATTGTCTCTGGATGCATTTCATTATCAATTATTGATTAATTGACATGTTTTTTTAGTTATTTACCTTTATATATTAATTATTCCTTATCTTATCATGATATTAAAGTTATTTAAATGGAATGTGTTTTCAGTTATTTATATTTACATATTTATTATTCTTTATTGATTTATTATAGACTCCACTATACTTAAACCTTACTAAGCATTTGAGCTCACCCTTATTTTGTTTCTTTTCCCCAAGATATAAAGAAGAGATCTTTAAATGAGTTTCCAAGGTTGAAGTTTATTTGTTTTTGTTATGTATTGTGTTTTCTTTTCTTTTCCCAATGTAAAATGGGTATCATGTATTTTTTTGGTTCAATAAAACTACTAAACTGATTGGCCTTTCAAGATTCAACCCATTGTATCTATGCTAAAGTAATAAAGTAAGACATCAGGTCTAGGATACTATAGTCAAGTTTATTACAAAACTATAAACCAATGTGGTGTGTAAAGGACATTAATATCATCAGAAATGATGGTAATAGGATAAAATTTTATTCCAAAATCATTTTCTAAAAGTTGTGGGATTTTAATGAGAAGATATAATTACTTGATTTCATTCTAGTTCATAAGCCCAATATCATTCTTTGGTTGTGATTTGATCAATTTCTACATCATATCTTACTTTAAGAAATGAATATGAATTTCTTTTATGCCTGAAGCACTATTGGATCATAAGATACATAAAATAATGATAAGTCTTTCCTTATTTATCTAGTTATAATCAAAAACAGAATTTTTATCACAGGTTATCCAATAATATTGAATGTTCAACTTAATATATTCCATGAAAAGTTAACCTTAAGTCTCTCCATGTCCGACCAAAATTGAAATTCAAAAATTTAGAAAAACGTTCACTAAAATTATAAAATTCAACTTAACATTAATCCCCTAAATATCATAAATTAACTCTGAATTGTCACATACTAAAAATTTTAACACATTAGTCATTCATTATCTTGAATCATGGTGATAACCAGAATTACCATAAAACTTTAATAAAACATAAATGCTTCCTCATTACTTAAATAAATCCACAGGTTATTGAATATAATCCATAAATACAAAAATGCTAGAAACTCTGTCAATGATAACATATACCACTTTTTCAACAAATCATTAATCATTTGTAAGGTAATCAATACTATCTAATTTACTCTATTCATACCAAACATCTCTTTTGTTAGGTTTTCCGGGGCCCGCAGCGGAATCCGGCGGGCCGGGGATTTTAAAATTTTCGTCGGCGGGACGAAGGTACTTGACATCGCTGACGATCTGAGCCCTGGAGAGGTCCAAGGATCTCATGTAGATTATTAAGAGCACAAAATTAAAATGAAAACGTACCTGTTTCAAATCCAAAGGCACGGTCGACTGCTGCTAGTCGATGGCGATCGTCGCTTGAAAGATCCATAGCAGGATCCCTCTAGATCATCCACACGTGCTCCAAAAATCCGCGGGAATGATGATCGTCGAACTCCGGGTGCTAGTGCGGTGATTCAAAGATATCTTCGACGTCCCAATGATCACGACATCGTTGATCTTGCGATGCATGAGGAAGAACTTGATCTAAGCTCTTGGATCATCAGCTTCTCTCTCTAGGAAGCGGGAGGAGAGAGAGGCTCTCAATTTTCATTCCATAAATGAATGAATAGTGATATGCACACCAAAGAGAGAGAGTGTCCTCTCTTATTTATAGAGACATTGATAAATACCCGGTAGGGTTCCCCGACCCTCGTTAATATCAACGTTCTCTAAATAAATAATTATGATGACTTAAAACTACATCAATATTATTTATTTATTTATTTTATCACATACTTGTAATATATTACGTGATAAAATCTGAGACATTTAACTCGACTCACTGTCCCACTTAATATAAAACTAACCTTGAATATTAAATAATATTCATTCAAATAATATTTTTCTTGTATTTACTAAACTCATAAATAAATTAAATAAATTCAATCCCAAATATTCATAACTTGAATATTAATGAATTTATTTAATTCATTTGGTGATCGACAACTTGGACAATGCTCGAACCCCTTAGTGGGGCCCACTATGTCCATATACTTATTCAACTGAATAGGTGTGGATTCTTGAATACGATGTTGTGTGTGACCCTCTAGGCCCTTATCTCGATAGTAGTGAATAAAATTCACAGACCAAGAGCGGAGTCTATCAACTCATCATGGCCCCTAAAGAGATAAGGATAGTCATAGCAACGACTACCATCCTATGAATACTGACTGTGTACTATAATCTTTTTGTCATTAAATATCTCATAAAGCAGGACGCACTCTTGTGTCATCGTCCTTATCTTGCTTTATTATTTTTTGATATATCCGGATGGATTCACCTTTCTACTACTTTGGAAAAATACTTATGAAGGCGGCACCATCCTGATCAACCAGGCCTGAGATATACAACTTATTAAACTTGGAAGCGACAAATCCCTTCTTGATCATTCAACAAACGCCATACCACTAACGATGCACCTGACACAAACTACCTTGCCACGACATCACTATCTTGGTTTTCGCCTTGCATCAAAGTACGTAATTAAATGACATTCATTGGTAATGGTCTCAAGTCAGGAGACCAATACACATGTCTGTAGATAGAAACAACCAATGACACCCAAAACACGTGGTGTTCCTATTGGTGGGTCTGTCCTCATGATCTCACTACTAGATATCACCAAGTGCGAACTTCATGAGAAGAAGTCTCAATGCTTATGAGCCCTCATCACCTGATAGTCAGACATCTACTGTGTCCAGTCAGTAAGATGTATCTAGACTATAGAACATATATTTAATATCACTGTCATTGTATCTCGAGGTTCTCATTATAGCATGGGATCTGCTATAACCTCTTGACACGAAAATTAACCTTTGGACATTACCATTATTATAGTGGACGTAGAAAAGTATGCACTATAATGGTAAGATATCATCATGCATTTATAACTATACACATGATACGGTAATCAAAAGTACTACATAGTTGGGTCTAGGTCACCCACTATTTCAACACTCCCACTTTCACTAGAGCCAACTTTCTAACTAAACTTATTAGTTACTCACATGTTAAATACCATGCTTCTACTGAGTAATGGCTTTAACTGCTAGGTCTGCCACATTTTCACTGCGTGGCATATATGCTATATGAAACCTCATATGCTTGAGTAAAACTTCTCAAGATAGGGTATCCCCGAGTATATTACTTTTTTCCATTGTCATAACTTGACAACTTGGCTAGTAAGAATATCATAATTCTCATTATGATAATACTTTTATCACTAGGTGAGAATCTAAGAACTGGAACAAATCATTGCGATTCATAACTGCTTCTTAGCTTCCTTAGAAGCTGCAACGTACTCAGTATTTGCAGGTATGGCTACCACTAGCTTTCATGAGCTTGACTCACTTATCTCTTTTGCCTAACTGTGATACTAGATGAAATTTATCTAAGGGTTACTAGTTTGTGTCCCACCAAAAATAGTATGCCTTCCTCTCCATATTCCAGGTACATATCATCGGTACTTGCCTAAGTACAAGATGATAGTTCTGATTGCTTCACTTGCAGTTCTCCAGGATATAATTGATATCTGCCTATAATAAATTATATCCTGGCAGTATCAATTATTGTGCATATTATGGAATATGTGATTGATCCATCGCTAAAGCATATGGTATCAATTCACAACTTTAATCTCTTCCTATGTTCTGAACATGTTAACTTGGAGAGATTAAGCCATGTGACATAAGAAACAATTCTGAACTTGAATTGTTCCAACTTGTATTTTTTAATACAATGTCAATATATGTATGATTGACTAGGACCAAGAAAACTTTAGATTTACTTCAGTGCATCTTGTTCCCTATAACTTATGTTGCTACTTAAATTCAATCATTGGATAATTGCTTTTTAAACTGATCTTATCTAACTATAAGATCAAGATCTTTTTTTTATGTTTCTGAACATATTTCGTTTGGAAAAAATTGGCACTCCCACTAACCTTTTGTAGACACAAGGAAAAGATTCATTTATAATGAATTCTCTAAGATCTTGTTGATTACTTTAATCCAGAATTGGATTTCAGTAATTTTAAACCCTTATTGGCATCATTTGATGTCATCATCTCTTTCTGGTTGCATCCTATAGACACCTTCCACGAAAAATGATCTTTACATCCAATGAACAATAAAAGTCAAGTAAAAATTCTAATAGATTTAGGCGTACCGACTTGGTATAACCAATCGAGCCTTATTGGTACCATACTTGTACCATCCATGTATCATTTCATTTGAATACCCACCGCAATATTCAATTTATAAGCCCCTTTGTAATTTGATACATGGAATCCATTATTGAATTGATCTTGTCAATATTAGCTTTTTTCCATATACTTCTTACTTGTAGGATTTATTATTCTTAATGAATAATTTATCACCAGCCGTGGTGAATATAAAACCATCACCATGGTTTCATTCTTCCTACGCAGTATGTGTCTTTGGAACATGCTTATTCCACATGTACTTGTGGAACTTGTTCCCTTTGCTAACCATTTGTGCATCTGGAGCATTGACTAAGTCCAAGTCAATGCAGCTCCCACTATCTCTAATAGAGATGTTCACCCTTATATAGAAATGTAGTTTAATACTTGAATACATATTTTCTATCTTATGGATTTAGTTAATATCTTAAGCAACTGTTAGGATAATTAACTTAGATGCACAACGTGTTTAACTTGATGCAGGTTTGTTTAAATCCTAACAAACACTTTGCATCTTAACACGTTCTATGACATAATAGATTTTCCATCATACTATGACTCGTATGATATCCATTTTTCATTTTATTTCCCATATTGGTAATGAGTTTAAGCCGTTATTTGCAAAGCACATCATTAAATATAATGGAAGTTTCTACAGGTTGAAACATTGATACAACTTACATCATAACTTTGATGTATAAAATGTGTGTTTAGGAATTGTTCCATGCTACATTTTGTTGACCAATTTTAATATGCAAGACTCTTTATCGATCCTCCTTATGAAAATAAATACGGTGATGTAGATAAGGTAACATGCGTTTAGGAATTGCTCCATGATACATTATCATGATCGATGATTGTTTGGTCAAGATATTATTCGGTCTGTCGATCTGAAGCAACTCATATCTTCTGACCAAACTTATACTTCATGTGAACATTCCTTAATGACTTAAAGGAATCTTATTAAGTATATTTACCTCTAGCTTTCTTTGGAACAGCTCACACTCTCGTGTTTAACTAACCTCGGAAGCTTTGTGGCATACCTTTATTTCTAAAGGTTTCTTTTTCTAAACTAAAGATGTCAATTATACCATTGTTTTTTAGTTGTGCCAAGCCTAAATACCATACTGGGTATATAGTTGACGTATGTTTTTAGTTTTACTTGACAAAGAATCACATTGCCACAATTGGGTAGGTCTTACATTTTATATTCATCATGTATTGCCATTGATTTAAGTAGCATTGAACTATTTGTAGAGTATGTTACCACAAACAACATTCATTCCAATATAATGTCCCATGATGTCCAAATGGGAACATGAGATAAATGTTTTAGGTTATACTCCACAACTTTTTAATAGAGAAACATGCGCCGCTTCTTTATGCATTTTATTATCTATTATTTTATGTGTTTTTTCCGCTGTTCTAAAATTCATAAAATAATAAATAAATGCATAAAGTTAAAACTACTACCCGACTGGTATTGATCATCTAAACGACCTAAGGGGCATCATACCTATGTCAAAACTTGACACTGGATGCATCTCAACCTGTGTTGTATGTCTGCTTCTCATTTGGAGCATCGCCTCATCTTGGCAGAGTCCACGTCATGTCTTGGAGTACCACCTCGTCTTGACGTGGTCCACGTGTCGTCTTGCATCATCTTGATCAACGTGCTCTGCCTCGTCTTGGCAGGGTCGACGTCGCTCGTGGTCTTCGTCCGAAGTACAAAGATACTCACGCGTAGGTGAGGGGAACTTGGGTATAAATTTACATCAGGTAAATTGGGCGCGCAGGCCCTTATACATTTTAACCGAAAACAAAGACAATGCGCATACCATCATTTAGTTAATTACACGCATCGCACGCAGTTTAAAATAATTAATTAAATAAATAAATGCAGACAAATGGGGTCGGTGCTCAAGAACAGTAGGCGGGTAATTATAGAGAGATTAAAATTAAAATGCATAAATAAACATGAGGGTTATTTAATTTTATTAAATTAAAAGAATTAATAAATTCAATTAATTTAATTAATTATCGGTCATGTAATTAATTTAATTTTAATACTTAAAATTAAATTAATTAATTAATTAATTTAATTACAAAAATTGAATTAATTTTAACCTCGGGTATTAAAAATTATTTTAAACCATAATTAATATAATAATTAATTAAATTAAATTAAATTAATTAATTATATTAATTAATTAACCTGGGTCAGGGGTTACCTGCCCGCTAGGAGGACCGAGCGGTGGCCAGGTAACCTTGGCCAGGGCGCTCCCGGGGAGGAGCCGCTGCGTGGTCTACCGCTGCTGGAGGCGGCGCCTCTCTCGGTAGAGTGTGGGGGCTGCGCGCTAGGGAACTGGCTGTGCGGGGTGGTCCGACTTGTAGCGCGCGGTCGGGAGAAGACCGCAGTCGGGAGAAGACCGTGGTCTGCTCGTGGAGGCTACGCAGCGGTGTGGGTACGTCGTGCGGGTCCGCCGGAGGAGGAGCAGGCGGTGGCTGGAGGTGGAGTAATTCCAGGAGGAGGAAGAGGAGGCCAGCCCAGCTACTCGGCCGGTGAAGTAGTGCCGCAGCTGGGTTTTTAGTGGCCTGCTGCAGAGTGTGGAGGGGAGACGGCGGCCCTGGACTGGCCGAGGAGGAGCAGGCCGGCAGGGCCTGGGTGGTTTCCTAGTGCAGCAGCCTTGTGTCGCGCGGGAGACGGGCAGAGGAGGCCCCTCGGGTCGCCAGCGGTTCTATAAGAGAGAGGGCGCCGGCTGGGATCTGGTCCGCCGGGAAAAGGGCAGGCGATGGGGTCCGGGCAAGGGGGTCGGCTGGGGTCTGCAGGCGGCGTGTGAGGGAGGGCTTCCGGGTGCGAGCTAGGTGGAGGTCGTTCGGGATAGTGAGGGAGCTCAGCAGGGTGCGCAGTGGGCTGAGGGCGGCGACCTGGAGGGAGTGGCACTGGCAGAGGGGTGCGGCAGCCTGCTGCGCGCCGTGCAGGGGGGAGAGCAGGGGGTCCGCTCGGACCCTTGCAAGTTTCATTTTTTTTTGTTCTCATGTTTCCACGCACAGGACCCCGTTTTTTTTTTGTGCTTTGCTTGACCGCACAATCGGCCTCTCCTTTTTTTGTGTTTTATTAAGAATTCTTTTAAGTCTTGGTTCCACCCATTTTTTTTATTAAACAACTTTAATACTTAACTTTTCAAGTCTTTTCCATTATTATTCTTAAGAATAAAGATATCCTTTTAAATTAAATAATAAAATAATTATTATAATGAAATAATAATTTATTATTATTACATTATTATAATAATAAAATAATTATTATTATTATAATAAAATTATTGTGAAAATTATGTTATTTATAAAATATAATTTCCACAATTAATTTTATTTCTAATGAACTGATTGAATTTTAATCGGTTCAATAAAATGAAATAAAATTAGAACCTGAGATCAAACCACGAATTTGATCCAATCCGAAAATTTAAACTGACCATAAATTGGTCATTAGATATCGGATTGTTGTGCGGTTTGAACCGTTGGGAGAGTCTTTGAACCCTATACTTAAATATTTATAAAAATTAATTTTCTAGGCTCATAAAATTTACACGCTCCCTCTGATACCACTGTTAGGTTTTCCGGGGCCCGCAGTTGAATCCGGTGGGCCGGGGATTTTAAAATTTTTGTCGGCGGGACGACGGTACTTGAAGTCGCCGATGATCCGAGCCTTGGAGAGGTCCGAGGATCTCGCGTAGATTATTAAGAGTACAAAATTAAAATTAAAATGTACCCGTTTCAAATCTGAATGCGCGGTCGACTGCTGCTAGCCGATGGCGATCGTCGCTTGAAGGATTCATAGCAAGATCCCTCTAGATCGTCCACACGCGCTCCAAAAATCCACAGGAACGCCGATCGTCGAACTTCGGGTGCTAGTGTGGCGATTCAACGATATCTTCGACTTCCCAATGATCACTGCATCGTTGATCTTGCGATGCGTGAGGAAGAACTTGATTTGAGCTCTTGGATCATCAGCTTCTCTCTCTAAGAAGCGGGAGGAGAGAGAGGCTCTCAATTTTCATTCCATAAATGAATGAATAGTGATGTGCACACCAAAGAGAGAGAGCCTCCTCTCTTATTTATAGAGACATTGATAAATACCTAGTATGGTTCCCCGACCCTCGTTAATATCAACATTCTCTAAAGAAATAATTATGACGACTTAAAACTGTGTCAATATTATTTATTTATTTTATCACATACTTGTAATATATTATGTGATAAAATCTTATCCATTTACTTGACTCGCCATCCCGCTTAATATTAAACGAACCTTGAATATTAAATAATATTCGTTCGATTAATATTTTTCTTGTATTTACTAAACTTGTAAATACATTAAATAAATTCAATCCCTAATATTCATAACTTGAATATTAATGAATTTATTTAATTCATTTGGTGATCGATAACTTGGACAATGCTCGGACCCCTTAGAGGGTCCCACTATGTCCATATATCTATTCAACTGAATAGGTGTGGATTCTTGAATACACTGTTGTGTGTGACCCTCTAGGCCCTTATCTCGATAGCAGTGAATAAAATTTACAGACCAAGAGCAGAGTCTAGCAACTCATCATGGCCCCTAAAGAGATAAGGATAGTCATAGAAACGACTACCATCTTACGAACACTGACTATGTACTATAATCTCTTTTTCATTAAATATCTCATAAAGTAGGGTGCACTATTGTGTCATCATCCTTATCTTGCTTTATTATTTGTTGATCTATCCATATGGATTCACCTTTCTACTACTTTGGCCAAAGACTTTTGAAGGTGGCACCATCCTAATCAACCAGACCTGAGATATAAAACTTTATAAACTTGGAAGTGACAAATCCTTTCTTGACCATTCAACCAACGTCATACCAATAACGACGCACCCAACACAAACTACCTCGCCACGACATCACTGTCATGGTTTTCGCCTTGCATCAAAGTATGTAATTAAATGATATAAATTGGTAATGGTCTCAAGTCAGGAGAACAATACACATATCCATAGATAGTAACAACCAATGACACCCAAAACATGTGGTGTTTCTATTGGCGGGTATGTCCTCATGATCTCACTACTAGATATCACCAAGTGCGAACTTCATGAGAAGAAATCTCAATGCTTATGAGCCCCTAGCACCTGATAGTCAGACATCTACATTGTCCAGTCAGTAAGATGTATCTAGACTATAGAACATATATTTAAGATCACTATCATTGTATCTCGAGGTTCTCATTATAGCCTGGGATCTGCTATAACCTCTTGACATGACAATTAACCTTTGGACATTGCCATTATTATAGTGGACGCAGAAAATTATGCACTATAATGGTAAGATATCATCATGCATATCTAACTATACACATTATACGGTAATCAAAAGTACTACATAGTTAGTTCTAGGGCACCCACTATTTAAACATCTTTATCCCAACATCATTATCTCAACATTAGAAACATATTAATGTTTATCTTCTTTTAATCATGTGTTTCCCTTAAAATATCACCTTACTATAAAATCACTTTTCTAGGTCATCAATATCATTCAAAATATTCTTGAAAATCCTTAATGAAAAACTTTTACATAATAATACTTATATATATTTCATGATTCACATCACATAATTCTAGAATTAAAATACATAAAAACTTCAATTATTCATCTTCATTCTTAAACCATTAACTAGGATTCTTCATCTTATCCCTTAATACCACTTTAATTTCACATTAAATTTGTAGTATATTTATAATAAATATAAAAACATTTACTTGTACAACCATTTTGATCCTCTTATTGATATTTCCTCTTTAGACATATACTTTTATAATTCTCATACTTTATACATTTAAAATATTATTCCATTGATAATACCTTAGGGAGACCAATATTCCCATCCATTGTGTTAAATAAAATTTTCATTTCCCCTTATACCCTTCTTATTAACACATAAAACATGTTCTCATTCCTTTGAGACATTCCCTTGAGTGATTTTTTCCACATTATTGACATATAGGAAACTAAATATTTTTTCATCTATGGTATCCACCACCTAAACTCTCAACAAACTCTATACTTCTCTTATTTAGTGATTCCAAGAGTTGGTTAAGGTAAAAGTTGTCAATATATATCATAATAAATGATTATAAATAATCATAATATCCTTTAATCTAGTCATTATCTAATTTCATTTTTCATTAACACATTATCCATCACATTTAATATTAACTCAGTTCTTTCTGGTTCCCTCCATTGACTAAAACCAAAAATCATAGTGTAAGAAATAATAATCATGAAAAAATCACATATAGAAGGTCTAAATCATGAAATTTTATTTTCAATCTATGACACATTAAGTTTAACCAAGGTCATTATTCAAATCCTTCATGATGGTTCGTAAAGATTTTTTGAATTCCCAAAGAATATCCCTTGGGAATGTCAAACTAGGATGTGTAGAAAGGCCCATTTTCATGCACTAATTGATGATAAAGTCTATATCAATGCACCTTTTTGGAGTTATTACCCCTATCTACCTCTATAATAGAGACACATCCACTTGTAGTATCCAAATAGGGATGTAATTTCTTGAAAACCACTCACTCTATCATTTACTAAAATTCTAGTGCATTTTACTATTCATTGACTCATACATAGAATTATCCTTAGATATGTCTCTAGAAATATCCTCATAAATATACTTAAGAATCTCACTAATGTTTTCTCATCCTAGTTTCCAATGGTTAATTAAAATTTTCTCTAATATCAATTGTAAAGACCCAATTTTCTCATACATAAATATTACATCTTAATAGAAAAATATTCATTACATATCATAAAAATCCATGCTAGGATCATTTAGGTATAGTGCCTTTGGAAACTTGGAAATGTAAATAACTGGTCCATAAGTGAATTACATCATCTCTTGATATGTTCTTCATAATTAGAACCCTTCTTATATATATCACATATAATTCCTTTCATCATAACCTAGGGAAATAAAAAATAAGAAAGGGTGACCTCAGATTCTCAATAAGGGTAAATAAGGGAGATATCAACATATCATGATCATAAGGGTATAAGAACATGATAACATTTGAAAACCATGACCTACATATCATATATCAAAAACTTGAGTCATGGAATAAATCTTGGCAGTTCATAAGACATGAATCATAATGAAATCAAAGAACATGAATCATGATAACATAACATTGGAATAAGAAATAGATTTTTGGTATACATATAATCATATAAAATAATTTCCTTAGTAGTTCAAGACTAAGTGCTGATACTATCATAGTGTAATGGGTTCACTCCACAAACCATCAGAGTAGTCGAGGTTCACTCCCAAGACTATCATAGTGGACAGAGTCCCTTACCAAACTGGGTTCACTCCCCATTCTAATACTATTTATCTCATGACATATAAATCATTACTCAATGTATTGGAGGGAGATATAGGTCCCACCCATCTTGATTATAATATAACCATCATCCTTGGTTATAACATAACCACTATCCTTGGTTATAATATAACTGTCGTCATATAATGAAAATCATACACATGTGTGCCATAAGATCATAAAACATTCATTATATTATAACCCATTAAAATAAATGGGTTTAATAATCATTTCATTATAAAATAACCTATTGAAAATATATAGGTTTCATAATCATTTCAACATTTCATCGACAAATATTCCATAGAAAAGAATCTAGTTTCATAAACATTTTATCATGGTATAACCCATGGAAGAGAAATGGGTTCCATAAACATATTTTATTCACAAATAAAAACCATCCAAATAAAGAATAATAATGGTATCCAGGTATCATATCCCCAAAAAATCAGAATTAACATTAAAGTATTTCATATTATATGGAAAATGATTTTGATAGATCACTTGGAACATTTCTTGAGAAAAATAGCCATTCCAATTTGAAAAACACTTTTTAAAAACATAAAACATTTTTAAAGTCCTTTTATTTAAAAATAAACTTTGAGACTTATAAATTAATATTTAAAATAATAATTTGGTCATGATGCTAGAAAATATTGTTCATGGAATATATGTTAAAACAAATATTCCTTTTATATTTTTGGTAAAATCCAAATGGGCATTATTTTTTGAAAAATACATGAAGATCAATTTTAAAACACTTTAAAAAATTAAAACATGGGTAAAATTTATTTAATAAATACTTTTTATAATATTAAAATATTTTGTGGAAAATATTTTTAGAAAAAACATATATAAAATAAAAATGTTTTTTCGACCAAAGATAGAAATAAAGTCGATTTTTCTTAAAAAAATATTTTGAACTCTTTATTACATAGAGAGGGTAAAATTAAGTGAAAACGTATATTTTTATGAAATAACCATATTATAAGAAAATTTATGAGTTTACTAAAAGATGGTTCATAATATTTTATCATCCAAACTATAAACATAAAAAAATCCCAATAAACGATGAGATTGTATCATAAAAACCTTACCAATTTAGTAACATTGAATTGTAATCCCCATTAAATAATAACATAAAAATAAAATCTAAATATAATTAATATAAGGATATTTGTGATATAAAATTAAAAAGATATATTTTATACACCATAGAAAATAAACAAGTGGTGAATATGCCATACGTCTTCTACAAATAAAAGAGAGACTATAAATCCCTTACCGCTTTGGTATCTATTGAACCATACACCCCATGAAAGAGAGATAATAAAATGGATATGTAAATACCAATAATTTTTAGAATAATAATCATAATTGAATTCATGGGAATTATATACACCATATAAAATAAATAGGTGGTGAATGTGGCATGTGTCTCACAAAAGTAAAAAAGTGAGATAGAAATCCCATACCTTAAGTCTAGACTTCCTTTGTTCACATTAAAAACTAATATATAATAAATATAGGTTTATTATAAATATATTATAGAACCATAATTATATATATCATATCATATATGATTTACTTATGACTTTTTATTACCTATTTATTAACAATTTCATCTTAAAGTCATGTTTCGTGTAATAATTGCTTTGTTTTTCATGTATGTTTTGATTTGGTATTTTTGATAATATTAATTCTATCATGGTACCATAATATTAATAATTTTAACCATGATATAAATATCATAAATATTTATTATATATGTATTTAGAGTTATCCATAAAAGTTAGATATAGAAAATGAAATACACCATTCTTGGAGACGGTGGGTCGTACGTACGCATGAACGTTGTTTCCATTTTCTCGATGGATGAAATGAAAAAAAAAATTAAATGATATATTAACATTATATAATCATATTTAGTTCATATATATCACATATATTCATTAAATTCACCCTTATTACCTTTCATTAAAAGAGTAAGTGAAAAATGAATCACGTCACTTTGCAAGGTAGTAGTCTGCCGTACACACAAACGAAATTATCAGATTCTCTACATAATTTAAAGTAAGAAGATATATGTGATATAATAATTAAAAAAAATATATTTGGGTTAAAAATATCATATATATATATATATATATATCCATCATAATACCCAATCATGAGAGGTGTTTATGGAAAACGTGTCACATCGGTTTGTGAGGCGGTAGTCCGCCGTATATAAGAATGATGATTTTGTATCCCATTTGATTGAATATGAGATGGATTTAGGTTATTACATTGATATAAAAACCTCTAATTATATGGGATATACTTATATTATTATATTAGTATAATTTAATAATATTTTAATTATTTAGAAGAATAAGTAAAACAAAAACGCATAGTTTAAAACTTTACCTCTTCTTCAGACAACCTCTTTAGTTTTAACCTAAATCCTTCCTAGATTGGATTTTGGATCTAACCAAGTAATATAGAATACGATTAGGTATTTATGGAATATATTTTTTTCATTATTTACTGATACAAATGGTTTTAAAGGTGTGAATATGAGAGGAGAGGGGTGGTCTTTTATAAGTGTGGTGAGTGGAAAACTTGTAATTATTGAAAAGAAAAAGGTGTAACCACATTTTTCACATGCCAAAAGGCTCCAAAATAGATATTTATTGAAACTTAGATTTTATAAGGTCTAAATATGTGCATAAAATGGTTTTTGGATAAGTTTATAGGTCATTTTAAACCTTATCCTTTTAATTTAACCCCCGGTAAACCCGTTTTAACCTTAACTACGGTAATTGATTTTTACTGTTTTTACTATTAATTATGGTTAAAAATTAAGTTGAAATTATTAGATAATATAAATTATTATAATTAAAAATATTTAATCCATTTTTCCAAATTCCATTCACATAATTGGAATTTTTTAATTTAAAATTGATCCCTCAAAAGCGATAAAAAAAGTTGTTTTCCAAAGAGAAAAGCTTCAAACGTTTAAAAAGTTTTTATATAAACATTAAATATAAAATTGATTATAATGACATAAATTAGATTAATATATGTATAATTTATATAATTTTACTTTTAAAACCATATTAAAATAATTTTAATTTTTTAAATGCATTAAAAGAAATGAAATTCTTAATAAAAATCAGTATTTTTCACTATCCATCGAAAAATTTATCTGTTCATAAAATTCACTAAAATTCACTAAAATATAATTTTAAAATGATTATTTAAAAAATTAATTTTATTTTTTCAAATAAATTTTCTAAAATTGGACAATTTTAATTTTAAAATAAGTGTGCAAAAGGTGACAAAACTACTTTTTAGAAAAATGCAGTTTTAAGCATAAAATTGGTTTTATTCTTATCTATTGTCTAGAAAACACATAATATTAATGTTAAAAATTTTATTGAATATATATTTAATAAATTTCATTAAAAAACATTCACCAAAAGTTATTTTTTAATTTATTGTGGTAAACTGTATTTGTGCATATAAAAATATTTTTTCAAAAAAGGATTTATTTTATTTTAAAATGTTTTTTATTTTAATTTATAATTAATTTGTCACCAAAGAATTCATTATATATTTTTAAACCATATATTTTCATAATTTATTTAATCCTGTCAATAATCTTCATTGGCTATGTGATAACTATCATATTAAATAATAAAATTTTAATAGTATGGTGTTTTTCATTAAAACACGATGTTGTGGATAATGCAGGATAAACTCGGTGTTATGTGTAACTCAAAATATAGAAAATATTAAATTTATTTGAAAAAAAATATTTCACAAAATCTCAGGATGTTACACAAAAGATCTACTGAAATTTGGAGGTCTTTTTCCCATAAAGGTCATAATTATAACTTTCTCTTTCTTGGGGGTGTGGGTTTTCCCACTGATTCAAGTTTATATTCAAAACTTGATTTAATTAAGTAAGTATTTTCATGAGGTTTTTTAATCCTACTCCCATTATTTTGGGAATTTTCTATCACATTTTTTGTTTACTTGGTTCCTATTATTTATATCAATTGACTAAAATAAAGGTAGAATTGGGAATGAGAATCATTTAACTAATAAACACATAAAAGGGAAACTATGAAAATTGAAGGGATGACTCATAAATGTCATACATTATTTAACCTATTAATTTATAGGTTTGAATATAATATATCCATGATTTATTTACTAACATATATTTTTATGGTAATTTTGGTTCCCTTAATAATGGTTCAAAAAGAGCTTGTGAATTTACCAAAGTATATCCCATGGGAGTGTAAAACCATGTGAAAATCAAATACACTTTTTCATGCACCAGGTTTTAATTGAAACAATTCCTAATGTTACCTTTTTGGGGTTATTACCCCAAGGTAAAACTGTTCCAGAGACACATCCACTTATAGTATCCCAACAAGGATTTTGTTGCTTAAAAATCACTTAATCTATAATTTACTAAACTTTAGGGATGTTTTTCCTATGTTTAGTATTATCCCTAAGTATTTCACTAAATTTTTATAATCCTAATCCTCAAAAATAACTAGACTATACACTGATACAAACTATAACAATCCATAACTTTTAAATTATTTATTTCATGATTTATTACATAAAGTCACACGTGATGCAATCCCAAAAGATCATGAGGACAAGTGTATCTAGGTAATTAGATATATAACATGATAACACTAAACGTGCATATAAATGACATTATTTAAAACTTCAAAACATTCTATTTTATTCAACTGATATTCTAATACTGAACGGGATAACCTGGGGACATACATAAGAAAGGGGTGAGCTATAAATCCTAGTAAGAGAATAATCAAACCATAACATTATTAAAGTAATATATGTTAGTAAATAGGTATATAAAGGTGACATAAAATGGGTGATAATAATAAACATTAACATCGAATCATGATGTGAGATGATAACATCAAGGAAAAATAGGAATGTGGAAACAACATAAAACATGACATCATAAGCATAAGTCAAGTATTAAAACTGATATATCATTATATAGTGTTCTTAGGATAACTTATAATGCACCATACATGGTATATCAGGAAATAAAAACATTACCCAATTCATTAGAGGGCTAAATTAGTTTAGGCCCACTCGTCACATTCATATCATGTGCATGCATTTATGTTCCCCATATATCATACAATATATGGGCACCTTTAATCACTTGAAATAAAATTATTAAAAAAAATTGGTTATGTACAGAGAATTAAATAATAATTTAATCATATTTACATCTATTTGAATACCTTTGAGTGGAAATTATGATGGTTATTTACTAAATGAATGTTTGTCATGGAAAAATCGCAGGATAATTTTGGCGGCTTAACGGGTGCACATAAAGGTTAAAGGGAGGGTTTAATGAGAGTGGAAGGAGGTATATCATTAATTTTTCATAATGATTAAAGTAAATTTATGTGTGAAAAAACATTAAAACATGAACAATTGTAAATAAAATGGATTGTTATAAATAAATTACTTAAAATAAAAAGGAAGATGAGATGATCCCTTACCATGAGAGGGTGCTTCTAAAAGCATGGAAAAAGTTTATTAAGATCTTAAGAACACATTGGGAGGGATTTAAAGAGGTATAGGGATATTAAATTCAATCTTAATAAGTTTTTATTGAAGATTAGTGAGGATATGGGTGGGTATTTATAGCAAAAGAGGGGGGAATTATTTATTAATTTCTAAACTTAGGTTTTGGACTCAATATGATAAAATAATCAAAAACCACAAACCTTATCATGGTTTTTTCCAATTTTGTCTACCAAATAGGAGAAGTTTTAAATATATTATTAGGATAAGAACTTAAATAATTAAAATAATACTATTTGTTATGTGGAAGTAGTCATGTTCATAAAGAATTTATTTTAAAACCATAAAATATAATATAGGTTTTGAAGGATTCATTAAGGGTTTATAAAATTAATCAAATAAATTAAGAAAATATATTATTTAAAATAATAAATATATATTTGGTCATGTATTCCTTTTATGGAATTTATTACATCACTTTTAGTCTATTATAATGTCATAATGCAGACCGTATATTATATTGTATTTAATCTTTACCCAAAAATTGGATTGTCTCGTAAAATATGAAAAATTCACCATTTGATAATTTATACATGATAATTTCAAAAATTATATTTATTATATTAAAATAATTTTATATATATGATAATTTTAACTTTTAAATAAAAATACCTATTTACTAAAAAAATACTAGTTTTTAAGATATTAACCACATTCTAACACTTATAAAAATTACATTGGACTTCATCAAATTGTAATATTATTTATATTTAAATAATTATTATATAATAAAAAATATTAAAATATAATTTATTTAAAAAATTATTAATTTATCAAAATAATTTCTTAATTGAAACTATAAATTTCCAAAAAAACAATTTTTATTTCTTTATGTTAAAATATAATTTTTATCAAACACATTATATAATAATTGATAAAGTAATAATAAAAAAGGATAAATATAATCATTATTTCATTAAAAGAAAATATAAAAATTCATACTTCTAGGGGATAGATATATAACCCATTATTATACCAACGTACACCTTAAGGGTAAGGTGTGTGATGGTGGTGCTTTCTTGGGGTGGTTTAGCAAACATGGTTTGGGTCGTGATCTTAATAAGATTGAAATTATATCCTAAATAGTTTCACTCAAGATTTAGTTTCTAAATATTGGCTAGGTATTGGTCAAGATCAAAGCTATTTGATTATTCCTCCCTCAAAATCTATAATATATGGGATTTATAGGGTATGATTCTACTGGTTGAGGTCATCACTTCTTCCATCATTATCAATTAGTCTTTATTATAACCCTTAATATATATCAATCTTAACAGTCATTGTAGAAAGTTTATATTATGAATGGTTAATATTATTAATGGTATTTAAAATACAATAGGATATATTGGTCCAAAATAACCAAATTAGTGCATATTTTTTCTATAACTATAATGAATTTACTTAAATAAAATGGAATTTTATTTATAAAAGTTTGGGTCGTTACAAAAACTGTTTTGGTTTATTTCTTTTAATCAAGTATTTACAAGTTTGTTTTCTATTTTTTATTGGTTTAAAAAAAAGTAAGTTTAATTTTATTTAAATTAATTCAATTAATTCCATATGAATCGTCATTATACTTTTTTTGGTATAAAATCATTTTTATGATTTGAAAGGGTATTTTTCTAAAAATTGTTATCATTGCAGTTTGCGTACTTATATTAAAATTAATTTTTATCACTTTTATAAATTGAACATGTTAAAATGGATTTAATATTTTGAATAAATGGGTTCAATTTTTTCAGTAAGTTCAATTTCATTTTTGGTTATTATTAATAGTAACCATGACAAAACTTTGTCACTACGGTAATTGTTAAAAAAGTTAATAAGGGGGGTTAAAACTATGAGATAAGGTATAAAATATCATAAATACATTTTTAAATTTTATTGTATGAGTGTATTTAAACTCATACTCATACCATATTATAAATAAATCAATTATTTCCATATTCCTTTGATAAAGATATTTATTATATTTAAAATTTTAAAGTATTTACAAGATCAACACTCCCCTCACTTATAAAAAGGCACCTCATATCCTTAATTATTCACACCTTTTGATACACTTATATTAGAAAATATCTACCAAAAATCCTTAATAACCATCCTCCCCACATCCTATAGGTATTGATACTCTTAAAATACTAATCATTAAAGTCTTAAGTTGTTAGTGAGAGGGAGATATCTTAGGAGGATGCATAAGTCCTAACCAACCTATTACAAGTTTATTTCTTCTTCTACCTCCTTAAAATATTTTATAACCACTATAACATAATTAAATAAGAATATTATATATAATAAAAAGTTATTAGATTTATTAAATAGTTCTTTTCTATCTCGTTTCCATCATATGGTAAATGAAAACATTGATCATGCATATGTGTGGACCGCCACCTCCACGAAGCGATGTGTCTTCTTTTCCATCACTGACTCACATGGTTGGTTGTAAAGATCTAATTAATGACTATATAATATGTTTATAAAATTACTATTATTTTAAAAGATAATATATAGGTTACCTTCTTTCCCTTTCCATATGTTGGAATATGATAATGTCGCCCATGTGTATGTGTGAAATACCACCTCTACAAAGTGGTGTGATTTATTTTTCATTACCACCTCACATAGTTAGACATAAGGAATGAAATAATGAATAAATATTACATTTATAACATAATTATGATTCTTTAAAAGTAAAATATTTTATTATTTATTTATTTTCCATCCATTAAAAAATGGAAATGTCACTTGTGTACACATGTGGACCACTTCCTCCATGATACCACATATTTCATTTTCCACGTCCACCATCCATGGATGGTTATAAAAAAATTTAATTTAAAAAATTAATAACTTTATCATGATTAATATTATATAGATGATTTAACACTGATCCCTTTGACCTTAATTGACCTACCAAAGTCATTTTGAACTTATAAATCGAACGTCCTCAAAACATCCAATGTGAATTTAACAAATTTAATAACTAAATAAAATATGGTAACAAATAAAATAAATGGAATAATGGTAATGGAATTAAAATTGAAAATGTTCTTAATCAATTATAAAAGTAATATAATTTTATTACTCCGAAGGGTATACATATGAAAGAAATGATTCTGGGCTTGAGGTAAGGTACTTTCTTTTAAAAATATTGTTTTAAAGTTTTCATTCCAACTCCTTTTCTTCCATGTATATTTTATTTTAAATATTTTAAGAATTTTATTATTTATTCTTCAAAGGTTTATAAAGGTAATTTTTTACTATTATTTTAATTTCTTTACAAATTATTAAAAATGAATATTTTCAATGTTTTCCATATGGGTTATTTTCAACTTTTTACAAAATTAAAAAATGAATGTGTTTATTAACATATACATATTGACCACCCTCTCCCGACACCATATCCATTATACATTATCAATATTACAATAAAAAATAACATGGTTTTTCAAAGAATATTCTATTCCCACTCTTCTATGATTTTTTTTAAAAATATATTTTATAAGTAAATAAACATTTCTCCTCATTTTTATGGGATAACTGAAAGTTTTATTTATTATGATCTTGAATGATAATTAAAATGATTTTTATGGTTAAATTACAAGATAAATTTGTTTTATTAATGTGATGGATCTTATAAATTTTATATAAATCATGTTTTATCCTGATATAGAACTCGTGAAGGGTGAGCCTAATATAGCTCTCCAATGCATTGGGTAAAGTGACAAAGTTTACCAATGATGGGTTAATCCAAATAGATGTAGGAATTATCTTGTCAGTTGATTCCATTATAAGGGTTATTATAAGGGTGAATATAAATATAATTTTTGAAGGTTCCTATATAATATGATTGTAATGCCTTATAAAGGAGGTATTTTGATTTCAAAAGGTAGTGAAATGGGCTTATGTTTTTAAGGAAATATTATGACATTTTCTAAAAAAAGTTGAAAGGATTTTTTTAAGGAAAGTTATTCCAGAGTTTTCATGTTTTCCAAGAAAAAATTATGATTATGATTTTTACTTTATGATTTTATATTAATTGTTTTATGAATTCTATTGAGAAATTAAATTTTTTTCATAGAAAATAAAATGGATATTTGAGATCAAATTTTTATTATAGAATAGGTAAACTTTCTTATGTATTTTTTAAGATTTCAAATAGAATAATGAGTTTATTTTATTTTATATCCCTTAATGATCTTTGTTTTTCCATCCTAAATTTTTAAATGTTTTTCATAGGGCTTAAGGATGACTAGGAACATTAATAAAGTCAGAGTTATAGTTATGGGAGTTACCTTTAATTAAGTAAGTGTACCTTTATAAAGAAGGTTTTTTCTAGAAAAAATGGAAATTGTATAGAAATTTTCACTTTTTAATGTAATATATTTCCTAATTATCTAAAAAACTAATCCTGAAAAGGTATTTGTGATGTAAGTGATGAAATTTATGCCATAAATCATGTAATTTATGGGATAATTATGTGTCAGTTTTTATAGTTATATTAGAAAAAAAAGTTTATATAACTTTAGAGGCTATGATAATATTAAAATATAATCTTAATAGATTCTAATTTATGGTTATATTGAGATATATTTTTAGTATTTCCATGTTACTTAATTTAAACTATGTTTATTCTGAATGGTTTTTAGTAGAGAAACTAGCGAAGCTAAGGTAGAAAGCCATCAAGAGGATAATATTCTTCAAAACCAACAACATAGAAGGGATGGAATTAGAAAAAATAAGTTTTTAGTTGTGTTAAATTATTTGATGTAAGATATCAATAAAGGTATCAGTGTAAGGGAGTGAAACAATTCTATATAGAAGAATGTGTCAATAATAGAGCATTTCATGAAATATCACCCACCAAATTTTGGTGGATCCTCAAACCCATTGAAAGATAAAGGATGGATTAATTATTTGGAGAAGATATTTGAAGTTCTAGGATGTTAAAAACATCATAAGTTAACCCTTTCTATTTATTATTTGGAATGTGAAGAAGATTAATAGTGTTCTTTGATAAAGAACACTGGGTAAAAGGAAGAAATTTATGTCATGGAATGGATGGTATTTAAAGATAACTTCCTTGAAAAGTATTTTCCTAAAGTTATTCAACACATAATTGAAAGAAAATTCATATATTTTAAGTAAAATTAAGAGGAATATTTTTTCTCTTATAAAGATAATTTTACTATATTGGTCAGGTGTGCATCAAATCTCATTCTACCTCATGATAATAAAATTGATCAATTTTACTTTGGATTGAATCCAAGTTTATAAAGGTATTTGGTTACTTATGAGTTCGAAATTTATTAGGAAATTTTATAGTGTTATGATAAATTCGATATGGAGTTTGTGGAATTTTATAACAATAAGTATAAGAAGTGATCCATATGGTAGGAAATGGGAAAGAATTCATTAAATAAACATGAAGGTATCAAAATTTATTTACCCTATTATGATAAGTGTGGTAAGAAGTATTATAGGGAATTTCTTATGATATCTAGGAAGTGTTACCAATGTGGAAATCCAAGACGCTTAGCTCATGACTATAAATAAAATAGAAATGTAAATGGTTATACTGGAAATGAAAAGAAGGTGGTAAAAAAATTTAATTATAATAAAATTGGACATTATTTGAATGTGTCCCCAAAGAAAGGCATGTAGGATAGTGATCACCAAGACCATAAGAAGAAAGGTGAGGAAAATTCATTTTAGATTATTGGTCCATAAAATAAAGTGGTGATAGGTACATTACTTTTTTACTCTATATATGTTAATGTCTTGTTTAATTAAGGACCTACAAACTCTTTTATTTTTGAGAAATTTTCTATTAAAATGGAAATATAACCTTAATAAATAAATAAAAAACTTTTGATAAAAACTATTAGTGGAAATATTAAAGTAAAAAATATTTATGGTAATCTTCCTATCATTATATTAGAATATATTTTCCTAAAAATCTAGTTATTTTACCCTTTGTGGAGCTTGATGTTATTTTGGGTATGGATTGGATTTTAGTTTATCATGTTAAGATATATTTTATAGATAAAGAATTCATATTAAATCCTCAAATAAAATTTCAATTTGTATATAAGAATGATTACATACCTTTTATAACATATCAAGAAGTTGAGGAACTAATTAAATATGGGATTGAAATTTTTCATTATTATGTTATTGAAATGAAGGAAACCATTTAAATTGGTGATATTTCAGTTGTAAATGATTACATGAATGTATTCACTGATGATTTTTCTGGTTTTCTTTCTAATATAGAGGTTGAATTTACTATTAAATTAGTTTCATATTATAATCCAAACCTCCTTATAAAATGGATTTAGTTGAGTTTTTAGAATTAAAAAAGTGGTTATAGGATTAAATTAATAAGGGTTTTATCCGCCCTATAAATTCACCTTGGGGTGCTTCTATTTTTTTTTAAATAATGATGGTTCTATGAGACTTTTTATTGATTATAAAGTGCTCAATAACATTACTATTAAGAACCAATAACTAGTTCCTTGTATTGGTGACTTATTTGATCAGCTCTAGGGAGTGTGGTATTTTTCAAGTATTGATCTCAGTTCCGAGTACCATTAGCTAAAGGTAAAGGAATATGACATTATAAAGATGGCATTTAGGACTAGGTATGGCCATTATGAGTTTTTAATTATTCCTTTTGGGTTGAAAAACACTCCCACTTTATTTATGGATGTAATGAATAAAGTTTTCCATGAGTGTTTGGAAAAATTTACGGAAGTGTTTATCGATGATATTTTAGTATACTCTAAATGTTATGAAGATAATGAGAGACATTTAAGGAATATTTTTCATACCTTAAATGAAAATAATTTTTATGGTAAATTTGGAAAGTGTGGATTTTTCTTACAATGGATTTATTTCCATGTGCATATTGTTTCTAAAGATACAATAATTATTGATCCTATTAAAACTAAAGTGGTTAAAGAGTGTCCAATTCCTAAAATGTGATAGAGATTTTAAGTTTTATTAGATTGGAGGGTTACTATAAATGGTTTATTGAAAACCTTTCTTATTTTTCTTTCCCACTAATCAAGTTAACTTAAAATAAATTTAAATTCATCCAGACAAAGGAATGTGATGAATGGTTTCAAGAACTCAAAACAAGATTGGTTAATGCTCTAGTGTCAGCCTTATTACCTATAAATGATGGTTTTTTTATTTAAAATAATGCTTAATTGAAGGGGATTTGTTGTTTCTTGGTTCAAAATGATTGGGTAATTGCATCTGCATCACATTAATTGAAAATCCATGAGCAGAATTACCCTACACACGATCTTGAGATTTCAGTGGTGGTTGTTTCTTTAAAAATTTGGATATATCTTTTATATAGGGATAAATGTGAAACATATAGTAACCATAAAAGTTTAAAGTGTATATTCACTAAAAAGAGTTGAATGTGATGCAAGGAAGAGGGTTATAACTAATAAAGGATTATGATTGTATGATTCACTACCATCCAGGTAAAGAAAACAAGGTATTTATGCCTTGAGTCAAAAATGCTAATAGAAAAAAATTATATACCAACGGTTTGAAACCATTAGTATAGGACCTAAAGTCATTAGTATAGCCTATAAAAATAGTTTGAATACCTTTTGGATGTTTTGTCATTAGGATAGACCTATACCAATGATTTTCTAAAAACTATTGGCATAGGTGGTCTATACCAATGATTTAAAAACTGTTGGTATGGGTCATATGAAAATACATATACCAGCAGTTTGGGAAACCCATTAGTATAGATGATGTAAATAAAAATTCACACAAGTTTTGATCCCAACACCTCTCAATTTTACTTCAATGACTTAATCACTAATCTACAATGAAAATTTTTAATATAATTAGATAAATTAATATATATATATATATAAGTAAATAATTTTTTTAGTATTTAATGTTATTTGACTAAAGAATTCATAAAAAATTAATGTGAATATACCAACAGTTCTCCAAAACCATTAGTATAGGTCTATGCCAATGATCTTAGAAAACGGTTGGTATTAGATCTTAAATTTTTAGGGAGATATACCACTGATTCACTAAAACCATTGGTATATAGGGAAATTTGGGGATCGATACCAATGGTTCTCCATAACCATTGGTATGGGGGAAATTTATGGGACCTATACTAATGGTTCTCCTAAACCATTGGTACAGGTCCATGGCTATACATCAAATTTATATTAATTAAATATAATGCATCATTAACTATGATATACTTGAAACATGATCCTTTAGTTAATAATTTAATAAAGGTTATCCTAGATATTATATATATATAAATTCCTTCTTTTTTGGATTAAGTGTTAGTGTAGTCATCTTTTTCATAAATAATTAAGGGGTATTATAAAGAATATCATAGTTTGAAATAAAGAGTGGAATTGTTCAATAAGGGTAAGATAACTAAGTTTAATATTGATAAATAAGGTGTTATTAGATGTAGAAAGAGGCTATATATTCTGACTGGTTCCTAGATAAAAAATTAATTATTAAGTAAAGCTCTCAACTCTCCATTTTCTTTTCATCTTGGAAGCACTAATATGTATAGAGAACTTCTAGAATATTTTTGGTGGGAAAGTATGGATTATGATATAGCTAATTTTACCATGAATTTTTTGATTTTACGGTAGGTTAAAGATGAAAAACAACTATATAATGGGATGATTCAGCCTTTTTAGTGCCATAATTAAAATGGGAGAACATATGCATGGATTTTGTAGTGGTGTTACTAAATAAATATCATGGTAATAATGTTATTTGTTTTATTATTGATCTATTTTACTAAATTTGTGAATTTTATTCCTATTGTCTTTGGATTAACTTTATAGACTTTATCTTAAGGGTATAGTTAGGTTATATGAAGATACCCTCTCCATTGTATTTGATAATCATCTATTATTTACATCAAATCTTTATAAATGAATTCAAAAGTTGATGGGTACTAAATTAAATTTCAATACAGTTTTTCATCTTTAATATGATGGATAATCTGAGAATAAAGTTCAGCCTTTAGACAATATGATTCAATATTTATTATTAGATTATAAGATAAATTAGGAACAATATTTTTATTTATTTGAATTCACTTATAATAACATTTTTCATTTTAGTATATATATCTAACCTTTTAAGGAATTATATGGAAGGCGGTGTCATATTCTAGCATGTAGGGACAAATTTAGAGAAAGGAAGTTTTTGGGACCATAAATAGAAGAAGAAATGTTTGATAAGGTTAAGGTGATTAAACAACACATGAGGGTATCACAAATTAAGAAATAAATTTATATAGATAACTGTAGGAAATACCTTTCATTTTAGGTAGGTGGTCATGACTTTCTTAAAATATGTCCTTAGAAAGGTTTAATTAGTTTTGGTAAAAAAGGAAATTTGAGCCCACATTCATTGGACCCTATAAAATTATAGATAAATTTGGATCATTTTCTTACCAGGTATCCTTACCTCTAAGTTTATATTAGGTACATGTTGTGTTTCATGTTTCTTTTTTAAGGAAGTACACACCTGATATATCTCATGTTTTAAGCCCGGAAGTGGTACAGTTAGAGAAGAATCTATCATATGTGGAAATAAAAATTCAGATTATTAATTATAAAGATAAATTATTTTAGAATAAGTTCATTCACCTAGTAAAATTTTTATAGAGAAACCAAATGATTGAAGAAGAAACATGGGAATCTGAAGAGGCTATGAGAGAAAATACCCTTGCCTATTTGGTAATGAATAAAATTGAGAGGAAACAATTTCTAAAAGGATGGAAAATGTGATAAACCATTTTCAATTGATATTAAATCAATATAATGTCCTATAAATGTTCATAAATATATTTTATGGATTCATATATAATATGATAATTTTATATGATTTTTCATTAAGAAAGTAAATATTTTTTCTAGCTAAAATGTTTTCCATGAAATATTTGGTTTTTTTTTAGAATAAAATTTTAAAATTTTAGATTTTTAAATTGATAAAATGAACTTCATTTTTGGATTTATAATATTGAAATTATTTTAGGGTAAATGTTTTTTATTTTTCTAGAAAATATTTATTTTTAAGTGAATAATAAAAAATATTGATTTTTCAATTATTTTCACTTTATGAAATTATCATGATATAATAATGACTTAAAAATTTATGAATTTTTTTATATAATAAATATATATTTAATAAATTAATACAATTAATTTTAAAATAATATCTTGATCTTATAAATCTATGTTTAACATTTTGGGAATTTAAGTAATGATTTTATTCAAATGAAAACTACTTTGGTTTCTTTCTTTTAATCTAGTATTTAAAATGTTGTTTTATATTTTAGATTGGTTTTAAAGTATAAAAAGTATATTTTGATTTAACTTAATTCAATTAATTATATAGGAATCATCATTATACTTGATTTTGGTATAAAATAAATTTTTTCCTTTAAAAGGGCATTTTTATAAAAACTATTTTCATTATGGTTTGTGTACATATATAAAATTAATTTTTAACACTTTTAGAAATTTTAAATGTTAAAAAGGATTTTATATTTTTAATAAATAGTTTAAAATTTTATAATAATATCAATTTCATTTTTGGTCATTATGAATAGTAATCATGGTAAAACTTTGTCACCACAGTAATAGTTAAAAGAGCTAACAATAGGGGTAAAAATGGCATATAAGGTTTAAAATATCATAAAAAGGTTAATTTTTTTATATGAGTGTATTTAGACTCATACTCATCCTAGATTCAAAATATTTCAAAAAATTTTCCACATTCCTTTGAGAAATACATTTATTATATTTAAAATTTTAAAGTATTTATAAGATTTTCACTCCCCTCACTTATAAAGGGGAACCTCCTCCATTCACTTATTCACACCATTTTATCCACTAATATTAGTAAATACATACCCAAAACCCTTACCAACTACCTTAACCATGTCCTATAATTCCTATTCTTCTCAAAAGACCAATCTAGAAAGAATAATGTGTTAGCCATAGGGAGATATCTGAGGAGGTATAAGTCTTAATCGAACCATTTCAAGTTTATTTATTCTTTTAACTCCTTAAAATATATTCTAACCACTATAACATAATTAAATTAGAATATTATCTACAATTAAATGTTATTATGTTTATGTAACAACTATTTTCTATCTCTTTTACATCCTATGGGAAATAAAAACACCACTTGTGTGTACGTCTAGATCACCACCTCCATGAAGCAATGTGTTTCATTTTCCATCATCACCTCACATTTATGGTTATAATTATTTAAATATAATATATTAATTACCACATTACTCTTTTTTACCATTTTAAAATGATAATATCACTCATTTGTATGTGTGGAATACCACCTCTATTAAGCAATGTGATTCGTTTTTCATTGTTGGATCACATGGTTAGTCATAAGGATGGAACTAATGAATAAATATTACATTTATAACATAATTATGATTCTGGAAAAGTAAAATATTAGATACCTTATTTATTTTACACTCAATATAAAAATGGAAACAATGATCATATGAACATGCGGACTATCTCCTCCATGATATGATTTATTTCATTTTCCAGATCAACCATCCATGGATGGTTTTAAAAAAATAACATATGAATATAATAATTTTGTGATGATTAATATTATATATATGATGTATCCATGATCCATTTTACCTTATTCATCCCACTAAATTCATTTTGTATTTATAAACTAAATATCCTCAAAACATCCAGTGTGAACTTAACCATTTTAATAACTAAATAAAACATGGTAAAAAAATAAAGGAAATAATGATAATGGAATGGAAATGATTTTTTTTAAGAAAGTATAAAACTAATATGATTTTATTACTTAGGAAGGTAGACATGAATGAAACTAGTCAAGACTCAATGTAAGGGACTTTCTTTCAAAAATATTTTTATGATGTTTTTCTTCTAACTCATTTTCTTCCATGTTGTGGTTATTTTAAATGTCTCAATAATGTTATTATTTATGCCTAAAAGGTTGATAAATTTCATTTTTTACTATATTTTACTTTCTTTACAAATTATTAAAAATGAATCTTTTAAATTTTTTCTATATGATTTATTTTTTACTTTTTCCAAAAGTATAAAATGATTGTTTTTTAACGTATACGGCTTAACCACCCTTTCCTACCATATGAATGTTTTATTTATTATGGGATTTAATTAAAATTAAAATTATTTTTATAGTTAAATGGAATGATATATGTGTTTTATCCATGCTATAGATATTGATAATTTTATATGAATAATGGGTGAACTTTATATAACTCTAATGATAGATGAGCCTAATATAGATCTATAATTAATTAGGTAAAATGAAAGAGTTTATCATTGATAGATTACTTTTAAGAGATGTGGGAATTATCTAATTAGTGGATTCGATTATAAGGTTTCTTATAATGGTTAATGTATGGATGATGTCTAAGGGTACCTACATGATATGATTTCAATGGTTTATTGAGAAATATTTTGATTTCAAAAGGTAATAAAATGAGCTTATGCTTTTAAGGAAATTTTATGAACTTTTAAAAAAAGGTGAAAGGATTGTTTTTCAAGGAAAGGTATTCATGCATTTTCTTGTTTTTTGAGAAACCCACATGATTATGATTTTGCCTTTATGATTTTATATGAAATGTTTTGTAAATTTTTTTGACCAATTAAGTTTTTCTAAAGGAAAATTAAATGGATACATGAGCTCAAATATTTATCATGAAAAAGGAAAACTTTCTTATGAATTATTTAGGTGTACAAATAGACTAACAGGTTTCTTTTCTTTTATGTCCCTTATTAATCTTTGTTTTTCTTATATAACATTTTTTAAAGTTGTTCATAGGGCTTAAGTGTAACATCCCAAAATTTTAGCATATTTTTTTAATAAATGGATTGTTTCATAATTAAAATCAACTAATATATGTTTTAATATAATGATTATTTTATAAAAATAAATGATTTTAATTAATTAATATAATTTTTGGTTATAATTTAATATTCAAATTATAAAAAATACTATTATTGTATTATTTTCCTAGAACTAGTATTTTTATTGAAGAATATAAATATTGTTTTTATGAAAATATATTAAATTTTTGATAAAAATTATAAACTAACTAAAATAAATTTTTGTTCAATATTTAAAAAGATATGATTCTTTATGTTAAATCTAAATTATTGTTTATAAATTTAATTAATAAGAACTTTTGAAATTATTTCATAAATTATAATCCTTTATTAACAAAAGTATATTGAAAATAAAAATGATTACTAATTACTTAAAAAGAACTTTTATTTGGTATAAAATTTATAGTTTTGATTAAAATGCAAGACCTCATGATTTTAATACTATTAATTTTGAATATATTGTTATTTTTCAATAAATAAGATATATATATATATATATAAGTTTATTTTAAGTATATAATTATGAAATTTAAATAATATATATATAGTAACATGATACAAATATAAAGTTCCAATATTATAAATAGAATGTATTTATAAGAAGAGTAAATAAATGTATTTTTAAAATGAAAATGATTAATGTGTGAAAATAATCATGAGTTTAATGTTCTTTTTAGTTAATTAAAATTTACTTAAGTGTTAAAAAAATTGTTCAACCATGATCCCACAAAGGACCCACCTCAAGAACATATGTGGGAATAGGGGTAAACCACATAGGAGGTGTGTCTATTAATTATAATGCATGGAAACATGTTGTAGAAGCTCCTACATAAGTAGGTTGGTGAGTGTATATTTCCCACAATGTATGCCCTTGAGTGAGCGCATGGGCATGGGCCCACACGAGTCGGTGTGGACTATGAGCCCAGTGTGTGTGTAGTGTGTATAAGGGAGTGGACCCCATGCTTATCACATCTTTTGATCCATTAGAATGGATTAGATTATATGCAAGTGCCTGACTTAGTGAAACACCAATGTGGGATAGTCATTTGCGGGGAATATTTACCCATTTAAAATCTTATGCTTATATCCTTGTCATTTGATCAAAATAATTTTGGTCATATGATCTTCCCAAACTTCATATTCAATGAAGAGACCTGGTTTTTTACCCTGTAAGACTTTGAAATATTTCTATATATTGTTTCAGAGCTAGGCGTTGAAGAGACATGAAATTCCGAGGCCCGGTGTGCCCAAAATTAATTTTATAAAAATATTAAGTATATTTTATACTATTAATGAAAAGTAGATGGGATAAATCTTAAATGATAATCTGTATTAAAAATCCAGGGGCATAGCTGAGTTCGGAATATGTTGTTTACCCTAGGCAGAACCTAACTTTCATCGGCGAACGAATCTTGTGAAAAACACCACGAAGGTAAAAATAATCATTTAAAATAATTAAACTTAATTATTTTATTCCAAGAACTGATTCAAATAACTTTTTATCAAAGCCTCGGATTGGAAATCAGAGACCTCTGTTGAGTTCAGAAGGGGGAGTTTTATCTAGGCGTGTTATAAAATGCAGAGGTGCGGGTTGTCCAGATCCCGCACCCGTTGACGCACATTATTTCTTAAGTTTATAAATATGGCTTAAAATAGGGGTTCCCCATTCCACAAACCAACACTTCCCCTCACCAAACCTCTCCTTCCTCCCTTTCTCTCTCTCTCTCTCTCTCTCTTTACTTCAATAAATCAAGGGCAGATTTCCAGCAGATCGCAGCAGGAGCGCCCTCGATGCGTCGCCAATGTTAAGTGAACCATTTCGAGGTAGGGTTCTTTTAATTTATCACATACTTGATTTTATATTCCTGAATCATGAATATATTTTTTATAAAATTTTTGTTTCACTTTTCGTTGTTTATGGTCGCACCAACATGGCCATCAAACCCGATTAAAAATCATTTTCGTTCATAGGGTTTTTCACCCAACTCTATAGTTTATCAATGTTTATCTTTGGTCACATTAATTATTCAAAGGTTTGTAGAGATAATTCCATGTAGATGAATAGATTATCCTGATATTTCTAGAACTGGGTTCGAAACAATTTTTGGATGTCCAGTTTTGTCTCAGTGGCCTACAGAAGGGGCCACTAGATTAGAACCATCGGCGGTGGCCCAAGGCGGCGACAGGCCATGGCGGCCTGTTGAAGCGGCATCTGACATACGATGCAGTGAGGCAGAAGCTGGATGAGGGCCACAGAGGGTTGATGGCATGCAGTGTAGCGGGTGGGAGCTTGGTGGGCCAGCATTGGGGGGCGGCAGCGGAGCAGAGACAGGCGGGCGCTACGAGGTGGCAACCGGGGGGGGCAGAGACTGGTGCGACGCGGGTATGCCGTGTTGATGTGGCAGCAGGGAGGAAGACCGGCTTCTAGGTTGGTTAGTGTTGGCATGGGGGTTGTAGGATACATAGTTGGAATAGGCAGGTCCATGCGGGGTGGACAGGCCGAACCGGGCCGGTCCAGCCTATATGGTCCAGTTTAGGCTTGGGCACTTTAAGTGCCCATAACTTTTGGTACAAGTGCCCGATTCACGTCATTTCAGTGAAAACATGATCCTTGGGTCGATTCAGAACATTTTATATGGTTTTGGGAATTTTATATTTCAATCTTGAAAGTGGGTGGCATGAAAACCTCACTTTATTAATAATAATTTTATTATTATTATTATTCGTGGTTCCTTCTTTCAGAAAAAACGCCTACATCCAAAGTACGATTGATGCACCATAAAAGGATATTTGACCCTGAAGTTTAGTAGAAATTTTTTAGAATACTTTCACGTGTTTAAACCAAAGGCAAGGTGTGTGCCCCATGAGGACCGCTTTACTCACATTGTGGTAAAATGCATATTTTTCACCGGGTATCCATTCTGGGCGAACGAGTAGTCAATCCCACTTTTTTATCCAAAGGATCACAATGTCATGGTCCACTTAATTATTTTTGGGACCAATTCATGGGCCCCACAAAATTCCTTTCAGGAATAATTCTACATTATGCAACTTTTCCATCGTATGTCTATTTGGGGAAAGTGGATAGTCTATCCCACATATTTTTTCGTAAGGATTAAAATAGTGTGATCTATTTGGATGTGCGTGGACTTATTTGTGATATCATTAATTGTGTAATCATGAAATAAATATTAGTGGAATATCCTTTTGATGTGTTCTAAGACCGACCCCCAGACTAGTGGTGTTTGATGATAACAGATGGCAGGTGATGATATCATAGTTTCCCTAGTGGTACCCCCTAATTCACTAGGGAATGGGTCCTTGATGGAATCAAAGTGAAACCCCCCATCAGTATGGGTGTGGGTCATATACCGTACTTCTGATTGGAACCCCCCTCACGCACAAGGGTGTGGGTCCTCGATGACCTAGAGTGGTACCCCCTGATGCATTAGGGTGCGGGTCCTCTACGATGGCTACTAGTGTGGTACTTCCCTAACACATTAAAGAGGGGTCATCTACAATGGTTTTCACATTATGATGATAGATCAGTGATGAGATGTACTTTGACATACCCCTAGGAATCATGAGAAATAGGGTGATTTTCCCACTAAGATGCATTCTTGTGACGCGGCCTAAAACCATGTGGGTGAGTCAGTGATGCCCAAATTGGATAGTATCAAGGTGTGTTGATTGACCCCCTTTGACTTATGACTCCTGGGCTGACGTATGGGATGTTGGGCATCGATGGTGGTTACTTCTAGAACTATTGGCTACTCACTTTCTTAGGCAGATCTGTGTGATGGAGATCTCATTACTCCCTTTCTTGGGCTTCTTTGATTGAGCATATATATATAAGTACACCCTATTTCTGTACTCACTCCTTGGGTTCGGTTACTCTCCTTCTAGGAGTGTGAAGACATGTGGGTTATGCCATGTTCATTCTTTTTCTAGCTTCTCATGGTTGTACGAGTTGACTCTCCTATTATAGGTGGAGAATTCCCACTAGGAAGTTCAACATATCCTTGTTTCTAGCTCCTTATGTTTGGATGAGTTTGTATTCACTTCCTTGTTGGGTTGATCTATACTCTCTTTACTATGCTTTGTTCCCTTTACTACTTTCCCTTTTTAGTATACCTCTTACTACTCCCTTGAGCCTTTCAGGCGTCCTACTGGGTATTGTTATACTCACCCCTACTTGGGCTTTTCCCGCACGTATTGTTCCCTTACAGATAATGGACAGGTTTGATCGTGACTTTAGGGAGTTTAGGTACATGTGGAGCTTGGACCATGTGCAGTGGTCCCTTTAAGATCTAGGAGTAGAGTTCTATCAATGTTGTTTTTTTATACTTTTTTTTCAGTTCAGGACACTACTCTGGTTGGGCGTGTATTTTTACCTATTACTTTCTAGTTTACTTTACTGTTCTTATACTCTGTAGTGGTCCATGCATTCCTAGTTTATTAATAGCACTGTTGTATCTTTCTTTTTTTTTTCTTTTTTCCCTCTTCTTTTTTCATCTATTGGTTATATTTGTGTGTACAGGTACTTAGTCAAAGGCCTCTTCGAGTTATTTGTGCCTTCGGTTCTTGTCAACGCCCCTTGTCCTATAGAGGCAGGCTTAGGGGAGTTGCAGCTCGAGCACTAACATGGGTAGGGTCCTGAAAAAGTGGTATTAGAGCAATTTTATTCCTTGGAAAATTGTTTGGATGTTTCCCCTTTTTAAAATGATTTTTTGGGTTTAATGAAACCATGTCAAAGTGTCTCGAGAGAGGCTCTCAGGCCAGGGAGTTCAGTGATGGTACAGACAGATAATGTATCCATTCACCAGGACCCTGATTACCCGCTTGTCGACTCAGCACCCTAAGACACTTGTTTCAGGGAAAATGGTACATTCATCATATAGGATTGAGCCGTTGACTTTCCTTCTTGAGTCGGCTCTCCATTGTTGTTACTGTTATATATATGTGCTCATTTTACCATGGTACTCCTTGATAATTTTTAGGATGCCTCCTCGATGATATCCAGCTAGGTTACCCACTCTGTTTCATGATAATGATCTCTCGAGTGATGAGTCTTCAATTCAGGGACCATCACGTGATCACCTTCCTCTAGGTGGACCAGTAGCAGCAACTCCACCTGTGGAGTAGCAGATGGTTCCAGAATCACATGCTGAGGACAAGCGCAGGCTGAGTGCTCTTCATGAGTTCCAATGCCATAGTCTATAGAGTTACCATGGTGAGCCAGATCCCTAGGTTGCAAAGGACTAGTTAGACTCAGTGGACTTCCTTTTTAGGCATGTGCGGATACGAACGAATCAGATGGTGGCTCTAGTAGCCATCCTTTTTTAGGGGGTAGCTGGTTGTTGGTGGAGCCTAGTTACCCAGACCCATGATGAGTCATCTATCTCATGGAATTACTTTCAGCATCTCTTCCAGTATGATTACTTCCCCTCTTTCTTACAATCCAATCAGATTCAGGATCTTCTGGAGTTGAATCAGGGATGGATGATGGTGGCATAGTACTCAACTAGATTCACCGACCTGACTTGATACTCAATGGATGTGATATGTGATGGTTACTTCCGGGCATGGAAGTTCAAACAAGGTCTTTGTAGGGAGATTTGTTTGAGTATAGTGCCTCTATGCATCCCCACCTATGACGTGGTGCTAGATCAAGCACTTGTGATAGAGATATTTCTATCAGAGGGGTGCTAGTTGATTGGGAATAGAAGTGTCTGCTTTAGATTAAATACTTATGTGGAGTTAGGTAGATGTCAGTTAGTAGGGCCACGACACTGGAATCCTCCCCATGACCGAGCTCGGGAACATTATCAGGCGGCACCAGAGTAGCACAAAGCACCGGGTCAGTTCGTAGAGGTTCGGTGTTATAATTGTGGCGGGAGAGGACACATGGCCTGAGACAGCCCAATGAGAAATGTCGATCACTTTGGACAGTTAGATGATGGACCACCACAGTAGAGGTAGCACCGTGACTAGGGATCCCCCTAGTGGGGGTAGGTAGTACCTAGAGAGGCATTGCTGGTAGAGGAGTAGGAGGACCTAGGGTGGGGGACACTGCTACAAGATCTTCCCACCACCACTACTGGGTGGCCCCCGTCAGGTTCATGGAGTTGGCGGTCGAGGCCATGGATATTTGCAGGTTATGGGTGTCCACGATCCTTCAACACACAAGATGATCTAAGGTATTCTATGTGTTTACTCTAAAATTTATTTATTACTAGTAGACATAGGTTTCAGTCACTCCTTTATATCATTACTCCTGGTACATGGGTTGGATCTCCTAGTAGAGGCACCAGTACAACATCTTAGCCTTGAGGTTCCTACGAGAAGTGCTTCATCTGTGACTTTTATCTACCAAAAATGTGAACTATTGTTTAGAGGAGATAGGTTCATGTGGTATATAATGGTCATCATGGTAGAACCTTATGATGTCATTCTAGGAATGGATTTTCTTTCCATGGTTCGTGCCTAGATTGACTGTCGTCACAGGCTAGTCAAATGCATGTACACTGATGGGATGAGGTTCACCTTTCTTAGTGAATGAGACCTTGTGGCAGGATAGGTAGGTGCTATGAATAGGATATTGTATCCTTTTTCACATTAGTTGGCGATCATCACCCTTAGGGTAGTAGGCTCTTCATAAATCTGGATTCCTCCAGTTGTATAGGACTATATGGACGACTTTTCTGAGGACGTCCTGAGGCTACCTTTGAGGTGGGAGATAGATTTTTCCATTGAATTATAGCCAGGGACTGCCCTGATATCTTGTGTGGCATATCGGATGGCACCCATAGAGCTCCGGGAGCTATGATTATAGTTTGAGGACCTTCATGATAAGGGTTTCATCAGGCCTAGTGTATCTCACTGGGCATCTCCAGTTTTTTTTGTGAAGAAAGCAGACGGGGTCCTACAGCTTTGTGTGAATTACCATTGCCTAAATCATGCCACGATAAAGAACAAGTACCCTTTTCCAAGGATTTAATACCACTTCTACCAGTTGTGTGGTGCTAATTGGTTCTCCAAGGCTGATCTTAGATCTGTCTACTACTAGTTATGAGTTTGTGAGGCTGACATTCTAAATTTTTCCTTCTGATGTCTCTATGGGAATTATGAGTTCCTGGTGATGCCCTTTGGCATAACGAATGCCCTCACTATTTTCATGGCCTTGATAAACCATATATTCCAGTAGTACCTGGACCAATTTATTGTTGTCTTCATCAACAACATACTGATATACTCTGTGATAGAGGAGGAGCACTCAAAGCACTTGAGGATTGTCCTTGACTTTCTTCGAGAGCACTAGTTTTATGGTAAGCTCTATAAGTGTCAGTTCTAGATTCATGGGGTTTACTTTTTGGGGAATTTCATTTCGAAATGAGGTTTATCCATGGATCCAATGAAGGTAGAGGCAGTTCTTGATTGGGATCCACCCAATATCATGAAAGAGGTGTGGAGAATCCTTTGATTGGAAGGGTACTACATGAGGTTTTGGGCAGCCTTCTCTAGGATCATTTCCCCTTTGACCACTCTAACGTGGAAGGTATAGTTGTTTACATGGTATGAGCAGTGCCATAGGTCCTTAGAGGCGTTGAAGTAGATACTGATGAGCACTTCAGTTTTGAGGCTTCTAGAGGAGGGTGTTGAGTTCATGGTGTATTGTGTTGCATCAAGAGTTGGGATCGGTTTCATGTTGATGAAAAAATAGGTGATCATCGCATATGGTTCGAGGTATTTAAGACCCCATGATTAGAACTATGTGACCCATGACTTAGAGCTGGAAACAATGGTCTTTACTTTGAGGATGTGGAGACACTACCTTCTGGGTGAGCATTTTGTGGTCTACTCAGACTACCATATCCTCAAGTACATCTTCACTCAGAGAAATTTGAACCTAAGGCAACGAAGATGGTTGGAGTTCCTATAGGACTACAACTTCAAGATAGTTTATACTCTATGTAAGGTAAACATTGTAGTGGATTCCATTAATAGGAAGTCCCAGGCTTGCCTAGTGTGGGACGCTTCAGAGCAGATGGCTTCCCTGCAGTTGACCCTGGTGGAAGAAGAGGGTATAGCTTTCCTACAATAGATGGTATTGAATCCACCACTCCTTGAGAATGTGATTGAGTCTTAGTTGGGAGACATCGACTACGTGGTTCTATGTGATCATATATCCACAGGTGATGCACCTGATGGATATTCTGAAGGAGGTAATCATGAGATCCTATTACAGTGGAGAGCAGTGGCACCAATAGAGATATGGGAGGAGGTGATGTGGGAGTTCCACACTTCTCCCTTAGTTGTACATCTCGATGTGGGGAAGATGTACAAGGATCTTCAATGACAATTTTTTTGGTCCGACATTAGACAAAGTGTAGCTGAGTTCATCTCATGATGCCTTGCCTATCAGCGGGTGAAGGATGAGAATTAGGTTCCAGTAGGATTGTTGAAGCCCCTTGAGATCCTAGAGTGGAAGTGGGATGACATATCCATGGACTTAGTCATAGGGATCCCATGAATAGTGAAGGGCTATGAATATATCTATTTTATAGTGGGATGACTCACGAAGTTAGTACACTTCCTTTCCATCAGGGAGCATAGTTCGGTGGAGAGTCTGGGGTCGCTATACATCCAGGAGATTGTCCGCCTTCACTTGGTACCTTCAACAATTTTCTATGACCATGACATGTGGTTTATTTCATGTTTGTTGAGAGGATTGTAAGAGTAATTTGGGAACCATTTGTAGATGAGTACAACTTTTCAACCCCAGACTGATGGGAAAACCAAGCGCACTATCCAGGTGTCGGAGGATATGCTCAGAGATTACATTTTATATTTCGATCAAAGTTGGGAGAACCACCTGCCCTTGGTAGAGTTTGCGTACAAAAATATTTACCAATCTACCATCAGTATGGCACCTTTTGAGTCCCTCTACAGAAGACCCTACATGTCACCTTTGTGTTGGATGGAGATTGGGGATTCATCCCTCATGGGCCTGGAGTTGGTGCAGGTGATGAAGGAGAAGGTGAAAGTCATCCGTGAGTGGATGAGGATAGCCCAGAGCAGATAAAAGTCCTATATAGATCATCATAATAGGAATTTGGAGTTCAAACAGGGATACCATGTCTTCTTGAGAGTCTCACCATGATGCGGTATATAAATTTTTGTCCGAGGAGGCAAGTTATCCCCAAGGTTCATTGGGTAATTCGAGATCATGCGTAGGGTTGGCGAGGTTTCCTACCACCTCGCCCTACCCCCATAGTTAGAACGGGTGAATGACATCTTCCACTTGTTGTAGATGATAAGATATGTGCATGATCCTATGCACGTCATCGACTGGGAAAATCTAGACATTGAAAATGAAGCCACCTTTTCTGAGCACCCGGTGGTGATCGAGGACTAATAGGATCATGCCTTGCATAGATGAACCATCCCATTGGTTCGCATCCTGTGGCAACATCAAAATGTACTAGAGAGTTCATGGGAATGGGAGAGATAGATGCGGGCTCAGTATCTTGAGTTGTTTTCCTAGTTTTGTTTTTCAAGGATGAAAATATTAAAAGAGGGAATGATGTAGAGACCCAGTTTTTGGCCCTGTAAAACTTTGAAATATTTCTATATATTGTTCCAGAGTTGGGCATTCAAACAGTGTGAAATTACAAGTCTTGATGTTACCGGAATTAATTTTATAAAAATATTAAGTATATTTTATATTGTTAATAAAAATTAGACAGAATAACTCTTAAACGGCAATCCGGATTGAAAATATGAGGGAACAATAGAGTCTGGAATGTGTCGTTTACCCTAAGCGAGACCTAACTTTCATCGATGAACGAATCTTTTGAAAAATTTCATGAAGGTAAAAATTGTCATTTAAAATAATTAAACTTAATTATTTTATTCCATGCACCGAAGAAAATAACTTTTGATCAGGGCCTTGGATTGGAAATCTGAGACCGCCATTGAGTTCGTAAGGGATCGTTTTACCTAGGTGCATCATAAAACATGGAGGCATGGGTTGTCTGGATCCCACACCCATTGACCCGCATTTTTTATTAGGTTTATAAATATGGATTAAGGTATGGGTTCCCCCTTCCAGTATCCAACCCTCCCACTCACCAACCCCCCCCCCCCCCCCCCCCTCTTATCCTTCAACGAATCAACGGTGGATTTCTGGCGGATCGCAGCAGGAGCACCCTGGACGCATCGCCAACGTCAAGCAAACTATTTTGAGGTAGGGTACTTTAAATTTATCACATACTGGATTTTATATTCCTGAATCATGAATATTTTTTTTTCAAATCACAATTTTTCTTTTCATCATTGATGGCCGCACCAACACGCCCATCAAACCCTGTTAAAAGTCATTTTTTTCATCGCATTCTTCACCCGACTCTCCAGTTTATTAAAGTTTATCTTTGGTCTCATAAATTATTCAACGGATTATGGAGATAATTCCATGGAGAGGGAGATATCATCCCAAGCTTCCTATAACTAGATCCAAAACAATTTTCAAACATCCGATGTGGTCACAGTGGCCTACGAAAGGGGCCACCGGAGTAGAACCACCGAAGTAGAATAGTCGGCGTCGGCTGGTGGTGGCCCAAGGTGGCGGCGGGCCACAGGAGCCAGCCGGAGTGGTGGCTGTTATGTGTTACAGTGAGGAGGAAGCAATATGGGGTCCATGGTGGGCGGTTGGCATGTGGTGTGGTAGGTGGGAGCACGGCGGGCCAGCATTGGAGGGCTCCAGCGGAGTGGGGTCAGGCGGTGAACGGTGGGTGGAGACCCACGCGACACGGGTATACTGCATTAACATATAAGAAGGGAGTAATACCATCCACTTGTTCAGTCAGTGTCATCAAACGGGTCATGGTCCATGCGGGCAAACCGGGCCAGTCCAGCCTATATGGGCCTGTTTCAGACGGGGCACTTCAAGTGCCAGAAACTTTTGGTACAGGTTCCTGATTCATATTTCATCTACAGAAAAATGATCCTTGAGTCGAGACAAACCATTTGAGGTGGTTTGGGGAATTTTAGATTTCAATATCAAAGGTGGGTGGTGTGAAATGCTCGCTTTATTAATAATAATTTAATTATTATTATCTGTAGTTCCTTCTTTTGGACATAGCACCTGCATCTGAAGTCCAATTAAGGCTCCATTAGAGGTTCTATGACATTTATGTTTAGGATATATTTTTCAAACTACTTTAGAGTGTTTAAACCAAAGACAATGTGTGGGACCCATGAGGTCTTGTTCACTCATGTCACGGTAAAATGCAGATTTTTCATCGGGTATAAATTCTGGGCAAACAAGTAGTCAATCCCGTGTATTTTTTTGAGAGTATCATAATGTCTTGGTCTAATTAATTATTTTTGGGACTGGGAAATGGGACCCATGAAATTCCTTTTAGATGTAATTCATAATTTTGCAACTTTTCCATCAGATATCTGTTTGGGGTGAGTGGATAGTCTATCTCGTGTGTTTTTTCATAAGTATTACAATGGTGTGATCCATTTGTATGTGTGGAGCCTTATTCGTAATCTCATTAATTGTGTAATCATGAAAGAAATATCAGTGGAAGATCATTTTGATGTGTTCTGATCCCAACGCTCATACTAGTGGTGTTTGACGACAACGAAGGGCAGGTGGTGATATTAGAGCTTCCCAAGCGGTACCCCCCTGAAACACTAGGTTGTGGATACTCAATGAAATCAGAGTGTAACCCCCCATTGTCATGGGTGAGGGTCCTCTACCATACTTCTAAGTGGAACCCCCCTCACACATAAGGGTGTGGGTCCTTGATGACCTAGATTGGTACCCCCTGATGCATTAGGGTGTGGATCCTCTACGATGGCTACTAGATTGGTACCCCCTAACACATTAGGGTGTGGGTCCTCTATAAAGGGTTTCACCTTCTAACAATGGATCAGTGACAAGGAATACTTTGATGTACCCCAAGGACTCATGAGAAAGAGGGGTGATTTTCCCACTAAGACACATTCTTGCGATGCAACCTAAAACCATATGGTTGGATCAGTGCCTCCCAAAGAGGATAGTATCAAGGTGAAGTGATTGAGCCTTTTTGACTTGTGACTCCTGGGCAGACATGTGGGATGCTGGTCATTGATGGTGGTTACTTCTGGAACCATTGGATACTCACTTTATTAGGCTGAGTTGTGTGATGGAGATCTCCTTACTCCCTTGTTTGGGATTCTTTGATTGAGAATATATATATATATATAAGTAAACCCTATTTTTTTACTCACTCCTTAGGTTCAGTTACTCTACTTCTAAGAGGGGAAAAGATATGTGGGGTATGCCATGTGATTTCCATGTCTAGATTCTTCTGGTTGGATGAGTTGACTCTCTTACTATAGGTAGTGAAGTCTCGTCGGGAAGTTCACCTTCTCATCATTTATAGCTCCTTGTGTTTGGATGAGTTTACCTTCAATTCCTTGTTGGGTTGAGCTTCACTCTCTTTATTGTACTTTGTTCCCCTTACTTATTTACCTTTTTATTATACCTCTTACTACTCCCTTGAGCCTTCAGTGCATCCTACTAGTTATTGTTTTACTCACCCCTGCTTGGGCTTTTCCCACACGTGGTGTTACCTTGAATATAATAGGAAGTTTTGATCTTGACTTTCGGGAGTTTGGGGATACATGGATCTTGGACCGTGTGCAGTTGTCCCTTTGAGATCTAGGAGCATAGTTCTCTAAGGGTTGAACTTTTTTCTACATTTTTTATTAGTTCGGGACACTACTCTGGTTGAGCGTGTATTTTACTTATTACTTTCCAGTTTACTTTACCATTCTTGTACTCTGTAGTGGTCCATGCATGCCTAGTTTATTTATAGCACTATTGTATCATTCTTTTTTCCTTTTTCCTCTTCTTTTTTCATCGAGTGGTTGTGAGCGTGTGTACAGGTACTTAGGAAAAGGCCTCCTTGATTTAGTTGTGCCTTGGGCACTTTTCGCAACCCATTGGCCTATGGTGGTGGGCTTGGGGGAGTTGCAGCTCGAGCCTCGTCATGGGTCAGGTCATGACATTAAACCTCATACAAAACTTAGTAGCTCTATTTTTTTCTCCTCCTCCTTCTGATGTAGGGAATCATCTTTTCCTCTATTCATGCATAACCTGCAGATGGACCAACCAGAATTCAAGATTATTGGTGGGTGTTGTCGTGTTCTTAAAAATGATCGATGAAGCTGATGTATGAGAGTAATATAAATCAATAAAAAATATAACAATTGAATTTAAAACTTATGCATACAATGGAATTTCATTTTTAGTGTCGATTTTCAAGTTCATCATCATAGGAATTTAAAATATTATATGAAAGATATTTTACAGATCGGATGGGATTTTTTAGGTTCGTCACTTTTCTTCTTAGGTTACACCAATAATTATGATGAGTTATATGTATATATATATATATATATATATTATCTATCAGTATATATACATTTCATATCAGAACCTTTGGGAAGATCTCATGTATCCCAATTTAGACTACACAAATTCATAAGGAAATACCAATTGCAATGAATGAAAGAAAATATATAAATATATATATATTATATTATCTATCATTTTATGGTGGTAAAAATCCTTTCAAAAGATTCATTATTTAAACCCATCCTTATCAAACCCAACTTAATATATATCAACCAAATATTATGCGACCTCCATTTCTAAACTCGATAAGATTTCTAGAATTTTTTAAGATTCTGGTGCCTAATGCATTTAATAGATATCTTCTAATTAGACCATTCAAGTTTGACATTGTAATACATTTTTCATATTTTAAAATAGGTCATCTATGTTAATTACCTCTATTTAAAGGCCTTGGTTTTCTCTTAATTTTCAAAAAACCCAACCCTCATGACCAGGTCCTCTATTTACCCATTTCCTCATTACATACACTTATTTATAAAAACTGGAGATATCACAAGAAAAGAGGTCACCTTAGTTTCAGTCCATAAGGTAAAGGAATCTATTTTTATCAAGAGTTCATTTTTTAAATACCTTTATATATGATAAATTTATTTTTAAATTCCTAAATTATGGTTTTTAAAACTCTTTTGATGTAAGGGAATCTATTTTTATCAATCTTCCATTTTTTTAAAACCTTTATGTAATGAAAATATTTTTAAAAATTCTTATTTCATGATTGTAAGGGAAAATTATTCTATTAATAAAAAACCTCTTCTAAGTTTTTCAAAATTACATTTTGGTTGTATTTAATAAATTATATTTTTATTTTCTAAAAACCCTAATTATGGGGGAAATATTTTTTTCAATTTTCAAAAAGACTTTTTATGGAATATTTTATTTTAATAATTTTTATTATAAGTTTTAAATTAATTTTAAATTGTTTAAACTATAATTTTATATATTAAATTTTATTTAAATTTTATTAATGTTATTTATAAATATATGTATGGTCATGCACTATAATTACATTTGAAATTCCTTAATTTTATGAAAATAATTTTCCTATGTTTAATTCTTTTAAAGAAAGAATTATTTTAAGTATTAATTATGAAATATAGATTTCTCTTAATCTTTATGATATCTTATTAAAGGAATATTTTTCTAGAGTTTATGATATATGAAATTATTTTACTCTTTGAAAATAATTTATGAAGTTTTTTAAAGGTTATTTTAATAGATTGTTAATAAGAAAGGTAAGGTTTACAAAAAAATATTATTAAAAATTTGGCACTTGGGTGTTGATTTTGAAGATGAGGGATGAGGATAAACCCTTGACCTCAAATGGGGACTTCTATCCCATAAGTGATATTTTCAATACTGGTAGTGTCCACATGGTTTTATTAAGTTTTTCGAGTATCATTATATACCATAAAGATATATTAATTTCAAATTAAATTATTTAATATCATCAAGGATAAATACAAGTTTATTTCAAAGGTTATTATATTTTAAAATAAAATGTGTTTTAAAATTGGTGTGTTTTTTAAAAGTTTTTTAAAAAATATTTAATACATATTTATCTTGAAAACCATATAATCATATTTATGATATTTATTTATTATATAAAATATTTTATATTTGATATAAATTGAAATATCTTCAAAAGAGTTTTATAGTATTTAAAAGAAAAGGATTTTACCCCTGGTTTTTAAAACCCTTACTGAGTGATTTTGTTCTCACCCTAATTTTAAAAATATTTTTCATGGGATTAGTGATGAATAGAAGATCTAAGGTGTTTGTTCTAAATTAAGGATCTATCTCATGTGATAATAGATGGTTGTTGTAGAATTTTTATAATTATGATATATTTTAAGATTTTCCTAATCCTCAAAGACCTAATCTGAAAATATCCATGGGTATATAAAGGACTATATATTTTTCTATTTATTTTTTTAATATATATATATAGAATTTTTTATCACTATATTCTAGAGTGTGGATCTCAATATATTTCATTAGGTATCAATTTAATGGTTTAAGAAACTTTGATGATTAGGATGATATCATTTGAGGATAATCTAAGGGTTATAGGTATTCTCTTGAGGTTTTAAATGATTAAATTCTAGGTAAACCTTATGAATAGAGATCCTAAAATCCTAGATTTCCTAAATTATTAGAAGTGATATTCAAGACTTCTCCACGTACTATAAAAGAATTTCAAGGATCAATTCCTTTAAGGGGGTGGAATGTAACATCCTGATAATTTTACCATATTTTTCCTTTTAATAAATGGATTGTTTCATAATTAAAACCAACTAAGATATATTTTAATATAAATAATAATTTGTGAAAATAAATGATTTTATTTAATCAATATAATATTTTTTTTATAAGTTAATATTAAAATTATAAAAAAAATAATGCTTTTGTATTGTTTTCCTAGAACTAGTATTTATATTGAAGAGTATAAATGTTGTTTTGATGAAAATATATTAAATTTTTAATAACTGTTATAGTTAAACTAGCTAAAATATATTTTTGTTCAATATTTAAAAAGATATGATTATTTATGCTAAATATACATTATTGTTTACAAATGTAATTAATAAGAACTTTTGAGATTATTTCATAAATTATAAGCCTTTACTAATAAAAGTATATTTAAAATGAAAAATATTGATAATTAATTAAATAATAACAATTTGGTGTGAAATTTATATATTTTATGGAAATACAAGACCTCATGTTTTTAATATTGTTAATTTTAAATATATTTTTATTTTTCAATAAATAAGATATATATATAAGTTTATTTTAAGCATATCATTATGAAATTTAAATAATATATATTTAGTAACATGGGAATAATTTAAAGTATCAATATTATAAATAGAATGTATTTATAATAATAGTAAAATAAATGTATTTTTCAAATTAAAATGTTTAATGTGTGGAAATAATCATGAGTTTAATGTTATTTTCAAAAAATTAAAATTTACTTAACTGTTAAACAATTGGCCAACCATGAGCCCAAAAAGGACCCACTTCAACCACATATGTAGAATCAAGGGTTAACCATATGGGAGGCAGGTTTACTGAGCTGACCAAAAGGAAACATGAGGTAGAATCACTTGTATAAGCAGTTCGGTGAGCATATAGCGCCCATAAGGTGCGCACTAGGGTAAGCAAATGGGTGCAGGATTACGTAGGTCGGTGCAACCCATGATCCTAATGTGTGTAAAATATGGATACGAGAGTAGACCTCATGAAACATTCATTTTCCAATCCATTGAAATAGATTATATTATATGTTAGTGCTTGAATGAGTTAAACATCAATGTTGGATGACTACATGTGGGGACTATTCACCTGTTTAAAATCTTATGTTTATATCCTTATCATTCGATAAAAATTATTTCAGCCATCTGATCTACCCAAACTTCATCTTAAACCTTGCATAAAACCTAGTAGCCCCATCCTTTTCTCCCCCTTATTCTGACATAAGGGATCACCTTATCCTCCCTGTATAACCTGTGGATGGCCCATCCTAAAGTTGAGCTTATTGGCAGGTGCCATCATGTTCTTGAAAATGCTCAACAAATCCAATTTATATGAGTAATGTAATATATATAAAATTGTAACTTTTGAATTTAAAACTTATACAAATGAAAACCATTCATTTTTTTTGGTGAATTACAAGGTCATCATCAAAGGAATTTAAATACGATATGAAAGATCTTCTATGGATCAGATAATATTTTCAGGTTCATCATTTTTCTTCTCAGGTTACACCAGTAACGATGATGAGTTTTATATATATATATATATATATATATATATATATATATATATATATATATTATCTATCATTATATATACATTTCATATTAGAACCTTCATGGAGATATTTGGAAACCTAATTTAGGCTACCCAAATTCATCAATAAATACCAGTTGCAATGAATAAATATATATATATATATTATATTCTCTATCATTGTATGGTGATTAAAATCCTTGCTGATGATTTGTTTTTAAACTTATCCTTATCAAACATAGTTTGATATAAAAACTGAATATTATACAACCTCAATTTCTAAAATGGATAATATTTCTATAATGATACAAAATTATATCACCTAATACATTTAATAGATATCTTATAATCAGACTATTTAAGTTTGACCTTGTAATAAATTTTTCAAATGTTAAAATATGCCATCTATGTTCATTTTCACTATTTAAAGGCCTTAGTTTTCTCTTCATTTTAGGAAAACCCAACCCTTGTGATTATGTCCTATCTTTACCCATTTCCTCATTCCATACTCTTATTTCTAAACACTAGAGATATCATTGGAAAAGGGGTTGCCTTAGTTTTGGTCTATAAGGTAAGGGAATCTATTTATATCATGCGTTTATTTTTTAAAAACCTTTATTTAAGGTAAATTTGTTTTTAAATTCCTAAATTATGGTTTTTAAAACCACTTTCATGTAAGGGATTTTATTTTTATCAATATTCCATTTAAAAAAACTTTATATAAGGGAAATATTTTTAAAAAATATTATTCTATGATTGTAATGGAAAATTATTCTTTAAAAAAACACCTCTTATAAGTTTTAAAAAATCCTATTTTGGTTATATTTTATAACTTCTATTTTTATTTTCTAAATACCCTAATTATGGGGGAAATGTTTTATTCAATTTTTAAAAATCATTTTTCTAGAAGAGTATATTTTAAGAATTTTCTATACAAGTTTTATGTTGATTTTAAAGTGTTTAAAATACCATTTTATACATGAAATTTTCTTTAAAATTTATGAATGTTATTCATAAATATAGGTATGGCCATTAACTATAATTACCATTAACATTTCATAATTTTATAAAAATTATTTTCATACTTTTAGTTCTTTATTTATAGGAATTATTGTGGGTATTACTTATGAAATATGGTTTTCTCATAATCTTTATGGTATCTTTTTAAAGGAATATTTTGATAATGTTTAGGAGATGTGAAATTATTTTCCCCTTTGAAAATAATTTATGAATTTTTTGAAAGACTATTTTAATGGATTATTAATAATAAAGGAATTATTTACAAAAAGTTTTTATAAAAAAGTCAGTGCTTGGGTATTGAGTTTGAAGATGAGAAATGGAGAGTGAATCTATATCCTCAAAAGGGGACTTCTATCCCATAAGTGATATTTTCAATACTGTTGATGGCCACATAGTTTTCTTAAGTTTTTTGAGTATCATTATATTCTATAAAGTTATAGTAATTTGAAAGTAAATTATTTAAATACTTTAAGGAGAAATCCAATTTTATTTCAAAGGTTATTCTATTTTTAAATAAAATGGGTTTTTAAATTGATATGTATTTTAAAAGTTTTTGAAAAATTATATTATGTATTTTTCTTTAAAAACCAAGAATCATATTTGGTAAATTTATTTACTATATCAAATTTTTTATTTTATATAAATTGAAATGTTTTCAAAATATTTTTATAGTATTTCAAATAAAATAATTTTACCCCTGGTTTTTAAACCCCTTAGTGAAAACGTTTGTGCTCTCCCTACATTTAAAAAGCATAGGATTAGTGATAAATATAATATATAAGGATTTTGGTTTCAATTAAGGATGTAGATCATGTGATAATGGATAGTTTTTCTAGAATTTTTATAATTTCGATATATTTTAAGACTTTCTTAATTCAACAAAACTTAAACCAAAAAGATAATTAGGTATGTAAAGAAATATATAATTTTCATTTGTTTATTTTTAAATATATACAATATGTTTTCACACTATATTCATAATTACATGCCTCAATTTGTTTCATTAAGGATGATTAATAATTTTAATAAATTCATAGTTCTAATTATTATAGTTACCTTGAATGAAGAAAGTGTGTCTTTATAAAGAACCTATTTTTTGGAAAAATTGTAACTGTATGGAAATTTACACTTTATAATGTAATATATTTTATAATTATATTAAACTCTAAACCAAAAAAGTTATTTAGGATATAATTAATGAAATATACACTATAAATCATGTGATTATGGGATGGTTATGTGTGGGTTTTTATACATTATCCTTATCTTATTTTTAAACCTAACATATAATGTAATGAATTATAAACCATGTATATTAAATCCATCATCTAATTTTATTCATAATAACACATTTTTAACAAACAAATTATATTATAAAATAATAAAAATGAGATAAATATATCCATTCTTTACTAAGATCCATCTGATCTTGAAATATTCCTTTGGAATCAACTCCAGGACTCATCAAACCTTTTATTTATCAATCAAATACAAACTAAAACCTATTATAATTATTTACTTGATTTTTAATTCCTATATATTAACTTTTAAAACATATATTAGGTATAATATACCCTTTAAAAATTGAATAATTATTCCTCATAACATCAATATCTAATATGAACATTCTATATAGTTTATCAACATTCTTCAGGTACCCTGAACAATTCCATCATATGGAAATATTAATCCTCCTTCCTAAAACATCCTTTAGGCTTAAATTACCTTGAATATTTATTATAAAGAAAAAAAATTATACTTTCTAACTAAATTTTATTCTTTTATTGAACTTTTACCAATGTGTACTATCAATACAACACCAAATCCTAGACATCACATGTCATGCTCATTTTTTCACAGTACTTTGAAAAAATGGGGTAAATATTTCTTAAATTAATTCACATTCTCAAAAAATTCCCAAAAATGATAACATAATTAATTTAAAAAATGTAACATTCCTTAAGGAAACCTCCAGTATCACCAAGTCATTAATTTACCCAATCATATTGAATTTTTTATTAGAGAATAAAGTTCCTTGGATAATTTTTCATCTAATTAATTTGAAACCTTAGGTGGAAAATTTTATGATTCTCATAAGAATATTGATTCATTTGTCAATCTACTTCAATATTTATTTACTTATAAAGGTATTTCTCTAACCCATATTATTTTCTACTTGCTTAAGAACAGTTTTTAAGTTTCATAGAAATCTAATAATATGCTTACATTAAGATTCTTATTTCAAAGATTGATCTCAAAGTTAAGTTTAATGATGATGATGCCATTATATCTATAAAATGATCTTTTATCAGATAAGTATCATGTTTTAAATTCATTTAATAAGAACCTTTGTTAAATTTTCTCCCATGAAAATGATAACCCCTTTTTAATTTATCATATCTATTAGTGTTATGAGATCTATAATTCAATAATAAATGAGTATAGTTTATTGTTCATCTCACCAAATAGCTATTTAATCAGGATATCATGTCAAACATATCACATATGACTCTTTGATGGTTGAGCAGACAACTCTTTACCCAATCCATTATATAGATAAACTCAACACCATTCCTCTGGTGTCTTTATTAAGGGTATCCCGACTAAGTGTAACCTGGATAAAAAACTAAAAATAATAAACTCTAAATTTACTATCACCTTATTACTTACATTCCTTATACAATATAATCCATGGGCACCTAGAATTAGCATGAAACTTCCCAATTATATGATTGAGGTATTTACACGTGTTCACTTTAGAATTAATCAGACACTTAATTTTATTTTAAATGGGATTTAATCTCACTATCTTATCTCATGTATTACCTTTACATGTATTCATGCTTATAATGATTTAGTTTGGAATCATATCCTTCCTCCAAATCAATATGTACAAACCATATTGACACGTAACTCTTTTCAAAAATCATAGATTGTGTTCCTAATCCAAACAAAATTCCAAATATATTTATACACATTAAAATGAATCCCATTCATAATAAATTTGAAACCATTTCATGTAAAGTATTATAATCACATGAAATTATCAATCCTCACAATGGTAAGCTTAGAGTCATAGATAGTCGACCTCTACTTTTCTAGGAAAGATATAAGCCTCCATGACAATGAGTGGTCTAACCTAAATTCACTCTATCCAAGGATACATTATGAAAGAGAGACATTAGTTTCATCAAAATTATAACACCCAATATATATAAATATAATTAACTTCTTAATCCCATAATATAATATAAGACAAATTCAAAGTAAAATAAAAGTAAATCAATTATCATAACTAGCATGTAAATTATTATATGCATGTATGAAAATTTTTATAAGTGGATTAACAATTGAAGCTAAAGTATACACATATTCATAAAATAACTATTGCATTCATGAATAATAAAAAAGGAATAAAATAAATAAATAAACAATTAATAAACATGAGATAAAGTACTTATGAACAATTCATAAATAAACAAGTATAAACACTTTATAATTTAGATACATTATGGGAATTATATAATTAAAATAAAAAAACTTTATATTTATCTCTAATATGAACTCCTTCATATTATCCTTTTATATGGAATTTTACTTAAATATATAATATTAAATTAAATATGAACATTTTATATTTTAAATCGAGTATATAAACAATTTATATAATATAAATATCACATAGTTAATATTATTTAAACTTTGATCATAACAATTATCAAAACCTCTTTTGATATTATTTAAATATTTTCCTCAAATAAGTCCTTTTAATTCAAACATTTAAAATTAAATATTATGAATTATTCATAGTATTAAATATAAAAACCTTTAGATTTTTTCCTTTTTTGTAATTTATAAACACTTTATGATTTACACTTATAATTTTCATATAAACCATTTATATCTAAATTATAAGCCATGCTATATAATTTTAAGGGTATTTAATATTAAATTTTAATATTATGGATATTTATTTAGTAAATTTTTCATAAACATTTAATTGATTAATTATAGATTTTTATGATTAATTAATTTATAAACACATTTATAAATTAAATAAATATCCCAAATACATTTTTCTATAATTTATAAACAATTTATAAATTATAAAATTCAATCCTGGATTTAAAAAATGAAAAATAAATGTTTTCTATTTATATCATATTTTACTATATACATTATATTGTAAGCTGTGCTAGACTGTATTATTAATCATATTTTATGATTTATAATCCCAAGCAATGATATATTATTCGATTCATGGTAATTAATACTTTATGATATGTATCATGTCATTATTATGATAAAATGTACTTTTTTATGAGTAAGGTACAGTTCTCTCATCCCCCACGATAAGCCATGTCATATGCTATGATATATTGAAAAGCTAAAGGGTTACACCTTGTCACTGCCAATGATATCCTATATCAAATTGTGTGTCCATATTATAGTTTACAATTTCATATATTGTAATTCAATTCACAATTAAAAATTCCAATTATATTTTATGATATGGAATACGACATACATTATGATTTCAAAATTATTCATTTTCAGCATGATTTAATGAATCAAACATCATGTCATCACTCTGATGCCATTGATAATTTTATTAGGATCAATTAACATTTAGTCAATGTATCAAAAATAATGAAAAACATCATTCCCAAGATCAAATATATATGAAACCTGAAACTGTGTATAACTAAAATGAAGAACCCATGTATACCTTGCATCGATGATCACCATTACCATTTTCTTCATCAAATATTTGAATAAGTTCACCCAATCCATGAGATAACATGAATCACCCATCATATGAGTAATATTATCCTTACATCCATGGTATGATAATAACTCTGCAAGAAAAGGATGAATAATCGAGAGATATCATAAGGGAAGAGATGTCTGGATAAGGTTTGGGCATGTTCTGTTGATCCACATCTCAAGGTGATCGCTTCCTTTTATATCCACTTGGGATACTCCTAAGTTATAGATGTTTCCACTCATACTTTACATAAAATATGAGTTAATTCCTTCAATTACAACTATTGTAACTCTCAGGAATCCATATGATCCCTATTTTTTATCTTATGAAGCACTTTATAATGATGATATTCATTGGAGGAAGATCCTCAAATGTTAACTCTTAATGTTCGAATGATATTCCCAATCATAGAGTTCTTTTTGTATCATATGATACAATCTAACTCACTACGATAATACCAATTCATCCAATATGACAGGTCAAGGCAATAACATGAAGACCATTATATATGATATTATCTTATCATACAATATGATATAGAGGATTTAGGGAATATCTATTTTACTTGAAGCATATAAACAATGAGATTTACCCACCTATTAGGGGGTATCTCAAGATGGTCGAAGATACTCCAAATAGACTTGACCCAAATCGAGAAGCTTGTGGTCCACCCTCTCCGGTAAATAGAGGTGGATGTTGTAAATAGAAATCTCAAGCCAAATTAGGCATATAAGGAACCTCCAATTGAGTTCTATGTCTCATAGATAGAATAACATAAAATAAATTCTCTCGAGTTTTTTGATTGATCTGATATATAGGTTCAACTAGGCAATCCATCTCAACAACTTGTGGCGATTTCTCTTCCCCACCCTCATGGTGATCAATAGGAATTCATCACAGTGACATGTCACTACAATGCCAAATTCATGCCTCATAACACATCTTATAGCAATTCTTGATATCATAGATAGGATAAGAAGTATTGGGAATAGCATCCCACTTTGATATACATACAACCACTAAACAACAAGGCAATTATAAGGGGTTATTTTTTAATTTAGAAGGGGTTATAACCCCCTCTAAACACTTTAGTGGTGGTTACCCATAACCATCGCTAAATTGGTCACCGACCCTGATTAGAGGTGGTTTTCGGTAAGTGCTGGAAAAATAGGCTTTTGTTTAAAGGTGGTTTTAACCCCATCTAATTTTACCCAAAATTCACTATAATTGGATACATTAGAGGTGGTTTTAAACCCCTCTAATTTGAAGGTCTTATTAGAGGTGGTTCTAACCGCCCCTAATTTGGTGTAGTGGTCCAAGTTTAGGGGTGGTTCTACCCTAACTGCCACTAAACTACCTTTTTTTTAAAAAAATTGACTCTACTCAAACCCCCACTGGATACCCATGAAGACCCCCCTAACACCCCTTGGACAAACCTGTAGGCCCCATGAAAACCCAGGACACCCCCCCTGACACCCACGTAGACCCCCTAACACCCCCCCCCTCATAAATAAACAAGTATAAACACTTTATAACAGAAAGTTTATGGAAGAACCCTATTTATTAAAAGGTAAAAAAGAAAAGCCCCTTTTGAATGGGAGGGAACCCATTACATGAAATAAATCCCCAAATCAAATAGAAACCACATGGCATGGAGTCCCATGCAGTAGAAAGACCAAAAACCAGTATCCTGGAGGCCCAATGGCACAATCAACCATTACACAACCCAAGATCCAGCATGGGACCAAATAGTCCCAAGCCTAGCCCAGCACCTGAGTTCCACTTGCCCTCATCCAAGCGCTATTCGACCATCAACAACCGAAACACGCGCCACTATGCACGACCCCTACATCCCTACACTCCGTCGGCTAGAACCCAATCTGATCAGATCTGGTCAAAGACCAGATCTCGAGTAGATCAAAAGGGCTGACACTATCATGAACCGCGTCATGGGCGACACTCCCCACAGCCACCCAAATCCATCTCATCTGCCGCCTCCGTCCTCCAACCACCATCATCCCAGATGATAACCAATCAACATCTCACAAAGATAAGTCTGACCGTCACCAACACTAAGGCCCACGCCACCACTAAAACCCTCTCCGGCATAGAAAATGAATCGAACCATGGTGACGAAACGAACCTGCCGCCACTGAAGTCGAAATATAAAACACCTGAAAATTGAAATCCGAGAACCACCCTCCCACCACCGATTAAATACGAAGCCGACCAGAAAACCTCCCAAGCTTCCGTTGAGTGTCGTCGTCGCCCGAAGATCCGAGCTGGTAAGAATGAAGTCACCGAGAGAAAAGGACCAGTTGCGGGTCGCTGAAGTAACAGATCCACTACAGATGAAGAACGCCTTATAAAGTAAGATGACACTAGGAACACTCTGTTGATGAAGACTAAGAGCCACTGAAGAGGAGAAAACCCTAATCACATCTGGGAGCTCTCGACCGAAGCCGAGACCCCCTTATCTTCTCTTCCATAAACACTTTATAATTTAGATACATTATGGGAATTCCATAATTAAAATAAAAATAAACACTTTATATTTATCTCTAATATTAACTCCTTCATATTATCTTTTTATATGAAATTTTAATTAAATATATAATATTAAATAAAATATGAACATTTTATATTTTAAATCTAGTATATAAACAATTTATATAATATAAATATCTTATACTTAATATTATTTAAAATTTGATCATAACAATTATCAAAACCTTTTTTGATATGGTTTAAATATTTTCCTCAAATAAGTCCTTTTAATTTAAACATTTAAAATTAAATATTATGAATTATTCATAGTATTAAATATAAACTCATTTATATTTTTTCCTATTTTTTAATTTATAAACACTTTATGATTTACACTTATAATTTCCATATAAACCATTTATATCCAAATAATAAGCCATTCCATATAATTTTAAGGGTATTTAATATTAAATTTTAATATTATGGATATTTATTTAGTAAATTTTTCATAAACATTTAATTAATTAATTATAAATTTTTTTATGATTAATTAATTTATAAATACATTTTTAAATTAAATAAATATCCCAAATACATTTTTCTATAATTTATAAACAATTTATAAATTATACAATTCAAACCTGGATTTGAAAAATGAAAAATAAAGTTTTTCTATTTATATCATATTTTACTATATACATTATATTGTAAGGTGTGAATGACTATATTATTAATCATATTTCATGATTTATAATCCTGATCAATGATATATTCTTTGATTCATGGTAATTTATACTTTATGATATGCATCATATCATTATTATGATAAAATGTACTTTTTTATGAGTAAGGTATAGTTCTCTCATCCCCCATGATAAGCCATATCATATTCTATGATATATTGAAAAGGTAAAGGATTACACCTTGTCACTACCAATGATATCCTATATCAAATGGAATGTCCATATCGTAGTTTACAATATCATATACTATAATTCCATTCACAATTAAAAATTCCAATTATATTTGATGATGTGGAATAAGAAATACATTATGATTTCAAAATTATTCATTTTCAACATGATTTAATGAATCAAACAAAATGTCATCACTCTGATGCCATTGATAATTTTCTTAGGATTAATTAACATTTAATCTATGTATCAAAAATAATGAGAAACCTCATTCCAAAGATCTATTATATATGAAACCTAAAACAGTGTTTAACTAAAATGAAGAACCCATGTATACCTTGCATCGATGATCACCATTACCATTTTCTTCATCAAAATATTTGAAAAAGTTCCCCCAATCCATGAGCTAACGTGAATCACCCATCATGTGAGTAAGATTATCCTCAAATCCATGGTATGATAATACCTCTACAATAAAAGGATGAATAATTGAGATATCTTATAAGGGAAGAGATATCTGGATAAGGTTTGGGCATGTTCTGTTGATCCACGTCTCAAGGTGATCACTTCCTTTTATATCCCCTTGGGATACTCCTAAGTTATACATGTGTCCACTCATACTTTACATAAAATATGAGTGAATTCCTTCAATTACAACTATTATAACGCTCATGAATCCATATTATCCCTATTTTTAATATTATGAATCACTTTCTAATGAAGATATTCATTGGAGGAAGATCCAAAAATGTTAACTCTTAATGTTTGATTGATATTCTCAATCATATAGTTCTTTTTGTATCATATGATAAAATAAAACTCACTATGATAATCCCAATTCCTCCAATATTATTGGTCAAGGCAATAACATGAAGGCAATGATATATGATATGATCTTATCATACAATATGATATGATCTTATCATACAATATGATATAGAGGATTTAAGGAATATCTATTTTACTTGAAGTATATAAACGATTATATTTACCCACCTATAAGGGGGTGTCTCAAGATGGTCAAAGATACTCTAAATAGATTTGACCCAAATCTATAATCTTGTGGTCCACCCTCTCCATTAAATATAGGTGGATGTTGTAAATAGAAATCCCAAGTCAAATCAAGCATAGAAGGCATCTCCAATTGAGTTCTATGTCTCGTAGACTGAATAACCTAAAGAAAATTCTCTTGAATTTGTTGATCGATCTGAGATGTAGGTGCAACTAGGGGCTCCATCTCAGCAACTAGTGGGGATTGGTCTTCCCCACCCTCATGGTAATCAATAGGAATTCATCACAGTGACATGTCACTACAATGCCAAATTCATGCATCATAACACATATTATAGAAATTATTGATATCATAGATAGGATAAGAAGTATTGGGCATATCATCCCACTATGATATACATGCAACCACTATAAAAAAAGGAAATTATAAGGGGTTATTTTTTTAATTTATAAGGGTTTATAACCCCCTATAAATACTTTAGTAGTGGTTTATAAATCCCCTCTAATTTAAGAGATTAGATGGGGTTGTGAATCCGTGCTATTTTATTTTAAAAAAAATAAATTATATATATATGTATATGTATATATATCCAAATTAACATATATATATCCTCTAAAATTCAACCAAATATATAGCACTACTAATTATTAAATTAACATTGATTTTAACATAACCGCCTCTAAAAATCAAACCAAATATTCAAAAAATAATGATAAAAATTTTAGAGGGGGTTGTGAACCCCCTCTAAATTGTATGTTTAGAGAAGGTTGTACATAACCCCCTATAAAATGAATTTAGAAGGGGGTGTGCATATCCCCCTCTAAAATGAATTTAGAGGGGGCTGTGCAGAACCCCCTTTAAAAAATCGCCACTAATTTGATGCTTTTTTGTAGTGAACTAGCATATTAGGGTCTCAAATAACCCATGAACTCTCTATATTCATGACCGCCCACTCTTATAGAAGGCATCAAGATACATATATAATTCAAAACATCAATTATTAAATAGTAATAACATAACCAAAATACTATCCTGATTAATTATAATGACACCATTAAGTTATATAGGAAAACACTATATAAGTTGTTATTGACATTTTAAATAACCAAACCCTATATCAAAATCAAGGTTATCAACCACAAGAAATCACATGAATGTCATGTGAATATTGAATGGTGAGAATGATTCATTAACGTATACCTCTTACCTTCCCTGTCTAAGACTTAAACCATAAATCAATAAATCATGCACTGTATTTTTTAAAATCATACATATATAACATCAAAAACCAAAAACAATAACCTTGTCCTTGGTAACCTAGATTTTCCCAATGCATGGGTTATATTCTCCTAGACTTAATATCCATATTTTATTTTAACCACATCCTATCTCTTATCTACTATATCTTAAATAGTAATACAAAATAAAAAAAGGTGTCAGTACCACTCTGCAGCATCCTCAGTCTGGTTCACCTACACTATGATTGAATTTGGTTCCACATACCACAATCATGCTTCCTCATATGCCTGAGATTCTTGACCAGTAATGGGGATCTATGTATATCATGGGGAGACTATACCCTCTCTTATATAGATACAAATAAATTATATATGAAGAAATATATAAATAGTCACCACAATATAAAAAAATTAAAGGTGAGTATCATGAATAAATACCAAATATAATTTAATAAAAACTCAATACTATAAAAAATGAGCCACTGCAATTTCATACAAGGAATTTAGATAAAAACAGGACTACCCATAGGATGATCATATTCAAAATGGTCTAAAAACAACAGAAGACCAGATGCATCTATAAACTAGGATCGATTCCTCACCCAACCCTACCTCTTAGCTCCAATCCATACTCCACAACTTAATAATCACTAGTTTTAGGGCCCATAACCTTACTAGGATCATAAAACATGAATTCTTCTTGAGAACCAAGGTTCCTGAGTAGGGTGTGAGTATAACTTGGTAGGCTATAATCAATGATGTTCCTTGAGTGCTAAACTAGACACCCAGGGTATAACCATACCTAATTTGGCTAGTACTGGGTGTCTTTAAACATATCATAATAAACCATAATTCTAATGGGGTAGTATATTCTCATTCTTGTAAGGATCTCATCCCATTATAAACCTCAACCACCATTTGTAACAATTTAAATACATTAGGATAGGTGATCCCATAAATGTATTGGTATCAATCTTTAAACATCCCAATCACATCTCATAAAAATTTCAAGATATTGGGATAAGTGACCCCATGTCTGTATTCATCTCAAATCATAGGAATATTATCAACAATATGGTGATATAAGGTTAAGGGGAAAGGAATCCCCTACCTATATGGTCTCATCTATCAAGTTTCATAACCCATTATTAATGCAATATAAGACTAATGATAAAGAAATCCATGGATATAACAATATCAACCCATGGTATCTTTATAATCATACATCAATATCAAGATAAAGGGGAAAGGTATCCCCTATTCATATAGTCTCACACCATGGATATATTAGCCCATGATCAAGGTAACAATAAAACCAATGGGAAAGCAACCCAAGTTTAGAATGAACTCATCCCTCAAGAATCTCAATCCTATGTTATATTAGTATAAAGATAATGGACAAAGGAAACCCCAAGTCTATAATGATATCAATTCAGAAACATCTCGATCAATCTCACAATAGAAAGAAGGTCATGGGAAAGGCGGCTTAGGTCTATATCAGTCTTAACCCATAGGCTTATCAACCCTAAGTATTAACCCTTTAAGGTTTATAATATAATAAAATTTAAGAATAATTTAATGTTGAGAATAATATTCATACCTCTACCATCCATACAGGTTGATATTCACATACCAAGCCCTCTATAGGTTTTACCCATAGAACGTTCCCCTAGGAATCATTTAGTTTAAAAGAGTGGGTTACACACTCTTTGTAAATTTAATGTAAGGAAAACATGGCTATATAACAATTTTTATTACTCACTAAGATCCAAACCTCATCTATCTCTTAGGGTGAGTACACGTCTCATAACTAAGGGGGTTATTTACCTAACAAAGTCCACTATATTAAAATATGACTTGATGAATTTATCATTAGGTCTCAAGCATAGGGCTCAACCCTCTTTATATCAAACATGTATCATTCAAGAACTATAGTAAAAAAATCATATCAATCGGAAGGTCTATTGTGGACCTAGACATCCTTACCCAACTCATATAGGGCCAAGGGAGACAAGTCAAAATAATTTTAGGAAAATATCATATGAGCGGTGATATCACATATCACATATTACATGAAAACATGTATAAACCATCAAATATGGTTAGGGATCCCTTGTCTCATGATCATAGGATACTTCTCATGCAACTTAACCTGAAGAATCTAATTCATGTGGTAGAAACTAGAGAATTTTGCATAAACCCCCAATTTAGGTAATAACCAAAAAAAATACTAAAACTGTTATAGAAACCAATAATAAAGGGAAGCGGATTATTAGATTTACTCTAGGAGATCTATGGGTTCACAAAAAAACACTAATCAACTCATAACATCGTCACTTTTTGCTGCCACCTCTAAATGCATAACACCAAACAACGAGCCATGATCCCCCATTTCACATTTCTAACCAATTCCATTATCTATCTAATTTATTTCATTATGTATAAAAAACCATTTTTTACTACCCATCACACTATTTAATTATTAATCATCCATTTTCAACCCATTAAACAAACCAACCCATGCCATTTCAAAACATCATTAAACAATTATTTATTCCATCACTACTCGGGTATCTAGTGCAAGGTAAACACATATAAAAAACATCTCATCATCCCTATCATACTACCACCTCACCACCCCAAAATCACAGCCAAACAACCACCACCACATTGCCCCAAAACCACATCCAACAAACCACATCACTGCCCTAAAAATCACGGCCAACAAACCACCTCACCACCTTAAAATCATATCCAACAAACTACCTATCTACCCCCAAAAGAACGACCAACAAACCATTGGTTCCTACATGCTACAACCACACATCACTGTCCCACAAGAACAGCCACAAATCAAAACACATAAAGATCATTTCACAAATTTACAAGTAGATTTTTATCACATTCCACTTTATTTTAGGGGCGTTATCACACAAGCCATAGTCATGGGGAAACCATTTCATTAGCCAAATATAATTGGTTAACCATTTTCCATTTTAGGGTGATATCACAACAATCACAGTAGTCACAACACATATCAACCAATGCAAACAAATCCTCTAAAGGCCACAATTTTCAATGGGACATCAAGCCTGTAGAATCCACAATATCACAATAATAACAAAGTTATAAGAACATGCGAATCAAACCCCTTTACCCATTTAAATTTAAATTTAACTAATTATTAATCTTTGATTAAGTTATCACAACCATATCCCATAGATAAAAAAAAGTAAAACCCTCCCACATGATACACAATAAAGAGAAATGAGGGATTCCCAACCTCAAAAAAGCTTTGTTGACTCATTTTTCATCATAGGGTGAAGAAGAATGCATGAAAACCATATTTGCACCATGAGAAACTACAGATCAACCTACACCACACCCAAAGACCATAAAAATTCAACCCAACACACACCTTAAACCAAAATTGCACCATCACAATGATTTCCTAAAATAAGAACAATAGTAATGCCACCAATAAAAGGGAGAAGGTCTTACCACAGATCACCAACGAGCATCCACCAGAACCAATAGATCAAAGCAATGGAGAATGGGGCTAGAAGGGCTCCTCGGGGTGCCTAGGGTTCTACCAAAATAAGAGAGGTAGGGATTGTCTTAATGAAAGAAAGTATTGTCATATGGTTTATAGAAATAACATGAATACCATAGGTAACACATTCTGTAACCCATACATAGTGTGTAATTCTTGGGTTTCCAAAAATTCCATCTTTCAAAGAAAATCATGTCGCCTCGAAGGATTTTTAACACCCGATTTATTACAAATCATGAATTCTACTTACATGATGTGTAAAATTTTCGCAAGATACCCCTTATCCACATACAAGTGATGAACCGCCTAGATACACAAGTCGTGAAACACCATTACACATTTTTTAATACATTTACACATTGTGTATTTCCTGCAATAGCTTTGTTGTAGCTCCATCCTCCACTGAAAACTCCCCTGAACACCTCCAACCACCAAAACTAGAAAAGTAACAAACCATGAAGGCATGGACTATTACATAGGATACCTCTCAAACTATTCTCACCCTTGAGAATCCAAAACCAATCCTAGAAGGAAAGGGGTCCAAACAACCACCCCACGAGATACCTCTCAAGGATCTCATCATACCTCAAACACTACCACCAGCTAGACACACAAACCAAATGGCCACAAATCATCTCACACAAACTCATCACCATAAAACCACAAACCATATCCTCCCACACAACCACTGCACAACCAATGAACCACACTACCTTGAACACACATATCAGGGAATTCCTTCCTCCATATCAAGATATTATCTTCTGTGGGTAGCACTGACTCTCTTGCATGAGTTTAATCTCATCATAGTTAATGTGTCTAGATTAGGAATCAGGTCCTACCCTTTTCATATGTCAGGACTTTATCATGAATCACACAACACACATCACAAAATATGGGTAAAACTCGTCAGATAAAATAGGATCCAAACATCACATCATAAAGAAAAATAGAGTAAAGAAAAACTCAAAAAAAACTTTGGGTACTAAGAAAACATCAACATCTCTTTCTCCCAAGTAATCTTCTCCCAACCACCATACCTCCACAATACATGAACCAAAACAATGGTCCATCCATATAGTTCCTTCCCTTAATGATCCTAGATCTCTATTGGTGGTTCTAGGAACGTTGCATCATCCTCAATATCTAACTCTCCCCATTCAATGACATGGGAGTCATTGTAAAGATATCTAAGAATCTGAGAGATGTGGAAGAAATCATGGATCCTCTCTCATTGTAGTAGAAATTCTAACTAATACGACACCTTTACAACTCACCCTAACACCTCAAAGGGCCCAAAAAACTTGGGATAAAGTTTAATCCACTTTCCAAACCTTCACTGCCCAAATTGAGGGGAAAACTTCAAGAACACGTGGTCCCCAACCTTGAACTCCAAGGGCCTCCTCCTATGATCGTTATAAGACTTCTGTTAGTTCTGTGCTACTTTCATCCTCTCATGAACAAACTAAACATTCTCTATCATTATTTACACCACATTGGGACTAAGAAATACTACCTCCCCAACCTTTATCCACCATAATGGAGAATGACAAGGCCTCCTATACAAAGCCTCAAATGGATCCATGTCAATGGAAGAGTGATAGCTATTGTTATACGTAAACTCAAAGAAAGGAAAGTTTCGTAACCAAGATACACCATCTAATATGTATTCTCACAACATATCCTCTAGTGTTTGGATGGTCTGTTTTGTCTTCTTGTCTATCTGAGAGTGGAAAGTAGTGATGATTCATAATTGAGTTCCAAAAGTATTTTTTAATTCCCTCTAGACTCACGTGGTAAAACATGTTCCCTAATATAATACAATGAACCTAGAAACTCCATGAAACCAAACCACATCATCTACATACCTCTTATATAAATCATCCATTGTGACCAACTCCCTAATCGCTAAGAAGTGGACCAATTTCATCAATTGATCCATGATCACCTAGATAGCATCACAACCTCCCTAAGATCTAGGAAAACCTTTGAATAAATCCATCAAGATGTCATCCCATTTACACTAAAAGACATCCAAAGGCTGTAACAAACCTTTAGGAACATAATGCTCATCCTTTGCCTTCTAGAAAACCAAGAACTTTACCATAAACTATGCCACTCCCCATTTCATACCGGGGTGCCAAAATTGTATCCTCAATCCATGGTACATATTGGAAACTCATAGGTGTAACACCAAAGGTGAGATATGAAACTCAAAAAATACACCCCCATGAATCACTACCATAACAAAAAACCTCCCACAAAACAACACTCGGTTCTGACTATCTTTTGGCCACCCATCCAGAGCATCACCATGTCCAACATGATTGCACATCACCTCTGCCTCTGAGTCTCTCCACTGAGACTCCTCCACCTACTGCATCAAAGAATAAAACATCGTCATCTAAAACAAGAATCCTCTACCACTATCCACTCTTTCATTTAATTGAAAGGATTTAAACTCCTCCATTACTCTCCAAGAATCCCCAAATGCCTAAACAACACCCTTCCATGACTTTCTACTCAAATTTTTAGCCACAACATTTCCCTTTCCTAAGGTATAGGAGATATTGAAATCATAATCTTGAAGAAACTCTAAATACTTACACTTCTGCAAGTTTATATCATGATGAGAAAAGATATATCTCAAGCTCTTGTGATCCATGAAGACCAAAAAGCGGTCTTCAATGAGGTAATTCCACCACAACTTTAGTGAAAACACAACTACTACTAACTCCAGATCGTGAGTGTCATAATTACGCTCATTGGGACATAACATCCTAGACCCATAAGAGATCATTACTGGTTAATACATCAATATTCATCCTAATACTATATGGGAAATGTCACAAAACACCTCAATCATCACACCCTCCTCAGGAAACTGAAGCACTTGATCACTAACCAACTTCCCCTTCAGGTAATCGAACACTGCCTGACACTGATCAATACACACAAAATCCTGGTCCTTCCTAGTTAAAGCTATCAATGGGGATGAAACTCAAGATAAATTAGGAACAAACCTATGATAATATCCTACAATACCAATAAAAATGTAAATCTATGTCATGTTCTTGGGTTCCACCCAAGAAACAACTACCTCGACCTTTAATGGGTCCACTTACACACCCTACTGAGATGCCACATGCTTGATGAAATGCATATATTGTATCCAAAACCTACACTTTAATAACTTTACATAGATTTTTTGGTTTCAAGGAACCTATAAAATAGTTCTGAGATGATCATCATGCTTCTCCAATGACTTTGAGTAGATCAAGATATCATTTATGAATACGATGATGATTCGATATAGGTTCTCATGGAACATGGAGTTCATAAGCCCCATGAAAATGGCTGGTGCCTTTGTAAAACCAAATAGAATGACTACAAACTCAAAGTTACCATACCTACATCTGGAGGTATTATTCAATGTATCTCCCTTCTTCACACTCAACTGGTGATATCTAGACCACATATCAATATTAGAAAAACAACTCACCCCTCTTGGTTGGTCAAAGAGATCAATTATCCTCAAAAGAGGGTAATGGTTCTTAACCATCACCTGATTAAACCTCTAGAAGTCTGTAAATAACCTCATACTACCATCAACACAGCTAGAAAATCATCCTATTTCCATGGTTGAAAAAACGTGGCAATAGGGCACAAAACTGTGGTCACAGACTATAGCCACAGTTTTTCTAAATTGCGGCCACCATGGTCATTGCAATAGGTCTCATAGTTGTCCACCATGGAAGTTGAGAAATACCCACAGTTTAAACTGTGGGAATAGGTGTTGTTTCCATGGTGTACAATTGTGGCTATAGCCTCGGTAAACTGTGTCTATAGGCAAAAAATAATATGTCCTCATCCAGATTCGATCTCTACACCTCACCTTTGGGATTTAGCCGCCTAACCACTACACCATGGTGAACTTCGGGTGTATATGTATATACATATATATATACATATACATACATATATATATATATTATGATATATATATTATTAAAAATGTGGTTATAGCATGAAAACTATGGCAATAGATCTTCCCGCTCTATTTTCCATGGGAAATGTTTTCTCTCATGCAGGCACGGGAGACTGTTAGCCACGATTTTGAAAAACCATGGCTATAGGTGTAGGTTATATCCATGTTTCTATATAACCATGGTTATAGCCTTTGAAAAAATTGTTTATAGCTATGATTTTGAAAATTGTGTCTATATACTACACATATGACCATGATTTTAGTAAAACTATGGCTATAGGTCTGTGGTAATAGCCCAATTGTCTATTTGTTCCACATTCTTGGAAAAAACACTGGAGCACCCCACGGTGACACATTAGGCTGGATAAAACCCTTCTGCATCCAATAATCTATATGATTCCTCAACTCCTGAAACTTAGAAGGTTCCATCTGACAAGGATCCATCAAAATCGGAGAAGAACTAGGATGAAAGTCAACCCCAAACTCAACATCACATTGAGGGGGTAGCATCACAACCTCCTTAGGGAAAACATATAGGAACTCCCCAACAACCCTGGGTACCTCCACTTTCCCATCCTATACTGATTCCACTAATAAATCATCCAACAAATAAATAAGGGTCTCCACACGCTGACTACCCACCTGAAAAGCCCACTCACTGATGAAAACTACATGCTGGCCATCCACATTTAATAAAACTACTCTCCTCTAGAAGTAGTTAATAGTATCATGTACAAAATACATCTAGTAAATGCCAGGTATAATTTTTTATGGCTACATCTATAGAAAGAAAATATCCCCAAGGGATTGATGTGGCACCATCATCTTTCTACATCACTAGAACACATCAAACAAGGTGTTCTAGCCTCTGACTGGCTTAGTCAACACCAAGAGAATAAAAATAATTTCTATTTCTAGTCATAGATAATGATCTAGAGTGTGTGAAACAAAGGAGTGTGAAGCTTCAAAATAAAACAAGTCACAAATAAGAGTACTAAATAAACTGATCATACCTCTGATGATCCCTAGACCCTCTAGAGTTTCTGCCTCCACTGTGTGAAACTAACCATGGCCAGATTCTCTACCTCTATGTTGATGACCACCTCTAAAACTATTCTTAGGTTTTGGTCCCTAAACATGGGTAATATCCTGAGGTCATCCTCTACCTGATCTATCTCCCCTCGATAGAGTATAAGACTACTACCCCTACTACTGAAAGGGTCTCATTGGAAACTGCTGCTAAGGCCGACACTAAACTTGTCCACCTCCACCAAACTGATCTTGAGGAACCATTGGGCACTAGTTATGGTTATGGCCACAAAACACACAACCAAAACACACTGGAACAAAGACCCTAGGAAAATAATGGAAACCACATGCCCTGGAAGGCTAGAAAGGAAGCTGCTAAGGTCGAATCCCCACTGGTTAAAAACTCGAAGGCCCTGGTGCTTGAGACTTTCCACTGATAACTCTTCACCTCAAGAAACCCAACTAGATCCCCTCTCATGGTAAAAATTCTCACTAGTTCATCTTCTTAATTTACTTCACCCTCTTCTAAACCTCCAAATACATTGGCAATGTAAAAATAGTAACTTCATACTGGATAGAAGTACATAGTGGCTCCTCATGATGTGTCACACGAGACTTGTCATATGGAAAAAGATATGGCATAAAATGAAGAAGATCCTAGATATTGATTCTCAAATCCCACAATGACATACTCCCTACTAAAGAGAAAGAAGATCATGCCTATTCACTGCCTTCATGGTCAGTGAAAGGAACTATAACTGGAAATCCTTGTGGAATTAAACCCCTGAAACATCTTCCCCCTTACTCTCCCCCCAGATATAGTGTCCACCACTGATTCATAGCTCCCTATATCTGACTAACTTATAAAGGATCCCAATACTCCATCAGGGCCTGGATCAAATTGAAATAGATCTTGAGCTCATCTAGCCAACTCTCTGTCTCCACCTCTGAAACACTACCCTCATACTTCCCCAAAGCCTACCGCTAAAAAGAATGCAATGCCCTCTATAAAGCCTCATCCTCCTCTAGTGGATTAACTCTATAGTGATCGAATAGATCCTTCTTCTGAACATAAATTGTATGATCCACATAGAGATGATGAATAGGAGCCATAAAGAAAATAGGAAGAAAATATTTCCTAAGCCCGGGTAGTATGGAATTTTATTAAGATTAATTTTAATTCATTTTATTCATTTTAACCTTCCCAAAAAAACCCAATTAAAACAATAAAACAAGTTATTATGATGAATTTACCTCTTCTGGGCCTCTACCCTACAAACAGGTCTACCTCACTTGGTCATTCAATAAGCTTAGAGTCTATGCACTAGATCACAGGAGGCCCTAAAATCCATTTTCCTAGCTGGTTTCCCTAACCTATGTCACACACCAAGGTCAACTAGAATTGTTTTCATACCAACCCATGAAATCATCATTGTACGTAACTCCAAACTTCATTATATATCTCAACCATCACCACTAATACCACTCTATCATAATCCCATCCCTCCATAGATATCGCAATGAGGAGAGAGAAATAATGACCCACAAGTCCCACCTCTAGTAGGACATGGGTTTGCGACTAGAACTGAGGGTAAAAAAATATCATGAAATAGGAGGAATTACCCTCTATAATAGTATAGGATTGAGAGATAAGATGAATAATCCACAAACAACTCCAAGATAAAATATAAAAAGAAACCAAATTCATCCCACATACATATATAAATAAAACCAATACATATAAAATTCTCCAAAGTAAATACCCAAAAAGTAAATATAAAGAAGCGACATAGAAGTTATCCAAGTTCTAGGCTAGTAATGTCCAACACAGTCTATGTAATCCTCCTGGGAACCTAAAAATAGTTTATATATGTAGGGTGAACATACAAGTTAACTCAATAGGAAAACCAAAGTCTCTCATGCACATGTGGAAATATAATACTAATACACCTATGAGAAAACAAAAAAACTAAATAGCACCTATACAGGTATACTAACCAAACCTAACCTCATGAAGTCATGCTCACTAAATAACGCATGCCAAGTAACATAATATAACAAGAATCATATCAATATAGGTTACCCCACACCACTTTCTTGCTGGTATGCCGCTCTCACAACCTAATGATGTGCATCCTGGTGCTCCTATCTCTTTTGTATACCAAATCACCCCTAAAACCATGGTCACAATAGATCTCACTCATAGACACCTGAGATCATCACCCCACAAACACAGCCACATCATGTCTCTCTTGAAAACACCTAGGTCACAACACAGCCACTGCCATAACCAGAGAAGTAGGGTATCATGAACATGTAGGACATAAACCTCATGCCTTCCTCTTACTATGAACAAACCCTATTAGAAGACACCTTATAAGCACGAACATATCACACCTCACCTGAAAAAACCTGGGCCACTACCCCACAAGTACGATCACATATCACCCAAAAACACCTGGGCTATCACAACCACCATTTAATGCACTAAAAGACCTCCATTCATGACATCATGTGCAATACCAACCTCTCCTATAAGAGAGAATATATAGGTATATAAATATATCCACACACAATCCTAGCCTATGGGTTCAAAACCAAACACTAACCAACTCACAACATTGTCACTTTTTATTGCCACCACTAAATTTATAACACCATACAACAAGACAAAATCCCCTATTTCACATTTCCAACCAATTCCATTATCCATCCAATTCATTTAATTATTTATTAAAAACCACATTTTACCACATAGCCCACAATTTAATTATTCATCATATATTTCCAACCCATTATCCAAATCAACCCATACCATTTCAAAACATTATTAAACAATTATTTATTCCATCGCTACACAGATATCTATCATAAGGAAACCACATATCAAAAATAGCTCATCATCCCTAACATACCACCACCACACTGCCCCAAAATCAAGGCCAAAGACCCACCACCACACCACCCCAAAATCATGGCCAATAAAACACCTTTCCACCCTAAAAGCACAGTAAAAAAACCACCTCAACACCCTCAAAGTGTGGCCAACAAACCATCAATCCCCACATTCCCCAACCACATATTGTCATCCCATAAGTACAGCCACACATCACAAGACATAAAGATCATTTTATAGATTTACAAGGGTATTTTATCACATCACACTTTATTTTTGGGGTGTTATCACACAAGACATAATCCCAGGGAAACCATTTTATTTACCAAATATAAGTGGTTAACCAATTTTCATTGTAGGGTGGTATCACAACAATCACAATAGTCATACCAGTCACAAACCATATCAACCAGTGAAAAAAAATCCCCTAATGGCCATTGTTTTCATTGGGGTATCAATCCCATACAATCCACAGTATCACAATAATAACATAGCTGTAAAAACATGAAAATAAGATCCTTTTAACCCTTTTAGTTTTAATTTATCCAATACTTTATCTTTGATTAAGTCACCATAACTATATAATATAGATAAAAAAAGTAAACCCCTACCTCATGATACACAATAAAGAGAAACAAGGGATTCCCTAGCTCAAAGAATCATTGTATACTCGCAAAACACCACCGGGAAAAGAAGAACACTTGCAAACTAAAACTACACCATGAGAAACCATGGATAAACCTACACCACACACAAAGACCATCAAAATGAAACACAACACACACCCAAAATAAAAACAGCACCACTATAACAGTTTCTTGAAAGAATAAAAGGATGAATACTACTAAGAAAAGGGATAAGGACTTACCATGGATTGTTAAAGGGAAACCACCAAAACCAACAGATCAAATAAAGGGAGAAGGGGGCTATAAGGGATCCTTGGGTCACCTAAGGTTCTACAAAAATGAGAGATGGTGGGAGCAGTAGAATGAAAGAAAATTTGGACATATGGGTTATAAAAATAACCTAGATCCCATAGTTTACATGTTGTGTAACCCTTACATGGTGTGTAATCCTTAGGTTTTTGAAAATTCCATCTTTCGTCGAAAATCATGTCACCTCGAAGGATTTTTAACACCTAATTTATTACAAATTGTGAATTCCACTTACATGACATGTGAACTTTTCATGGGATAACCCTTAGTTATGTTCAATTTATGAACCACCCAACTACATAAGCCATCAAACACTATTACACATCATGTAATACATTTACATGGCATGTATTTCCTATAGTAACTCTACTGGAACTCTAACCTCCATCGAAAACTCACCCAAACAACTCCAACCACTAAAATTGGAAAAGTTATGGACCAGGAAGGCATGGACCATTACATGTATCACTATAGGATTTTGAAAATTCTCATCTCTCTATATTGTGAGATTTAAAAAATCAATAATGAGAAATTTTTCAATATGGTTTTAGTGGATAAGGGTCAGTGGGTAAAGTGTTTAAAAAATTCAAAGGTTGAAAAGATGTGGTAAGAATATTAAATAAGATGCATGGGTATTCAATTGAAAACACAATAAATATACCTCACTTAATTCCCATTAGAAAATTGAAACACCACACCCCATTTTAATGACATGGTTCATGATTCATGCGATGAATGAAATGAAGGATTTCATACTGATTATACACTTTTCTATATTCTTTTCAAAAAAAAATCAATCTTTTTGATTTTTTTTTGTTTTGATTTTTGTTTATTTTTGTTTTTTCATAGAGGGTGAGATGATAAATAAATTTAATTAACGAATAAAAAATCATGGAATTAATGATGATGGATAATTCAATCTCATCTCAATTTTATTTTTTCTATTTTTTCATTTTTTTTAAGAGGGGAAATAGATGATATGAATTAAGTGAAATAGATAATGACTAATGCACATTTCTCTCCATTTTCTAGAATAATGAAACACACCTAACACCATCATGTAATGAATATATTCCCAAATAACACACATGAAATTCCCTTCCCTTACACTCAAACTTGAAATATTCATGCAAAAATATTAATATTGAGGGTGGGTAAGGAAAAATAGGCTTTAAATGTGGATTAAAACTATAAGGAAATTCATGGAATCTAAGGGATAAATAATTTTATATATAAAGGTAGGTATATAGTTTAAAATGTTTCTAGATAAATAAATTCCTTAATCACATAAAAAAATTTATGAACTCTAAGTCTTTGAAATAAAATAGTCAAAAGATCTTGTATGCACAAAAAATCTAAGTTACCCTCAAGAAAGTGTGGGTATTAGAAAGAATATGTAAAAATGGTTTATAACACCTCATAATACTAGAAAAATATTTTGGTTCATTGTTTCATGGGAATGGATTTCAAAAAAAATTCAAACTGATAAAAATGTTATAAGATTAAATTACAAAAAAAGTTTCACATCAATAATCATTTAAAATCACTTCTTTAAAAAATCATGAAAACACTCTTAAAAAATTCAAGAGTTAAAAATAATAAATAATATTCATTAAATCTCAATTATCCTAAAAATTAAAAAGAAAATGAAAACACAAAAACTCCTAAGTTTTTTGACACTCCCCAAACACATAAATTTAACCACCCTTGATTTTATATCATAAAATTAAAAAGATATGGGCAGAAAAATAAAAGAGAAGGATAGATACTACCTGGTTTATTTATAATACTGACAGCCATGATTTAATCTCCTAATTAATACCACTTAAAAACTCCAATAAAAAAATACAATCAAAACATTATAAATTTATTGAAATTGAAATAAAAAAATAATATAAAGAAATGAGAGGGATAAGTCTTGGTTTGGACCCTAATTGGGTGTTAGTTTTTTGTTTCCCCTAGTCAGGTAGTTGAAACACTTTATCCCCAATCCAAAGGTGGATGGAATTTTCATGGAATGAACCTTCACATGTTATTTTTCCAAAAATCCTTAAGTGGGTTCTAAGAGTGGGAACCCCAAAAGAAAAAAAAATTCCCAACCCTAAGAAAGAATAAAGAGATAAATATAAGTATAACAGAAGATGGGAGAGAAGATAAATGTGATCTCTATAAAATATCATGGTTTCCTCCACTATTAAGTATTCCATTTGGTTTTTATGAGGTATTCACATCACTATGGTCTCCTCAAACTCTTATTCTTCTTTGAATTACTCCAATGTCTTCTCCTCAGTGATTGGAATTTCATTTTTATCATCTTATAGGGACTGTACCATTATAGTTAAAGATGAAAAATCATGATAAGGGATATTAGTTTACAATTCAGTATCAATGATATGTGAATAAAATTAACGCTAAAAAATGAATCTCCCTTAAAAAAATTAGCTTTAAACTATTTCTACAAAAGAAAATCCACTAAGAATTTATCTTTTAGAGAGGGAAGTAGATATTCTTAGAATTTGTTACTAGCATACCCAATTTATTTAATTAAAATCGTGGGTGGAACAATATTTGCTTTTTATTTTAATTTTTTACTACTCTATACATAGAGATTTGAATTCCTTGACTGTTGTGGCCAACAATTCCATTTGTCTGATAAATTATTTAAACACTATAAAATTTTATTGAATATGATTTATCAAAGACTTTTCCCTAAAAATATCATCAATATTATAATTAAATGATTAAGAATATAAAAAATTCACTAATAAAATTCATCTTAACTAAATAAATTAAATATATTCAATAAATTCTTTTAGTTTTTGAAATTTATGATTTTTTTGGTTGTGCATGAAAAGTAGTGTGTAAAAGTGTTTCACCTCCTCAAAAACAGTTCCAAATTTATGGTAGGAATTTTTCATGGATCCTTGGTCAATATTTTTTTATTTTCCTAAGAATTTAGTATGGTGTTCACTCTAGGATAAATCTCTCTAGTAGGGAAATTACAAGAACTAAATTTCTATTATCACAACTTATAAACTAAAAAATATATTGGTAAATAATACACTAATATAATAGGGGTTTTTTAAAATTTATATGATAAATATGTATATATTATATAAAAATATAAAAATGAAAAAGAAATCACAAAAAGGTTAATTGAAAGAAAACTAATACACTAATGTGTTCATATTGATATTATCATTATTCTTTAAAATAACTCATAGTATTTATTTCAATGTTGAGAACAAGAAATATCATTGAACATATTCCCATTAGAAATGTTACTATCCTATACGAAAACCTCTGCATATGGGACAATACTCAACATAAATTAAATTATAATACCTTTTTATTGACCATCACTACTCAAGACAAACTCCATTATATGAATGACTTGGATGGTGAAGAGAAGGAATATTGATGAATAAGGAAGAATAAAATAGTAGTATGGAAAATGGAGTGACCACATAACCTAATAAATTTAAACACCACTAAAATTTCATAATAAAATAATAAGAATCATTAAATAATAAATAACTCAAAGCATAACACTGCTATATCCCTTCAACCAATAGTCGAAGTTAGTTCTCTATTTTCATGGTGATGATATTCATGGAGGGAAAAAATAAAATAGAAAACAGAAGACAAAATAGAGATAAAGATAAACTAATGTATATATTATGAATTTAAAATACCATTAAAATAGAAAAAAACCTCTTTAATTAATTCAAAGGTATAACTCTTTGAATGTATGTGGAAGTACAAATTTATAAGGATGAGGGGTGTCTATTTTTTAATCCAAATATATATTTTAAATGTTTATAAATTTTTAGACCAATATTGGACATTTTTCTTAATTGAAGTTGTTTTTATATGTCCTTTATGTCCAACCACGAAATTTCAACTTCATTGGACATGTGTAAAACAATTTATAACTAAATTACTAAAGAAAATGTTTATGGATTGACAGACTATTCGAGTTCCCATGATCTGGTTTCCCATGAATTTATGGCCTTGAAAGGGGGTGAATATCAAGTTGATATAGTTAATGAATTTATTACTAGGCCTATCATATATCTCTCTTTATAATTTCATCTTAATTTGTCTAGTAGTTTGATAAATTGACTCGTCATAAAAATTTATCAAAATTGTGCACAGATTTTGAGGTGCCAGTTATAAGATTTATTTGGGACTTCTTTTATTGAATTTGGATTTAGTTCTAGTTGAAAAAAAAAATTCCAATGAATATAGAATCTAACTAAAAAAATCTAAATTTGGATCAGTGTACAAAATTTTATGATCGAAATACAAAATTGATATAAAAATAAAAAACCAAAACACATTCATAATAAATTCAAAAATGTTCTTAAACCATAAAAATGTGAAAATTTACATTAAAAAAAATTAGTGGGATTAAAACAATGATTTACATAATAAAATGTATGAATATATGAGCTTTATCAACCAAGTATACTTTCATTCTCGCATGTTGTTGTTGATAATATGGAGTATTTTTTTCAAAAATTTGAAAAATTTATGTTGCTTAAGAATATATCCATATAAATTTTCATATAAAATAAAGTCATTTATAGTGAACTTATCATAGAATGTAAAAGGAAAAACTTTTTTTGTATATATCAAAACTTTAACACCTCCCTCCCATAATAATTTTAATTCATCAATCATTTGTAACAGGTAAATACCAATATCATTTTTAGGTTTTTTGGTCCATAAATCATTCAGCTGATCATCCACTTCTTATAGAACTATGGGGAAAAGTTATAAAATACCCATGTTTCAGGCCATGAATGATGTTGTATACTAATACTCTGATATGGATTAATTCATTTTGTATATATATTTCTAACTTTTTAAAATTAGGTTTTTTAATCAAAACATGTCCATTGTGGTAAATCTTATTGGTAATGTAAGTTTTTTATCAAATATTAACTCATCCATGTCATTTAATCCTCTTTAAATTATTTTAATTTGAAAATAAATTCTTCAAATATTGAATTATTAGAAGATACCATATTACCTTAGAAGAAGGTTTTTCACCTATCCATGGAGATGAATTAAAATTGGATCCTCCGTCCATTTTATATCATGGTGTCACACGTTTAGGTTCTTTTGAAAAACCTTCATATTATTTCATACACAACACACAGTTATTATGGAAAAAATATGTATCTTATTATACCCCAATTCCATTAAACATATTATTTTTTAACACTATAATTTTAATTTGATAATTCATTTCCTTCTGTAATAATCTCTTTCAAAATATCAAGCAATTCAGTGAAACTCTTATTTCTCTAGCCATTTCTCACTTTTAGGTTAACCAATCTCAATACCATTGATAACATTATAAATTTAGTAAAACCTTGGTATAATGGTTTTTTATCATTACCATACAATCATTTTATTGTCATTATTTTTCTATGGTTTCAACTTCTATATCATGAATTAATTCATCAATAAAATCTGAGGTCTCATGTTGAAAATATACATCATTATCAGGTCATAAATTATGTGTTATTTCACCATGCTAGATACAATGGATATAAATCAGATTAAAAACATAGAAAATAAAATTATATTTAATTTATATAGACCTTAATTTTCTCATATCCAAACACTCCATGCATGGATGGTAAAAAAAGTCTCTATTTTCAACACCCCATTTATAAAATTCCATGAAATCGCCAACCTCTTTCTCATATTCATCACTCATTCTTTGTGAATTTATCCAATTTTATCCATTAATTAAATAAAACAAAAATACAAATTAATGACGTATTTATAATATTTTCCATAATTGTGAATTTTAATTAACTTTTAGAAATAGATATTTCCAAAAAAATCACAAATATTACTTTAAAAATAATTATTTTAAAATATAATTTTACAATGTGTGTGTGTGATGTTTATAAAAAAAATATATATGGTTTTTTAATATTTATATCATAAAAAATAAAATAATAATATATTTACTATTAATGACAATATATTTACATGTCTATGTGTGTTTTCTATATAAATACAGTAGTAAATATTTTTAAAATATAACAACAACAATCATTATTATTTTAATATAAAAAAAATATTATAAAGAGTTTTTATCATATAAAAACACTCATGGTTATTCAATAATTATATTGTATACTTGTAATAATTTAAAATAAATCATTATAGGGTTGTATAAAAACATAACTATACATTCAATTAATCTATCATTGAATTTTATTGAAAATATAACAAAAAATAAAAAAAACACTTCAATCCAAATATATAGAAAACAACATCACAATAACTAACTCAAATTTGACTTTGTAAGGAAAATACATCAACAAAGAATTTGGAATTATAAAAAAATAAACCATTAAACCTATTATAATTCATATAATAAATATATGGTTGAATTAAAAAATTATCAAAAAAATGAACATAGTGATGGAGGTCATACAAACATTGGGATATGGAATGACTAGCTGTGGAAAGGATATATAGTGGTGATACATCTATGTTGGAAGAATGATGGAGGTATGACAAGCTATGAAAAAGGCATCAAAACAATGACATTAGTGGATTGAAAATAAAATAAGTGAGGTAGGTCACTGAGAGTCATGACTTGGGTTTCAATTAGATGACTTGGAAAATTGAGGAAGAATATGGGAGTCATGTGTTTTAATTTTTTAAAAATAATTTTAACATAGGTTTTTAAAAAAATGTTATAAACTAGATTTTCACATTGTTTTTTTAATAATTAACATTAAAATAAACCATGATATAGCTTTTAACATCAACTATTTAATAACCGATATTAAAAAAAATTAGAATCAATTATTAAATAACTTATGTTAAATTCTAGTCATGATTTACATTTGCTTTACTAGTGTGGGAATGATTTGATGACATGATTCATGTTGTGGTTGACAATATGTTAAACTCCCTTTTATGATATGCAATGATCATATTAACCAATTCTTCTTAATTAATTTTCATGGTATATTTTGGATAAATATAGTCTCTCTAAAGGGTTCCCCTAAGTAGAGGTTTGTGTGACTATTATTAGTTTATTTAACATGATTTATATGATATTTGTAGTATATACACTATTGGGTATTGTGGAAGAGTATTCATTCAATGATGTGTAAGTGTTTCATACGATGTTAGAGTACCACGAAGGGTTTATTCACATCATGGGAGCATTACCTTTCTAGGTTCCATGATGTGGGAGTGTCGCACATGATGTCAGGGGAAGTACCACTGATGTGTGATGTTGACCATTATACTATACATGTGAGTTATTACTTGTATTTTTTGTTATTTCATGTAATTGGAGTACTGATCACTACACAAACACCACCCAAGTTTGGTTTTCTCAAGTGTGACCCAACACACACTTATGGGGTGGATACTGTGATGGTTAACTAATAGATCCAATTCTCTCCCCATTTATGGATGTGAGTATGAGGTTGGGATAGTCATGAGAAGGAGTGCATGAGGTTGATGTCCTTTATAACTATAATATGGGGTTATGTGTTATGTTATCAAGGTGGGTGGAGGCTAAACATTATATGTTATATCTATTGGTCATTGGGTTTGTGGGACTAGTTTGGGGGGCTTACTATTATTTTTTAATTATATGTTTCTAGAGAGTGTGATTTTCAGTGGGAGTGAAAACTATTATACATGTGTATTTTCAATAGGATTATGTAAAAACTTATAGAATAACATATATGAACCTTTGGTTTGATATTGCAGTGTAGAGAGGTCAAACAATGTATTTATAATTTATATTATTTCATTATTATCCATGCATGATATTGCCTAATTTGTCTAGTATTTTTAGGGATTACCTGGTGGGTATGTAGGTATAATCACCCCAAATTTTTTATACATTTTTAAATGTTTTCATATATAGTTATTGGTAAATGTTAAGTTTATTATTGGGGTTAATTGTTTGATATTGGTGTTTGAGGATTGTTTCACATACAATAGATGTATACAAATTGTTTAAGTTGTATTGTTTTTTTAGAATTTAGTGGTTGTTTTTTCACATTTTTAATCACCTTTCATTTTATGTATGTTATGTGACATTCAAGTATTTAATGTTGTTTATGATATTAGTTGATTTTTTAACTCTTCATTTGTTTGGTGGTATGAATATGATTTTATAGTTTTTATTTTATTTTTAGATGGTAATGTTTTCTATTTTTGTGATTTATACCATCATTTCTAGTTGTTAAACCATGACTTGTTGGAGGTGAGGTTCAGGGGGTCACACTTGGCTTCATCTTCAACCCAAGAGGGATTTTTACAGAACTATATTGTGACATTTATAGTATATTCTAGAATAATTTTAGGAGACAATTTTGACATGTCAGTTACCCTATTAAGCTAACAATGGGGCTAAGTTTTCTAAAATGAAAAATTGAGAAAAATCATAAAATAAAAGTATAGTAGTTTAAAAAATCACCATCTGGTTTTTTTTAAATAATTTTTTTGGTTTCATTCTTTTCAATTCCCCCAACAAAATTCAAATAATAACCATTTTTCAATTGATTTAAATTTAATGAGTTTAAATAAAATTATATTTTTTTATTAAAACTAAAACTACAATAGTGAATATTAATAATGGAGTGATTATTCCCCTATAAGGTGGTCCAATTATTAGGCACTCATTTTGTAAATGTGGTAATGTGGGTTGTGATTTGATATCATAATTACTTGCCTGATGATTAAATTCATCCAACAAAGTGGAAAAATGTGATGTATGATGGTTTTACCTAAATTTTCACAAAGCACATTTGAGACATGACCCACCTCAATGAGGGATAGTTATGTTAGGAATAATATTCTTTATATATAAGGTGGGATTTATATTAAAAAATTAAAAGAAATAAAAGAAATAATATGATGGTTCCTACTAGAAGTTAAATTGAACCTTCCCTGATTTACTCAGATTTTATCCTATCAATTAGTTTCTTGAAATTTAATATTAATTTGATCTATTGGATTCTAATGCATGGTGGTTCTTGACATGAAAAAAGAAAGTGATTTTGAGTAGAATTTTGAATTAATCACAATTTTTGGAATTATAAAGAGATAAACCCAAGGTGGGAAACTCATTTATTTCTCATTAGGATTTTGGTATGTCTGATGATGGAAGACATTCCTTAAGTTGATATCAGTGAATCTGGTGATTTTTTCCAGTGAGGGGAGCCATGCATTAAGTTGATGTTGGTGAATCCATTCTCAAACCCGGGGTGAGTGTTGGGAATAATGATTGACATCGGATGAAGCTACATAAGAAGATAATGAAGATGAGTGGATGCATAAATTAAAACTCATATAATCATTGACTTAGGATTGAATGATGTTTTTTATTTTGATTAAACTCATGGGTAATACATAGTTGTGCTATATAGGGTTAAATCATGAATATTGTTATTGATGAATCTAAGAAGACAAATTGTGAATAGGTTGTCACTATTTTGTATTTATTTTTTGTATGATTTTAAATATAGTTCAATTTTTTAAATAATGATATAGAATGGTATATTTATTACTATTTTTTATGTTGAAATTTGGGTAATTCCATTGTGTGATTGTGTTGATGATTTAATGTACATTGGTCCTTGTTCTTGTAAGAAAAAAATTATAATAGGGAGGAGTTTTAATTATCTTAGTGATGCATATGCATTTTATAATACCTATGGTGGGAGAAATGGTTTTAGTGTACATAAAAAGTATAAAAATAAGATTGTTATGGATAAAACAAGAGTTATATCATCTCTTTATATTAAGGAAGGACACAAAAAAATTGATAAGCATGATGTATTTTCAAGAACTGTTCATGAAGTGACTACGATAGACTATCATGATTTTATGGCTATTATTATGTTTCCATGTGATAAATATTCTTATAATTTATTTATGGATGACCATAATCATCCACTGTATTCTTTTAAATATTCTAATTTTATGAGATCCCAGAGAAAGGTGACTGAAGTTCAAGATACACAGTTAGAAGTTAATTATTTGGTGGATATCATACCAGTTGATTATTTATCTTTGGTGGTGGTGACTATTTCTAATGGTGAAGACATTTTAGGGTTTAACCATGTTGATCAAATGAATTTTCTTGGATAAAAATGATAAAAGGATTTTATTTGTGGTGGATAGTGGTATAATATTAAATTTTTGGAACAACAATGCTGAGAAAATCCATCATTTTTTTATGATATTCAATTTGACATGTGTTATTTAATTAAAAATATATTTTGGGATCACCCAAAAATGAAGGTAGACTTTGAATAGTTTGGAGATATTGTTGTATTTGATATTACATTCAGTACAAATAGGGAATGTGAACCTATATTTGTTTTTATTGGATCTAATTATTTTAGGGAAACTATAATATTTTGTGTGGAATTATTATATGATGAAACCACTAGTTATTTTTCCCGGTAATTTCATAACTTTGAAGATGTCTGCTATATAAAGAAGTCATTGACTATGTTTATTGATCAGGTTGCAACCATTACAAAAGTTATGTCTGAGGAAATTCCTAATACTCACCATGGTCTTTTTACATGGAATATAATGTAAAATGGCATAAAATTACTAGTTAATTTGATGAAAGATGGTTCTAGTTTCCTTTATTGTTTTACGAAGTACTTGTTCAAGTATCATAATGTGGTGGCTTTTGAGGAGTGAAGAACTATTATAGTTGAATTTGGTGAAGGTAAATTGAATTAGTTGAATGATATATATATATATATATATATATATATATTATAGGAAAATGGTCTCATTTATTTATGAAGGATACATTAACATTGGGGATGCGTAGCACACATTTGAGTGAAATTTTTAACGATGTGTTAAAAGATTATATTAATTGTAACACCTGAGATTTTTATAAAATGGATTTTTAAATAATTTGATTTATTTGTTAGCTTGTATTGAAAACTACACCAAGTCAAGATTACTTTATACACAATATTGTTCTACACACAACACAAAGTTTGACTTTCAGTACACGAAAGACTAATTTTGTCTTCTGTTACACACAATAATGAGTTCCTTTGGTATCTTGTATTACACGCAAAACTGAGTCTTACCAAACAACAATATACTATTCATTATGATGATCATCACCTAGTCATTGTAATGGTGTGAATGAATAGTATTAACTAAATTATAAAATGAATTCTCAGGTTACCAATTAATTAGAAATGAAGATAAAACAAATTGAAAATAAAGGATGTGTTTTTAAAAAAAGTATTTTTATTCCCACAAAGAAGTTTTATCTTAATAAATTAAATTAATCACTATTAGTGTATGATATTAAGGATATTTATATGTTATATAATCAATGAATTTTTTTAATTCATCCATTATGTATTATAGGCATAAAATAAGAACAAATCTAATTTTAATCATAAAAAAGTTGTATTTTTCTAAAAGGCGATTTCGTCTCCTTTTATTGAAAAACATATTTTAAAACTAAATTTTGACACTTTTATAAATTTTATTTGATAAAATAAACTTATTTTTTTATATCTTACTATCAAAATTATCCTATTGTGAATTTTTGGTATTTTTCTAAGAAGATTCATTTTTTTATGAATAGTAAAAAATATTAAATGTTAATTGAAAACTGTCATTTAATCTAAATAATATATAGTGTTAGATTATATTTTTAATTGGTTTTAAAGTAAAAAATAGTTCAATTATAAAACCATTAATCCAATTTAGTTTATTGGAATCGTTTTTATATTTAATTTAGATATAAAAACTAAGTAAACTTTTGAACTTTTTCACTTTAAAAACCCGCTTTCTCGCCCTATCTACAGGATTAATTTTAAATTAATTTTATCTAATTATCTATTTTAAATCATGAAAAATGGATTTAATATTTTTAATAATAATTTCAAAATTTAGTAAATACTTCCCTTTTATTTTTGGACAATATGAATAATAAACTGTGTAATTTTATTACCACGGTTAAGGGTGAATCGGGTAACTAAGGGTAAAAATGATATTATAAATATTATAAAATTAGCAAAAAAACTTGTCCTGATTTTATTGGATGTTTTATTTTCGACCAAAATCATCCTTTTTCCAAATTTATGAACTATTTTATCTACTTGGATGGCTTTATTCCCCTTATAGTATTTTAATTTAAGAAAAGTCAAACTTGTCATAATAATGTTTTTAATAAGTATAACATTTTTAATATGTGATAATACATAATGTATATTTAACCATAAATAGTATTTGGAAATATAAAGTATTTATATTCATCATGGTAATTTATTTTAAATTTTTAGTGAAGAAATGTGTACCTTAAATAATTACACAACATTGATGCAATAATTATTCAACTAATGAAACAATCAAATAAATGATATTAAAAATATTTAATTAAATATTATTTTAATTAATTAAGGTGATACAATAATTTTATATATTATTATGAAATATTATGGTTTTATTTAAATATTTTTTTGTAATATATCTTGTTTTATTTATTTTCTTAGAGTCAAAGTAATGAATAGTGTCAAAATTAACACTAATAATATTTTATGAAAATATTATTTTATTAAATTATTTAAAAATCATAAAAATATTATATTAGGACAAATTTTATAATATATATTCCAAAGCATAATAAATTTTCCATTTATGATCCAATTTACACTATAAGTAAAAATTATAACCTTTTAATATTGGAAAAGGTGTTACCATAGTTAAATTTAAAATAGGTTAACTAATGGTTAATCAAAATTATAAGGTTTAATATAACAACAAAACTTACCTAAAATATATTGGTTTATGATATTACAACATTATATTATATTATCGCCGAATCCATGTCCTTTTGGAGGTATTTTTTTTTGAGATTGAATTTATTATAAATTAATATTTTAAGAAATTACAAAAGTTTCCCACACCTCAATTATAAAAGGGAACATCTTATTATCTTTTATTTACACTTAAAACTTATTTGGTTTAAAAAAACCTATAAAAATATCTTACCAACTTCACTAAATTTATCATATAATACATCCTTTGGGTAGAAATCAATCTAAGGAATTCTATTGGTGAAAACCAAAAGAAGATACCTGGAGAAGATGTAACTTACATCAACAAACATTTTCATTTTATTTCTTCCTTAAACACATTAAATTATTTTTATATCATGTTTAAATAATAAAATCAGTGACTAAACTATACTGAGATTTTTTTATTATGGTTATGACCTACAACTTTACACACTTTCATCAAATTGGATACGCAATCACCGTTCCGGTTTAAGGCGGGCTACCGCCTCGCGAACCGATGTCGTTCGTTATTCCATTATTGCCTTTAAAGGTTGGTAATAATGATGGATTTATAGTTTATATATTATTTTATTATGATTATGTAATTTTTATATCACACATACATTTATGGTTTCCATTTTGTGGGAATATGATAACGTCATTCGTGTGTACGGTGGACTATCGTCTTGCGAAGCGATGTGATTTGTTCATGCTTTACATGGAATGTATTAATGATGGTTTTAATAAAATCATGTGATATATAAGGAATAAATATGATTCTATAATTATAATATATCATATACTTTTCTTTATTTTAATCTAACAAGAAAATGAAAATGACGTTCATGCATACGTACGACATACCGTCTCCATAAAAGGTGTATTTTATTTTCTACCTCTAAATTTTACAAATCACCATAAATACATATATAATTAATATATATTATATTTATATCATATTTATAATTATAGGTATGATGAAATAAATATCTAAGTAATAGTACCAAGAATAACAAGTCAAAACATGTACGAAAAACAAAGCAGTTATCACCAGAAACATAACTTCAACATGGAATTGTTTATAAATGAGTAATATAAAGTCATAAGTAAATATTATATGGTATTATATATATTATTATGGTTATTTGGTATGTATATAATAAAATTATATATATTATACATGATATTTTAATGTGTACAAAGGAATTAAAAACTTAAAGTAAGGGATTTTCGTCTCACTTTTTACTTTGTGAGACACGTGACATATTCACCACCTATTTCTTCTATGTGGTCTATATAATTCCCATAAATTTAATTTATGATTATTATAATTAAATTTTTTTTTATTTATATATCCATTTTATTATATCTCTTTTATGGGTTTATGGTTTCAAAATTACCAAAGCGATAAGGAAATTTTGTCTCAATTTGCCTTCTTTGAGACACGTGTTATGTTATTCACATATATCCTATTAAGATGTGTATATAATACCCCTTTTAAATGTTATATCATAAGTATAATTATTTTTATGATATTTTAAGCTTCATTTAATGCTATTATTTCATGGTTATTATGATTCAAAGTTACCAAAGTGTTGAGAGTTTACTATTGCAATCTCATTATTTATTGGGATTATCTCTAATTACGCATCCATTGATGAAATATTATGAACCATCTCTCAAGAATTATTATTAATTTTATTATCATATGTTTATTTATGATATATTCATGTAATGGTTCCATTTTTCTACTCTTTTCTACTTAAGATAATTGATAAATTATTTTTAAGAAAATCTAACTTTATTTCTCTCTTCGGTCGGAAATCTATGTTCTTTAAAAACTATGTTTTCAAAAAAAAGTTTTCAAAAAAGTTTTTAAATGATATTTTAATATCATTTTTAAGAAAAATTATTTAAAAAATATATTTTAGGTTTTAAAAAGATTTTAATATGGTTTTCAAATATTCCTTTATAAGTTGCAAGGTCATTTTCAAAGAAAAAGGTTTTCAAAATGTTTTATTATTTAAAAAGAATTTTTCAAAGAGGAATGAATATTTTTCTCAATAAGTGTTTTTAAAAGATATTTCAAAATTATCTTCCATCTAGGATTAAATCTATTTATGTTACCTATTCCTTACTATAGATATGATCCAAATATATCATTATTATTATTTCTCTAGATGTTTTATGTTTATGGTGGCATGATGTTTATGAATTATTTTTCTTTTCCATGAGTTATGATGAAATGTTTATGAAAACCATTTCTTTTTATGGGTTCTGATATGATAAATGATTTATATTCTTATGGAACACATACATATAGTTTTGATTATGTGATGGGTCTCCCTCCAATGCATTGGGTAATGATAAATTTTCTATGATCTCAAAGGGTATATGAGTGGTCAACCCAAGCCCACAACAAAATGGTGCACAGGTGGTCAGCCTAACCCCACAACAAAAGGGTACATGGTTGGCTATCCCAAACCCACAACAAGAGGTTAAATGGGAGGTCATCCCAATCCCTAAGCAGTAACACAATTGAATATACCAATCCTAACATGTTATGAATGTATTGGTAGGTAGCCTTGACATAATTTTTTCTAAGATTATATACATGGCACAAATTCCATGCCTTATTCCATTGTTATACTCTCATGGATCATGTTCTTTTATTATATTATGATTCATTTATTATAAAATGCCAATTTTTAATTACATGATTCTAGATTATGATCTTTGATATGTAGGGTATGCTTTTTGAATGTTATTATCATGTTCTCATACCCTTATGCTCATGTTATGCTAATGTATCTCCCATGTTTACCCTTACTGAGCTTCTGACCTCGCCCTTTTCTTATGTTTCTTTTCCCAGGGTTGTGAAGAAAATTTTTAATTAGGATTACTAAAGGGGAAGATCATTATGGGGGATGTTAAAGATATTTCACCAAATTAGAAGTGTGTGTTCCAAGTTTCCAAAGGCACTAAAATATTATGGTCCTCATGCATTTTTTTATATAATTTAATGAATATTCATATAAAAATATGTAATATCCATGTATGAAAAACCTAAGTCATTATAGCTGGTATCAGAGTAAAGGTTTAGTTAAACTTTGGAAACTAGGATGATAAAACTTTAGTGATATCCTTAAGGATATTTCTAAGGATATATCTAGGTATGTATATAAGGTTAAGTCTATGGATGAGTCTAAGTATGAGTTAATGTTAGTGAAAATGTCTTGGAATTTTGATAAAGGATTGAGAGGGTGGTTTCCAAAAAATTAAATATTTGTATGGATACTATAAGTTTATGTGTCTCTAAAATAGATGTACATAGGGGTAATAACCTGAAAACACTGTATTGAGCTAGAATCAATCGGTAATTGGTGCAGGATAATGGGCCTTAATACATGCCTATTTTTACACTTCTAATGAATATTATTTGGAAATTCACAAACTCTTTATGAACCATCATGAAGGATTTAGATAGATGATGACTATTAATAACATAGGATAAACCTAAGGTTTCAAATATTAAAAATAAGGTGTTTTGATTTAGCTATACTATAAGTTATTTTTCATGATTATGTGCTCCCCCATAATGATTAGTGTTGCTCACACTATGCTTTTGGTTTTAGAGAATTTTTAGAACTCGAAGGAGTCATGTTAATGTCGAATGTGACAAACAATGAAATGATTGTCCTCCTAAGAAACCAAATGATATGGGATCTTGAATACAAAATATTTTTGATATTATCAAAAAAAATCTCAAGCTATGAATCATTTTGAACTTCTAAATGAGAAAAGGAGGAAACAACATTCTATTGATTCCTTCATGAGGAAACATCCACCTTCTTTTAGTGGTTCCAATGATCCACAAGTATCTTAGAAATGAATTAGTACCACTAAAAATATATTTTTCTATTATTCATTTTATAGAGCATGAAAAATTCATTTTTATTATTTATTATTTGGAAAGTGAAGCAGATTAGTGGTGGACTCTTATTAAGAACACAAGGGAATAAGAAGAAATTGAATCTATGGAATGGGAAGAGTTTAAGGGGTTAGTTTTTAGTAAGTAATTACCTAATATTCTACAAAAAAATATCTAAAAATAATTCCTTGAGAATAATCAAAAGGATTATGAATGTAATGGTACCTATAAAGCTAATTTTATAATATTTTCAAGGTACACTTCTAGTATAATCATTAGCCATGAAATAAAAATTGATCAATTATTTAGTGGCCTGAAAACAAGTATTAGAAAGAAATTGGCTATAAGAGAATTTAGTATCTATAAAGAATTAATTTTATGTGAACTAACAGTAGAAATGGAAATTGGATATTCCCACTATTCTTATGGTTTTGATAAGAAAAGGATTATCAAGTATCATGAAAACTTAAATGGTGGAAATAAATTCCAAGTATCTGTATGCTAGAAATGTGGGGATAAGAACTCGGGTGAATGTTTAAAAGGGATGAGAGGGTTTTACAAGTGTGGAAAGGAATTTAATTGAGCATATGAATTCTGATGTGATGGTAAGAATTTAAATAATTATGTAAATAATTATAAATCTCCACAAAATACACCTCCCACACTTCAGTATTAAAATTTCAAGGAGTTTGGGAATTGTGCTAGAAAGTTCCCCAATACAAGTACTAATGTGGATAATAAGACACAGAAACCTTTGAGGAAAAGGGACAAATTAAAAGCTTATGTTATCATAATGTATGAATTGAACCATGATAATTATAGAATACTTATCCTCCTCTCCTTAGTTGGGAATTTCATGTTTGATTTTGTATGAATGGTCCCTATGAAAATCTTTTTGTTTATCTATTAGTGAAATCTCATGTGATTATATACTTTGGTTTTGGAATAATGAAATCACATATTCTATTAGTACAAGGATGAACCCAATCTTCTAATGATTTTTTTTTGTATACGAAAAGAGATTATATAAGGAATAAAGAAGCATGTGTGTATTCAATATGGTTTTATGGTAATTCAGGTTATTACCATATTTCAAGAGAATACGTGATAAAGGTATTCACATGTTTGGTACATGATAAATAATAGATATGTTAAGATGTTTCGGGGATAAATGATAAGTTGATTTTTGAAATTTAGAGACCTTCTTTAGAAAGTTTTGGATTTTCATCTTTTGAAGGGTCAAAAGGTTAACCATTTATAAAAAGGTTATGTTGACCTTTAAATGAGGTTTTAGAGATTAATGTTTTGTAATATGAGTATTTATTCATATTGGATAAGAGAACATGATATTTATGATAAATGAGATTGTGCTTATAAATAGAATGAAATCAAGTGAGTATATCTTCTTGTGAAAATTCTTCAACTTTAGGAAAAGTATATTGAAAAAAAAATATTATCCTAGTACCTTAATTTTTTATGAATAAAATATTCCCTTAGATCATCAAATATTTATGGTTTTTTATTATTAAATTTATAATGACTATCTTATCTATCAATCTCCATTATAACTTGATAGCTAGTTTTCTCTTTTATGACCAGGTTTTCACTTGCCACCTATGTTCTCCTATGTGAAAACCTAGTTATGAGTTACTTTAGGTGAATGTTAAGTTTCCAAATTTTACTTTTTAAAGGAAGTTTTAGTATTCATTTTTATGATATGGATTTCTATAAAAGTAAATTTCATGTGTCAAAACTTTGATGACTCAAACAAACTGTGAGGGTGAAATTCATTTTAAGGGGGGTAGAATGTAACACCCTGAGATTTTTATGAAATGTATTTCAAAATAATTTTATTTTTTGGATAGGTTGCATTTCACGGTGCACCAATTCAATATTTATTTATATACAAGATTTTTCTATATTCAACATAGAGTTTGACTTTTGGTATATGCAAGACTAATTTTGGCTTGTGTTATATGCAACAATGAGTTCCTTTGATAGCTTGTGTTACAAGCAAGATCAAGTTTTATCAAATAAAAATATACTATTTATTATGATAGTGATCACCTAGCCATTGGAATAGTGGGAATGAATAATATTAACTAAATTATGAAATTAATTCTTGGGTTACCAATTAATTAGAAATGAAGATAAAACCCAATTGAAAATAAAGGATGTTTTTTTTTTGAAAAACTATTTTTATTCCCAAAAAGGCATTTTATCTTAATAAATTAAATTAACCACTATTAGTGGATTATATTAATGAAATTTATATGTTATATATTCAATTAAATGTTTTTAAATTCATACAATATGTTTTATAGGCATAAAATAATAACAAATCCAATTTTAAGCATAAAAAGGTTGTATTTTTCTAAAAGGCGGTTTTGACACCTTTTAATGACAGACTTATTTTAAAACTAAATTTTGATACTTTTATAAATTTTATTTGAAAAAATAAACTTATTTTTTTATATATTAATATCAAAATTATCTTATGGTGAATTCTTGGTATTTTTCTGAGAAGATTCTTTTTTTGATGAATAGTGAAAAATATTGGATTTTAATTGAAAATTTTCATTTCATATAAATAATATATAATAATAAATTATATTTTTAATTGGTTTTAAAGTAAAAAAAATCAATTATATATCCATTAATACAATTTAGGTCATTTTAATCATTTTTTATATTAAATTTATATATATAAACTTAGTAAACTTTTGAACTTGTTCACTTTAAAAACTCATCTTCTTGCCTCATCTACAGGAATAATTTTAAATTAATTTTTACCAATTATGTGTTTTGAATTTTAAAAAATGGATTAAATATTTTTAATCAGAAGGTATAAATTTATTAAATATGCCCCTTTTATTTTTGGACAATATGAACTAGGTAATTTTATTACCACGGTTAAGGGTAAATCGGGTAACTTAGGGTAAAAATAATATTATAAATATTAGAAAATTACCCTAAAAATTGTCCTAATTTTATTATATGAGATATTTTAGACCAAAATAATCCTTGGAACTAATTTTTGACCACTTTTATCCACTTTTATTACTTTATTCCCCTTATAGTATTTTAATTTAAGAAAATTCAAACTTGTCACACTAATGTTTTAAAAAGTATAACATTTTTAATATGTGGTCATACATAAGATATACTTTACCATAAATAGTATTTTGAAATATAAAATTTTTATATTTATAATGTTAATTTATTTTTAATTTTTATTGAATAAATAAGTACCTTAAATAATTACACAACGATGATGCAATGATTATTCAATTAATGAAATAATCAAATAAATGATATTAAAAATATTAAATTAAATATAATTTGAATTAATTAAGGTACTATAAGAATTTTATAGATTATTATGACATATTAGGGGTGTATTAAAATATTTTTTCTAATATATATTATAGTATTGATTTTCTTAGATTCAAAGTAATGAATAGTGTCAATATCGACACTAATGATATTTTATGAAAATAATATTTTATTGAATTACTGAAAAATAATAAAAATATTAAATTAGAAAAGGGGGGATTATTTATGGTCTAAAATATAATAAATTGGAAATTTATGGCCCAATTTACACTTTATAAGTAAAAATTACAACCTTTTAATATTGGAAAATGTGTTACCATGGTTAAAATTAAAATTGGTTAACTAAGGATTAATCAAAATGATAAGGTTTAATATAACACAAAAAATTGTCTAAAACGTATTTTTTTATTATATTACAACCTTATATTATCTTATATTCTAATACATGTAATTTTTGAGTTACTTGGATTGATATTGAATTTATTATAAATTAATCTTTTGAGAAATTTTAAAAGTGTCTCTCACCTCAGTTATAAAAGGGGGCCTCCTCTTCTCTTTTCCTTACACTTAAAAAACTATTTGTTTCAGCCAAAAACTATCCAAATATCCTTACAACATCCATAAATTTATCTTATAAGCCTTAATTTGGGCATAAATTCATCCAATTAATTCTTTTGGTGCAAACCAAAAGGAGATACCTGAAGAAGAGGTAATGTTCATCAATAAACGTTTTTGTTTTATTTATTCCTTAAACCCCTTAAATTATTTTTATATAATGTTTATATAATAAAATAAACATATTAAATATAATAATATGTTTTTATATTAATTTTATAACCTAAAACTTTACACACATTCATAAAATTTGATACACAATCATCGTTCATGTGTACGATGGACTACTGCCACACGAACCGATGTCGTTCATTATCCCATTAACACCTTTGAAAGTTAGAAATAATGATGTATTTATATTTTATATATGATATATATTATTTTTATGATGTTATTATGGTTATTTAATTTGTATATCACACATACCTTTATGATTTTCATTTTTTGGGAATACGATAACGTCATTCGTGTGTATGGAAGACTACTACCTCGCGAAGTGAAGTGATTCATTCATGATATAAATAGAATATATTAAGGATGGTTTTAATAAGATTATGTGATATATATGACATAAATATTATTGTTTAATTATAAAATATCATATAATTTTATTTATTTTAATTCAATAAGAAAATGAAATCAGCGTTCATGTGTAAGTACGACCTACCGTCTCCATGAATGGTGTATTTTATTTTCTACCTCTAACTTTTATGAATCACCATAAATGCATATATATATATATATATATATTATATTTATATCATGTTTATAATTGTAGATATGATGAAATCAAGATCTAAGTAATAGTACCAAGAATAAAAATTCAAAATATGTACGAAAAACAAAGCGGTTATTACCCGAAACAAAACTTTATCATAGAATTGTTAATAAACAAGTATTATAAAGTCATAAGTAAATCATATATCACTACCACAAAAATGGGCATTCCCGGTGCCACCCTTTATCAATGCTAACGAAAAAGCGCTGATAAAGGGGGGGGTACCTTTATCAGCGCTTTTTTTAGCACTGATAAAGGTACTCCCTTTAATGGCGCTTTTTTTAGTGATGTTAAAGGGTACCCCTTTATCAGTGCTTTTTTAGTAGCGCTGATAAAGGAGATTCTTTATCAGCGCTTTTTTTAAAAGAACTGATAAAGGGAATTCTTCAAAAAAATCATTAAAAAAAATATATTAATATTTAAATATATAGATATAGTTATATTGATATAAATATAATATATTTTTTTAAAATATATTTTTAAATATATTTTAGATAAGTGTAAATATACAGTTACACTTAATATATAAAATATTTAGTGAAAATTACTTATGAAAAAATTAAAAAAATATTTCTAATTAATAATTTGATAATTATTATGGAGTAATAGTCATTTAATAACAATTTGAAGACTAAAAAATTAAAAAAAAAATTAAAAAAGATCCAAAATATGTTGAAAACGCAACTCGAACTTCAAACGACCATAAATTTTGATCTGGGTGTCCGTTTGGGATCTACAGCATATCAAATCGAAGCCTGTGACAATCTCTACGCGCTGTTGACCCAAGAAAATCCTCTTATACATTTTTCAAGGCAAAAAAGACCCAGAAGGCCTCTAAAACTGAGTTTTTAGTTTGGATACCCCGATTTTTTAATATTTTGTGGATTTTCAGCCTCATTTAAGGGGGTATTATTGGATTTTTTTGTGGGGAATGAATTTATTCCAAGGTATTACATTCATATTGATATTATGTCTTTTAAATTTTATCGTTTTTTATAATTCACTACTATTTATAATCAAATATATAACAATATATACATATTTTTTATATATTCACACATAAAAATTAATTTTTTAAATAAATAATTAAACATATTTACATATAAAATATATTAGATTTATATAAATAATAACTAATATCCATTTTATTTAAAATACCAATATATCAATATTTATATACCTATATATTAATCTAACTATATATGTACCTATATAATGTGTGTGTCTATTTGTGTGTGTCTATATATTAACAAACTGATATATATTATATATATATATATATTCTAACATATGTATATGTATATATATTTATATATATGCATATATGTATAATTATACTTATAGAAACACATATATATGTGTGTGTGTGTGTTGTATATATGTATTTATTTATACACACACAAAACAAAACATATTTTACAATTGTATTGAAAACTAATCTTATAAATATATATTAATATACGAATAAATATATGGATAAAAAATATAACTAAATATATATAAATAAATATATATAACTTAATATTAATATACGAATATACAAATAAATATATAAATATATAAATATAACTATATATGTATATATATATATTAATACAACTATATAAATTTATATTAATACATGAATAAATATAACTAAATATATATAGATATAGATATATCACTAATTGGAGAACAAGTTAAATTAGAGTAGTGGTAAAGGCTTATCGCGCATGGGGGGGAGGTCATGAGTTCAAAACCTGGTAGAGGCAGGCATGGGCGCGCGCATGGGTGAATTTGGGGGGGGGGGGGGTGATATAGCGCTATTAAAGGGGTCTATAAAGCGCTGATAAAACATATGGCTCGTGGATGGTGCTTGCGGGGGCACTGATAAATGGGGGGAAAGCGTTGTTAAAAGCCCCCTCCGATTTACAGATTTTTTAATTTTTTTTTAATTTTTTTTAATTTTTTAACTTTTATTAACACTTTCTGGAGTGCTGATAAAGGGACCCCCCCCCCCCTTATCTTCACCGGCATTTATAGTGCTTTTTTAGCGCTGTTAAAGGCCTTTTTTAGCACTGATAAAAGCCGTATTTGTAGTAGTGTATGGTATTATATATATGAATATGGTTATGAAGTAGATTTATAATAAACCTATATTTATTATATAGGATATTTTAACCTTTTCAAATGAAGTCAATACTTAAGGTAAAAGATTTCCATCTCGCTTTTTACTTTGTGAAACACATGCTATATTCACCACCTCTTTCTTATATGTGGTGTATATAATGAAAATGAATGTAATTTATTATTATTATACTTAAATTTTTTGGTATTTATATATCTAGTTGAGGATCTATCTTTCATTTGGTTACTATTTTAAAATTACCAAAAGCGGTAAGGGGATTTTGTCTCAATTTTCCTTCTTTGAGACACATGTTATGTTATGCACATATATCATTTTATGAGGTGTATATAATACCCCTTTGAAATTTTATATCATGAATCTCATTATTTTAATGAAGTTTTAAGCTTCATTTAATTTTATTATTTCATGGGGATTATGATTCAAAGTTACCAAAGTGATAAGAGTTTACTACTATAATCTCATCATTTATCAGGATTGTCTCTGGTTATAAATTCATTGATGAAATATTATGATCAAAACTCAATAATTATCATGAATTTTATTCTAATCTAGTTATTAATAATATATTCATGTAATGGTACCATTTTTACCCTCTTTTTTACTTAAGATAATTAATAAAGTGTTTTAATAAAATATGATTTTATTTCTCTCTTCAGTCGGAAATATGTGTTCTTTCAAAACTATGTTTTAAAAATGTTTTCAAAAATGTTTTTAATTGATATTTTAAGCTCAATTTCAAAGAAAATGGTTTTAAAAATATTTTTGGTTTTAAAAGTTTTTTAAGATGGTTTCAAAGCTTCATTTATAAGTTTTAAATTTTATTTTCAAAGAAAAAGGTTTTCAAAATGTTTTGTGATTTAAAAAACATTTTTTAAGGAAAAAATGATATTTTCCTCAATAAATGTTTTTAAAAGTTATTTAGAAATTGTTTTCCATTAAAGGTGACATATTTTGGTGTTACCTATTCCTTTCTTTGGATATTATCCAAGGATACCATTCTTATTTTTTCTCTGAATGGTTTATGTTTATAATGGCATGATGTTTATGAATTATTTTTATTTTCCATGAGTAATTATAAAATGTTTATGAAACCCATTTCTTTTTATGGTTTCTGATATGATGCATGATTTATATTCTTGTGGGACACATAATTATGGTTTTGATTATGTGATGGGTGGTACCTATATATCCCTCCAATACATTGGGTAATGATAAATTTTCTACGAGCTCAAAGGGTATAGGGGTGGTCAGCTCAATCCCACTAAAAATGGTACACAGGTGGTCATGAAAAGCCTGAAAAAAAAAAGGGTACATGGGTGGCCATACCAATCTCATAATAAGAGGGTACATGGGAGGTCATCCCAAGCCTAAAGCTGGTACATGGGTGAGTAACCCAAGACTAACATGTTATGAATTCCTTGGTAGGTAGCATTGACAAAATATTTTCTAAGATTGTGTGTATACCAAAAATTCCATGTATTATTCCATTATTATGCTCACATGTTTCATGTTCTTTGATTATATTATGATTCATGTATTATGAACTACCAATATTTAATTCCATGTTTCAATATTATGATCTTTGATATGTATGGCATGCTTATCAAATATTGTACTCATAGGTCTCATACCCTTATGCTCATGTTATACTTACGTATCTCCCATGTTTACTATTACTGAGATTCTGAGCCCACCCTTTTCTTATGTTTATTTTCCCCAGGTTATGAAGAAAGGTTTTAAGTAGGAGTACTAAAGGATAAGATCATTATGGGATATGTTGAAGATCTTTCACCAAATTAGAAGAATGTGTTCCATGTTTCCAAATGAACTAAAATGTTATGATCCTCAGGTGTGTGTTTGTATAATTTAGTGAATATTCATCTAAAAATATGTAATATCCATGTATTAAAATCTTGGGTCATTATATTAATTATATGTTTAATCTATTGAGACAAATAGGTATTTAAGTATGGTTGAACAAAAATAAGGTTTACTTTTTATTGTATTTTTTGTCAATATATAAATTGATCAACAATTTTTAGCCTTTATTACAAAGGTGATTATATGGATTACAATGGATAAAGATGAAAAGAGTGATTCAAATGAATCAAGTAAATCATATTTCGGTATCATAGAAAAGAGAGAACCAATTTTTTATATGATCATATTCATAGTTCCAGCAAACATAGATATTTAAAAAAAGGAAATTAGGAAATTATTTTCTAATATTCAAAGTTCCAAACATCATATTTATACAAAGATATTAATGCTTCTATCTAAATTTGGTTGAATGAATAAGTTGGTGAAATTTTTTAGAACTATAGTTCCTAGACAAATAGAAGTGTTGTGGAAGTTGTGGACAATGTTGTATCATATGGAAATATGTATAAAGAAAATTGAATTGAACTTTTATAATTTTATCAGATAAGAGTGTTTTTGAGTCCATCCAATAGATCTTTTAAGAAATATTTCACTAGAAGATGAGTGTTTTCAAATCCATCAGATAGAGTTTTATGAGTGGATCCATTGGACATTTTTTTCAAGTGAAGTGTTTAGACATAAAAATTATATAGATTAACTCAAAGAGCTTTGGGAAAATGAATCATAAAAAACAGACCAGACAAAAAAAAAAATTCCATTAGATGAAGGAAATATGAATAAATAATAACCTTATAAAGGTATACTGGATATAGCATTATCCTATAAAGAAGTTTGTATGAATATTTATTGGATAAAGATGTTTTGGGGATCTTTACAAAGTTTTTCAAAGTTATACATTGTGATGATGTCAAGTTGTACATTAAAATATTCAATAATTATGAAGGAAATATTGTGATTCAATTTTATATTTCAATAATTTATTAGGAGATCATTGATGTCAAGACATAAATGAAGTTTTTAAGAATTTTTTTGAATCCTATTTACTTATAGATTTGAATGTAGGAAACTGAAGAATGAGTGAAGTAGGATATTCAACATTTGAGTGAGAACTTTGAATTTCAAGTTCACACTACTCACTAAGTTTTTGGATAAATGATACCTATATAAATAGGGAAAGTTCACTGATATGATTGTTTATACTATGAGAGTTATTGGAGAAGTGGGGTGCCAATTCTAGATCTTGGGTGATCATTTTTCCGAAGTACTAGATACAATGACACTTGATGGAGGGTATCAAACAAATATGTACTAGACTAATTTTAGTGAATAAAGAATCTATTTAATGAATAGGGAATTAGATGAAGTGGTACCAGACTGAGGTTTTCAAGTAGAGAAGGTATCAGACAGATAGGTAGGGAAAAGAAGTTCAGTTAGAAAGTTCTTGCTCATTGTTGTGCAAGAAATTGAAGAGGAATGAGGAGAACTCAAAAGAAGGAAAGTGTGAATAATTCAAGAATAATAGTGACAATTTATTGAATACTTTTGGTAAAGGTTGATTTTTTTATTGTAATTTTTTTATCATATTATCTATACAAGGAGAAGATACACTGTCAAATAACTATAGTACTATAAAAGTGGTGAATATTCTATTCTTGTTGTAAACCACAAAGGATTATTTTCTAGTAGATGTGTGGACTTGGATATTTTCCAAACCATTTCAAGGAATAACTACTCTTATTGAGTAGTGAACCTTGTAAATTCTTGTGTTCCTATGTGTATGCATGTGCATTTAGTTTTAGTAGATTTAGTTATCTATAAACAGAGGTGAGGGTTGTTTTAAATAAAAAAACATAAAAATAATTGATCACTTATTCCCCCTTGGTGATCACATAGATCATTATTGGTCCTCTAAATTAGTATTGGATCATAGGTTCCTTCATTGAATCATTGTTGTGTGTCGTTTGAAGAAAAGGAAGGCTATCATGGATAGTCAGAACTCAATTAACAGTAAAGATATTTCTATCTTTGATAGAAAGAACTATCATAAATGGAAATATATAATGCTACCCTATATATTATTAAATTACTATGAAATTATTGGAGTTATAGAAAATGGTTTATTTATTCCTATTGAGGGTGTTACCTTAACATCTACTGATAATAATAATCTAGAGAATGATAGAAAATCTATAAATTTTATACTTTCCTCACTCTCCAAAAGTAAATTTCAAAATTTTAAAGGTATTAGAACAAATAAAGGTATATGGGACAAGTTTTAAAATATTTATGAAGGTAATATAAAATTGAATAAATCCAAGTTTCAATTATGGAGATTAAAATATGAATATATTAAAATGGGAGATGATGGATCTATTGGTGACTTCTTTACAAGGGTTAATGACATCGTAAGTACCATACTGTATTTTATTAGAAGTTATAAGACTCTACTATTATTAAAAATATCTTAATAATTCTTCTTGATAAATTTTATTCCAATTTATCATCATTAAAATATATATATCCTAAAACTCTCTCACTAGATGATTTTCATACTATTTTTATCACATATGAAATGGGAAGAGAACAAGATGTCAATATTAAGTAAAAGTTTTATCTGGGAATCTCTTTCATAGATGTTATGCAAGGTAGGTATAAGAAATTTATCAAGGTAGAAGTTAGTGAATGTGAAACTAAATATGAATTAATTAAAATGTTTTATGAATTCATGACTTTTTTTAGAAAGGTAAAAAAAGGAACATAGAAGTATAAAGGAAAGTTACCATTTGAGTAATTTAATATTTGTTCCATTATAAATTCTACATCAAGCTATCCAAGGCTAAAGGAATATGAATATAGTGATTAGGAATATATAAAATCAAGAATATATCTGAATAATAAGATAGAAAAATAAAATTCATTTTCAAAAGAAAATAATAATAATTTCTTTAAATATAATATGTTAAACTTTTTGTCTAAATTAAGGGAATATGATGAGAGAAAAGTGGAAGCTAAAAACTTTAGTGATGATGCTTCTAAGTAATTTCTTATTAAAAAATGAATTATGAGAATTTTACAAGTAATTAAATCCATAATTATAAAGAATAAGAATATGATACTCAAATAGATTTTATTCTTAAAAGAGAATTGAGAGAATCTCTCTCAAAGATTATTAAACATGAAAAATAAAACAAGAAGTTAAATAAATAATATCTATTATTAAGTAATAAAGAATCAATTCTTAAATAAAAATCAAGGTTATTAAAATATATTTATGATATGAAGAAGTTACTTGATGAATAGAAATATCTCAACATCAATCTTGAAGAAAATATAAAGGTAGAGGAGAAAGAATTTGATCTTGTTCAAAAAAATTGAAGATGAGAAAAGAATAACCAACTTTCAAAAAACATTTTTAGAATTTTTTGAGATATATAAGAAGTGAAAAACTTATAATAGTCAACAAATATCATTATCATAGGCTGAAAACAAGTTTGAAAATGTTTAGAAGAAGAAGAAAGTCAAGAAGACCATGTATGTAGCAAAAACGTGTGGAGTCAAAAATTATAAAATTATTTAGGAATCAATATTGGAAGAAAAATTGATACAACTAGAGAATATATTAAGGCTTTTAATAATTATAAACTGAAGAATAATATTTTTGGAGTCTACCAAAAATTTAGTTCACAACAAGGAACCAAGGTAGATGATTCGAAAGATTATGGAAAACATATACACAGTTATAGATAGCATGTAGGTTACAAAATAAAATATGAATTATATGGATAATGATGGTACTATGGAGGCTTTGGTCATATAGAAAAAATGTGTTAGTTCAATCATCAACACTACAATGAATACAATGGGTATTGGAGGTAGATTTTATGGGTGATTCAACCCACTCAAAAAAGAGAGCCTGAAAAATCTAGTTTGAAATAAAAAATAGATTTCAACCTATGGAAACTATTTGTGAAAAATGTGATTAGGCTGTACATATTTTTAAATTATGTCTTGTAATGATACCGTCTCAACAAATTTTATATGAAAAATCTCAAAATCCTTATTTGTAGGAGGAAAAGGAAAATAAAATACCTTAGTTGTTGAAACTTCTCTCAAGGATATAAAAGGATAGTGACCTTGGATATTGGATAGTGGATGTTCTTTAGATATGGTTAAATATTTGAAGTTTTTAAATAATTTAAAAGATTTCAAAGAATGGATAGTGACTTTTTAAAATTATGAGTCACTCAGAATCAAAGGCATTGGATATGCTATCCCTGGAAAAAGAAAAAGTAAAATCTAGAAGTGCTTTATTTTTTGATAGACAGAAACACAACTTTCTGAGTGTTTCATAGCTATGTAATGAAGTAAAATAAGTTTTTTTAGAAAATATGGCTTTTGTAAAAGGATTGAATATGGAAAATTTTTATTTATAGGACAATGAAATGATGTATATCTATTTCAGATTAGAGATGCTTAGGTTTTATGCTATCTAGGCATGATGGAAGAGAATCAGTCATGACATAAAAGGCTCAGACATATATACCAAAAGAATATAAAGTAGCTAACAAATAGAGTAATTTTCTATGATGTTCTAAACAAGATATGAATAAGTGTTTGGTGTTGTTCTCCATGTTAGAAAGGAAAGATTCCAAACTTAGTACACAAGAAGTTGGAGATACATTCAACTCATCCCTTGGAGCTTATACATCCTGATATATGTGAGTCCATGAGAAATAAATCAATAAAATTATAGAAATAATTTATTTACTTTACTAATGATTTCACTCATATTAAAAGTATTATGTTTTTTAAACATAAATCAGAGGCACTCAAAATGTTTAAGAGTTTCAGGAGAAGTGCTGAAAATGAATGTGGATATTCCATAAAGAAAATTCAAACTCATAATGGTGTTGAGTACAAAGATGGTAAGTTCAAATATTATCTTGAAAATCATAGAATTATTCATGAACTTAATGCACTATAAAAACCACAATAAAATGGTGTTACTAAAATAAATAATAAAAGTTTGGTTGAAATGGACTAAACTATACTAATTGAACATGATGCTTCTTGATTATTCTGGAGACAATATATTAAATTAATAGTCCATATTCAAAATCATTGTTTCTACTAGAAACAAACTAATATGACTCTATATGATATATATTACAAATTAACCCCAAGTTTTAAATTATTAAGGGTGTTTGGTAGTCTTTTCATTATCAAAGTCAAAGGCAATAATCTTGGGAAGTTCGATCAAAGAGGTATTGATGGTGTCTTCCTTGTATACCCACATAATGGTAAAGTATACAAGAATTATAACATGGAAACTTAAAATGTTATTGAATATGTTGATTTAAAAGTGTTGGAACATTATAATAGAATGTTTTTATAGTCATCTACATATATGAGATTAAGCAATATGAAGTTACTATAGTCAGACAACGTGAAAACATTTCTAATAAAAGTGGTGATATAGAAGTTGTTCAGGATGAATACATTGATTCATCTATTTTAAGTGATGAGGTACAAGTGTTTTCATCTAATCCAAGGTTTATGAAGCGAGTGGAGGTCCAAAATATAAATGGATATCAAGGTAAATAGGTTCAAACTACAAGAACATTGAGTATAATTTCACATACCTCTTTATTCTTATAGTTTGAGCTAAGAGATGTTGAAGAACCATCAGAACATCAAGAGTGGGTTGATTCCATGAATGAATAATTAGATCATATTGATAATAATAATACATGGGAACTTATACCCAAACCAAAAAATAATAATGTGATTGGAATGAAATGGGTTTTCTGAAACAAGTTGAATGAAAAAGGTGAAGTGATAAGAAAAAATAAAGGATTGGTTTGTAAGGGATACTCATAGGTTGAAGGCATTGATTTTGATGAGAAATTTTCCCTAATAGAAAGACTTAAAACCATTAGAATATTTCTTATTATTACTTTATAATGAATATATAAGATATTTTAAATAGATGTCAAGTTTGTCTTTCTCAATGAAGAACTAAATGATGAAGTTTATATTAAGAAACCATGTGGATTATTGCTTGGTAAAAATAAAAAATATGTTTCAAAGTTGAAGAAATATTTTTATGGGTTAAAATAAGCTCCAAGGTCTTGGTATTATAAGATGGATGTCTGCTTAAAAATTTTGAATTTTAGAAAAGAAATATTTGACAACAACCTCTATATAGAATAAAATCAAGAGGTTCCCTCATTGTGATTGTTTATATTGATGATGTAACATTTTTAGGGAATGGTGAATAAATGTGTAAAAATTTTACTGAGGAGATGAAGAAGTTATTTGAAATTTCTATAATATGAGAAATTAAGTAATTTCTTGGCTTAAAAATCTCTCAAAATAAAAGGCATATTTTTCATTATTAATAGAATTATACTAAGGAACTCCTAGATAAATTTTTCATAGAAAATTAAAAACATGTTCCATACCCATTTCAGTGGGAATAATGTTTTCAAAATATGGGAAAGTAAAGGAGGTAAACCCTAAAAAATTTAGGAAGTTTATTAGAATCTTGTTTTATCTAACATCTTCAAGTCTAAATATAGTGTATGTCATTACACTTTGTGTTAGGTATTAGATTTCACCAAAAGAGTTCCATGTTATATATAGAAAAATAATTCTCAGTTATATTAGAGGAACAATTGATTTTGGAATTAAATATGAATATATAGTAAATATTGATCTATTTGGTTGCACAGATTCAGATTGAGTAGGTTATGTTGATGAAAAAAGATCTACATCTGGTGGAGTTTACTTTTTGGTAGAAATATGTATGAGTTGGAAAATAAAGAAGAAAAATCCAGTGACTCTCAATACTATAGAATCTAAGTATGTAGCTTCCACTCAAGATTAAATATATTTAATATAGATAAAGACATAGTTGGAAGGTTTTTTGATTAATGTGAAGTTGTCCCTTCTCTTGGGTTGTGATAATCAAAGTGTTATCAATCTCACTGAGAATTTAGTGAAACATTATAGATCTAAAAACATTGATATTAAATATAAATTCATCAAAGATAATATGTAAATAAATGAACTAAAGTTGGATTTTGTTCCTACGATAGAGAAAGTAGTTGATATCTTCACTGAACTGTTATTGAGGAAACATTTCAGAAGCTAAGGTTGATTATGGGAATTCAACCTCACTCTCTTAAATGATATGGTATGTGATATATTTCCCCTCTCTAATCTTGTATTTGGATAGTTTTATCAAAGGTAGAGAAAATATATAAAATAAATTCATCCATTGATATGTGTTTTACCTATTTTGGGAGAGCATATATTTAGGGGGAGTTTTTAAAAGGGGTAAGTTATGATGTCAAAATATGTGGACTATTTTAACAATTTTTTGAAGTGGTTGTAGGAACTTTTTTTTATAGGTTGGATTCATTTTTTTTATGAATATGTGAGAATGGAAGAAGCATGGAACAATTATGAATCACTGATTTATGGAAAACATGGTATTTTTGTTCAATGATTCTTATTTACCACACCAAATTCAATCATGTATTCTTAGAATTATTTAATAATGATTCATTACTTGATTATCAAAGTTTTAGTGATTTATGCTCCTTCGTTGATAAAAAAATACTAAGGGTAAGATTTTTGAGACTAAGAGGTGTTGAAGTATAATTGAATAGAAAGAAGGTTTACTTTGTATTGTCTTTTATTATCAATATATAAATCACTTAACAAATTTAATACTTTCTTATAAAGGTAATCAGATGAAGTCTAATGAATCAAGGTGAATAGAAAGAGTCCAACAGATCGAGTTGATTGGACTGAGGGATTGCATGGAAGAGAGAACAAAATGTTTTCCTAATCATATTCACAATTCCAATGGATATATATTTTCAAAAAAAAGAAATAAGGTGATGCTTTTTTGATCTTCAAAGTTCCAAAAATCATGTTTATACAAAGATATTCATGATTCTATATAAAGTTAGTTGAAGTAAAAAAAAAAATTGGTGGAAATTGGTGGAACTATTATTCTTAGAAAAAAAATAAATGTTGTGGAAGTTGTGGATGGAGTTACATCATATGGAAATATATATGACAAAAATCAGATTGAAATTTTATAATTTAATTAGATATAATAGTTTTTTTGAGTCTATAAGACAAATCCCACTAGATGAAGAATGTGTGTGGAGCCATTAGACAGATTTTTCTAAGAAGATCCATCGGATAGAGGTTTTCGAGCAAAGCCATCGAATAGAAAAATTGGACATAGTAACTCAAAAATCTTTGAACAAAGGAATCATACAAAATTCACTATATGGAAAATTATTTTAATTCCATTGGAAAAATGAAATCTATACAAAGAATAACCTTGTGAAGGTATAACATACATAGAATTACCAAACAAAAAAATTGTATAAAGATGTATCAGACAAAAAAGGTTTGAGGATCTTTAAAAAGTTTTTTAAATTTATAAATTTTGATGATGTTTAGTTGTACATTCAATGATTCAATAATCATGAAGTAAATATCATGATTCTAGCTGATATTTTAGTAAGTTTTTAAGATATTTTTAACATCAATATATAAGGATGTTTCTAAGAAGTTTGTTGACTCTAATTTACTTAGAGGTTTGAAGGAAGTCAACTTGAGAAATATCCAATCAAGATATTCAAATATTGATTAGGAAATTTTAATATAAATTTTGCACTACTCTCTAAGTTTTTAGAGAAATAATGCCTATATAAATGGGAGAAGGTTCACCAGTAATGTTTTTGTTACTGCAAGAGTTGATAAAGAATTAAGGCATCAATTGTAGATATTGGGAAATATTTTTGATGAAGCACCTAACATAGTGAAACCAGATAGAGGGTATCGAATGGATTGGTACTGAACTAAGGTAATTAGATGAAGAAGATATTAGAAGAACATGGTATTGGATGAAGTGGAACCGGACTGAGGTTACCAGATGAAGAAGGTATCGAATGTTCAAGTTCAAATAAAGAAGTTAAGTTAGAAAGTTATTTATCACTATTGTTCTATAAATTGAAGAGGAAGAATAATAACTTTCAAAACGTCAAGTTTGAATAATTCAAGTAGTATGGTGACAATATACTGAACCCTATTGGTAAATGTTGGTTTTTTTGTTGAAAATTTTGTTTATCATATTATTTTTGTGAGGATCACATGCACTGTCAAAGGAATATAGTTCTATGCAAGTGATACATATTCCTTGGTTTTTATAAACCATAAAGTATTTTTTTTATTGTATGTTTAGTCTTGTATATTTTCCAAACCATTTAAAGGACTAGATACTCTTATTGATTAGTGAACCTTATAAATTCGTATATTTCTATGGGTGTGCTTATGTTTTTTATTTTAGTGGATTTAATTCTCTATAATCAAAGTAAAGTTTTTTTAAAGAAGAAATCATAAAATGAATTGATCATTGATTCACCCACTCAATGATCACATGTAACTTAACTAGTCCTCTTAGAGTGTTGGTGGTTTTCTTAAGAAATTTGAGCAAGTTGTGGCAATATACTAATATTAGGAAGTGAATTTTGAATTTTAAAGTAGGGAAAAACTTCCATGAATTCTATTTCATTTACATTCTTTGGTTACATAAGTTGTGGATAGGTACACTCCAAATTTTTTTGAATTATTTCAAAATGGATATCAAATGGTTGGGTCATGTTTTGTTAAATCTTGTCATGAATTTGAAGTCTCGTACTCATATGTATTTGGCATGCTGGGGTCTGGGAGAGAGTTCCAAATTTTATATGATGATTATACTAGAATTTTGAGGTTTTATTATAGGAAATATAAATTAGTTTGAATTTTTTTCTTCTATGTTTTGAAATTGTCTGATAGTCTTGACACGAGATCCATTCCAGAACATTACATTTTTATGAGGTGGATGAGATTTTGATATGGATGAAGGTGATCCTATTGATAAATTTTTTTATAAAAATTATTCAAATCCAAATGATATAAATAACTATATTGAATGGTAATTAAATTGGTAACAATGGAATGCGAGACAAATGAAGGATATGAGGTTGGTTTTCAAAACTTGAAAATGTTTTCAAATCACATTAACAACATTAAAATACCTATACAATGTGATGATGTGGGAAGCAGACACTACATAGTTGTAAAAACTACTAAGTTTAAAAAGAAGTTTGAAGAATAAGAGATCATGTCAAAAGTTATTTTAGAGAAAACGAATCAGAGGTCTTATAAAATAAATAGAGAACGAGTTGTTAGATCATCGATGATGATGGTAAGATGTTTTTTTATTATGTTCAGTATATAGAAATCATCATGTCCATTACATTTTATTGACTATATATGTTTTTTATAGGGTGTTTCCCTGTAGGTAAGTAGTACTGGTTCCTTTAGTGTAGTAGATTTTGATATGAATGTATGTTTCAGTTTTCACCAATATCTTTTAGAAATTTTTAGTAGGGAATTATTATTTTTTTTAATTTTTTTCATTTTATGGGAAAAAATATCAACAGTTTAGGAATATGATATTGGAGGTTGGATAAGAATTTAGTTATGTATATTGGTTTTTTTTCACAGATGTATTTGTTTACACAAGGTCTGTTGTTTGCATTGACAATTTATCAGTCTATTTTTTCTAAAACTAATGATAATTTGGAATTTGTGTTATGTAAACATGTCCAATATATGTAGAGAAGTTTATTCATTGCATTAAAATTGAAATTGGAAACCTAAAATGTAAATGGGATACTTTAAAAAATAGTATGATATAAAAAAAGTTCATATTGTCATGAAAAAACATTGTTGTTGTTTATCCCTCTATGTGTCATATTCCATCTCCAAACTTATTCTGGCAGTGAAGCTACTCTATGTTCAACTATGTCTTGGATAGGCTAGAAATTTATACAACATTGAAAACCTTATATCATATATGTCAATATTTGTTAATGAATTTAAAATGTGAAAACCATATTCCATTGTCTCAATTAAATAACAAATAATAATGCCAAAGTCTAAGCTTATGGAACCCTGCTATGAATTCTCATCAACCCATAGATCAATTATTATCTTATACTTGTTCAAATTAGAAATTGAATTCTCAATTAAATTATTTATGTATGTTTTCCATTGTAATACAATATAGTAGATATACTTCAGTGGGTGAAGAATTATGTAAATCATAAATTCTTACTAGCAATATAACGTCCTGGTTCTGGAAGCCGCCCAGATCCGCCCCATACCCAGTTGGTCACATGGCCTCAAGCACATTTCCCCAAACACCAGAGGTTTCTAACTAGAAGAGAGGGCCTTGGGTGTGATAGTGGAGAAACTATTCCCTCATTGGCAGAGCAACACAGTAGAAGTAAAACAAATATCAATAGCGGAAGCAGTAAAACATGCAATAGGTAAACAATGGAAGTAATAAACAACTGAAGCACACACATATATATATGATACATGATACATATTTCTAGGAAAGAATCCAAACAATTTAAAATGATGGAATACAATACTAAACCAAAGTACACCAAAAAATAGATAAAATGATCCACAGCATCACAAGCCTCAGCTTGGTCCCATACTCCCCAGCTCCACAACAATCAAGTACCTGAAGTATAAGGGCGCTTGACCTTATCTAGACCTGCAACAATATAATCTATTTGGGCCCAAAATTATAACCCAAACAGGGTGTGAGATGAATCTCAATAGGCAACCACCCAAAGATCTATGTCTAACAGTCAGTGAATATATATGGCAAGCAATAAACAAAATGAAGTAGTAAACAAGGAAGTACACATAGTAACAATACTAAAATTTCAATTGCATTCATTTTCATATATCAAGTGAGCATCTAATAAAAAGCAGGTAACCCTCTGGGAAGTACTCATAGCCTAACCCCTCTGGCTCAACCAAACAAACACAAGAAACCCTCTAGGAATTACTCACAGTCTAACCCCTATGGTTCAGCTTTAGCAAAGACTCTCTGAGGAAGAACTCACCATCAATTCCCCATGTGGTCTCATATCGGTAACTAATAGGAACTCTAAGGAATAATTGAACGCCCAATTCCCCCTATGTCCAGTATCGATGAAACTAAAAACACTCTGAGGGAGCACAAAGTCCATCCCCCCTATGGTCTCTGTAACATCCCGGATCTGGGTGCCACACAACGGGTGCCCCAAACCCGATTGGTCACATGACCTCAAGCGCATTTCCCCAAACACCATAGGCTTCCAACTATAAGAGAGGGACTAGGTCTAATAGTGGGGAAACAATACCCTCATTTTTCAAAGTGTAGCGTAGCAGAGAAAATACAAACATACCAAAAGCGGAAGCAGTAAACAATACCAAGATGAAATGGACAACAGTACAGAAGTAAAAGATGAAAAAAATCATATATATGATGATGAAATATGTTCCTAAGTCTAAGAAAGCAGCCAAAACAGGATACAATGCAATCTAAAACAATACAGTACAAGGTACAAGTATGGAAAAGCAAATCAAAACAATATAGTATAGCAGGAACTCAGCAGCATCGCAAGCCTAAGCTCAGTCTCATGCTCTCATACTCCTATACAACAATCAAGTACCTGTATAGGGACTCTTTCCTTTATCAACACCTACATCAATATAATCTGTTTAGGCCCAAGACATGACCCAAACAGGGTGTGAGAAATAAATCCCAATAGGCAACCACCAAAGGCCCGTGCCAAACTGTTAGTGAAAATGTGAAACAGCAGTGTGCAATAATGAAATGTAGTAAACTAGGAAGTACTTAAAGTAAACATTACTACCAGTTATATTTCCATTTTAATTATTATTTAACAATTAAATATAATTTAATTATAAGTTTCTGAGACCTGGCCTCAACCGAAAATCTCCAATACAATGCCGCTGAAAAAATCACAACAGACTATCTAACAAGTAGAAGGCAAAACAATACCAAGCTTGTGCTTTAGCTTGGCAGGTATAACATGAGAAATCGCCACAGTGAATATTCAAAGTAAATTGTGTCCTTAGACATGAAAATATTTACCCTCAGGTAATCAGAATCGAAACCCTCAGGTGATTTTCCTCTGGCATAATGAATATTTCCCTCAGGCATACAAGATATTTCCCTCAGGCACGGAAGCTAAGCCCTCAAGCATATGAAACATTGCCCCTGGGCTAAACAAACACTTGACCTCAGGCATAAGAAACACTGCCCTCAGGCTAAGAAAGTAACTGGGATGAGCCCAACACAAAATCAAGCAATTTATATACATTTTCTCTCAAGAAAACTCAAATCATTCTATAATCACGTCATACCCTTGGGTATCCTGGCCAAACGGCTAAACAAGGGAAATGCACCCACGGGGTGGCCCTGGATCAAAGCAGTGATCTCAAACAACAGTTTATACATAATCAAAAGATTACCTATGAAATTTTAGTTATTTAATCAGTCAAGGAATCAGCCATATGACACCCCAAACATGGGCGTGTAGCACAACGGTACACAAAAACAACTTGACAGTTAGAAATAAACACCAGACCACCTACCTCGATCTCCCCTAATCGATATACATGAACGAAGCCTCTCGAATAAACCAAGAATGATGTAGATCTGGGATAAAAAATTATGCATTCAAACCCAAATAACTTCCCTTAGGGAAATAATTGGAAGGAGAGGTTCAAGAAGAGAAAATAACTCACTCGTGCAGTTCAAACGAGATCGTCGGCGAAGGAATCGGAGTCCCGATGTTCAGTCGGGAGCTCCTCCAAGATTTGGCCTTCTCTACCACGGCTCTCATCGAGTTCTAAGATTCCTCTATCGAAAGAGGAGGCTACTGCCTATTTTTAATGAAAAAACATAACTACACAACATGTACTCTCAATTACATGGCGTGTACTTTCTATTTTTTTAAATGTTCCTCTGGCGGCCAATTTCCATTGCCTCACTATTCATCAGCCGACTTGGTGACACGGCGTGTATTTATAAGTACACGGCGTGTACTGTTGTTCTGCTAGCGGCTACTCCCACCACCTTACTATTCACCTGCCGACTAATTACACAGCGTGTATATACTAAGTATAAGGCGTGTAGTCAGTTTTTACACCCTTCATCACTGACAGGCCTAAACGCCCTGTATACTCATCTCACACGGCCAAAGTACATGGAATGTGGAAAAGTACACAGATTGTACCCACAAATTTTGTGATTTTTCCCCATTTTCCTTATTTTCTCAAAAAACTTAAGGAAAAAGGAAAATTAGAAACTCGTACCTTAAGAATAAGAACCGGGTTCTTACAAACGTCCCCCTTAAAGAAATTCATCCCCGAATTGCCCTTCCAAGGGTGGTGAAGATAAATCTGAGAACAACTATGGCCACTGAGCACGTACGTTGGTCTCCCACTCCTAGGTTTCTTCCTGCACTCGGCCATGCTGCCATAGCACCCGTACGAGAGGAACTGACCGGCCTCGGAGAACCTTCGTGATCCTATCAACAATACGAATCGGATGCTCCTCAAAGTATGCATTGACCTGAAGTTCAACCTCCTCAGGATGAAAAATGTGATACGGGTCTGAGTGATAACGGCACAACTAAGATACATAGAAGATGTCGTGCATGGCCTGGTACCTCTGTGGTAACTACAACATATAGGCAACCAGCCCGACTCTCTCCAGAATCTCAAACAGCCCTATATACCTCGGTGAAAGTTTACCCTGTCTCCTGATCCGCCTGTGTCCCAACCTCGGTGAAACATGCAAGAAAACCCGATCCCCGACCATAAACTCCAAGGGTCGTCTGCGGCAATCAACATAAGATTTATGATGAGACTGTTCAGTAGCCATCCACTTCTGAATCAACTAGACCTGCTCTGAAGTCTCATGCACGAGACATGGTTCCAGTAAAGCTGGCTCACCTGCCTCCAACTAGCACAAGGGTGATCGGCATGGCCTACCATATAATGCCTCGTAAGGTGTCATCTCAATATTTACCTGAAAACTATTATTGTAGGCAAACTCGACCAGGGGTATGTGTTTCTCCAAAGAGCCACCAATGTCCAGTATTCATGCACACAGCATGTCCTTCAGCACCTGTATCGTATGCTCTGACTAGCCATCGGTCTGAGGGTGGTAAGTTGTGCTCAGAAGCACCTATGTACCCAGTTCCCTCTAAAAAATCTGCCAGAAATGAGACGTAAAATGGGCGTCCCTATCTGAAACGATATAATGAGGAACCCCATGAAGACGTACTACCTCTCAGATATACAATTTCATGAGCCTGTCAGCACTGAAGGTCTCCTTGATCGGCAAAAAGTGATCTACCTTCGTAAGTCTATCCACAACAACCCACATGGCATCACTACCTCGAGGTGACCTCAGTAACCCGGTCACGAAGTCCATAGTGACATCATCCCATTTCCACTCCAGAATGGGTAACTGTTGTAACAGTCCAGCTGGTCTTTGATGCTCCGCCTTCACCTGCTGACAGGTGGAACATCTCGTAACAAAACTAGCTACCTCTCTTTTCATACCTGGCCACCAATACTGACGTCTCAAGTCACAGTACATTTTGGTAACTCTGGGATGCACTGCCCAAGAAGAAGCATGAAACTCCCACATCAACTTATCACATATATCCCCTGGAACCCACACTCATCCACGGATACATAGTACCTCATCATCGCCTATCGTCCAACCAGGAGGAGGGTCCTCACCTACCACTGACTCCCGTAGAACTAGGCCTTCTGAATCTGATAGTTGTATCATCCTCACTATATCCAGGAGGGTAGAAGTCACAACTAAGGAAGAAAGATAGGCTCTCCCCTGACTATCGTGCACCTCCAAATGCATCTCAGAGAACAAAGCCATGAGCTTCCACTCACCATTGGCCTCCTGCACTACCTGTATCTGAGTCCTCCTACTCAGTGCATCAGCTACTACATTACCCTTACCAGGTGTATAGGCAAGCTCAAAGTCAAAGGACTGAAGGTATTCAACCCACCTTCGCTATCTCAAATTCAATTCACGTTGGGTAAAGATGTATTTCATATTTTTGTGGTCCGTAAACACCACAAAATGTTCTCCTAAGAGATAATGTCTCCAACAGCGTAACGCATGAACAAATGCAGCCAACTCGAGATCATGCGTTGAGTAATTCCTCTCATGTGGCCTCAACTGCTGAAACCCATACGCTACTACTCGATCACCCTGCATAAACACTACTCCAAGCCCAATACCTGATGCATCATAGTAAACTATATAGCTCTTCCCTTACTCTGGAAGTATCAGGACTGGTGTTAATGTCAACCTTCCCTTCAGCTCCTGAAAGGCTGTCTCGCAAGCTTCTGACTAAACGAACTTCACACCCTTCTTAGTCAAACCCATAAACGGCACTGCTAAGTGGGTGAAGTCCTGTATAAAGTGTCTTTAGTAACCATCCAGCCCCAAGAAACTCCATATTTCAAAAACGTTCTTAGGATGCTCCCAGGAAACTACTGCTCTCACTTTCTCCGGGTCTACCGAAACTTATGCCTCTGAGATAATATGACCCAGGAAGTGAATATGGTCCATCCAAAAGTGTCACTTTGAGAGCTTATCATATAGATGATTCTCTATCAGTGTACTCAGTATGATCTCAATATGGGTGGCATGTTTGTGTCGAGTGTGATAGTACACCAAAATATCATCCATGAAGACTACCACAAAAGAATCCAAATATGGGTGGAACACACGATTCATCATATCCATGAAAACTACTGTCCCATTCATGGGTCCGAACGGCATGACCAAGTACTCGTATAGACCATATCTTCTCCGAAAGGCTGTAATCGGTATGTTCGATGGTCTAACGTGCAACTGATGATATCCAGATCTCAATTCAATCTTCGAGAACACTCGTGCTCCTCGAAGTTGATCAAAAAGATCATCAATCCTCGGCAAGGGATATCAGTTCTTGACCGTCAATTGGTTCAACTTCTAATAATCCACACAGAGTCTGAGGGTATCATCCGCCTTCTTCGTAAATAGGACAGGCAAACCCCAAGGAGAAGTACTGGGTCGGATGAAAACCTTTGCCTGAAACTCCTCCAACTACCTCTTGAGCTCCTGAAACACTGGTGTAGCCATCCTGTAAGGAGTAATGGATACCGGTGTCGCTCCTAGCACAATCTCAATAGAGAAATCCAACTCTCGCTCTGGAGGTAGACCTGAAATGTTGTCCGGGAAGTCATCCTTGAAACGATCAACCACTGGAGGGAAATCCTTCTGAAAAGTTTCTCAGTCATCCAGATATAAACTCACAATCTGGGATGTCACTCCACCTCACCCATGATGCTCGGGTCAAGCTTGGCTCACTTGGACATCCCATTATTCCTTGTATAGAAACTCTCTGCCCTCTAGTGATGTGAAACTCACCCTGCAACGATAGCAATCTACAAAGTCTCAAAAGGTTACCAACTAGTCCATCCCGAGAATGACGTCATAGCTTATCATCTCTAAGACATAGAGGTCCCATAGAAAGTGAAACCCACCAACCTCTAGGGGCACTCCCTGCACTGACGCACACCTGCCATTCCAGTTCCCAATGGAGTGTCTAGCACCATGATATCAGAACAAGAAGAAACACAGAGCCCAAGGCTCTCCACAATGGGCATAGATATAAAGCTATGTGTAGCACCAGTATCGAAAAGTACCGAAGATAAAACAAAAGAAACTAGAATATTACCTCTGAAAGTGGAAGATCTGGGATCCTGCTTCTGTTGGGTCTGTTGCACTACATATGTCTATCTAGTGCCACGGCCCTGTGACACAGCATGGATACCCTAAGCTGACCCGCATTGTTGTCTCTGAGATCCTGGTGTCTGGCTACCATGGCCCCGACCACCTCCTTGGCCTGAACGTCTTGACATATTCTAATTCCCTGATTGGTAAGAAGTTTTTGGCCCTGCTCCTACATGTGGAGTCTGCACAGAACCCCTCTCACTAGCCACTGGTGGAAATGATCTGCAAAAACGTTTCAAATGACCCATCTTGCTGCAAACTCGGCACTCCACTAGGTCACGTGGACATTGAGGTCTCTTATTCCCCTCTTTACCACACTGGTAACACATCACCTGGCCACCTGAAGAATTATTCTGGCTAGTACTTCCACCGTGAGAGAAATCTATCTGCCTCTTCCTCTTACCAGTAGAAATAGTACCAGAAATTGGTGTCGAACTACCCTGGCCTACACCACTAGCTTCCCGTAGGTTCAGCTCAGTAATCAATGTCTATTTCACAATAGCATGCACTATAAGCAACTTGAAAACATTAATCAGTGCTCGGATGTCATATCGAAGACCATCCTCAAAGCATCTGTCCCTCAACGTCTCATCACCTGCTAGAACAGGTACAAAACATTGTATCTTGGTGAAGCGAGCAGAATAGTCCATCACTGACATGGCGCCCTGCTGTAGATTCATGAACTCTCAAGCTCAATCTGCCCTCAGCATCTCTGGAAATAGAAATTCATATAAGACTACCTAAAAATCTCCCCACACCATGTCTTGGTGATGCTCAGTCTAGGTGGTAACATCCCACCATCTCTTGGTAGAATCACGCAGCATGTAAGTAGCGAGTTTGACCCTCCTCCCGGGAGGCGTCTCTAGATTCTTAAAAATAGTCTGCATAGAACCCAGCCAAGACTCCGCAGCCTGTGGTCTGTCATCCCCTGAAAACGTATGCAGATGCTGCTACTGGAATATACATGTCATCTCTACCATAGATGTGGCAACTGGCGGTGCTCCCTGGAAGGTCTGCATGAACCACATGAAGCCTTCACGGAACTGCACATTCGCGCCTGCGTCCAGTATAATGGTTGGCGCTGCATCTAGAACTGTTGTAGGATCCATCGTTAGACCATGGCATACTGTCTCTAGAGTATAATCATTGATGCTCTCTTACTAAACAACTCGTGGTTGTCTCGGTGGCATGACTCTACAAGGTCAAACACACGCCTTAGATTAAGATCATCAAGGACTAAGAACTGGAAGCGTAAGAAGAGAACAAGAAAAAGAAAATATTCAAGTTGACAAAACAAGACTACACGGAATGTATAATAACTACACGGCATGTTCCCTTAAGTCTTTCACATAGGCATTTACTTATTCCAGAACTGGTCATGTAACACCCCAAACACACGGCGTGTTGTCCACACACATGGCGTGTACTTGAATTTTCTTCCCCTACCTGAGTCCTTCTACACGGCTTAGCCACACGACTCTCTTTTGAACGATACTACATGGCATGTATAAGGTCTACACGGTGTGTACTAGACGAGCTTCACCGACCCGTGTTGTTCATGACATGGCCAGGTACATAGCTCACACTACACAGTGTGTTCCAAATGGACATGGCATGTACGGCTTAGATTCCAACTGCCTGTGTTGTTAATGACATGGTCGGCTACTCAGCTGACACTACACGGAATGTTACACCCACACACGGTATGTACACAACCTCATTTCCCCATCCACATGGCCAAGTCTACATGGTCTCTTACCGGTCAAGACTACACGGCATGTCCCACAGGTACACTGCATGTACTAGACAAGCTTCGCCAACCCGTGTTTCTCGAGACACAGCCGGTTACACGGCTCACACTACACGGCGTGTTCCATATGGACATGGCATGTACTAGAAAGGGTAACACCGACCCTTATTGTTAGTTACATAGCCAGATTCCCGAATTACACTACACGACATGTTCAAAAGTGACATGATGTGTTTAAGCAAATATTTCTCCATATGTGTTGTTAGTCACACGGCGGACACAGGTTCAACACAACACGATGTGTACAATCGGTACATGGCATGTTCCCTCTAGAGTTTTCCCAATCTCGTGTTTCTGCCTACACGGCCTATGACACGGTTAGAAACTACACGACGTGTATATAAGGTACACGACGTGTACTTAAAAAAATCATTTCTTCCCGAACAGAAGAGTAAACGGTGTGTAATCAAATTTAAACAGTGTGTATTCTGGGTTTTTCTAGATAGTAAGCCTCGGAAACTACTTCGGAGTCCAGAAAATCACTGAACGAACACCAAAGTTCCAAATTATGATCCATGAGGGCCTATACTCCCCACGAACCAAATCTTTGCATCTTATATGTGTTATAACAAAGTGAACAAGTTGATGATCCACCAAATTCCAGTTGATTAGGGCCCATAATCCTCAAGAACCAAAGTTTGGAATTCATTCACAAAACCTTACATAACAATACCCTATCAAATAGCATGTATTTTATCAAGGAATCTATCACAACAGCATGCATTTTCTAGCACAACATCTATCACAACAACATGCAATTTCTAATGCACCTACATGGCATAGAAACTACGCATGGAATGTGATTCTAACATGTGCCTAAATGATGCATGAGATGGCATACCCTCATCCCGTCAGGTTGCAACTAAATAGAACCCAAGTATAAAAATATAAACAGCACACCACAAGTGCATCACCCAATGGTGAAAATCAAATCAATTTTAATAATCATAAATAAAAAATCACAATTTAATTTGAGGCAATCCGGCCTTTACCTGTACGTGGGGTAGCTACTCTCGGGCATAGTTATTACCGAATCCATTAGAAATATATCTCTTTTCATTGTCACCAAGTAATAAAATAACTCATAGAAAAGAAAAACCCTTTGATACCACTTTTTAATGTCCCAGATCCGGGTTCCACACTACGAGTGCCCCGAACCTGATTGGTCACATGACCTCAAGCGCATTTCCCCAAACGCCAGAGGCTACTGACTAGCAGTGAGGGCCTAGGTCTGATAGTGGGGAAAATATGACCTCATTTTTCAAAGTGTAGCACAGTGGAGAAAATACAAACATACTAAAAGCGGAAGTAGTAAACAATACCAAGCTGAAATGGACAACGGTACAAAAGTAAACGATGACAACAGTCATATATATGATGATACAATATGTCCCTAAGTCTAAGAAAGCAGCCAAAACAGGATACACTGCAATCTAAAACAATACAGTACAAGGTATAAGTACTGCAAAGCAAAGAAAAACAAAACAATACAGTAGGAACTCAGCAGCATTGCAAGCCTAAGCTCAGTCCCATGCTCTCCTACTCCTCTATAACAATCAAGTACCTGTATAGGGACTCTTGCCCTTATCAACACCTGCAGAAATATAATCTATTTGGGCCCAAGACATGACCCAAATAGGGTGTGAGAAATAAATCCTAGTAGGTAACCACCAAAGTCCCGTGCCCAACTATCAGTGAAAATGTGAAGCAGCAGTGTGCAATAATGAAATGCAGTAAACTAGGAAGTACTTAAAGTAAACATTCCTACTAGTTATATTTCCATTTTAATTATTATTTAACAATTCAATATAATTGAATTATAAGTTCCCAAGACCCGGCCTCAACCGACAATCTCCAATACAGTTTCGTAGCAAAAATCACAACAGGTTATCTAACAAGTAGAAGGAAAACAATACCAAGCCTGTACTTTAGCTTGGCGGGTATAACATGAGAAATCACCATAGTGAATATTCAAAGTAAATAGTGTCCTCAGACATGAAAATCCTTACCATTAGGTAATAAAAATCAAAACCCTCATGTGATTTCCCTCAGTCATAATGAATATTGCCCTCAGGCGTACGAGATATTTCCCTCAGGCACGGAAGCTACAGCCCTTAGGCATATGAAACGTTGCCCCCAGGCTAAACAAATACTTTCCCTTGGGCATAAGAAACACTGCCCTTAGGCTAAGCAAGTAACCGGGCTGATCCCAACACAAAAACAAGCAATTTATATACATTTTCTCTCAAGAAAACTCAAAGCATGTTATAATCATGGCATACCCATGGGTATCCTGGCCAAACAACTAAACAAGGGAAACGCACCCACGGGGTGGCCCTGGATCAAAGCAATGATCTCAAACAATAGTTTATACATAATCAAAACATTACCTATTCAATTCTAGGTATTTAATCAGTCAAGGCCTTAGCCATACGACACCCCAAACATGGGTGCGTAGCACAACGGTACACAAAAGCAACTTGACAGTTGGAAATAAACACCAGACAACCTACCTCGATCTCCCCTGATTGACATACGTGAACGACGCCTCCCAAATCAACCGAGAACGATGTAGATCTGGGATAAATAATTACGCATTCAAACCCAAATAACTTCCCTTAGGGAAATAATTAGAAGGAGAGGTTCAAGAAGAGAGATGAACTCACCCGTGCAGTTCAAATGAGATCATCGGCAATGGAATCGGAGTCTCAGTGTTTGGTTGGGAGCTCCTCCAAGCTCCGTACTTCTCTCTCATGGCTCTCATCGAGTTCTAAGCTTCCTCTATCGAAAGAGGAGGCTACTGCCTATTTTTAACTAAAAAACATAACTACACGGCGTGTACTCTCAAGTACACAGCGTGTACTTTCCATTTTTTTAACTGTTCCTCCGGCGGCCACTTACCACCGCCTCACTATTCATCAGTTGACTTGGTTACACGGTGTGTATTTCTAAGTACACGGTGTGTACTTTCGTTCTGTTGGCGGCTACTCCCACTGCCTTACTATTCATCTGACGATTGATTACATGGCATGTATATACTAAGTGCATGGTGTGTAGTCATTTTTTACACCCTTCATTGTCGACAGGCCTACACGCCCTGTATACTCATCCCACATGGCCAAAGTACACGGTGTGTGGAAAAGTACACGGTGTGTACCCACAAATTTTGGGATTTTCCCCCATTTTCCTTATTTTCTCAAAAACACTTAAGGAAAAAAGGAAAAGAAGAGACTCGTACCTCAAGAATAAGAACCGGGTTCTTACAGTATCATAATGTAACAGTAAAACAGACACTCTGGAGAATCCCTCAATGTCCATTCTTCATATGGTCTACTACACCAGGTTCTCACGGCCCTGTATAAGTTATTCATGCACAAATGATACATGGTATCCAAAGTAAACCTCAAGAACTACTTGGATAAATAATCTAAATCATATCATAGCATGTTAAATAATAATCACTACATCCTAACAATACTAGGCATGGAAAGCAAAGCAGCCTAATAGGAAAGTTGGACCAAATGGTCAAAATAAGAAAACATGGGAAAAACCTCAATAGCATGGAAAATTTAACCCTATTCATAAACAATTAACCTCTATCCAAACAAACAGTGCATAGTAGGTAATAATAGGGCTAAAAACCAAAAACATGCAATACCTCGTCCTTGGGTATTGGGAACTTTTGCACATAAAATTCAAAGAATAACTATGGAAAGGCACAAACCACATACCTCAGTGTTGTAAGGACAATATACATGAACCTAAGGCCTTAAATCGCCCTAGAACGTCGTATATCTACAAAAAAACTTAAGACGTTCAACCGAGGATATCTTTTGGAAGAGGAGAAATTAGGAGATGATGTTAAAGAAGAAGGGAGAACTCGCCGATGCAATTACAACACAATCAATGGCGGTTGATTTGGAGAACGGATGGTGATTCGGGGGCACGGAGAAGATCCACGGCCATACGAACGCTCTCATATGTGACGGGCTAAGAAGAATAATGTTCTGCCAATTCGACGTGACCTCGGTCCGTTTAATGAAAAAAAGTACATGGTGTGTTATTTAAAATTACACAGTGTGTACTTGCCTTTTCTGGACTCTTCTTTAGGAGGTCTCCAGATCACCACACACAGCCATGTACTTGGCCGTTACACCGCCAGTATGTGGTCACTCGCGGAAACCGGGTACATGGCGTGCACTCCTGAAATTTCCAAAAACTCCTTTTTTTCTAAAAAACAACCAAAAAGCAATATTCATACCTGAAAAGAATATTTGGGTTCTTAAAAACTTCCCCCATTAAAGAAATTCGTCCCTAAATTTCCCTAGCAAGGCGGCATAGAATAAGAAACCTCGAATAGCTCTGGCCACTGTGATTGTACATTGGCCTCCCTCTCCCAAGTCTCGTCCTGTACACGCCTGTGCTACTATAGCACTCATACTAGAGGAATAGACCAGCTGTGGAGAACCGTCGCACTTCGATCAACAATCTAGATAGGATGCTCCTCGAATGATGCATCCACTTATAACTCAACCTCCTCGGGTTAGAAAACATGATACGGGTATGAGAAGTAACGTTGAAGCTGAGAAACGTGAAAGAAATAATGCATAGACTGGTACCTCTGAGGTAACTGCAACCGATAGGCAACCGGCCCAACTCTCTCCAGCACCTCAAACGGCCCGACGTACCTCGGAAAAAGATTACCCTGTCTTTTAAACCACCTATGTACCAACCTCGGTGTGATATGTAGGAAAACTCGGTCTCCAACCTCAAACTCTAGAGGTCTTCTTCGTCGATCATTATAAGACTTATGCCGTGACTGTGCAGTATCCATCCTCTTCTGAATCAACTCTATCTACTTTGTGGTCTTGGACAAGACGAGGTCCCAGCATAGCTTCCTCTCCTGCCTCCAGCCAATATAAGGGTGATCAACATGGCCTACCATAAAAAGCCTCAAAAGGTTCCATCTAAATAGTTTCTTAAAAACTATTATTGTAGGCAAATTCCATAAGAGGTATGTGATTCTCCCACAAACCTCTAAAATCTAGGATGCATGACCGAAGTATGTCCTCAAGCACCTGAATCGTATGCTCAGACTGGCCATCTATCTGGGGATGGTAAGCTATACTTAGAAGTACCTATATACCCAAAGCCCTATGAAGTCCCTTCCAAACCCGAGAAGTAAAATGGGCATCCCTGTCTGAAACAATGGAGTGTGGAACTCCATGTAAATATACAATATCTCGGATGTACATCCTTCCCAACTCATTAACACTGAAGTTCTCCTTAATCGGTAAGAAGTGAGAAACCTTTGTGAGTCTATCAATGACAACCCATACTGCATTATTCCCTCAAGGTGACCTCAATAAACCCATCATGAATTCCATCGCAACATCGTTCCATTTCTACTCGGGAATGGGTAACTACTGCAAAATCCCTACTGGTCATTGATTCTCCACCTTCACCTACTGATAGGTATAACATCTCATGACAAAACCAGCAACATATCTCTTCATACTTGGCCACCAATACTAATAGTGTATATCACAATACATATCCATGACACCAAGATGAACTGCTCAAACTGAGGAATGAAAGTCCCACATCAGCTCTTCGTATAAATCTGCATGCACCCACACACATCCATGAAAACGCAAGATCTCATCCTTTCCTATGATCCATCTAGTAATAGGGTCCTCTCCTGACACACTCTCCCATAGTACTAGGCCTTCTAAATCTAATAGTTTCCTCATTCAAACTCAATCAAGAAGAGTAGAGGTAACAGCTACAAAATATAGAAACATCTGCCCTTGTCTGTCGTGCACCTCCAAATGCATTTCAGAGAACATATCCATAAGCTACCACTCACTTATAGCCTCCTGAACTGCATGTATCTAAGTTTTCATGCTCAATGCATCAGCCACTGCATTTCCCTTCCCAGGCATGTAGGCAAGCTCAAAGTCAAAGGACTGAAGGTACTCAACCCACCTTCATTGTCTCAAATTCATATCGCACTGAGTGAAGATGTACTTGAGACTTTTATGGTCAGTGAAAACCACAAAAATCTCTCCCAACAGGTAGTGTCTCCAACAGCATAAAGCATGAACAACTACAGCCAACTCAAGATCATGTGTCGGGTAGCTCCTCTCATGTGGCCTCAACTACCGAGACCTGTATGCAACAACTCCTTCTCCCTGTATAAGCACTTCTCCCAGCCCGATACCTGATGCATCATAGTATATAGTATAGCTCTTTCCTGACTCTAGAAATACTAGTATCGGTGCTGAATTAAACCTCCCTTTCAGCTCCTGAAAGGCTGACTCACAAGAATCTGACCACAAGTACTTCACACCCTTCTTAGTTAGGCCCATCAGTGGCGTTGTTAAGCATGAAAAATCCTATATAAAATTCTTGTAGTAACTAGCCAGCCCTAGAAAACTCCATACCTCAAATAAATTCTTCAGCTGCTCCCAGGAAACTATTGCTCTCACTTTCTCTGGGTCTACTGATACTCCTATCTCGGAGATAACATGACCCAAGAAGTGAATTTGGTCCATCCAAAAGTGTCATTTTGAGAGATTAGCATATAACTGATGCTCTATCAGTGTACTCAAAATGATCTCAAGATGTATGGCATGGTCATGTAGAGTGTGAGAGTACACCAAGATATTGTCCATGAAGACTACCATAAAATAATCCAAGTACGGATGGAATACTCATTTCATCAATGTCATGAAAACTACAGGTGCGTTTGTGAGACCTAACGATATAACCACATACTCATATAGACCATACCTGCTCTGAAATGATGTAAGAGGTACATATGATGGTATAACATGAAAATAATGGTAACTGGACCTCAATTCAATATTCGAGAACACCCAGGCTCCTCGAAGGTGATCAAATAGATCATAAATCCTTGTCAAGGGTATTGGTTCTTGACCATAAACTGGTTCAACTTCCAATAATCCACACAAATTCTGAGGGTACTGTCTGCCTTCTTCGCGAACAGGACATGAGAACCCCAAGGAGAAGTACTAGGTTGGATGAAACCCTTTGCCTCCAACTCCTCCAACTACTTCTTGAGATCATGTAACTCTAGTGTAGCCATTCTATAAGGAGTAATGGACACCAGTTCCACTCCTGGAACAAGCTCAATATAAAATCCCACCTCTCGTTCTGGAGGAAAACCTGAAAAGTCATCTGGAAAGACATACATGAAATGATCCACCATTGGAGGAAAGTTCATATTTAAGTTCCCTGGTCATCCAAATATAGACTAGAAATCAGGGTTGTAACTCCTCCCAACCCATGATGCTTGGGTCCCACTCTGCTCGTCTAGACATCCCATTGGCTCTTATGAAGAAACGATCTACCCTTTGGTGATTTGAAACTCACCGTATGATGATAGCAGTCGACAATAGCCTGAAAGGGGACTAAATAGTCCATTCTGAGAATGAAATCATAACCTGTCATATATAGGACATAGAGATTCCAAAAGAAGTGACACCCACCAACCTCTAGAGGGCACTCCTTGAACTATCGTACACTAGTCGTTCTTGTCCCAAACGGAGTGTCTAACATCAAGATATCAGTAGAAGAAAATATAAAGATCCCAAGTATCTACACAATCGTAACAGATATAAAACTATGGGAATACCCTATATGGAAAAGAGTAGAAGCTAAAACTGAGGCAAATAGGATTGTACCTCGAACTGTAGAGGGTTCGGGATCCTTCTCCTGCTAAGTCTGCTCTACTGCAAAAGTCTGACCTGCACCGCGGCCCTATGACGCTACCTTCCCACTCTGAGCTGATCCACCCTATTGTCACTGAAATCCTGGAGACTGGATACCATGTCCATGACATCCACCTTGGCCTGAACGGCCGAAAGAACTCCAGTTCCTTGACTGATGAGAAACTGGTGGCGCTGCTCCTAAACAAGGAGTCATAGAAGAACCCCTGTCACTAGTTTCTAGTGAGAAGAACTGACAGAAGCACTGAATGTGACCCATATTTCCACAAGATCAGCACTCCACTGGGTCTCTCGGTCAATGTGGCCTCATATTCCCGCTCTTCCTACACTGGTAGCACACCACCTGGCTACTAGAAGATTTCTCTCACCTACTACGATCTCCATGCATAGACTCCCTACGGCACTTCCTGCTATCAGTAGGAGGGATACCAACTCCAGATGTCGAACTACCCTAGATCACCACTCTAGAATCCCTCATATTGCGCTATGTGATTAGCTCTTGGTTGACTATAGAAGTGATAGAAGTCAACTTGAAGATGTTCACTTGAGATCAGATGTTGTGCCTGAGACCATCCTCAAACTTCCTTTCCAGGAATAACTCGTCACCTCTTGGAATAGGAATGAATAATTGTAGCTCTGTGAAGTTAGAAGAGTGCTCCATAACTAAAAGTGTACCCTTCTCCAGACTCATGAACTCTCAGGCTCAATCGGCCCTCAAAGTCTCCAGGTAGAAGTAGTCATAGAAGGCGCGTTGTAACTCATCCCACGCCATAACCTGCTGGCGTCCCGCCTGTGATATCACATCCCACCATCTCTAAGAGGAATCCTGAAGCATATACATGGAGAGCTTCACCCTCCTCTTTGGAGGCATCTCTAGATTCTCTAAGATAGAAATCATGGCTTCTAACCATGACTCTGCAGCCTGAGGTCCTCTTTCCCCTGTGAAGGTGATAGGATGCTGCTATTGGAAAACCCACGTTAACTCTTCCATAGAAGGGGTAGGATGCGGTACTCCTCGTAAGGTATTCATAAAACTCATAAGGCCCTATCGGAACTATGCATCAGCACCCGTGTCTGGGGTGATGGATAGTGCCAAGACTGGAACAACTGGAGGATCTACTGGTAGTACCTGATCAGCCATATCCAGTGTCTGATCACTTCCTTGTAACTAGCAGACAACCGGAGGACATCTCGGTGGCATGACTCTGTAAGGTCAAGCACACACCTTAGATCAAGATTATCAAGGACTAAAACATAGAAGTGTAATAAGGTAACAAGAGAAATAAATCATTCATGTTTTCCAAAAAATGGATACACAACGTGTAAAACCACTACACGACATGTTCCTTTAAGCCTTCACATGGGCGTTTACTTCTGCCAACCCAGGTTGTGTAACACCCCATACACATGGTATGTTGTCCTAACACGCAGTGTGTACTTGAATCCTCTTTCTCTACCCGAGTTCTTATACACAGATAGGCCACACGATTTCTATAGAACAAGACTATATGACGTGTTAGTGCTAGACATGGCATGTACTAGACAAACTTCAATGACCCATGTTGTTCGTCACATGGTCGGTTACATGGCTCACTCTACATGGAATGTTCCAGACAGACACAGTGTGTACTGCTTAGGTTTCAACTGCCCGTTTTGTTAGTCACACAGGTGAACACGCAGCTGACTATACACGGTGTGTTTATCCCAGACATGGAGTGTACAAGAAGGTTTCCACCGTCCCATGTTGCTCGTTACACGGTTGGATACATGGGTTACACTACACAGCATGTTCAAGATTGAAACGGCATGTATAACTTAAGTTTTTATCCATCTGTTTCATTAGTCACATGGGTGGACACATGGTCTCCACAACACGGTGTGTATGTTACACAGCATGTCCCACCAAGATTTCCCAACCCCGTGTCTTTGACCACACAGCCAGTGACATGGTTAGAGACTACACATCATGTACATGGTGTGTACTTAAGAAAAATAGTTCCTTTATGAATAGAATGACACATGGAATGTATTCATCATTACACGTCGTGTATTCGGGGTTTTTCTAGACAGTAAGCCTCAGAAACTACTCTGAAAGCCTAGAAAAACACCGAAATGAACATTAAAGTGCCAAATTTCAATTCGTGAGGGCCCATACTCCCCTCTAATAAAATCTTGGCATCTTATACATGTCATATACAAGAAAAAAGTGTAATGATCCACCAAATTCCGATCCATGAGGGCCCATAACACCTCAAGAACCAAAGTTTGGAGTTTATTCAAATGAATCCTTACACAATTCAATACCCTATCAAAAGCAGGTATTCTATCAAGGCATTTATTACAACAGCATGCATATCTAGCACAACATCTATCACAATAACATGCAATAACTAATGCTCCCTAAATGGCATGGAAAGAATGCATGGAATGTGATCTCTAGCAAGTTCTTATATGATGCATGAGATGGAATACCCTCATCTCATCGGGTTGAAATAGAAATAGAACCTCAATAACTTCAATAATAACAACACAAAACATGTGAATCACCCAATAGTGAAATCAAATCAACTATAAAATTGAAAAACTAGAAAAATTGAAATAACCTAGGTAAATTGGCTTTTCCCTATACACGGGTTAGCTACTCCTAGGAACAACTTATTACCAACTACCTATTCCTTCTTATCCCTAGCTATAGGCTCCAAACAGTAAGTCAATAATAAAATAATTCATCTGATACCACTTTGTAACGTCCCGGTTCCTGAAGCTGCCCAGAGGTGCCCCATACCCAGTTGGTCACATGGCCTCAAGTGCATTTCCCCGAATGCTAGAGGCTTCCAACTAGAAATGAGGGTCTTGGGTATGATAGTGGTGAAACTATGCCCTCATTGAAAGAGTAACATAGTGTAAGTAAAACAAATAGCAATATCGGAAGCAGTAAAACATGCAATAGGTAAACAGTAAAAGTAATTAACAATTGGACCACACATATATATATGATGCATGATACATATGTCTAGGAAAGCATCCAAACAAGTCACAATGCTGGAATACAATACTAAACCAAAGTACAATAGAAAACAGATAAAATTATCCACAGCATTGCAAGCCTCATCTTGGTCCCATGCTCCCCATCTCCACAACAATCAAGTACCTGAAGTAGAAGGGTGCTTGCCCTTATCTAGACCTACAACAATATAATCTGTTTTGGACTAAAAACATGACCCAAATAGGGTGTGAGATGAATCCTAGTAGGCAACCACCCAAAGATCTGTGCCTAACAGTCAGTGAATATATATGGCAGGCAATAAAAAAATGAATAAGTAAACAAGGAAGTACACATAGTAACATTCCTACAATTTCAATTGAATTCATTTTCATATATCAGGTAAGTAGCTAATCAAAAGCAGGTAACCCTCTGGGAATTACTCACAGTCCAACCCCTCTGGTTCAACCAAACAAACATAAGCAACCCTATGGGAATTACTCATAGTCTAACCCCTCTGGTTCAGCTTTAGGAAATACTCTCTGAGGAAGCACTCACCATCAATTCCCCCTTTGGTCTTATATAGATAACTAATAGGCACTCTTAGGAAGCACTCAATGTAAAATTCCCCCTATGTCCCATATCAAGGAAACTACAGACACCCTGAGGGAGCATAAATTCCATCCCCCCTATGTTCTCACAACGTAACAGTAAAATAGACACTCTGAAGAATCCCTTAACGTCTATTCTCCCTATGGTCTACGACACCAGGTTCTCACGGCCCTATGTAAGTCAGTCTTGCACAAACGATACATGGCAGCCAAAGTAAACCACAAGAACTACTTGGATAAACAATATATATCATATCATAGCATGTCAGATAATAATCATTCCATCCTAACAATACTAGGCATGGAAAGCAAAGTAGCCTAACAGGCAAGCTGGACCAAATGGTCAATACAAGAAAACATGGGTAAAACCTCCATAGCATGGAAAAATTAACCCTATTCATAAACAATTAACCTCTATCCAAACAAATAGGGCATAGTAGGCAATAACAGTGCTAAAAACCATAAACACACAATACTTCATCCTTGGGTATTGGGCACTTTTTCACATAAAATTCAAAGACCAACTACGGAAAGGCACAAACCACCTACCTTGGAATTATATGGATGATATACGTGAATCTAAATCCTTGAATCCCCATAAAACGCCATAGATCTACAAAAATTCTTAAGACGTTCAACCGAGGATATCTTGCGGAAGAGGAGAAATCAGGAGATGGTGTTTAAGAAGAAGGGAGAACTCACTGATGCGATTCCAACGCAATTAACTATGGTTGGTTCAAAGAAAGGATGGCGAGTCAGGGGACCGAACAAGATCTGTGTTTGTACAGACACTCTCAGATGAGATGGGTGAAGAAGAAGAATTTTCTGCCAATTAGACACGACCCTAGTCTGTTTAATGAAAAAAAGAAAGTACACAGTGTGTTCTTTAAAAGTACACGGTGTGTACTTGCCTTTTCTGACCTCTTCTTTAGGCGGTCTTCAGGTCACCACACATGGCCATGTACTCATCCATTACACAACTAGTACATGGTCACCCGTGGAAACTGGGTACACGGCGTGTACTTAAATTACACGACGCGTACTCTTGAAATTTCTAGAAACTCCTATTTTTCTAAAAAACAACCAGAAATCAAGATTCATACCTGAAAAGAAGATCTGAGTTCTTACAGCATAGTGGAATATTCTAGGTATATATCTCATCCTCTTATTTTTGATTTTGGTTTCATTAAATTGAATTGGGAAAATACATTATATTCAATATAGAAAACTAGTAAAATCTAATGGAGTTTTTTTGTATTGATAAGAAATAATATGAATAGACTATATTTTACTACTTCTAGAAGTGTCCTATCAATGAGGATTCTTTATATTTATTCATTTTGACCTTATATTACACTATAAAATAATATTTTTACATTTCATTAATTTTTATTTTATTCAAGAATATTTAAACTTGGTAGGTTTCATACTTACAACACAACCACTTTTAATGAATGTCGCTTCCTACGGAAAACAATCGACAAAATTACTTTGCCTGAACTTATCCTTAATGGTATCCTAGTAGCCATCGATAACCATGTGTGATTGTTTTTATAAGAAAACTAATAATAGTTATTAGTTAAAATAATTTTTATAAGATTCTCACTAAACCAAAAGTTATCCCCTTATCCATCAGTTGAATGATTTACTTTATTAATACTTACCATTTTTATTAGCTAACTCCCATGTGAATAATATATAGTTAACAAAATTCAGGTGAACATAAATTATATAAATATATTTTTCAGTTATTTATATAAAATAATTAAAACATTACATATGATTTAGGTTTCATTTCCATTATTTCGAAAAAAGTACAGAGGGTCTCCCTCGTAAACTTTGGGTTTTCCATTAACCATTTAGGAATGGTTATCACAGTAGGTGATTGTTCTATTGTGGTAAATTTTGGTTATAGTGAGGTTGTACATTGTTTCTCTATTGATAAAAGGTTGTAATTGTATACTAGTTCTAGATGTTTTTTTTCATGGCATGTACTTTTCAATCTTAATCATAGAACGTATTTGTATTCTCTTTGAATTGTCATGGTTTAAGATCAGTGCTTGATCCAGTGAAGTAAAAGATGATTCAACAAAAGGCGTATTTGGTTGTTCTTAAACTATAATTAGGGTCTTTATCCATTTTTTATTTATATTTACTTGGTTTTACATTTCCATCTCTTCTATTTTTTATTCATTTCATTTCCATTTATCAAGTCCTTTAGAAGAGTAAACTTCTTGTTTTTATTCTGTATTCTCCTTTACAGTTTATGAATTACTTCAGTCATTTTTTCAACTTACCTCTCTAGATATTAAACTTTTCATCCATATTTATATATTTTTTATCCCAAATCCTATATTTTTTATGAAACATCTTCCATTTTACTAGCAATTAAAATTGAAAGTTTTTACTACCTCTTCGGTGTAGAGTCTAATGCACCGAGGCCCCATTTTATATTGGCAGCTTCTCACCAAGTCCCCTTTGGTGGAATGAGTTGTCTGACTTCACAAAACTAATATTACATATTAAAATCAATTAGAACATGTAAACAAATAAAAAAGTTTAGCAATGTTATGAAAAGTACACAAACCTTGAAACTTACCAAAAAGGATATAACTAAGCCAAATACCACCCCAAGATTTTTATGTGATTAATTTATAGATTCCATGAGATTTTGATGAATACCACATGAACATGTTAATTTTTTTATGTTGTAATATAGAATATGTTTCAAAAAAAATAGAATATTTGACATAACCAACTGCTGAAGAGGGAGTGTGAATTCCCCAATGCTAATTTGTAGTGCGAATATCCCATGGGAGATTCACTATGTGAATACCCCATGGGAGATTTAGATTCCCACTATGAATTCCCCATGGTAGATTCATGGTGTGAATTACCTAGTATAGATATGGACCATGAATCTCCCATAGGATATTTTCACTAATAATCTTTTAGAGATGATTTCCCCTATTAATGTTTCATATAATTTTCATTGGGAATTTCCCAAATAATATTTTCACTATGAATACCCATTGGAAATTAGAATTGTGAATTTTATTGTAAGTATATTGATCAATTGAATCATAATAAAAATTAGTGTAGGATATTGGTTGTATTATTATACCAAAATTTGAAATTCATGGATAACTACCATGTAATGTAATTGTTTATACAGAGTAAATAGTTATAGTAGAATTCCCTAATGGATATTGGCACTCAAAGTCCCTTCCAAACATCCTAAGTAGTTAAATATTTACTAAAATAATCAATAATAATATCAGAAATATTATGATATAAATGTTTGGTGTTCATGGAGAACTGACATCCTATATAATTGCTTACACTTAGGTAAACAGTTATAGTAGAATTATATTATGGATATTGGTAGTGAGAATTCCCCATGGGAGATTAAAACTACAAATTCCCTGATGGATATTTTCATTTTGAATTCCTTGGTGGAGATTCATATTGCCAATTACTAAGGGTTTTTTTTTAAAATTTCAAAATAGTTCAATCTATGTCAAATTAAAAGTAGAAAAATATAGAAATATTATCAAATAAAGGTTTAAAATTCATGGAAAACTTCAATCCAACATCATTTTTCTACATTAAATAATAAGAGTCGATGATTACATGATTTTAATCAATATAACTACTAGAAGTATAACTATAATTTCCATAATTATGGACAAATGAAACATGTAATGTCCCAGCCCAGACTGGTGCCCCGATCCAGTTCACCATGTGACCTCAAGCGTGATCCTCATATGCCAAAGGTTGTTGGCTAGTAGTGGAAGTCTAAGAAATTATTGTGAGGAGACTATACCCCCATATCAAAGTGTGAAACCATAAGTAAATAACCAAACATCATACACATCAGAGTATATGGAAATAATAAATAAAATATAATAGAAACATGTTTTAATAAGATGAAATATCATAAAGGCATGAACATCCATTCCATTCATACAACACTGATCATCCACTAGGTCGATCACATATACAAAATAAATAACTGAAAAATAAATACATTAGGATCTACTAATAACTCTAAATCATGCCACATAACTTGTCTTATGTAGCCTATTGAGTTTCTTTATCCTAATCACAAGACTTCACACAAGCGGCTCTGCTCGATCATGTAGTCCTAGGCCTTTATCCTATATATCGTGCATATGTTCTCGACCTAAAATAAGACATAAGGGTTTCACACATTCCAAGGTGAACATATAGGGGGTGATAAATAAATCTCATTCGGCCACCCCCAACAGTGAACCTATAACCTGCTGCCATAAGTGAACACTCATGCAATATGCTCGTACTATCTGAAATATAACTAAAATAAATAAAAATAAAATCATCATTGATCCTTATGTTTGTGACTTCAATAAACCATACATGCTTCATCCATTATTGTGTGTCTCTAATCCCATATTAATAATCATGCATCCTCAGTAACCCATGGTCTCAACATCCATGGAAACCCCAACTAATCCTATTGGACCTAGGGACCTCTCCCACAGTAGTCAATATATCTGGGTTCCTAATCTAAGGAATCCCCAACAATGTTTTAACAACTCCATTCGTTATCTCATTCTTGGTACATGGATGCATCATTCCCCAATACTCATATAATATTATAGTACAACCAATACCCAGACTTCAATTTATCATCTAACCCAAAGATGAGGAGCACCAGTCTTGTATCATATTCCATATGGTATTCCATCTCTACCCAAAGTGTAATATGAAACTTAAACCATAGAGTATACTATCATTTTTCAGAGCCTTAGTCTGATGCCTAATCTATATAGTATACTACCCATGATCAGAACCTCAGTTCTCCATCTCAAACACATATATAGATCTCCATGTCCAACATTATCAACTATATCAAAAATCAAACATTCCTAGAACCTCAGTATAGCACCCAAACTATAAAAAAATCTATAGGTTCTAATATAGAGCATCATGTACAAAATCATAATCCATGGGTGTGAAGTGTCATGTCCAACCTACTCAATCATGGATGTGGATTGTCACGTTATATATTTGGGACCATACATATGGAGAATCATGTCCAACTCTATCAACTATAGAAGTGGGGAGTCATGTCTAACATATGAAACCATACATGTAGACCATCATGCCCAACACTCTCAATAATGGAAACCCATATTAGTAAACTAGACTCCCAAACATGGTAACCTAACCACATTAAAATATACCCAAGGGAGTAAACCAAGTCTCAGCATAACAAAAATGGTGGAACATATCAAGGGATAGTTGAATGCCCGTGTCCTTCATCACATCTCAGCCCCATCGACTCATACATCAGTTTGGGTCCCAAGGGGACAACCAAAACCTACTAATACACAACACACGTACCTTCTGAGGTTCAGTCTATCAATTGGGTACCAACTTGTCCCTTTGGTTCAACACAAAAACTGAGACATCCCTCTTAGGATCCTTGGTCATAACTAAAATCTCAGGACAACACCCATATCTTTGGGGTCACGCATCCCACAACATAGTATCCAACATGTAGGAGCCTCACAGACCTAAAAGAGAGTAAACCTCTGTAGATGCCGGAAAAATCCGTTAGCTCCCAAACGAAGCTCCGGATGAGGAAAGCGAGGTCATATTTGGAGTCAGAAGCACGTTTTGAAAGGCCCAAAGACCTTGCGCGAAATTTCGGAGGCCCGCGCGCAATATTGGTGAGGCGCGCGCAATCCTTCCGGGATTCGCGCAATGGGACGAGTCGGCGCGTAATTTTCCGTGCCCGACGCCCGTGCGCGGCCCGAAGCGCGCTGGGCCCCTATTTCGCGGCCGCGCCGAATTACGCGCCCGCGAGCCGAATTGCGCGCCCGGGGTTGCCTATAAATACAAGGCGACCCCCAACGTTTTGAAGGTTTTCGGAATTCGAAGGGTCGCTCGTGTGCGCAATCCCGCCCCTCCGTGCGCAATGCCGATCTTCAGGTAACCTCTCTTATTTCACGCAAGCCAGCCCCGGGGTTCACCTTCGTGCGCAACCCCTCTGGATCCTTTCCTTTGACCAACTCCTCACCCGAAGGCCTTCGCGCGCAAAAGAAGCCTCTTGCGCGCAATTTCCCCCGGGTGCACGCAATCCAGCCCGATTGCGCGCACCCCCCCTTACTAAGTGGCCATTCGTTAAAGGATGGGCCGTTGCCCCCGCGCGCTATCAGAGGCCCGGTGCGCGCAATCTCTTTGTTCCGCACGCAAAGCGCTGGCCCAATTGCGTGCCAGCCCGCCCTTACTAAGTGGTCATTCGTTAAAGGATGGGTCGTTGCCCCCGCGCGCTATTAGAGGCCCGGTGCGCGCAATCTCTTTGTTCCGCGCGCAAAGCGCTGGCCCAATTGCGCGCCAGCCCGCCCAATTGCGCGCCGACCCGCGGTATTGCGCGCCAAGCTCCTCTTTTGCGCGCAAACCGCCAGGGTCGCCCCCTTTGACCCCCTGAGGGTACCCGCATGCGTGGCGCCCGATGATCTTAATCCCGGGTGCCCGCACCGTGCGTTGTCTTCCCGTGCGGCCCTCCAGGCTCGCGCGAAGTGACACGGACCCATTGGCGGCACCACCTCATCCGCGCTGTAGGACGTTAAACTGCCAAGCATCCATCATCCTGCATGACGCTAAACTGCACCTCGTCCGCGCTGCAGGACGTTAAACTGCCAAGCATCCATTGTCCTGCATGATGCTAAACTGCACCTCGTCCGCGCTGTAGGACGTTAAACTGCCAAGCATACATCGTCCTGCATGACGCTAAACTGCACCTCGTCCAAGATGCAAGATGTTAAACTGCCTAGCATATGGGCCTCCTCAAGGTGTAAGCCCCAAACCCCATTGTCCAACATGACGTTAAACTATACTTATTTCGGCAAGACGTTAAACCGTCCGCTTCGTCCTCAACACACGACGTTAAACTGTACTTCGTCCGGCAAGACGTTAAACCGTCCGCTTCATCCGATCTTGTGCCTCACACGCAGGGTCCCCCCCGATTTGGATGTGGCCCCCACCCGCTCGTCTCTGCAGGGATGTCGGGATTGCCCCTCTTTAGGGATGATTTATTGGAGTGGCCTTTGCCCACGGGGGTAGGGTATTACAAACCCCTAGTTTCTTGTGGGGGACTGCACATGTGTATATCCATTGTGCTTCCCCACTGCCGAAGCCAGTAGAGGGCGTGACAGGGATCGAGGTGTTTATCATCTTCGGCCCAAGTCCCTCTCAAACTGAGCTTTGCCGCATATGGTCCTCCTTAGAGTGTAATCCCCAAACACCATCGTCCAGCACGACGTGAAACTGTGATCCACCCGGCCGTTCCATCCCCCTCTGTGTGAGGTGGTTCGGTTCAATCCTCCGCCCGGTAGCCTCGACCTCTTCGTGAGTCGGCTTGCCATCGTCCAGCATGATGTTAAACTGTATATCCGAACTACGCTGACTTTGATCCGCGCTAACGCGCGGTACGTAGGAAGCCTCTATGAGGTCCAAGCTCTTCACTCCATCATCCATCCTGATCCTTACCTGGGCCGCCACATCCCGGTGGGGTCATGCCATTTCATTCCATCCCACTTCACTCGGGAAGCCACCCATGTGTTGGCCCCAGCGTCGGAGGTTCCCCGCAAGGGGTTCTGTCACCTGATCCACTCCTAGTGTTGATCAGTCCGATGCCGTCCCCGCTGGACGTTAAACTCGCGGCATGCCCCATGTTAAACATGGGAAGCTGAGGAAAACCTCAGGTAACGTAGTTCCCCGCACCCAGCGCGGGATGCCTCAGGCCATCACGCCTTCGAGAAGCCCTATTAGGGACGGAAGGCAGACATGCAGACCCGTAGTGTTAAGACACGCCCCCAGCACCCAGAGCTACCCGGTCTCCTCACCGCAGGTTGCTGCCCCGACCAGACTCCTTGGAGCGTCTGGGCGGAAGCAGCGTAATTAACCGGTGTCCATGAAGATATGGCGCAGGGAACGAGATTCACGAACATTCTTAAATCTATGAGGGAGACCCGGATTAGGTGACGAGTTCCGAGGAGACGTCCACGGAAGGAGGAGCCGACATCCCATCATCCCAGTTTCGATCAAGGAGCAGACGTCCCTGAATAAGGGACGGATGCCGCCTGCCTTTGGAAAGAGGGACTGCGGGGCCACAAGCCGCGCTCCCATCCCCTCGGGTTGACGGGAGCACGCGCGAACGCGTCCTGGCGGAACAGCGTCGGAACAGAAACCCGACGCACATCCGCACTGAAACAGAAAATGGTGAACCCGACGTGAATCTCTTCTCCTCAGTACGAAGACCGATAGCTTTCAGAGGTGTTGGAAGAATAGCATGTTGCCCGGCCGAGTATTCAGCGTCGGGGCACGGAACCCGCCAGGGGCTGGGGAAGGAAAATCGGGCACTCCGTCTCACGACGTCGATGGCCTGGGTTCCCCCCACGGAAGGCGTCGTGGCACTGGATGATTGGTTGTCGATTCTTTTTCCTGTCAGTATTAATGGGTTCTTCTCCCTGCTTTCAGGAATCAGTTCGCCCGATCCAGTGCCCGATCGCCACCCGCCCACTGGCACAGGGGTAGGGGAAACACCGACGCGGCTACTCCGCGTGGTCCCGCCCGTTCCACAGCCGTCCCAGCAGCCGCAACTGCGGTACAACCACGCCCTCTCTCCCCCTTGGAGGTCATCCAGAGAAGGGTGATCAACAACTTGGTGTGGAGATATGAGGAAGAGGAAGTCATCCCCACCAGGGACATGGCTCGCCTAGACCTTGAGGAAGCTGCACCTCGCCACCAACGCCGCCCCCGAGGGCCGCGCAGGGAGGCACCGCTGCCTACCTCGACGTCCAACTGCTTCGGGAGTCTATCCCCGGAGCGCTCCGACAACTCCCTCCCCTATGCGGATGAGGTGGAGGATGTCCGGGACCACCATATCCGAGATTCTCTCCAGGGATCCGCGATAAGGGCTCCGGCCAGGCCACGTCAACGCCGCCTCCAGGCTTCTCAAGTCGAAGAACGGGCTTTCCACCTGCCTACGCCGCTGATCCCGACTCGTCTGCCCCGACACCAACGTCGGGCACGAGCGGAAGAGGATGCCCACCTTGGGGTCCTAGCATCAGCGGCCGCGGTGGCCCAAGCCACTGCTGGCTCCAGTCACCAGGCCCCTGCGCATGCTGAGCAGGGTCACTTCTATGCCCGACCTAGATCGAGGCCCCGACCGCCCCAAAGGCAGGTTGGGTTGACTCTCCCAGTTGCTGGCACAAGCAATAGCCACCGCGGACCACCTCGCGGTAGCGCTATTCACCAGCAGGGTCTACTCCGTGTGGCCGATCCAAGAGGCATGGGTTATCCCACCTTCTGATCCCGGCCCGGAGGCCTGCTCGGAATCATCTCTCCCCGCGTCCCCTTTGATATCTGTCTCGGTGCTCCTCGCACCTTGGTTTCCAGTCCTCTTGGCCCCAGCACCGGTGCGGCCAGAGGACGCCAGGACAGAGATCAGCCATGCCCCGAAGAACCACCCAGGGGCGGGAAGGCGAGGCGTCGACGTCGAGGGAGGAATATTAGGGAATTCCGGACAGAGATCCGACCGGTTCGTTTCTCTGATACAGAGGCGGAGTATGATTCGGCGACGGATCCCTCCCCCCAATCCCGCCAGTCAGGGGCAGGGGTAGGAATGCGGCACGTCAGCCTCGTACTCCCCGAGAGTGAGATCGATGTGATCCCCGCTTCTCTCCGAAGGTATATCCGGAGTAGCGAGGGCCTGGTAGACCCCCAAGGATCAAGCTTGCGGTTGGTACCGGCCCCTCTGGAAGCGCCCTCTGCCTCGATCGGAGAAGCCGGAGACCTTTTCTGGGGACCGACGGTCGAGCCACGATCTAGTGCACCCTCGGCGAGCACCGACGCTACGGCAGGATGTTCGCTCGCCGGCCCGTCCTATCGTGATGTGGTAGCTGGGGCACCGCAACCCTCAGAGGGCGGCCCGGGATATGGAGGCCAATCGGCCTGCTCGCCGTATTCACCGTCGGCCAGCCCGCCGGCCCAGCGGCCTGCCTCGGCACCACTGTCGGTTCCCCGTCCATTCCCAGTCGCTGAAGGGGACCAACAAGACCTGGGTCCCGAGTTTGATTCGTGGAGCTTCTGGACCGTCCTTGCAGAGGGCCACTTCCCTGAGAAGTTTTGGCCAGTCGCAGGACCGGACTTTGATGCACCAGAATCGCTCACCCCGGATGAGTTCGAATGCTTCCGCCGAACTCTCCGGGAGACTCACTCCCGTCTTCACCGCCTACAAATGCCATATCCCGGGATTCAAGCACACCTGGAGGATATTGGTGAGCAGTGCCGTCAGATTGATCTGGCCACGCTCCCCGCGGTTCGGCACCCCGGGTCATTTGGGCACCACAGGGCCCTCCAACAACGATGTGTTGAGTGTTTTCAAGTACTCCGCAAGGTTATCGAGGAAGCCACCCCCCACGTGTACATCCATGGATGGGGGCAGTACGCTGCCCTACGCTTCAGTGCGATTCGCCGATAGCCCGACTCGCTGGGCGGCCCTGAGGGTACATCCCCAGGGACGGAAACGGTCAATATGGATGACCTGTCGGGAGAGGGGAACGGCTTGGAACTTCTCGACAGGGGCTCTCCCCCCGAAGACAAGCCGTCGTTGGATCCATCGGTGAGAGTTACTCGTCACCAGAGGAACCTCTTGGGTCTCCCCACACCCACTGAAGCACTGACGTTGAGCCGAAACGTCAGCAAAGGTAAAGAGCACGGCGGGGCTGTAAGGCCTGCCGACCCATCTGCCTCCATGCAGAGGGCAGATGAGGATCCCGAGAAGGCCACGCTGCTTAAACAGCTCGCCGAGCAGAAGAAGCTAGTTGACCAGCTCCTCACCGAGCGCGCTGCAGAGCGGCGGCCTGACTACGGTGATCCTAGGCCAGGACAGCAGGGACAGGAACAACCACTCCTCGACGAGACTCTCCCGGGCGACCGTGATTATGCCGTGTTTGCCGACAGGGTAGAGGCCGTTGCCTATGGCAAGAGGGAGCGGTATGTTTCACCACACCCTCCCGAACGGCGTGACTACCTGAGATACCCCGTTCGGATTCCTCCCGCTACCCCAAGGGCCACTCCGCCCGCCATCCCACGAGCTGCCGAGTTCGACGACCCGGTCGATGACCCGATTGAAGAGCCATGCAATGCGCTCGTGGTTAGAGATCCTCGCCAGGACTGGAACCCACGTCTGGACGATCCAATGGCGGCACTCATTGCCCACTTGGAAGCCTTGGAGACTCGGCAAGTGGCGATCCCACCGGACGGCAAGCCATACCCAGCATGGGTGGATGACATGCCGGCACCTCCGGGATTCGGTAACCCCGCTTTCGCCCCCTTCAACGGGACTGGAGATCCGCCACAGCATTTGGATCACTTCAACTCGAGGTGCGGGCCTATGTTGGGAACTCCGGCACAGCAGGAGGCCGCTAAGCTTCGCTGCTTTGTCCAGACACTGGAAGGGCCAGCGTTTGTCTGGTACAGCCAGCTCCCCGTCGGGTCGATAACTAGCTGGGAGGACCTTCGTAGACAGTTCCTCTACCAGTTCAGTTCCACGACTCGGAAGATGAGTATCGCAGACCTCTTCAAGTGCAAGAAAAGTCCTGATGAGCGAGTCGCGGATTTCGTCGTCCGATGGAAGGGTCTCACGTATTCCCTTGACATGCCATTGACTCAGGAGCAGTTGCTGACAATGTGCGTTGGGAACGTCAAGACCGAGCTGGTCCCTTCCTTGATCACTCAGAATTACCCCGGAGGGTTCAGGGACTTCTCAGACAAAGCTCAACGTCTTGAGGAAGCCCTGCAACAGGCCAGTCAGGCACACCCGCTGCCTCCTATGATCCCTGCAAGGAGAGTCAGTAGGGCCGAGCCCGCTGCTGTTGCCCAGATAGAGGCCCCTAGGCAGTTGGAGCTGCTGCCGGTGAGGCCAGCTCCACAGCCTCACAGGAATCCGCCTCCACGGGCTCAGTTCCCAGCCCAGCAGCGGCAGCCCCAGAACCGGCCGGCCCCTCCGCGTAATGTACCGCCACAACCCAGGCGAGATAATCGGGGTCCACCTCCTCGGCCGGCCCCTCCAGCCCCTCGTCAAGACCACGCTCCCAGGGCCCCGCGATACCTGACTTACTCATTTCACGAGGATCAGGTCCCCGGTTATTTCCAGAGCGCCCTGGAGCAGAGAATTGTGCGACTGCCTGAGTGTTGGAGGCCAGAGGAGGCACATCTCACGGATAACCCCCGCTACTGCCCTTACCATCGGGCCCTGGGGCACACCATCCGGCAGTGCTACGTGTTTAAGGACTGGCTCCAAGACCAGATTAACAACAATGTAATCAGGTTGGGCCCAGCTCCAGAACAAGTGGCGGGTGTGTTCGTGAGATCAGATGACGATAGTGGCGACGAGGACGAATGGCAGCTGGTCTCCGACCGCGGATCCCAGAAGTATAACGACTGGATGGCCCGCAAGACGATCATTCGCGCCCATGGAATCATCCGTGCGCGCTTGAATCAGCCTGATCCCCCAGAATCTGCGGGTGCTGCTTCGGCATCGTCGTCCCAGCCTGCCTCTTCCGAGAGGAGAAAACGGCGGCGGCGCAAGAAGGAAGAGCGCGCCCCTCCATTTCCGCCACTATCCCGCACTCTCGACGATTTCATGCCCCCGGAGATGGGAGTCCCTCCCCGGATCCGCCCGGTGATGAATGATTCGTCTGGTGACAGTGTTGGGTACGCTTCGGTTAATACCGTCGAGCTGGTAAATCCCTTTTCGGTTCCTGACGTTGAAGAACACCAGGTGGACCTCCCTAGTGTCCCCAGTCGTCACCACCGTCGGGGGAACCGCAACAACAGGAGTCGCTGGGGCACGGCAGTTGGTACCTCCAGCCAGGCCGTGCACGCCACTGAGACTAGGCAGCGGGCTCAAAACCGAGCTCAGCGCGCGCAGCCCCCCCATCCGGGGATGACGGATTCGCCTCCGCCACTGTTTGTGGTGTGGGACCAGGCAGAACCGCCTCAGCCGCGCCGCGACCAGCTCCGTCCTGCCACAAGTCCACCCCGGCCTCCTGGCCCCAGTACGGTGACCACTTCCCGGGCTTCAACCAGTGAACAGCGAGATGCGCCAAGCACCAGTCGGCCGCCGGTCCAACCGGCAAGGCCCGTCATGCCTCCAACCGCAGAGCAACCTCCTACAACCAGGGGCTCGCGCTTGGCAAGAAAGTATGATGTCCTGAAGCACTTGGCCGACATCCCAGCAAAGCTCTCCATCCTTGAGGCTCTGCGTCTGTCACCTGAGATGCGCGAGGCGCTTGCTGAAGCCCTGAAGAGCCCCCTCCAGTTTGAGACGGAGGTTGCGGCTGTAGAGGCCTTTCACGCCGAAGCGATTGAGAACGCCAAATGTCAGGCAGTTATCTCATTCTCTGGTAAGGATGAAGACCCTCCTGTACAGGGGCACATTCGTCCGATGTATGTTACTGGCCAGTTCAATGGCCTTGAAGTCCGGCGCTGTCTTGTCGACACGGGGTCCGGGATTAACCTGATTCCAACTCGGACGCTTCGGAGATTGGGGTTGTCTGAGGATGACTTGATTCCCTCCGACCTCAGGATCCAGGGGTACGACTGCACCGAGAAAACTCCAGTCGGCAAGATACGTTTGAAGACCCAGTTCGGTGGCCTGGTTGCCAACACCGAATTCATGGTAGTCTCTCAGGACACTGCGTATAACGCATTGATGGGCAGGCCATGGCTCCACCTTCATGCGGCGGTTCCCTCATCATACCACCAATGCCTTAAATACTCCCTTAATGGTCGAGTAGGCGTGCTTCAGGGAGATGCCTCTCCTTTTGCCTCATGTGAAGCCCGCTATCTGGACGCGGACTATTACAAGAGCAAGGATAAGCAGATCCTGACAGGTGAGGTTGAGCCTGTCGCTGTTGCAAGTAATCCCTGGGCAAGTTTGGATGACGCTTACGTCCTCCCGATCCATCAGTTGGACGTAGCCATGGTCTCGACGGCCTGTGAGTCTCCTGGTGAGATGACCGCGATCACCCATGCCAGCACCAGCGGCCCAGCAGGATCTGGTATCCCCAATGCAGTTTACAACGCAGTCTCTCCCGTGGACGATCCCTCCCCGAGTGGAGAGGACGTGGAAGATGCACCCCCAACCTTTGAGGAGGGCGTCTCCGCCACGGTCGATGAGTTAGTACAGGTGAACCTTAGAACCGAGGCAGATCCAAGACCCACATTGGTCAGTGCCGCCATGCCCTCTGAGGAGCGGCAGCAGTACGTGGACTTCCTCAGACAGCACCGTGATGTGTTCGCTTGGGGCTATGACGAGATGTCGGGGCTAGATCCTCAGGTAGCCGTCCACTGCCTTGGTCTCTCGGCGAACCATCGCGGGTTCAAGCAGCCTCCCAGGAAGATGCACCCATTCCACGGTGTCATGGTTGAGGCCGAAGTTGACAAGCTTATCAAAGCCAACTTCGTGAGGGAAGTTTAGTACCCCAGATGGCTGGCCAACATTGTGCCGGTCAGGAAGAAGAACGGGCAGATCAGAGTCTGTATCGACTTCCGCGATATCAACCGCCACTGTCCGAAGGATGATTTTCCCCTTCCAGTGACAGAGCTGTTGATTGACGCCACGGCAGGGTTCCAAGCCCTCTCCTTCATGGATGGATACTCCGGATACAACCAAATCCGGATGTCCCCTGAGGATGAGGAGTTCACTACCTTCAGGGCCCCCCAAGGTACCTTTTGTTACCAGGTCATGCCCTTCGGCCTGAAGAATGCAGGTGCCACCTATCAACGGGAAATGCACCGCATATTCAAGCCAATCCTCGACACACTGGTGGAATGCTACATCAATGACTTGGTGGTCAAATCACGCCAGCGTCAGGACCATCTCAAAGATCTTGAGAAAGTGTTCGGCTTCCTCCGGTCTCGCCGCCTGAAGATGAACCCATTGAAGTGTGCCTTCGGGGTCACCTCCGGGAAGTTTCTTGGCTTTGTGGTAAGATACCGGGGTATTGAGATTGACCCAGAGAAGATCAGGGCGATTAGCCAGATGCCTCCCACAGGTAACATTCGGGAACTGCAAGGGTTCCAAGGCCACTTAGCCTATATACGCCGATTCATCGCGAATCTGGCCGGAAAGTGTAAGCCCTTTTCTCGGCTCATGAAGAAAGGTGCCACCTATGTATGGGATAAGGAGTGTCAGACCGCTTTTGAGGAAATCAAGCAGTATCTGCTTCAACCTCCGGTTCTGATGCCGCCTATATCCGGGAAGCCGCTGGTCCTTTATGTGACTGCCCTGGAACGGTCCCTTGGTGCCCTTCTCGCCCAGAAGAACAACGAGGGAACAGAGAATAGCCTCTATTACCTCAGTCGCATGCTCCTCGATGAGGAAGTTAGGTATTCCCCCATCGAGAAGAGCTGCCTGGCGCTCGTATTTGCCGTACAGAAATTACGGCACTACTTGCAGCACCATGAGGTACAGTTGGTTTCTCGGGTAGACCCGTTGAAATATATCCTAAGCCGGCCTATGTTGAATGGCCGTCTAGCGCGGTGGGCTGTGATTCTCTAGCAGTTCGACATCAGGTATGTGTCTAAGAAGGCCATCAAAGGGCAAGCATTGGCGGACTTTCTGGCTGCTCACCCAACCTCCGCGGATCATCCGCTGGATCTAGGATTTCCTGATGAGGCCGTTCTCTCGATCGATCGTGCCGATCCATGCTGGCAGATGCACTTTGACGGTGCCTCCCGGAGCCCCACCGGCAGAAGACTCGATAATCCTAAGCTCAACAGAGTGGTCTTGGGTATCATCTTCATTACCCCGGAGCAAGCTGTGCTGCCATACTCTTTCCTGTTGTCAGAGGGCTGTACCAACAATGAGGCGGAATACCATGCCCTCATCACTGGCCTCGAGTTATCTCTCGAGATCGACGTGCCCCATCTGTGTGTGAAAGGGGACTCCGAGCTGGTCGTTAAGCAGATCAATGGCGACTATGTTGTCAGGAAGCCGGAACTTATCCCATTGCTGGAGTGCACCCTCCTCCTGATGGCCCAGTTCCCTTCTCGGCCAGAAATTGTCCATGTTCCCCGGTCGCAGAATGGTCGAGCAGATGCTTTGGCCAGCCTTGTTGCGTCACTCGTGGAGCCTGAACAGGACAACCTGATCATCCGCGTGACGCACCGCAGGCTCATCGCTCCTGTTATCCCGGAGGGAGATCGCGGCCCGTCGGTAAGTAATCTCACCACGGTTGCCCCTGTGCCTGGAGCCCCGAGTACCACAGATATGGCAGTCGAACCAGCCCCTGATTGGAGGACGCCCTTGGTTGAGCACCTCCAACATGGCATTCTCCCGTCGGATCGGGCCGAGCGCGAGCGAGTTCGACATCGCGCATCGCAGTTTGTCCTACAGAGCAATCCCGGCCTGGAGCAGATCATCTATAGACGCGGATTTGATGGTGTTCTCCTCCGTTGCCTTCAAGGAGTCGAGATCCCATGAGTCATGCAAGAGGTTCATGCTGGTTCATGTGGTGCCCACCAGACCGGGCCGAAGCTGTCCCACCAGATTCGGAGGTTGGGATACTTCTGGCCCTCCATGATCCATGACTGCATCGAGTATGCCAAGAAGTGCCATGCGTGCCAGGTTCATGCGAACTTTGTGCATCGGCCGCCGGAGCCTCTCCATACCACCAGGTATTCTTGGCCCTTTGCAGTCTGGGGGATGGACGTTGTGGGACCTTACCCGCCGGTGACGGCTCGCCAGTGCCGGTTCATTCTGACCGCCACGGACTTCTTCTCCAAATGGGTAGAGGCGATTTCGCTCTGAGAGGTTAAGGCTTGTTCCATCGCTGACTTTGTGACCTACAACATCGTCTACCGATTTGGAGTGCCTCACGCTATCCTCACGGATAACAGAACTAATTTCCGAGCAGCCGAGTTGAAGAAGTTATACGCCAAGTACAACATTCGCTCGAACCATACATCTCGCTATCATGCGTAGGCGAATGGACAGATTGAGGCGTTTAACAAAACCTTCTCTAACGTTCTGCAAAAGATGGTTGGTCAGAACAAGAAGAGTTGGCCGGACAAGCTCCCCAACGCCCTCTGGGCTTATCGGACGACGACTCACAATTCCACCCAGATGACCCCTTATTCCCTGGTGTATGGAGCTGAGGCCGTCCTGCCCATCGAGATCCAGTTACCGTCCTTGCGCACTGCGGTTTACGACCAGCAAGCACCGGACAGAGCTGCTGAAGCTCGTCTAGTCGATTTGGAAGCACTGGATGAGAATAGGCTTCGCGCTTTGCACAACTTGGAGAGGCATCAAAGCAGAATGGCTTGAGCTTTCAATAAGAAGGTTCGTCTCCGCTCCTTCCTGCAGGGTGACCTAGTACTGGCCCTAAGATCACCAATGATCCCCGGCAGGAAGCCGCCCAAGTTGGAGCCCAAGTGGGAGGGACCTTTTGTCGTCCACAAAGTCTATCCCAATGGCGCGTACTCCCTAGAGACTATGGATGGTGAGCGTGTCACTCCTCCCACCAACGCTAGGTTCCTCAAGCAGTACTTTGCCTGAGTGCTCCTTCGTCCCGCATGACGTTAAACTGCACTTCGTCCCGCATGACGTTAAACTGCACTTCGTCCCGCATGACGTTAAACTGCACTTCGTCCCGCATGACGTTAAACTGCACTTCGTCCCGCATGACGTTAAACTGCACTTCGTCCTGCATGACGTTAAACTGCACTTCGTCCCGCATGACGTTAAACTGCACTTCGTCCCGCATGACGTTAAACTGCACTTCGTCCCGCATGACGTTAAACTTCACTTCGTCCCGCATGACGTTAAACTGCACTTCATTCCGCACGACGTTAAACTGCATTCGTCCACGCTGCAGGACGTTAAACTGCATGCTCCATCGTCCCGCATGACATTAAACTGCACTTCATCCTGCATGACGCTAAACTGCACCACGTCCGAGCTACAAGACGTTAAACTGTTCAGCATTCATCCCTCATGACGTTAAACTGCCTCTCAAGAACTACGTACGGCTTGATTCCCATCCTTATGGGATACGTAGGACCGCCTGGACGTTTGTGTTCCAGGTCCAGCCCCGTCTCTTGGTTGATCACGGCGATCTGCCGTCCTTTGGTTTCTCTCAAGGTGAGTCCTCCTACCCTTTCCGGTGATCTGTTAGCATGTTTTGGGGTACTCTGGTCTATGACCTGTAGTGTCAGATTCAATCCCGACAAGTCCTGTGTTACTTGTCAGGCCTCGCGCTTCCTCTTGTTTGGGTCTTCCTGGGCAGCAAATCGATATGAATCCTGCGCTTGAGCGGTTGATGCTCGTTTGCTTGCCTCATCCTAGGCTGACGCGATTGGATGTTGTGTTGCGAATATGGTCAACAACATCCTTGATCGCCATGTCAACTCTTGCAGGCTTTGAACATTGGTTGCGCAGTCCTTGTCACACTCTGCCTCAGTGCGTTGTAGTGGAAATTCGACACTCTCTCTTCATATTGACCCTCAGTACACCTCTACACGTTAGGCAGGCCAACCAGGGTAATGGTGCCTTTCGAGGCTCCCACGATATGAGCACCAATGATATATGCTAATGTCCTCTCTAAGGTCCATTTGCGGCTTGACCCTCGTCCCCATGAGGAGGAAGGAGTCGCCCGAACAATCGCGTTCTGGGCTCAGCATAGCTGGAGGCTAGCATCTTTGCCCCTCGGTTGATAGACATATGCAGGCCCCTATCCCAGGATCCTTCTCTTGGAATTGTGCATGACCGCAGGGCTGGGATGTGTCCCCACCTCTGCTGTGTCCGCCGTATCGCAATAAGAGGATTCCTCCATGGTCCGAGCCACACGACCTTAAAATGTGTTGCCTGGTCTTACCACATGACCGTAAACTGTGATCGTCTTGGCCGCCCGACGAGAAACGGCACTGCATTGTGATGTTCTTCTCAGGGGACACTCACGTTGGGCACTGGTTAATAACCACGCCATTTATCAATGCCTTTCATGGCTTGATTATTGTGGCGACGCCAGGGATTTCTTAATCACAGGCAGGTCGCTGCACAAAGAAAAACCATCCACCTTTAAGGACAAACAAGAAATATCAAATACCGCTTCTTCTGGGTGCGAGGGCCAGACCCGCACCCCTCCCCGCGCTGGTGCCCGATTGTGTTGCGCCGCGCTTCAAGAACTACATGTGGCTTGATTCCCATCCTTATGGGATACGTAGGAATGCCCGGATATTTGAAACTTCGGGTCCAGCCCCCCACCTCTTAAAGATTCTCCCTTCTCTTGGGAATCCGCCACCTTCGGGTCACCCTCAAGGCGTGTCCCTCGACCCCTTGCAGTGGTCCACCGGTGTCAAGAGTACTCTGGTCTATTTCCAGGAGGGTCAGGTTCAGCTTGGTCAGGTTCCTTCTACTTTTCAGGCTTCATGCTCCCCTTCATTCGGACCCATCACCTACGCCCTGGGTGGAACCCCCCGTGAGCGGTCTGGATACAATGCCTCAGTGCTCTCCCACCGATCCGGGCTGGTGCCCCCAAGGGATTTGGGCAGCAAATCGATATGAATCTTGCGCTTGAGCGGTTGATGTTCGTTTGCTGCCTCATTCCATCAACGGTCAGTGCGATATTGATGCTGCTTTTCCGCCACGGTCGGCAGTACTCCCATATCGTTACGCCGGTGCCCCCAGTCCTTGAGTGAATGGCCGCATGATTCACATTACGTTTTCCACCTCCCATTCTGACCAGGAAAAATCTCGGCACTCTTGACACTATCCCTCGGTGCATCTTCGCATATCCAGGGGATAGGACCACGATGTGGCGTACTTTGAGGTTCTTATGGTCCGAGCTCTAAGACCTTAAACTAAGATCTGCCCCTATGGTCCGAGCTCTACGACCTTAAACTAAGATCTCCCTAATCGGGGTTCTACGTCCCGCATGACGTTAAAACTGCACTTCCAGAACTACGTGTGGCTTGATCTCCAGCCTGATGGAGTACGTAGGAACACCCGGGCATCTCGACTCGGGTCCAGCCTCAGGAATCGCCAAGTCTCGCCCCTCCTCGTCGCCGGTCGTCTGGCCTGGCTTCTGGTAGAGTGGCGCGGTTGTGATATTCTCCCCGATTCAGCTCGGGATTCCCCATTGCGATGATGGGAAGCGACAGTTTCCTCGTCAAAGAGGTTCTATCTGAGAATTGGGGTGATTCACGGCCAGATTAGTGCATCCGCCTAATACGCTTTCCCCACGGTGGCGCAATTTTGGGAGTGTTAGATTCTGTCCAAACAAATCATCACTTCGCCCCACGCTTCGCATGCCCTTTTGATCCGGATTTCCACCCTTGTGTCTGAAGGAACCCCCAAAGCGGTATTGATGATGACATGTGATCCGCCTCCTGCAATATGAACGATGACCTTCGGTCCGTCTATTGCAGTAGTATGGTCGATTGATCCATTGTCCGCTTGCCGTCTTGGGCATTTCCTGGAAGACTGACCGTCGTGGATTTCTGAATTCGGGACACGCGATTCACCCTTTTTCATCTCCCTATGTTCGGATAAAATCTCAACGCCCCTAGCGTTGTCCCACTCGTGTGTCAGAACAAGTTGGGGGGATGGTACATTGATTAGTTCTGAGGTCTCCTTTCCTAGGAATGACCTCCCTCTTTTCCTTAGAGATCTAGGCCCAATTGTGGATGCCTGAAGCTTGGTTAACGCTCCCTCAAGACAATGAATTGTGGTTGAGCACGTTAATCCAAAAGATGCAGATAAATATGTTGATTCATACAAATGGATCGAAGTATTGAGTAGCAGAAGCAAAATGTTCTGGGAATGGAAAAAACAAAGCCCCTAGGGATTAGCGTGCTGAATGGATCTTTCCAACGCCGCTACCCTTTGGCTGGCGGCCTCCAGAGCTGCTTCTCGCTCTCTGCATGCCCTCTCTTCGTCAGCAGCCGCAGCGCGCAGCTCGCCGATCCTGGCTTGTGCACGCTCCCGCTCGACTTGAAGTGTGACCATCTGGTGGCCCGCCTCCGTCAGCTGTACCTGGGCGTCATCCAGCTGGGCCATCAATTGCTCCACAAGCTCAGTGCATGCTGTGACGAAGGCCTCCTTCTCTGCCGCCTGCCCTTCGAGGCGCCGGACTTCCTGCTCCGCCACGAGGAGCGCCCGCGTGTTCTCCGACATGTCCCGACATTGTGCGATGTCGGCACGCCGGCGGCTCTCGCGCATCTTTTCGGCCATGAAATCACGGACCGTCAGATGGAGTCGTCGAGCATCAGCTCCCCCGGCACACAGGAAGCGCAGCCAGGTTTGAAGTGATCCCATGCGCCCCAGCCACTCCGATGGAGGTCGCTTGAGGAAGCGCTGGATGCACTTCCACCCCCTGCGGCGCGTTATCCGGCTCTCCTCGACCGCCTCCGAGTCCGAGTCGTCCATCTCCTCGGGGTCGGCAGGCCGGTAGGCAGGGAAGGCAGCCAGAAGGTCTGCTGCAGGGTCCGCCCCTGGGATGTCCTCACAGGGGATAGGTTCCCCAACATCTGGGCAACCTTCTTCTCTCGCCCCAGTGGCGTTGACACCCTCGTCAGCCCCCGACCTCTCTTCGATGGCAGCACCGCCGGCGTCCGTTTCCCCCTGATCAGTAGTTGGTGGGGTCGACTCAGTGTGAGAAGTCTGTTCCTGAGAAGGCGGTATGTCTGCCACTGGTCCACTCGTGGATGGCCCGGGTTCGACAGCCCGACGAGCCTCTAGTGTTGAGATCACTGCGCAAGGCATGCCGCGGTTAGTCACGGATCGTCAACGGAAAGCACCAGTAGTAAAGTAAGGAGACATACGGGAGTCCAGAGCGTCATCTTTCACTGTCCCGACCGCCGCAGGAGCAATTGCAGCAGGGGACCCCTCAGCGCTTGTCAATTCAATGATAGGTGTCTGGCCCCCGCCCTGTCCTGCTGGCGCCTCTCCTACTCCTGCTGAGGATTCCTGAACAGCATCTGTTCACTCCTAAGGAAGATGAAGAAATGGGTTAGAAGCTGCATAAGATAATGGACGAAGCAGGTTGAGTAGGGATAGAAGTGGACCTCGAGGAGCTCAGTGATATCGATATTGTCAGAGCCGGCCACCTCGCCGCTCTCCCGCGGGCTCCCCGGATGGAACCTTCCCTCAGAGCCTTCGTCCTCCCCCGTATCCTCCTCTTCCTCGGAGTCATCGTTACTATCACCTTCCTCCGGCGGCATCTGTTCTGGAGAAGGCTCTAGACCGAGCATCACCTTCACCAGAAGGGACGGCTCCGCACGCTGACCACGTTGGCGCGCGTACTCGTCCATGGCCGTCAGATACGCATACCGCCGGTGGAAGTTCACCCTGTCGGTGACCTGAAGGTGCCCGACCTCTGGCAGATGGATTCCTTCTCTAATTATCTTCTTCCAGATGGTTTCGGTCCCCAGTGACTGCCGCAGGGTCATCTAGGCCGACCACAGCGCTGGGAAGACTGCATCATGGGAGGGTTCGAGCAGACGCCTTATCTGCTTCCCGGGCCGCTCCCCGACCGCCGCATGTGCCCCCTCTCTGGGCGCTGAAGCCGTGACGGCAGTCTGCGATGTGCCTGCCGCCGAAGTCCCTGCCCGCGCCGGCTCCGCTGCTTGGCGCGCCTCCATTCTCCCCCGCGTAACGGCGCCTTGCCTCCTTCCTTGACGCCCGGTCTCCGCACGGGTGACCTCGAGCCGCCGAACTGGTTTCCGTAGAAGCCCCTCGGGGTACGCGATGGCCCAGTGTTCGGCGTACTCGGTTTCCAAGCCTGCGTCGACCCCGGTAGGAGGGAGAGTGATGACATCGCCAGAGCCGAAAGCGGCGAACATTAACCACATCTGGCGAAGTACGCAAGGGTTCGTCTCCTCCCGGACAGCAGCGAATACCCTCTTCGGCATCCGTTGAAGGCACCCGAACTGCCTGGCGAACCGGGTTGGCATGTAGGGCTCGCAGATCACCTTCCCGTCGATCCGAGCCACGAGCACCCCGCCCCGCATGCTCAGGAAGTATTCGTTCTGCTCCAGCAGACCCTGCCCATTGTCGATCATCTGGCCAACGGGAGTGGGGAACGGGCTGAAGTTGAAATTGGCGTGATTTCCAATCCAAATCCTCACGCCCTCCTCATTTAGGGTCATCGGAGCGACCCCCGCGATGTTCAGCAGGGAGGGTCGCAGGCCGTTGCCCGGAGGAATGACGGCATTTGGAAACGTGTACCCACCGAGGTGAGCAGCCACCCAGCCGTGGAAGAATTGAAAGGGCCCACAAACCCTTCGTGGCGACCCCCCTCGCGAGATGCGTCCCAGGAGGGCGTAAAGCTTAGCCAGCACCGGGACCCCAAGGTTGAATCTTTTGTTGGCGGCCATGGCGCCCGCCATCACCAGTGTCGTCGGGCGGACGCCCATCCTCGCGTCCCGCACAGGCAGGAGCCACCCACTCAGAAAGGTGGCCAGGAACGCCGCGTACCGGACATTTGGGTCCCGGGCCTCGATGATGCGGTACCCCCATGAGCGGTAGTCTCCCGTCTCTAGGACCCGCCAGTACGACCTGTTCCGGCTCCTCTGAGTCGCGGTCAGGCACCGCTTCCCCCTGCCTGGCATCTTGACCGCCGGGTCATGCTCCAAGAACTGGCCAAACCACTCCTTTTAGGCTATGTCCTTGTGGAAGTCCTTGACCCCGAGCCGCTCCGTAGCCAGGTCCAGTAGATGCCATGTCAGGATGGGAGTCCGTGACCTGTCGCCCCAGGTGTTCCTCGGAGGCTGGAACTCATCGTATTGGTAACCCTCCAGCGGGATACCTCCAATGCAAAGGATGTCCCAGAGACCGATGCTGACCTCCCCATGGTGAAGATGGAAGGTGTTGGTATCCGGGGACCAGCGGGTGAACAGCTCCGGCCCGAGCTCGGGCTGCTGGTAGAAGTGGAACTGCGACGTCCACACCGCCTCAAACAGGCCGATGTACCGCAGTTCCTCCGCGAAGTGATCGCAGGTGTGGCGTACCCAGAACGCCTAGGCCCACTCACTGGTGAAATTACCCCCAGACCGCAAGTCCCAGTCCTTCAGCCAGCCCCTGGTGTCGTCGGTGACACTCTGGCGATACGTGCTCGAGTAGAGGGCTGGAGAGTTCTCCGCAGTAGGCTGACTCCCGGTAATGGTTCGCGTCCTCGGGTTCAGGACATAAACATTTAAGTGCCTAGTCTCCCTGGAAGGATGCCCGTTGTTGGTGATGTTGTAGCGGGGAAGCTCGTCCTCCCGAGTCACCCAGGTCCGCGGCGCATCAACCTCGAACCCCAGCACCGGAACCTCTTCCAGGATGCCGTAGTTCCAGAGTGGCAGGTTGTCCGACAACTGATACGTCTTCTAGGCCGGCGTCAGCAAATCAAACAAGGATTGATTGTTGGAAACAGTCTCCTTGGCTCCGTAGACCTCCTCGTTCGCCGCCATGTCAGCTCTGCGAATGGCGGCATCCCCCTCATTCACTTGATTCGCGGCCATCTCAGAAGCTCTGGGAGTCGTGTGGGTTAAGGGATGAGGTGTGCGGAATCGGAGGAGGTTGGTGGAGAAATTTGGGAGTTGGCACGCAATCCTAGTGGACGGCGTGCAATTGGGAAGTCTGTCACGTAAAACCCCGGGTGTTCGCGCAAAACAAGCCGATATCCGGATGGGTTTGCGCGCCGAATGGGTGAATTTTGCGCCGTCAATGGCAATTTCGCACACGAGAGCTTGGAAGCTTATCGCGCGGAAAGCCTGTGTACGGCCCGCGAGACCCAGGGCCCCTATTTATAGGCGAGGCCGGGATTCCGTGCCGCACGGAAAGCACTTTGCACGACCAAGGCAGCGAATTTCGCGCCCGACGCCCTTTTTGCGCGCCAAAGTCCCGCGCCACCCAGGACTTCGGCATTCCGGCGTCTCCCTCGGAACCCGATCGTTGCGACCTCTCGCCGATCAGATTCTGAGGGGGGGCTTTTGTAGACGCCGGAAAAATCCGTTAGCTCCCAAACGAAGCTCCGGTTGAGGAAAGCGAGGTCATATTTGGAGTCAGAAGCACGTTTCGGAAGGCCCGAAGACCTTGCGCGAAATTTCGGAGGCCCGCGCGCAATATTGGTGAGGCGCGCGCAATCCTTCCGGGATTCGCGCAATGGGCCGAGTCGGCGCGTAATTTTCCGCGCCCGACGCCCGTGCGCGGCCTGAAGCGCGTCGGGCCCCTATTTCGCGCCCGCGCCGAATTGCGCGCCCGCGAGCCGAATTGCGCGCCCGGGGTTGCCTATAAATACAAGGCGACCCCCAACGTTTTGAAGGTTTTCGGAATTCGAAGGGTCGCTCGTGCGCGCAATCCCGACCCTCCGCGTGCAATGTCGATCTTCAGGTAACCTCCCTTATTTCACGCAAGCCAGCCCCGGGGTTCGCCTTCGCGCGCAACCCCTCTGGCTCCTTTCCTTTGACCAACTCCTCACCCGAAGGCCTTCGCGCGCAAAAGAAGCCTCTAGCGCGCAATTGCCCCCGGGTGCACGCAATCCAGCCCGATTACGCGCACCCCCCCTTACTAAGTGGTCATTCATTAAAGGATGGGTCGTTGCCCCCGCGCGCTATCAGAGGCCCGGTGCGCGCAATCTCTTTGTTCCGCGCGCAAAGCGCTGGCCCAATTGCGCGCCAGCCCGCCCTTACTAAGTTGCCATTCGTTAAAGGATGGGTCGTTGCCCCCGCGCGCTATCAGAGGCCCGGTGCGCGCAATCTCTTTGTTCCGCGCGCAAAGCGCTGGCCCAATTGCGCGCCAGCCCGCCCAATTGCGCTTCGACCCGCGGTATTGCGCGCCAAGATCCTCTTTTGCGCGCAAACCGCCAGGGTCGCCCCCTTTGACCCCCTGAGGGTACCCGCCTACGTGGCACCCGATGATCTTCATCCCGGGTGCCCGCACCGTGCGTTGTATTCTCGTGCGGCCCTCCAGGCTCGCTCGAAGTGACACGGACCCATTGGCGGCACCACCTCGTCCGCGCTGCAGGACGTTAAACTGCCAAGCATCCATCGTCCTGCATGACGCTAAACTGCACCTCGTCCGCGCTGCAGGACGTTAAACTGCCAAGCATCCATCGTCCTGCATGACGCTAAACTGCACCTCGTCCGCGCTGCAGGACGTTAAACTGCCAAGCATCCATCGTCCTGCATGACGCTAAACTGCACCTCGTCCAAGATGCACGACGTTAAACTGCCTAGCATATGGGCCTCCTCAAGGTGTAAGCCCCAAACCCCATCGTCCAACATGACGTTAAACTGTACTTCGTCCGGCAAGACGTTAAACCGTCCGCTTCGTCCTCAACACACGACGTTAAACTGTACTTCGTCCGGCAAGACGTTAAACTGTCCGCTTCATCCGATCTCGTGCCTCGCACGCAGGGTCCCCCCCGGTTTGGATGTGGCCCCCACCCGCTCGTCTCTGCAGGGATGTCGGGATTGCCCCTCTTTAGGGACGATTTATTGGAGTGGCCTTCGCCCACGGGGGTAGGGTATTACAAACCCCTAGTTTCTTGTGGGGGACTGCACATGTGTATATCCATTGTGCTTCCCCACTGCCGAATCCAGTAGAGGGCGTGACAGGGATCGAGGTGTCTATCATCTTCGGCCCAAGTCCCTCTCCAACTGAGCTTTGCCTCATATGGGCCTCCTTAGAGTGTAAGCCCCAAACACCATCGTCCAGCATGACGTGAAACTGTGATCCACCCGGCCGTTCCATCCCCCTCTGTGTGAGGTGGTTCGGTTCAATCCTCCGCCCGGCAGCCTCGACCTCTTCGTGAGTCGGCTTTCCATCGTCCAGCATGACGTTAAACTGTATATCCGAACTACGCTGACTTTGATCCGCGCTAACGCGCGGTACGTAGGAAGCCTCTACGAGGTCCAAGATATTCACTCCATCATCCATCCTGATCCTTACCCGGGCCGCCACATCCCGGTGGGGTCATGCCATTTCATTCCATCCCACTTCACTCGGGAAGCCACCCATGTGTTGGCCCCAGCGTCGGAGGTTCCCCGCAAGGGGTTCTGTCACCTGATCCACTCCTAATGTTGATCAGTCTGATGCCGTCCCCACTGGACGTTAAACTCGCGGCATGCCCCATGTTAAACATGGGAAGCTGAGGAAAACCTCAGGTAACGTAGTTCCCCGAACCCAGCGTGGGATGCCTCAGTCCATCACGCCTTTGAGAAGCCCTATTAGGGACGGAAGGCAGACATGCAGAGCCGCAGTGTTAAGACACGCCCCCAGCACCCAGAGCTACCCGGTCTCCTCACCGCAGGTTGCTGCCCCGACCAGACTCCTTGGAGCGTCTGGGCGGAAGCAGCGTAATTAACCGGTGTCCATGAAGATATGGCGTAGGGAACAAGATTCACGAACATTCTTAAATCTATGAGGGAGACCCGGATTAGGCGACGAGTTCTGAGGAGATGTCCACGGAAGGAGGAGCCGACATCCCATCATCCCGGTTTCGAACAAGGAGCAGACGTCCCTGAATAAGGGATGGATGTCGCCCGCCTTTGGAAAGCGGGACTGCGGGGCCACAAGCCGCGCTCCCATCCCCTCGGGTCGACGGGAGCACGCGCGAACGCGTCCTGGAAGAACAGCGTCGGAACAGAAACCCGACGCACATCCGCACCGAAACAACCTCAAAAGGGAGATATCCTCAAGACCGTCCCCTTTCCAATCCACCCTAGGCCAGTCCAAAAACCCAAAATATATATCAGCTCAAGTCACAACTTGGTCCCTCTAACTAGTGAAAATCTCATTCTATCACCAATTGAGGACTTTATAAAACCTATGATGCATCCTCCAATCATTATCATGACCCCCTGTCGGGTCTCATCCCATGTATCACTCTGAGGAGATATCTGGATTCAATTACTAGAGGAAAACATCTTTGTCATAAATTAGTCACCCCAAACTGCCTCTTAGAAGTCCTCAAAACTCCCCAAGGACTCCATCATTGCATTATATGAAGAAAAATACTCAAAATGGACTCCTATTATGTCTGATTCCAACTTTGAGGTTCAAAATCAATTAAAACCCTGAAAAGGGAAACAAAGTGGAAGTACATAATGTGTACCCCAAGTACATGATGTGTACTCCAAAATCTCATGCATGAACATGTACTTATACATATCCTAGCACACATGGGGTCTGATCATGTACCACTACACTATTAGGGCATACATGGGGTATGGTCATGTACCACTACATGGCCATGTCTCCCTTATATGGGGTTTTTGTACATGTACTTGGCCACATAGCCATGTCCCACTACATGGCGTGTACTTCTAGTGAACAACGTGTAATACTAAAACTCTATCTACCTAATTACTCATCCACATGGCCAAATACCACTACATGGTGTGTAATCCAAGTACATGACTTGTAGTTCCAAAAATTTCATCTTCTCTAAATTGAAAGAACACATGGTGTATGTTCTTAAAACCACATGTCTTGTGATTGGAGTTTCCAAATGGGAAACCCCTGAGAACCACCCAAAACCCCCTGTTTCTCTCTGATTAAGTGTAGATTGACCCCCATGGAGTACTTAGAAGTAAAAATGGGATTTAAAACATAAAAATAATACATATATGGGTATATAGACATAAAAATAAAAAACCATCCTACATCATGAAGAAAACTCCAAAGCTTCAGGTCCAAATCCACACTTGAATGTTTTTTCACCTTGATTTGGTCTCAATCGCCACCATGAATGAAGTCCAGTGGAACCTCCACCCCCCTTACCTCTTGGTCAATCCATTGCATTAAATGGAGGAACCCTATCCCCCCTTCTATGCGTAGTAATCCAAAATAGGGGGTGAGGGTGTTTTAATTAATTAATTTAATTAATTAAATGCCCACTTAAAATTCATGTCCCAAGTCCCAAAACCCAAAGTGGGTTTACACATTGCCTATGAAAAATACTTTATTTTAGAATCAACCCCAAAGTCATAATCTTAATCTGATTCTCTATTCAAAATATATTTCCCCTGAACCCACATGAATAATTTAATATTTAATTAATTAAATATTAAATATTCCACCAAAATTAAAATGGCTCGGAATGTCACGAACCAGGCTGGGTCGCCATCCGACCCGGCGCCCGACCCAGTCCGCAACATGGCCTGAAGGGAGTTCCTGATCCCCACGGGCTGGCACAAGTGCACGGGTATCAAAAATAAACTTGGGAACGATTTACCCGGATGAATAAAAATAAAATAGACAACAAGCTGAATAAATTGAAACTAAAAACTGACAACCAAACAGACCCTTATATCAAGTTTAAATTTAAAGTTTACAACTTGAACTAAAAACCAAAAAGAGACTACATCAAAGGAAACTAAAACTCCAACACAAACCTTTGTGTGACATGAGGAGTCACATCCCCAAGCCACCGCCACCAACCAATATGAGGATGTTACCGAAAACCCAAACCACCAATGCTAAGCCCGATGCCTCAACCTGGAAATAAAAAGAAACAGGATCTACATACACCCAAAGGTGTATGTAGGGTGTGATCTAAAAGCCCAGTAAGATGCCACCGAGAAAAGTTCCATGCACAATTATTAAATGACAAATACATTTGCAACTTTAATTAGAGAAAGGAACTAAAATCTTGAACAACTTTAGAGAAAACAGTTTTAGATAAAACAGTTTTGAAAAGAAGCAATTTAAATTAAAACACACGCGCACACACACACACACTTACTTTTAAAATAACCAAAGTGTCACACTGATTGGCGTAAATTAACCAATGAGCACTAATATGGTAGAGGACACATGGGTGTCAGCTAGCTTGGGTCCCTATATCTTCGTGTCTCGGTGAAACGTGGCTTAGAAGGCCACGAACCTCAGAAAATGTGGATTAGAAGGCCACTACCCTCAGAAAATGTGTCTTAGAAGACCACGACCCTCAGAATATCATATGTTTAGTTAGTGTTGCAATCGTCAGTCCTGCTAGTGAAACCGGGTCGAGTCACCTTCAGAACACTAGCCCACTAGTCTAGTCTACCCTCCTAGCTACTCGGGCTTCCCAGTTTGTGCTCAAACAAATTTCAATTTCATTTCACATGTCATATTTATGCACCCAAATAAAAAAAGACACCACACATGCCAAAAACCACTACTCTCACTCAGAAATACCATTTTGGAAAAAAATACGCACACTAAAAATATTTCAAAATTAAATTTGCACTACTTACACGACTAATTAACAAAATACAGTGGGGTCAAAGAAAACACTTTCAAAGTCAAAAAAACCATTAAAATAATTTATTAAACAATTTCAACCTATGTCGCGCTACTTTAAACACTGAAAACCTTTACACCATGCAGTCAAAACAAATTTTTCATCTTTAATAATTATTTAATAAAACAATCCAAATTTTCATAAATAAATTTTTAAAGAGCAAAACCACTACTTTACACATTTAGCTGACCCAAACCCCCCTTGCATGACCATACACACACGAAGTCACCTCAGGAACACAACCCTCATTACGCACGCAACTAAAGAAAACCATCCGCACAGTTAAAAGACCATTGCTATAATTAAATGAACTACCAAAATGATTTGTCAAACCATTTCGAAATACGTCGCATGACATTAAACACCACAAACTCATTAAATGTTCACTTATGACAAAACGCATATGGACGCTACGCTCAAAACACCATTCCCACCATTTTCACATTCTAACAAAATAAAATGCACAACTTATAAAGCACTAGCAAGCAGTTAAATAGGGTTTTTCACAGTAAAATACTCATTTCATATTAACACGCTAGTAAACACATTAAAACATAGCAAACCTCAAGTAAAAATTCATTGCGCACCAAACAAACCGATTATTAAACATGCTAAATTAATTAATTAAGAAAATGAACTTAGCAATTAATAATCATATGCGAAACCACCTACCTCAGTGACGGGAAACCCCAAATATCAAAGCAATGCTCCAATCGCGCACCGAATTCACCGCAGTCAACTCAAATAAACTCTAACATCAAAACAACGAATCAATTACACCGAAATTGAACCAAAATCATCACAAATAGACCTTAAACAACATGTAAGACTTACTCACAATTCTACCAAAAACAAGGAACGACCATCCGAAGTAAAACGTACCTACGACAGGGGTTGCGGGAGGCCAACTGAGCAAGATGGGGATGCCAAAGGTGAGCCTCTCCAGAAGAATCCGACCAAAAAAAAGGCATCGGAGCAAGGGGGTTTAGTCGGAGAAAATAAATCACTGAAAGGGGTGCTGGTTGGGTGCGCGCATGGTTGTAGGAAGCAGGTCTATCCATCGGGCTTGTCGAAAGGAGCGAGGTCACCGGACCAGGGGGCTCGCACTGGAGAACAGGAAGGTATAGGGAGGTCTGACCCTCAGCAGGGCTCATGGGGGAGGTGCACCGGAATTGAGCCGGTCAAAGGCAGGGAGGGGAGTCTGGTGGGTGAGGGGGTTCGCTGGTGTGTTGCGCATAGGGGAGAAGAGAAGGGGGCGATGGATAGGAGCAAGCTGACGGCTGACCATCTCGCTGGAGAAGGAGAGAAAGGGTAGGTAGGGTGTCATGCCAGTGGTCGGAGAGCCGGCGACAGCTGGTTCTATGGTAGCTGGTCCGATGAGGAGGAGCAAAGGGGAGGGGAGGGGCGGCTCAAGGCCAGGGCGACGTGCGGTGGTTTTCCTGGTGGTCTGGCCGAGAGGGAAATGGAGCAAGGGGGTAGAAGGGTGGATTCTAGGGTTCGGAGAAGGGGGGGTGAGCTGCGAACCAGGGGAGAAAAAATGTGTGGGATAAGGGAGAGGGGGAGGATAGAGGGAAAAGAAAAAAAAGATAAAGGAATTAAAAAGAAAATAAAAATAAAGATAAATTAAAACTAAAACAAACTACAAAATCAAATTAGAATAACAATAATATTGTTAAAAATAGTGGTCGTAATATTAGTTCCAAAAATATGGTGTTAAAGAAAAACTTATAATGTTAACTTAAAAATAATTATAACCTAATTAAAATCTTAACAAAATTAATAATAGCAATAACATTAAAACTTACATGCTGAAAATTTTATGACCATTTTAATAATTTAATATTATCCAAATAATAAAAATATTAGATGAAATAATAAGAAGAATAATCCCCAATAAAAATAATAATAATATTAAACAACTCTTAAATTAATTAATCATTTTTCATATTCTGTTTTTGCGTTTAAAGTATTATTCAACTCGTTAATTAATTGATTACCCGCGCACCGGGTAGGTCGCACGAACATCTGACGAAGCCATGCGGCTCCGCCCTTTCCGTGCGCATGCGCCATTCACTACCGAGTCAAAACACTCATTTATCAACAAAACGCAAAGACTCAAGTCGGGTCTGGCAATGTGCACGGGGTCGTGTGCAAGGTCTCACACACAAATAATAGCCCATTTAATAATAAAACATTGTCCAATTATGATTGGGTGCTACACAAGGTCGCGCGTACGGGCACACACCCATATAAGATCGCAAATCCCTTTAAAATTAGAATCGATTCATACTGCAACTCAAAGAAAGACCTAAAATAAATTAAAATATAATAAGCATTGGGTCGGGGTGTGACACGGAATTTCACCGAACTTCTATACTAGGGTAAAACCACTATTTTGGGACCAATAGAGTGGTCATGAAAATAATTTGAGAACATATAATAGGTAAAATGACCATTTTACCCCTCATGAGCACCTATAAGAAAAAAATTTAAATTTCTGCTCAAAAACAAAATCTAGAAAAACACAATTCTTTACAACCTCCCCACCATAAAACTTCTCATCTTTGAGAAGCCTGAGTGGTCTTCCAACCACACATATTGACCCACCTCATTCATCAATCCATTCTCAACTCATTGTGTTCTACTCTAGGATAAAAATTGAGTTACTCTGCATAAATCCAAAGATAATGCATACAACCCATCAAAGGTTAAGCTACCGCTTTCCACCATCAACAAGATACCAAGATGGTTCCTAACCACACCGATCTATCCTGAAACATTGCAACATCATCCAAAACTCATTATCTAGGTCATGGTGCTCCCCACCATAGAAACCAACCTACAATGGTTGATTCTGATCCACAAAACTTCCCACTATTAGAGTCTCCTATCAAAACACATCCTTAGCTATCCATCGACATGCTCTATGTGGTTCCCACTTCATCCTCAACCCTAACCACACAAGGGTCACATCATCGTAATTAATCTAATACGCACCACTATAGGAGTATCCTTATTTTCACCTTGAAACTAAACACCAACTCCATGACCTGTTCTCTAATAATTTTTGAACCTCAGAGCTGGACATGGTCATTTTTCTCTCACCAAATTGATGAAACAAAATGTCAACTATCGCCTATTCTCAACATCTGAGAATGGAACCCATGGTCTTTTCCAACATCTAGTCCATCATGAGGAACTCACTCAAAAATAGTTGATGGTGTATTTCCCACCATACGACTTCACATACATCGCTCCATGATCATAACCTCCAAAGAGGCTCTTCATCAAAATAGAAGCTACATTCATATACATAGGCATATAGTCAATTATCTCTCTTAGCATACTCAAGATGATGTTAAGATATTAGACATGATCATATCTAGACTAAGAGTATGCTAGGATGTTTTCAATGAATATTTTAATAAACACATCCATTTTTTATTCCACATATAATTTTAGGGACCTATAAAACCCATTCAAAGGTCCTTATCCTCCTTTCCCATAGGTGCCTCATCACACCCATAGCGGTTCTCAGCCTACTCACAGCTACATACCTAACTCAACCACCTCAGGCATATGCTCCCATAATGTCTAATCCACAATCCAAATAAAACAACGCGTCACCATTTATCATGTATCCAAGATCCCATTAATGCTTAAATGTTATATGCTCTTGTGTATCACAACCACACAACCTGTTTATAGCTCTATGAAGTCATGTATCACCAAAAATTGGCTCACTGGCCCTATCAACTGGCCATGCCTTCCCTGCATGCTGATGTCACCCAACAAAGAGAACCCTTGGTTCTTTCTAAAACCAAAGGTAACTCACCAGGAAAAAACCAAATATATGTCCAATCAAGTACCGTATTCCATTCAAAAGTACCATTAAGTTTATTTATGCTCTCACCACATTCCTAAAGACCCATCCAGAGCTAATCGGGCCATACACTTAACTAATACCAACCTCAGAAACCATATGTGACATCAAAGTATTTTCACTCTAAGTGCTCTTAATCTAAGGTAAGACATACATATTCATGTGTCTCACACTATGAATATGCCAGTTCTACCTCACATGTACAGTAACCACCCAAAGAAAACATGTACACCTGGAACCACTTACCCTCAAGCACCACATGTGCTCTTAGTTTATCTCATAACCATCAGGTACATCCCACTGACACACCTAGAACCATATACCCTTGAGTACATCATGTTCTCTCAGTCTATTTCATAACCATTGGGTACATCCTGAAGTGTCCAGTGAATTGAATTTGTATTCAATGTTGTTTGGTGGAAGATTTAAATGTGTTTAAGTTTTTTTAAATGTGATGATTGTTGATCTAGTTGGTAGTTATTAGAACATGTTTCATTGATCATTTGAGTTGAAACAATGTTTACAATAGTGAATGGAGTAAAAAATAAGAATAGTACGTGCATGAGAAGGAGAAGGATTTGATATTTGTAGAAGAATCCATGCATGAGGGGAATTTATATTCTTGATTCAAGTCTATGGTTAGTTTTTTAATGTGTTGTACATTAAAAAGTTAGTCACCATGCATCCAGATAAGGGGAACAACACTATAAGGGTATCTGAGCTCAACCCTAACTGGAAAGTATGAGGTCATAGCTGAGGAAGTGAAAGGGTGCCTATGGGAGGCACAGGATTGGTGGAGCGCCACCTTGCAGGGTGGCACGGAGGCGAAGGCATGGTGGCACGGGGCAGTGCCAACAGGAGCAGGGAATATATTGTAATCGATTTTTGAATTCTGAAAATCTCATCTTGTTATATAAAGGATCCAAAATACTGAGCACATTTCGATGTGGGATTGCATCGGATGATCCGGAACTGTACGATCGCTTGATTGATTTTTCTAGGTCGTTCGATCACCTCTACCGAGTTTCATTGTTTAAAAATATGAAATGAACCTTGACCAACTGATCTGTCTGATGAATGATCTAAGCCATCTAAAATCATCTGCATGTTATCTTTTCTAGGAAGCCTCACTCACCAGTAATATACACCAGAATATTCATGCCACGTAGATCATCTTCTCTAGCCAAGATTATGATCTCCATTTGAGATTTTTTATGATCCGAATATTATCTAAATAATGTTGCAACTTTGTTTACATGATCTAATGAGGATCAAACCATGGTTTTATCAGTATTAAAAAGATTAAAATTGTGAGATGGTGATTCTCAAAGTTGTATAAGAGAGGCATTATTTGAATAATATGATGATGAAAAGAGTCATCTTCAGGATTCTAGAAGGTTCCAAGGAGATTATTGATGCCTATAAATACTGAAGCCGAGATCATTTTATAGTGGTGTTTATCTCGCATCTAAGAGATATTTTTGAGAGATAAACAAAGATCTAAGAACATATGGTTTGCGGAGGTATCCACACACCTTATTTTTACACAAATAAGACTTGAGAAGGCCGCGGGTGTTCGATATGTGCTTTGCACACTCAAATAGCTTCATGATGAACCGGTTTCATAAAGCAATTAGGATAGAACATCTTGTGTCTCTTTCTTTTCATGAAGAACATTGAAATAGTGAATTACATTATGCATGTATTTTACTAGTTTGAATAAAGGACTATGATCTCATGATTTATACTTATGTAGTCATTTTCATGAGGAATATTAGTGTATATCAGACTTGCATGAAGAGTTGAGTGGGTGTGCAGATTGAACAGTGAGTTGTATGAAAAATGTTGTGGGTGGTATATTGTTTCATGTGAAGTAATAGCGCACACAAGGTGGAAAGGCAGTGAATGAAGAACACTTGAGGCAGTGTATTTGTGCATGTTTGTTGTTGCATGAAAAGATAATTCCATGCAATGTATTTTATGCATGCATGAAGATTGAAAAGTGTACATGGAAAATAGATTACATATTCAGTGTGTAGTGTTTTGAGACTGAAGCCAGGATAGTTTTAACATTAGTATTTCAGAAGAATTTATGTGTCCCAATTTTTAGTGTTTAGTGAGGCCAGGTCTTCAGTAGAAGAAATAATTCTTTCCCTAGTAGTGTTGTACTGAGATAGTTGATTATATTCAGTGAAAAAAATTATTTGAGAAAGTATAGCATCAATGTAAATGTACTTGAATTGTACATAATATTGTGTGATCTAGTAAGCTTTTGGAGGAGGATCAACTGATCTTTGTATCTGTGGATCAATTATTAAAGAATAATTTTAAGACTATAGATGGGGGTCTAACCAATTTCTGAAGTTTGTGATTGGGGGTTTAAAAAATCACAGTGAAGAAGGTGCAGTTGGGGGGTATAACCAACTATTTAAGGTTGATTGGAATTGGGGGTATAACCAGTTTGTAATTGGGGGGTCTAACCAATTAATATTGTAATCACCTTCTGATATAGTTGATAATCCATGTTGGGGGTCTAACCAACATGACAAGGAGTAAGACTTTGTACCTAACCTTGTAAATCTATGTGTGTTGTGTTTTTTTTTTGTTTTTTATTGCTTTAAAAGTGAGGCTAAGTATTAAAGATGAGGTATCGATACTTTAATTAGTCACAAAGGTTGAATCAAAAGTTAAAAGAATTTGTAAAAACAGTATACCACTAATTCACCCCCCCCCTCCTCAGTGGTATCTAACTGAACCTTGGATACTTTAATTGGTATCATATCCAAGGTACCCTCTATAGATCCATAAGTCATTCTTAGAAATGGATAATTTGAATTCAGTGAACAGCTGAGGAGTTCCTATTTTTTATGGAATGAACTATCATAGTTAGAGAAATATGATGCTTCCTTACCTTTTATCTCTTGGCCTGGAAGTGAGAGATACAACAACAGTGGGTATCTCTCATATTATTGAAGATATTTATATGACTCAAGAAAAAAAAATAAATCTAGAAGTTGATTTGAAGGATAATAATTAAATCTTGATGGATTTACCTAAAAAAAATTAAACTAAAGTAATGGGTCTCCAAACTAACAAGTAGATCTAGGATAAAATTAGACGCAGTTATGAAGAAAAAATTAAAGTCAGAGAATCCAAGTTAAAAATATAGAGAAGCAAGTTTGAAGATATCAAAATTTCTGATGATGAAAGTATCAATGACTATTTTATAAGAGTAAATGAAATAGTCAACAATATCAGAGGTTTTGGAGAGAATCTAGATTATTCTACTATTGTGAAAGATCTTATGAGAAATTTCCCAGATAGATTCAACTCAAAGATTTATTCATTGGAAGAAATAGAAGATATATCATTGGATGAACTTAATAATACTCTCATATCTTATGAAATGATAAAAGTTACAACATTCAAGAAAAAGGAAAGAGACGAGATGGCATTTGAAGCCATGAAAAAAGGTAAAACTAAAATCAAATAAGAAGCATGATCAAATGATTCGGAGGATGAAGAAGCTTAATAAGACTTAAAACAAATGATGGACTTGTTTTCAAAAATGTTCAATAGGGGAATATGGGAAGGAAATAGCAAACAATCACCAAATTTATAGAATTGTTACAATATTGGTCATTTTGCTGGGAACTATCCAAAGAATAAAGCTGATGATACTAAATCAGAAGAAGAGGATAAGAAATATTAGAAAAGTAAGTGGAAGAAGTATAAGAATAGATTTACTTACAAAAAGAGAAAAATGATGAGTAGTGAAATCAATGAATTTACATCATCAAGTTGTGAGTTAGAAGATAGTAGATATTCTAAGAATCAAATGTGTTTTATGGGTAAATCCAAGAAATCTGGGGACTCATTTGAAGGTGATGATGGTGATGAAAGAACTGATTTGGAATGGATGTAAAAAAGAAAATATGGAAGCTACTCTTATTGAAAATATACAACTCAAGAAAGAAAGGAAAAGACTAAAGAAAGAAATTGATAAGATCTACTATGATAATAAAGAATTTTTCAAAAAGGAGGAGATTCATCTTAATGAGATAAGAGAAAATAAGAAGAAGATATCTTAGTTAGAAGTAAAGATGAAAACTACTCGAAAAAAATATCTTGAAAAGGAATAATTATCATTTGCTGAATAGAATAAACAAAACTGTTTGAAATTAACTGAATTTGAAAAGATGGTAAATGATCTTAAAGATAGAATTTTTGAGAAAGATGAATAATTATCTGAGACACAATCTATTTGTCTTGTAGAAAAAAGTGAGTTGAAGGAGATATTATAAGACTTCACCAAATCTATTGAGATTAAGGGTGAATCTTCTAAAGCTACTGAGAATAAGGGTTCAGATAAAAAGGATGATTGCAAATCAAATGAATCTCAATGTACATTTCATGTTTCTATTGATGCAAGTCTGAAAGGAAAGACTGAATCTAACTGTCTCATGAGAAAAAATGAAAAAATAATTCCCATAAAGGAACAATATACTAATTCAGTTAGAATATTTTCTCTTAAGAAGATAAATCCATAGTCTATGAAGAGGAAACAACTTAAATCTTCATAACCGGATTTATATTAGTATAGAAGATCAAGGTTTATAGGATACCATTGGTTATATGGAGTGTTTGGTCATAAATCTTATTCATGTTAGTATAATATGTCACTACTAAGGAGGAGGCATAAATCAAGGGGTAGTGATGCTGAGAAGAAAGATCAGATTATCATAAAAATAATCACGTGGTCAAGAATTTATCTAAATTGTCAATGTAGAACTTAAATGAATGTTTTAATGAAGTATATATAAGACGTGTTCAAGAAGGTCACAAATCTGAGAAGTGTGAAGTTTTTTTTATCAAATGAGATTCCTAATAATGAATATGAGAAGAAAAGTCAGACAGTGAAGAATGATACAATCACCAATGAATTGTGTGAGAAGATGAAATTGTAACACCCCAATCCTAGTTACCCAGAGTCAATTCATTATTACATAACATTGGCATGATCACAAGATATAAAGTCTCGAAAGAATGATTAGTTTAGTAGCATTGGAAGTACTAGATACATACATAAGTTTTACATTACATTATGAAATAAAAAAAACAAAATTGTGTCTCCTTTGAACACAATCATATCCCATAGCCTATCCCTACAGGTTAATCATAATATACTTCTTCACATCCTAGGAAAAATAAAACATAAGAAAGGGGTGATCTCAGATGCTCAGTAAGGATAACAATATAGCAGAAACTTTCATAAATAAGCATAAACATTAAAGGAAATGTATAAGACTACAACACAATCCTTTTAAAATTAAACTTCAGCATAATATGGAAAATATAAAACAAATAATTCCATTTACTTATTCACATGGATATTCTACAGTCAAATAATCGTATTAATATCAATAACTAATTTCATAATGATGTAATGCATAATGTCGGACATCATAACCACATAGTCACGACCCCGTGCCAAGACTACAAATAAAATTTTTTTCAAGGCCTTGTGCCAAGAAACTAATTTGTCTCATGAGACCTACCGATGGATTGAGGAGCTATAGTAGTCTCCACTTGTCACTTACTAAGTCCAATGCATTCCTCATATAAAAATGTTGAAACATAACATAAACATTCGTATTAAAACTAGCATACGAAATTTCAATACTTTAACCATAAACCATGAATGGTATAAAAATAGCACATCCACAGTCAAACATATCACAACTCATTCAATACAATATTGAATATTATATTATAATAAATCAACCTCAATCAAGAATAATATCTAGTAAAGGATGTTGACATAGTTGAAAATGATCAGTAAAACTCTTTGAGAGAAATGTCTCTTTTTGTGAAATCATTTAAAAGTCACACATTTATAAAGGAAGTAATTTAAAATAGATTTTTGAATCAAAGTGTCCCATATCACTTTGAAACTTTTGAAAATAATTAACATTTTAAAATATTCATTTTCATATAAATAAATCCTTAAAATCATTTTTAAAACATGGACATTAATTAAAAATATTTAGAAAAATAAATCATTAAAACATTTAAAATGATGATCATGATAAAGATTCCCTTCCACAAAACCTTAAAATATTCATTTTGAAAACATTTTCATGAAACATGGACATGTATGATAAAAAATTCTCAGTAAATACTTACACATAATCAATCTCAGATAATAATGAGATTGAGGAATTAACCCTTACCGTGTACTTTCCTTTAGTCGAGGGTACTTTTAACCTCCTATATAATGACCATGGTATGTTATTAAATTATACCAGAACCATATTCATATTTAAGATACCATAATTTATTCATTTATGACTTTATACTACTTATTTAATAATAATTTCCATGTTAAAATAATATTTTGGGTAATAATTGTTTTCTTTATCGTACGTGTTTTAACTTGTTATTTTTGATCGTATCACTTATATCATGATTTAATTGTTTCCAGAATATAAAAAATTATTTATGTATCATATATATTTAAAATATAAATATGTATAATAGATAGATATATGAAATTAAAACACCATTTATGGAGATGGTAGTTCGTACTTACGCATAAACATTGTTTTTGTTTTCATATCGTATTGAACGGAAGTAAGTGAATGAGATATATGTAAATACATGTATATATACAGTAAAATTATTATTTCATATATTAAATACTTATTAATAATATATATTTTTATAATCCTCATTGAATAGTGAACGTGAAAATGAATCTCATCACGTCGTGGAGACGGTAAGCCGTACGTATGCATGAGCGACGATATCATTCTATTGATGTTGAAATCATATGTAATTGGATGGTATATTATATATAAATAATAATTAACATGTTATATTTTTTATTTACATCAATTATACTCATTATTATACCCATCCAAATAATGAAGTGTTGAATAAAAAACTACACCATGACATTGAGACGGTAAGTCGTACGTACGCACGTATGGTGACTTTGTCATTCATAAGATGGATAGAATAATGAATATGGTTGTACCATATTTATAATAGCATCACAATATGGAGAAGTTACTGGAGTTATTATTTTGTTATGGAAACAACAAAGAAAGAGGAAGTGGACGAAGAAAATGTTGGACCCTCTATGTTATAGTAGCTTTTATAATCACAAATAATGCCAATCTACATATTCTACTATTTCATATAGAACAATATTTTTTATGAAGTCAATAAACTATATTTATGAATCAATATGTTTACAAGTTTATTTTTACATGTATATTTTTGGATGTCACTTAATATAGTAATGTTATGTGTAAGACAGACTCTTCATAAGTTTCTCAAGGTTCTAGCACCGATAGTATGTTCGACACACCGATGTTTGACACACAAATGTTCGACACACCGATGTTCGACACACTGATGTTTGACAAACCGATGATGAAAAACTGATACTGACACACCGATGATGACACACTGATGATGACAAAACTATGGTGGTAGACTGATGATGAAATACCGATACTTATGACTCACTGATAGTCATAAATAACTATTTCAAATTTATTAATTCAAATTTATTTCTAACGGCCATATTTAGACAAATTAATGTTTCTCACATTATTTAATGTTTTATGAAGGACTATCTATAGACAGTGCGAGGTACATGCACGTGGGGAGATCTTCATGCCTATTGGACCTTGAAGTATGAAAGGATTACAAGCTCAACCTTAAAACACATGATGGGAACTCGCTATAAAAACAAAAAGGATGGTTGTGCGAATACACAAGACATTGCAAATAAAAGAACTCAAAGCTTGAGTATACAAGGAGTTTAATATTACAAGCAGTTGTCTACTGAATCTTTCTTAACATCCTTACATAGAAGAGTTGAACCTTTTCACACCTGGAAGCTAGATTACAGAGACTAAGATACTCTGTTTTGGAGCCAACTTCCGAAATAGGGCTTGAATATCATTTTCTCTACATCCATTGAGTCCAGAGCTTTACAGTACAACACACAGAGATTTCTAAACTCTATTCTTCTTTTATAACTCTATTGTGATCTTGTGTTCACTTTTTGAGTAGTGTGTGTATATGTTTGTGTCACACACACTGTCTCCTGAGCATAACTGGAGGATAATAAAATATCCTCACACTTAATCTCTTTTTCACTCTTGTATCCCACGTAGAACTATGGAAGAGATCCTATGTGATCTATTTGTCAGTTTTCCCATGAATAATTGTGGTAGAGGTCAAGTGTGACCTAGACAGCCTTGTGTGCTGTTGTGAATCCCGATATAGGGTGTGGATAAAAAGTTTATTAATATAAACTTCTTAGTGTCATGTGATCGCTAAGTGGAGAGGACTAAGTCTCATCTTGATACTGAACCTCTTGTTTTTATCTGCTGTGTAGTTTGACTTGTGTTTTAATCTGATATGTGTTTAATTCAATTCACATTAAGATAAACTAAACTTTTATAGTTAGTTTAGAAAGTATTTATATCTGTTTTGAATCAGTATATTAGTTTCAAAAGTTTGACTAATATTTAGATTGGTAATTCTGAGAACTAATCAATATTCTGAGAAATTAATTGAATATTCAGGACTTTTTTAAATTCACTACAAACTGACTTCAAATAAATTATTCAGGGGCATTCTTTTAAAGAACCAATTTTAACAGAAATTTGTATAGATACTCAATTCACCCCCCCCCCCCCTCCTGAGTGATCTACTCTGACCAACATTTAGTATCAAAGGGAAAGAATTTAATGTTATTGTTAGTTTTTCAAATCTTTTCAACTGTGATTATAGTTGTTTTTCAAAGATCTCAAAATTTCTGTTATTTTTAAATTTTTATCTCTTTGAAATTATTCTAAAATATATATCATGGGAAATATATTAGAAGGGGATGATACCAATAGACCACCTTTCTTTAATGGAACTAATTATGCTCAGTGGAAGCTTAAAATGAAAATACATCTAGAAATCATGGGATTTGAAATCTGGACTGCTATTGAAAGTAAATATACAATTCTTGAAACTGTTAGAAACACTTGGGATGAACCTACCAAGACAGCCTATAATAATAATTGTAAAGAAATGAATGCTCTGTACTTTGCACTAAGAGATAAAGAGTTTAACCATATCTCTGCTTGTAAAACTGCACATGAGATTTGGGACACTCTGTCTGTTTCTCATGAGGAAACATCTAATGTTAGAGAGATGAGATTAAATACTTATACTATTAAATATGACAACTTCAGAATGAAGCATGATGAGTCTATTTTTGATATGTATCTCAGGTTCAATGAAATTGTGAATACCATGATTTCTTTGGTAAGAGAAGTAATAGCCAAAGAACACATTATGCGAATTCTACGATGCTTACCAGAAAGATGGCATGGAACATTTGTGTCTATTAGGGAATTGTACGATATTAATAAAATGCTAGTTAAGGAATTGATTGGAAAATTAATGATTTGTGAAGAGGAATTGAAGGTAAATAAAGAAGAGGATGAACCCAAATGAAAGTATGTAGCTTTCAAGACAACTGCATTTAAAAGTAAAGATAAAGAGAAAGTTCAAGCTGCTATTTAAAGCTCCAGTAGTGAAGACGTAGCTTCATACAGTGATGAATAAATGGCCTAGTTGACTAGAAGATTCAAGAAATTTTATAGGAAAAATAAGTTTTTCAGAAATCCCAATTACATAGGAAAGTATGATAACAAGGGTAATTAGAAAAAGGATTGGAAGGGAAATGATAAGTCAGAAGAGATAATCTTCTACGAATGTAAAAGGAAAGGACATGTCATGGCTGACTGTCCAAAGATTAAATACAAGAAAAAGTATGAAAATAAGGATAGAAGGTATAAGAAAGCAATGAAGGCCACCTGGAGTGCCTCTGAGGACATCTCAAGTGAATTTTACTCTTCTCAAAGTGATAAGGGTGATATGGATAATATGTGTTTTATAACAAATACAACTGAGGTAACCTTAGACTCTCCTGTACATAATTCTTATTTTTCTGAAAGTGAGTCAGAGAATATGAAAAATGATGAAATATTTGAATATTACAACATGATATAAGAAACATGTAATGAGTTGAAATATAAGTCTAAATCTTTGAAGAAATATCATGCTCTCACTGTGACTATTAACTATAAACTTACAACTGAAAAAGAGATAAATGCTCAACTAGTCAAGGAGAACAATGAGTTAAAAATGTATAATGAGCAATTGAAGAAAGACTTGGAAAAGTTTACTAATGGGAAAATACTCTTACTCAAATTCTTGTTAAACAAATAGCTCCTAAGTATACTTCTGTGATAGGATATCAACCAAGTCAAAGGAATTTATCCAAATCACATTTGGTAACCAAATATGGAAAATCTGCTACCTCTTTCAAAAACCAGAATTTTACAGAAAGTTCAAGTTCCAAGAATTCTTTTACTGCATCCAATTCTTCAAGACCAAATAGAGTTTATTTTTCAAACACTCTATATTCTTAATATAGGAATCCCATAAGAAAATTTTGGGTTAATAAAGCTTATATCACTAATTTATGTGGACCCAAACAAATATGGGTACCAAAGTCGTTTCTTGGATGAACTATTTTGTAGGTAAACTGCCTAAAGAGATCCTGTAAAAAGATATGGTACTTGGACAGTGGCTATTCAAGACATATGATAGGGGATTATTCAATCTTTAAAATTATTATCAAGATTTATGGAGGACATGTCACATTTGGTGACAATGGTAAAGGGAAAATCATCGGCCTAGGCTAGATTGGTAACCCTAACTCTATTTAAATTTCTAAAGTATTGTACGTTGGTGGATTAAAGTATAACCTGCTCAGCATATCTCAATTGTGTGATGATGGATTTAATGTTAAATTCAAAAATGATTCATTCCATGTTTTTTATACCAAGAATAACTTAGTATTTATTGCCTTTATAAATGATAATGTATATGCTATAAATCTATACACACTAGCCTCACAGAATGTCCCTTGTCTAAATTCCTTTCACAAAGAGTCTTGGATCTAGCATAGAAGACTAGGAAATTGCAAAATACACTCTCTTAGAAAGTTAACTAGAAAAGTTTTAGTTAAAGGCTTACCTAAATTAGAGTTTTTGGACAATAAAGTGTGTAATCCTTGTCAAAAAGGAAAGCAACATAAAATCTCTTTCAAACCAAAGAAATAGGTAACTACTTCTCAACCTCTTGAGTTGGTTCACATGGACTTGTTTGGACCATCTAGAGTTCTGAGTCTCAATGTGAAGCACTATGTTTAAGTTCTTGTAGATGATTTCTCTAGGTACACCTGGACCTTTTTCCTAGCTCACAAAAGTGAAGCTTCTTCACACTTTACCAAGTATGCTAGGATTGTAGAAAATCTTAGTGTACTTAAGATTAAATCCTTAAGAAGTGACCATGTTCGTGAGCTTGAGAATCAAGATTTTGAATCTTTTTTCTCATAAAATTGATACAATCATAATTTATCTGATCCTAGGACACCTCGACAGAATGGTGTGGTAGAAAGAAGAAATAGAACCCTATAGGAAATTACCCGAACTATGATTAATGAGTATAACCTACCCATTTAATTTTGGTCTGAAGCTATGAATACAACTTGTTACATAATAAACAGAGTCTTAATCAGACTCATCCTTAAGAAAACTCCTTATGAGTTGTGGAATAATAGGAAACCCAAAGTAAGTTATTTTAAAGTGTTTAGATGTAAAGTTTATATTCTGAACACTAAATATAGTTTAGATAAATTTTCCTCCAAAAGTGATGAAGGAATATTTCTTGGATATTCTACATTAAGCAAAGCTTATAGAGACTTTAATAAGAAAACCAAATGTGTGGAGGAATTTGTATATATCAAGTTTGATGAATCAGATCCACATGATCCCAAGACCTCACGAGAAAATATTGAAGAGGATATGTCCAATGTAGACATTAATGATAAAACCTCAAATCATTGTGTGAAGGAATCTATGAAAACTTTCAGTTCTATAAATTATCTAGATCCTAATCGTAATGAACTAGATCAACCTGACCAACCTAAAATATCAAGTCTTGCCTTCTCTATACCAACTAGGACCCTTAAGAATCATCCCCTAGATGTTGTTGTTGGAGATTTAGATAGAGGAACACAAACTATAGATTCTTTGAGAAACCAGGTTTAACATCAAGCTTTCTTGTCACAACTTGAACCTTAAAATATCAATGATGCGATCAATGATGAGTTTTGGGTAATGGACATGCAAGAAGAACTTAATAAGTTTGAAAGAAATAATGTTTGGAAACTTATAGATAGACCAAAGGATACTTTGACCATAGGAACAAAATGGGTATTTAGAAATAAAGTAGATGAAGATGGAAATATAGTCAAAAACAAATCTAGACTAGTTGCACAAGGATATGATCAATAAGAGGGAATTTATTATGAAGAGACCTTTGCACCAGTAGCTAGACTTGAAGCAATTAGGATCTTACTTGCCTATGCAATGCACTTGGATTTTAAAATTTATCAAATGGATGTCAAAAGTGCATTCTTAAATGGTTATATAATTGAAGATGTTTTTTTTAACAACCCCCAGGTTTTATAGATCCAAATTTTTCAAATCATATGTTTAAATTATCTAAAGCTTTATACAGTTTGAAACAAGCTCTAGGAGCTTGGTATGAAAGGTTGAGTAATTTTATTATTTCTAAAGGCTTTAAAAAAGGACTTACAGACCCTACTTTATTTATAAAAAGAATTTCAAAATAAGTTTTAATAGCCCAAATATATGTATATGATATTATTTTTGGATCTTCTAAAAATACTTTATGTAATGATTTTTCAAAAATAATGCAAAGAGAGTTTGAAATGAGTTTAATGGGTGAACTTAAATATTTTCTTGGATTTAAAATATTTCAAAATAAAGAAGGTATTATTTTAAATCAAAGTAATTACACTAAATATCTTTTGAAAATATATGGCTTTGATAGCATTACGAGTAGTTAAACTCCTATGAGTTCTACATGTAAGTTAGATATTGATGAAAATGAAAAATAAGTTGATCAAACTGCTTATAGAGGAATGATTGGGAGTTTACTGTACTTAAATTCTAGTAGAGAAGATATTATGTTTAGTGTGTGTATGTGTTCAAGATTTCAAGCAAACCCAAAAGAGTCATATTTAAATTTTGTTAAAAGAATTTTCAAATACCTCAAGTATATAACTAATTTAGGACTGTTCTATCCTAAAGGACAACCTTTTGATTTAGTTAGCTATTCAGATGCTGACTTTGGTGGATATAAGTTAGATAGAAAGAGTACCTCTAGAACATGTCACTTTTTGGGAAAGTCTCTAATATCATGGTGTAGTAAAAAAGCAAAATTCAATTTCATTATCAACAGCTGAAGCAGAATACATTGCTGCTGGTAGTTGTTGTGCACAAATTTTGTGGATGAAACGCACCTTATTAGACTACGGATTTCAATTTAGACATATCCCCATAAACTGTGACAACAAAAGTGCTATTAACATTTCTAAGAATCCAAATTCTCATTCTAGAACAAAGCATATTGATGTAAGACATCACTTTTTGAGAGATCATTATCAAAAAGGTGATATAACTCTTGAGTTTATTAGGACTGAGCATTAGCTTGATGATATATTCACTAAACCCTTAAACTATGAGAGAATGAACTACATCATACATGAACTAGGAATGATAAATCTCTAAGATATTGTGAAACTAATCCTTAAAACCCATCTTGGGAAACTGATCCTTGAAACTGATCTTGTGAAACCGATTCTTGAAACCGATCTTGTGAAACTAATTCTTGAAACCAATCTTATGAAACCGATCATTGAAACTGATCTTGTGAAACTGATTCTTGAAACTGATCTTATGAAAATGATCCTTGAAACTGATCTTGTGAAACTGATCCTTGAAACTGATACTTGAAACTGATCTTGTGAAACCGATCCTTGAAACTGATCTTGTGAAACCGATCTTGAAACTAATCTTGTGAAACTGATCCTTGAAACCGATCGTGTAATACCGATTCAATGACACTGATGTATTTAAGGATTATTTTGTAATTATATCTGTTTTAAATAAAACGATGTTGTTTTGTATTTTGTTTTTCGTGCTTAAATTTTATACTTTACAATTTACAATCCCTAAATGATATATTAAGTTCGATCCATCTCGACCTTTCACCTTCCCACTGCCATAAAACCTTCTACCTTTTTTCACTCTATCTCTTGACCCTCGACCTCTCAACTCCTTTGGAATTCGAAACCACAAAATGGAAAGGACCAAGTGTGCTATAGAAGAGCCGAGAAAATCTCTATCTTCTAAAAATCGGAAGGGTGAGCCCTGTGGGACTGCAAAACCAAGTTTGGAAAGCCGAGTGGTTATAGTTGAGAAGGAAGTGTCTGTAGAGTGGCTTCTATAAAGCAAGTTGTTTTTGTTAAGAGTGATGGAATCTCAAGGGTAGCTAAGCCAGTTCTTTAATAATGAAAGGCCTTATTATCCCCAGATAGTACATGAGTTTTATCGACATTTAAAGATATCCCTGGATGAAGCTGAGGAAGAAAATATGAGGTTAGTGTTAAAGGGAAATGAAATAAATTTTTCGTCTAAGGAATGGGTTGAGTGCTTAGAGATGCCTCATGAAGGTGTCTATGCTGATTATTAAGGTAATATTCCACCTTCCTCTGATTTGTTCTCTTATGAAGATGCTCTAAAGGAGCTGACTATAAATGGAGAATCTAGGAGAACTATTGCAAGTGAATTTTATGGAGAGGCAAGGTTACTTTTTAAGTTTATACAACATCAAATCTTCCTAAGGAAGGGAGATTTTTCAGCTGTGAAGTATTAGGATGTTTTCCTGATCTATCTGTTGAAAAATGGGATAAAAGTGAAACTATGTAGGTATCTAATGGTGCATGTTTCTGACATTATAAAGCCATACAATAAGGAAACTTGTTTGTACTATCCCAGGATGATCTATGCCATGTTAAAAGGTTAGGTTGTGTGGAATATGGAGATGAAGTGATAAGTTCACGTAGCGGTTTCTGCCTTCAAAAAGATATTTGTAAAAGGATGAAGATCTTCTGAAACCCATGGAAGAAATGCTGGGTAGAATATGAGGAAATGATGTATGAGGAATTCAATCCAATTGACCATCCTACCAGACCAAAGGATAAAGTTGATCCGGGTCTCAAACCAGGAAAGAAACCTGTTTATTCTAATGAGGAAGCTGGGACTGAAGTTCCATGGGAATAAGGATCTCCTTTTGATGATAGTAGTGATCCTGACATTTCTGAAATCCCCAAAGATATGTCTTATGGATCTGCTAGTCCACCTTTGTACTTACCCTTAAGAGAACCATTGTTAGGTGATGAGGATGAGGAAGAGACCGAGGTTACCGGAGTGGAAGGATATGTAAGTAAATAAGATTAGGGGTTTGATGATGATGATGATGATGATGGAGGAGGAAATGATGATCATGTAAGTGATTCTTTAAAAGTGGGACAAGTTGTTGACAAATCCAGTGAGTAATATATACATGGAGTTGGTGATGGTGCTTAGAATGTTGAACAGGAGGATATTGATCTTAGATATGCTAGTCATGAGGATAGATCACCCCATCCTAATGCTAAAAATCAAGAAATCATTCAGAAATTGAATTAACTTATAGCTGGTGGCCATGAGGAAGAAGCTGAGGATCAGGTGTCTCAAATTGATGAAGAGCCTCAAGAAGTTTAAGTGGATGGAGCACATGCAGAACCTCAAGCTCAGTTGATACTAGTACCCAGAAATGTTATTATGGCTAGAGGACAGGATAAAGAAGCTTATGAAGATGAAGTTGTTCTTGAGCCTCAGGGAAGAAGGATCAGGATCGACACTGTTGAGCCAAGATATTGGACCTGTACTTGAGAATGGAATAATGATCTAGGATACATTCTTTTTGGGTTAGAATATGACTCAGATGAGGAGAGGGTGCCTCCTCCTCCTGCTCCATAAGCCCAAGATGAAGTAGAACATGTTTCACCTCTTCCACCAGTTTCACCTCCAGTAGTAGAGCCAGTATCATAAACCGTTCCTAGTGACTATGTCACTAAGTCTGGTTTGGAGAAATTAAAAAATGATATTTTTCAGTCTATGAAATCCTCTGTTGGATCCATAAGTGAAGTCTCCACTTGAATAGGTATTTTAGATGTTGATGCAGCAAAGATTTCAAGAATGGTGATCCAGGAGATTCAACCAAATCTCATTAATAAAGTAGAAACCATCATTAGAAATAATACCTTGTTGGGATAAGAAGTAAGAAAGGTGAGAAATGAGTTAAATTCTATAACCTATGATTTCAATACCTCCTTTAGTGGTGTAATGGAAGTTCTTAGGAACTTGTTGACTCATCTACTAAGTGAAGATCTAAAAAGGTTGAAAGAGGAGCTTGGAAAAATGATTACTGGCCCATCTAGTTCTAGGAGTGGGAAATGTGTTGTTGCTGATTTAGAATCTCTCATGGCTGTGATGAGAGAGGAAATCCAAAATCTTTATAGTGTTTCATACAAAGAAACTCTTGAAAAGGTACATAGAAATACAGAACTTGTGTACAATATGGTAAGCCAATTCACAAATGAAGCCTATGCTGCTCAGAAAGATATTAGAGAGAAAGTGGATAAGTACTTTACTAAGATTTATACCAAGCATGATCTCATCAATAGCTTCAAGTTTTTATCAGAAAATCTTAGAATTCCTCCAGTCACAGAAGCTATCAAGAATCAAGTTGCTCAACTGAAGGATTTTACCCCTCTGTTGAATAAATTCATGGTGAATAAGGATGACTTTGAGAAAGCTATGCAATATAGTGGTGAAATCATCAATGATTTCATCAACCTCCTTAATCCATATCTACATGTTCAAGCCAAAGTAGTTGTGGTTCCTCCTGCTACTTCCATTGGTACTCCCTCTCGGTCTCCTACTCCAATGACTATCTCTTAGGCTCTTTCTCAGATTAGACCGGTCATTATAGAGCAATCTATCAGTTGTGTGTTGTTAGAGATAAGGCCTAGCCTTGCAGAAAATGTTCCTACATGTGTTTCTTTGCCTGGTATTATCTTCAGACCACCTCTTCCCTCTTCCACTCCCAAACCTTCTCATCTCACTTTGGATCCTTTAGATAAAGGAAAATCCCCTCAAAAGCCAAACCCTTAGGGATGTGTTGTGTCTTTGATAGGGCTTTGTCCTTTGTTGTTGATTGTATTATTTTTCTTCTTAATGTAACTCTTTTTTTCTCTTATCTCTATATCTTTTTTCATATATTCTTTCTTTTCTTATTTTTTTCTAATCCCAAAAGGGGGAGAATAAGAGGCATGCATTATTAATTTCAAGCGGAGAAATTCTGGCATAGGACACATGGCATGTACTCAACATAATACATTTATTGAGGGGATCTTTGTTTTAAAAACTCAAGCAAGGGAAAGCTTTGTTTATATTGACTAATCACATTCATTGAAGTATATGCTAAGTCCAGTTATTATTATTCCTTATATTTACACATATGCCATAATTTTTGATTATCAAAAGGGAGGATATTTTTGGATCCTTTATGTTATATTAGTTTTCATAATCACAAATAATGTCAATATATATGTTCTATTATTTCATACAGAACAATATTTTTTAATAAGTCAATAACATATATTTATGAATCAATATGTTTAAAAATGTATTTTTACATGTATTTTTTTGGATTTCACTTAATATAGTAATGTTATGTGTAAGACAGACTCTTTATAAGTTTCTCAAAGTTCTGGAACCGATAGTATGTTCGACACACTGATGTTCGACACACCGATGTTCGACACACCGATGTTCGACACACCGATTTTCAACACATCGATGTTTGACACAACAATGTTTGACACACCTATGTTCGATACACTAATGTTCTAAACACCAATTTTTGACACACCGATGTTTGACACACTGATGTTCGACACACTGATGTTCGACACACCGATGTTCGACACACCGATGTTCGACACACCGATGTTCGACACACCGATGTTCGACACAGCGATGTTCGACACACCGATGTTCGACACAGCGATGTTCGACACACCGATGTTCGACACACCTATGTTCGACACACCAATGATGACATACCGATGCTCACAGACTGATGATAATAGACTGATGCTAACAGACCAATGATGACACACCTATTCTAATAGATCGATGATGACAGACCAATGATAAATCGATGCTGATAGACCGATGATGAAAAACCGATGATGACAGACTGATGATGACACACCGATGATGAAAAACTGATGGTGACAGACTAATGATGATAGACTGATACTTATGACTCACCGATAGTCATAAATAACAGTTTCAAATTTATTAATTCAAATTTATTTATAACATTTATATTTAGACAAATTAATGTTTCTAACATTATTTAATGTTATCTGTAGGACTATTCATAGATAGTATGAGGTACATGGACATGGGGAGATCTTCATGCCTACTGAACCTTGAAGTATAAAAGGATTACAAGATCAACCTCAAAACACACACTAGGAAACCTATAGAAAAACAAAAAGGTTGGTTGTGTGAATATGCAAGATATTTCAAATAGAAGAACTCAAAGCTTGAGTATACAAGGAGTTTAATATTACAAGCAGCAATCTGTTGAAGCTTGATGAACATCCTCGCATAGAAGAGCTAAACTTTTTCACACCTGGAAGCTAGATTATAGAGACTACAATACTCTGTTTTGGAGCAAACTTCCAGAAGAGGGATTGAATATCATTTTCTCTACATCCATTGAGTCTAGAGCTTTACTCCACAACACACAGAGATTTTTAAACTCTATTCTTCTTTTATAACTCTATTGTGATCTTGTGTTTACTTTTTGAGTAGTGTGTGTATCTGTTTGTGTCACACACACTATCTCCTAAGCATAACTAAAGGATACTAAAATATCCTCACACTCAATCCCTTTTTCACTCTTGTATCACAAATAAAACTGTGGAAGAGATCCGGTGTGATATATTTGTTAGTTTTCCCAAGAATAATCATGGTAGAGGTCAAGTGTGACCTGGACAGCCTTGTGTGTTGTTGTGAATCTTGATCCAGGGTGTGGATCAAAAGTTTATTAATATAAACTACTTAGTGGCTAGTGATCACCAAGTGGAGAGGACTAAGTCTCAGCTTGAGACTGAAACTTTTGTTTTTATCTGCTGTGTAGTTTGTCTTGTGTTTTAATCTAATATGTGTTTAATTAAATTCACATTAAGATAAACTAAACTTTGATAGTTAGTTTAGAAAGTGTTTATATCTATTTTGAATCAGTAGATTAGTTTCAAAAGTTTTACTAATCTTTAGATTGGTAAAGTTGAGAACTAATCAATCTTCTGAGAAATTAATTGAACATTCAAGACTTTTGCAAATTCACTACAAACTAACTTCGATTACATTATTCGGGGGTATTCTGTTAAAGTACCAATTTTAACAGAAATTTTTATAGATACTCAATTCCCCCCCCCCTCTTGAGTGATCTACTTCGACCAACAGAAAAGAACTTTGAAAGAGGTGATGAAATAATTACCTCTTCTTCGGGTTCTTCCTTTTGATTTGAACAAAAGGGCTCCTTAGGTTGGCTTTCTGATCAAAGTAAGGCCTCTAGGTTTAAGTGAGGGTAGTTGGGAAAAGATTTGAGTAGGGTTTGGCTGATCCAAATGGCTTTGGAGGTGTGAATTTGAGATAAGGGGAAGTACCCTTTTATAAGAGAGGTGAGGGGCACTTTAGGAAAAGCTTGAAATATTAATTTATTATAAAATCATTTTTGGTTTCTAATACCTCCAAATGGATTTATTTCGAGGATAAGGTAGTTATGGTTCGAAATCCTTTCAACCAATAAGCTTTATACAAGTTTAGGTCATCATATTAACCTTATCTTTTAGATTTAACTCTTAGTTAAATAGTTTAACTTTTACCATGTCTTCTTGTATTTTTATATTACATGTTTAATAAACTTACTATAAAATTCCAAGAGAACCTCAAGTGGTTAATTAATGACATCTCTATAATTATATAATTTCTTTGGATGAATTTTATGTTTTTAAGAATATTATATCATTTAATAATATAGTATTTTTTTTTAAACTCATTTATGTCAATTTTGACAATATTTAGTATTTGGTTTTTGTGAAAGTCAAAAAAAATTGATTCCTTCAAAAAAAATACATTAAATCAACATTATCATGTCATGTGCAGCTATAAAATTTGTGGATGGCATAAAAAGTCTCAATTTACATTTATTTTGATATTTATAATATCAATTATTTTAATCTTTTATTAATAAGGTAATTACTGCATCATCAATATTGTGTCATAAATAAATTTAATTATTTAATGTATAAAAATTATAAATAAAATACCATGATGTAGTAAATATTTTTATATTTCTAATGAATATTTATAGTCCAAATTATCTTATGCATAACCCTGTATAAAAATGTTTTAGTTAATAAAATTTGAATTTAACACTTTTAACACTTCTTTAAATAAAATATAATTAATGTCCTAATCTAATAAAAGTATATCAAAAGGATCATATTTTATTACTAAGGTTTCTTTTGGTCTAAATAAACCTATATAATAGAATTAGGACATGTTTTAGGGTAATTATAATATCATTTTTACCTTTAATTTCCCTATTTACTTTTAACCATGGTAAATAAAATTCAAAATTTACTATTCTCAAAAAAAATATTTTCATCCTATTGAACCAAATTTTACTTACTGATATAAACCATGTCTCTAAAATTTTTGAAATTTAATTCACAGAAGCTGTAAAATTACATTTTATACAAATTTGCAAATGTGCCTAGAAGGTAGGTAAAAGAGGTTAACAAGTTCAATAAAATTTTATATGTCTGATCTTATTATAAAATGACTCCAATGAATTATATTAGACTAATATAAGTATTATGTAACTATTTTTAATTTAAAATAAGTTTTAATTAAAAATAATTATTTAAATAAAAAGTCGGTTTTAAACAATAACGTAGTGTTTTCACTATTCATCAAAAAATGAAAGTTTTCTGGAAAAAAAACATCCTAAGCTAATTTTGATATTAAAAATTCAAAAATTAAGTCTATTTTACCAAATTCAAAACATTTAAGGTACATTAATTAATTTAAAATTAATTCCCTTTGTCAAAACCAAAAAACGGGTTTTTGAGAAGTAAAAACTATCAAAAGATTGATATGTGTTTATATCCAATTTAAATATAAAATTACTTCCAATGACCAAAATTGGATTAAATTATAAAAATATAATCTAATTATATTTCAAAACCATTCAAATTTATAGTTTAACACTCTAAATTATTTTGATTAAAAAAGTTGTTTTCAATTAAAATTTAGTATTTTTTACTATTCATCAAAATATTAAAATTATCAGAAAAACACCAAAAATTTATCCAAAATAAATATTTATGTCCTTCTTCTAAAGAAGAAGATTATTTTGTAAAATTGAAAATATTAAAGTGTCAAATATTATATTTAAAAAGGGTTCTCCATTAAAAGGTGGTAAAATTGCATTTTTTTGAAAAATACTTCTTTTATTTAAAAAATTGAATTTGTTCTTATATTATGTCTAAGAAACACATAATATGGATGCTAAAATTATATGGGGTATATAAAATTCAAAATTCAATTAATATTATTCATAACTGCTTTTTGAACGGCTAATTTGGTAAGTCGTGGTGCGCTCGAACTTGGTGTTACGTGTAGCGAAAGATATTGAACTACTTTAAAAAGATAATGTACTATGAAATATTGGGGTGTTACATTATACCCTCCTTCAATAAATTGTTTACTCGCAATTTGAAATTTTTCTTCAGAAATAAAAGGTATAAAATAGAAAATACCTTTTTGGAAAACCAACATCGGAAATAAGGTTAATAAAATTTAGTCTTAATAAGAGAGAAAGGGAAATGAAAAATTCACCACCAAATTTGGGTTTTGAATAGAAGAACATTGGTGGAAATTATAGAAACATAATTGGAGGAAAAACATAAATATTTATAAAAAGTTATTGAGGTCATCAATCACAAACAATTGAACAATAAATGGAAAATTAAGGGCCTCAAAGCCATAAATCTATGATGATTTAAAATATTATCAGTGAAACAAAACATAAGGTATTAGGATAACAAATTTTTGGTTTTGAGATCCTTTCCCTAATGTTTAAGAATTAATTTCTTCATATAATAAGAAAAAATAAAGAATATATGACAAGTGGAGTTTCATCCTTTAACTAATTTCTACCACAAACTCATCTTTCACTTCAAAAGATAATAGAACTCAAAAATATTTTATTTATCCTAATTGTATAGGGTTCCAAAAAAATGAATTTATAATTCATATGTCAGAACTTATATAACAAAACTACATTATACAAACCAGGACATCACGTAGGCCAATGGTAGTTGATGCACCCTTATCGCCCTTCGGTTGTGGGTTCAAGTCTCACGGCCTTGCCGGACATGATGGGTTGTCGCCTGGCCTCCGGGTTATCCTTTTTATAACAATCCAAAAATAATCTTAAGAAATTTTTTAACCTTAAACAATAGAATATAATTTCCAACTTAATTCATTCCAACCTTTAGACTTATCCAAAATACTTCTGTCCAAACTCACAATCCAAAATTTATAAGGAAGGTAAACATAATGAAGATCTCTTTTGCCACATAATAATATGTAAATACCTTTATCATGTATTTTCTTAAAACATGGTAACACCCTGAATTACCATAAAACCTTATTGATTACATTTATACTCTCTTATTCCTTATATAATACTAGATATACTCCTTATATCCAAAAACGTTGTAAAATCCAACAATGATGGAATAAAAAAACAATTAATTAGTTTTAAGGTAGTCAAGAATATCAAATATAATTTATCAAAATCAATCATATCTTATTCCGAAATCATTATCTCAGTTCCAGAATCATATTAAGGGTTTTATTTATCCCAACCATATATTTTCCAAAATGTTTAACTTGAAACTATGTCACTTTACTTGGTACCATACAATCTCAAATCCTTAATAAAATAGTACTGCAGTATAATCCTTATATACTCTATAATTCTTATAACTTGTACATCATTAATACAGTACTCAAATGACACAATTCTTTAATAATGACATAAGATCACTAATCATTCCACTTCATCTGCGGTAGTATCATAACTTGATTATTATCCAATAGAATCATTTGGGGTATACTATGATGATTGGGACATTGATTCGTGTAGTGTCTCAACTCCTTGCAGATGAAGCATTGTATATTTGAAACCTTTTTCTTACCCTTGAAATCATGAGCTTTGTGGCCTTTTTCTCCACACATATAACAAACTCCCATTCCTTTCAAGCACTTCTCAGGGTGATTCTTTCCACAGTTATAAAATATGGGGAAATCCTTATTTCCCTTCTTCCCTTTATCCATATTTCTCTCTACTATCCTATTCTTCTTTGGCTTCCCTTCAAAACCATATGATTCAGAGAATTCTTTACTTATCTTATTAACACATGATACTATTTCTTCATATGATGAGAATATGTGGGAGTCTATTTTCCTTCTAAATGTTGGATTAAGACCATAAAAGATATGATCATTCTTACTCTTTATATCATGCATATTGCTGGAGTTTTCATTCCTTATACTAGGCGCCATTTCTAAATGACAACATGCACTAGGTTAGATCATATCCTAATGTATAATCCAAAAAATATAACAATTCTCAGAATTAATTTAATATTTATACACATCTAGTCTCATAATCATAACATTGGTTTGTTTACCAATATATTTACTCGTAAATCATTCATAACGGTTTGTAAAGAAAATGTGAATTATCCAAACATATCCCCCAGGAGTGTCGTAACCAAGAGTGCAGCAAGGCCCTTTGTCATGTACCAGGATACTCCGAGTCAAACCCAAAACTACTTGTAGGAGTTTTCACTACTAGGTATATCTTTGCCAGAGTTGCCTCTACCTTATCATATCTAGACAGGGATATATTGCTTGGAAAACTCACAAAATCTCTACATTACCAAAATTCTAGAAATTTATTCTATACTGATCCTCAAATTTTATCTTAGGGTAATGTTCTCTTATTAGAGTTTTTCTAAATATAGTTTTCAAGGTTTGTACTAAACTTGCTCTAATACCAACTGTAATTCCCTGACCCTGGTTACCTAGAGTTGGTGTATTATCACATAACATTAGCATGATAAAAATATATCAAGTCTCGAAAGACCGATTAGTTTAGTATACTTGGAATTACTAGATACATACATAAGTTTTGAATTACATTATGAAATAAAAAAACATCATTGTGTCTTCTTTGAACACAATCATATCCCATATCCTATCCCTATAGGTCAATCATAATATACTTATTCACATCTTGGGAAAAATAAAACATAAGAAAGGGGTGAGCTCAAATGCTCAATAGGGATAAAAATATAGTGGAAACTTTCATAAATAAGAATAAACATTTAAGGTAATGTATAAGACTAAAACATAAGCCTTTTAAAATTAAAATTTAGTATAATATGGTAAAGATAAATCAAATAATTTCATTTACTTATCCACATGGATATTCTAGTAGTCGAATAATCACATGTAATATCAATAGCTAATTTCATAATGATGGAATGCATAATGTCAGACATCATAACCACATAGTCAAGGCCTCATGCCAAGACTACAAATAAAAATTTTGTCAAGGCCTTGTGTTAAGACACTAATTTGTCTCATGAGACCTACCGATGCATCGAGGAGATATAGTGGGCTCCACCCGTCACTTACTAAGTCCAATGCATTCCTTATATGAAAATGTTGAAACATAACATAAACATTCATATTAAAACTAGCATACGAAATGTCAATAATTTAACCATAAACCATGAATGGTATAAAAATATCACATCCAAAGTCAAACATATCATAACTCATTCAATACAATATGAAAGATTGAATTATAATAAATTAACCTCAATCAGAATAATATTCAGTAAAGGATGTTGACATAGTTGAAAATGATCAGTAAAACTCTTTTAGAGAAATGTCATTTTTTGTGAAATCATTTAAAAGTCATACATTTATAAAGGAAGTCATTTAAAAGAGATTTTTGAATAAAATTGTCCCATACCACTTTGAAACTTTTTAAAATAATTAACATTTTAAAATAATCATGTCCAAATAAATAAATTTTTAAAATCATTTTTAAAACTGGACATTAATTAAAAAGATTTAAAAAAATAAATCATTAAAACATTTAAAATGTTGATCATGATAAAGAGTCCCTTCCAAAAAACCTTAAAATATTCATTTTGAAAACATTCTCATGAAACATGGACATGGATGATAAAAATGTCCCAGTAAATACTTACACATAAATAATCTCAGATAATAATGAGATTGAGAAATTAACCTTTACCTTGTACATTCCTTTAGTCGAGGGTATGTTTAACCTCCTGTATAATGACCATAGTATGTTATTAAATTATAACAGAACCATATTAATATTTATGATATCATAATTGATTCATTTATGACTTTATACTACTTATTTAATAATAATTTCCATGATAAACTAACATTTCAGGTAATAATCGCTTTCTTTATCGTACGTGTTTTAACTTGTTATTCTTGATCGTATCACTTATATAATGATTTAATTGATTCCATAATATAAAACATTATTTATGTATCATATATATTCAGAATATAAATATGTATAATAGATAGATATATGAAATGAAAATACCATTTATGGAGACGGTAGGCCATACGTACGCATAAACGTTTTTTCTGTTTTCATATCGTATCGAACAGAAGTAAGTGAATGAGATATATGTAAATATATATATATATATTTCCAGTAGCATTATTATTTCATATATTACATACTTATAAATAATATATATTTTTATAATCCTCTTTGAATGGTGAACATGGAAATTAATCTCATCGCGTCGTGGAGACGGTAATCCGTACGTACGCATGAGCGATGATATCATTCTATTGATGTTGAAATCATATGTAATTGGATGGTATATTATATATACAGAATAATTAACATGTTATATTTATTATTTACATCAATTATACTCATTATTATACACATCCAAACAATGAAGTGTTGAATAACAAACTACACCACGATGTAGAGACGGTAAGTTGTATGTACGCACGTATGGTGGCTTTCTCATTCATAGAATGGATAGAATAATCACTACTACAAATATGGTCTTTATCAGTGCTAGAAAAGTTGATTAACAGCGCTAAAAAAAGTGATGTTAATCGAGGTGAAGATAAAGGGGGTCCCTTTTATCAGCACTTAGAAAAGCATTGATAAAGGCCCCTTTTATCAGCGCTAAAAAAATCAATGATAAAATGGTCATTTATCATCACTTTTTTTAGCACTAATAAAAGGACCCTTTTATCAACGCTTTTAAAAAGTTCTGGTAAAAGTTAAAAAAAATATTAAAAAAGATAAAAAAAATATTTTTGCAATTATGGGGGGCTACAACAGCACTTGAAGCCCCCCTTTAACAGCACCCACCGCCCATGGTAGCCCACGCACACCCCAAGCCAGCTCCACACTGCCTCACCCCCCTTTAACAGCACTAGGTAATTCCCCACACCTGCGCACGTGACCTGCCTCCCCCAAGATTCGAACTTGAGACCTCTTGCCTGCAAGCCTAAGCCTTTACCACTCCACCATATTGCTTTACTTTTCATTTATTAATATATCTATTTATTTATATATATATAGTTATATTTACTCATATATTAATATATATGTATATTTATTTATATTAATATATATATATATTTATTTATTTATTTAGTCATATTAATATATACATATATATTTAGTCATATTAATATATACATATATATTTAGTCATATTAATATATACATATATTTAATTATATTAATATATATATCTGTATATTAATATATATTTATATATATTTATATATATATATATTTATTTAGTTATAATATTTTATCTGTATATTTATTTGTATATTAATATATATTAATATATATTTATAAGATTAGTTTTAAATACATTTATAAAATATGTTTTCTTATGTGTGTTTTTATAAATAAATAAATACATACATACATATATACAATACACACACACATATATATATATTATATGTATATCTTTAGGTATAATTATACATATTTATATATATTTACAAATATTATATATTAATATGTATATACAAAAGTGCTAGAAATGGGGTCTCGAAAAACCTAACAAATCGCAGTCATTGAAAAAGACATAACTTCTTATCCGGGTGTTTGTTTCAACTCTGTGAATAGTCGAACTGAAGCTCATGGAATGAAATATGATAACACAGGTGTCGAAGGCCGAATAGACACACAAATCAGAATTTATGACCATTTTAAGAAAAAATTGACAGGGGTCCGGACACGGAAACTGAGTTTTGGAGGCCTTCTGGTGGTTTTTTGGGATTTTCGGGTCCCAAACATGACTGAGACTATGTTTGAGTTAATGTGTCACATAGATCTCTTTGTTTCCTTCAATTTGATATGTGGTAGAGCCCAAAAACACATGAGCCTCAGCCCAATTGGTGAGGTATCTTTAAGTGCATCCACATGACCCAGGTTCAAAACCAGGTAGAGGCATATTTCTGAGGTATTCTAGCAGTACTGTAGCAGGTACTATAATAGACTGTACATTTGTGTGGTACTATAGCAGACTGTACAGTGTGCGGTACTGTAGCAGAACTGTACACTATGCGGGTACTGTAGCGGAACTGTACACTATGCGGGTACTGTAGCGGGTATTGTTCGGTTCTCTAGCAGCTGGAACTATTCACCTTGGGCCACCGGTTTGGGATTGGAGTCCTTAAGGCTTTAGGGCCACCCAGGAATTCAGGTCAGTAGGGCTTTAGAGCCACCTCAAGGCCTTTGGGCCACATGCAGTTTCCCCAGACATACTCTACAAAAAAGGAGCAACCCTAGAAGAGGATTCAGAGCAGGTGCACTCACCAGAGCAGAGCCAAATGGATTTTTCAGAATGAGAGGGTATGGCTATGATATCAGGACCAGCCTGTGCTTTCATGGGAAGCCTAGCCAGATGTTCATGTGAAGGTGGAGAGCTACTATCATGATGCAGATGCTGGAGAGGGTCAGTTCCTTGTAGATAGTCTGGTTGATTTCCCTAAGACCTTCGGGTCATGTAATCTCCTTAGCCTATGGGCCATGTAATCTCTGAGCCTATGGGCCTTTTAAGGGTTCTCCCTCATTCATTTAAATGGGGGTTATCAAAAATCAATAAAAATGAAGGCCTTCGAGCCATTCAGGGGGGTAGAGCCCAAACGGACACCCAGAGCGAAAGTTATGGTCGTTTGAAGTTGGACTTTTTTTGGAGTTCTATAATTGATATATCATTTGTTACTATGATCTTTTAACAGTTTTTACTAGACTTGTTCATTACTCATTTTACGAGCTTCGATTTGACTAGTCGTGGCGCTCAAATGGACAACCGGAGCAAAAGTTATGCCTGTTTTAGTGAGTTACTGGTTTCTTAGGTTTTTAGGAGATATGAGAGTTGCAAAATTTCAAACGACAATAACTTCTGCTCCGAGTGTCTGTTTTGGATCTAACACATATCAAATAGAATCTTTCAAAAATTTACACACTCAAGTGATCACCAAAACGCCTTCTCACATTCTTTGAGGTTTAAAAAGGACCAAAAACCCTCTTAACGGTCATAAGTTTGGCTCTGGGGGTCCGTTTTGCCATAACTTCTGCTCCGGGTGTCTGTTTTGCCTCAACCACATATCAAATCGAATCTTATGAACATACCTAAACTAAGGTGACCATTGTAACACCTTATCATATTCTTCAAGGTCCAAAAAGGTCCTTAATCCCTACAAACGGCCATAATTTCTGCTCTGGGGTGTCCATTTTGGGTCTACGACATATCAAATCAATATAAAACATATTTTAAAAAATATTTATTATATTTATATCAATATAAATATAATTATATAAAAATATATTATTTTTTATGACTTTGTTTTGAAATATACACATTTATCAGCTCTAGGAAAATGCGCGTTGATAAACCCCCCCTTTATCAGCGCTAAAAAAAGCGTTGATAAAGGGTGGCGCTTCCCTTGCTCGTTTTTGTAGTAGTGAATGAATATGGTTGTACCATATTTATAATAGTATCATAGTATGTAGAAGGTACTAGATTTATTATTTTGGTATGGAAATAATAAAGAAAGAGGATATGGAAGAAGAAAAGAACTTTGAAAGATGTGATGAAATAATTACCTCTTCTTCAGGTTCTTCCTTTTGATTTGAATAAAATGGCTCCTTAGGTTGGATTTCTGATCAAAGTAGGGCCTCTAGGTTGAATTTAGGGTAGTTGGGAGGATATTTGAGTAGGTTTTGTCCAAGCCAAATGGATTTGGATGTGTGAATTTGAGAGAAGGGGAAGTACCCTTTTATAAGAGAGGTGAGGGGCACTTTAGGAAAAGCTTGAAATATTAATTTATTATAAAATCATTTTCAGTTTCTAATAACTAAAAATGGATTTATTTATAGTATAAGGTGGTTATGGGTCGAAATACTCTCAACAAATAGGTTTTAGACAAGTTTGGGTCACCATATTAACCTAACTTTTAGATTTAACTCTTAGTTAAATAGTTTAACTTTTACCATTTCTTCTATTTTTATATTACATGGTTAATAAACTTATTATAAAATTCCAACTAAACCTCAAGTGGTTCATTAATGATATATATATATATAATTATATAATTCCTTTTTCCAAATATTATATTTTTAGGAATTTTATATCATTTAATAATATAGTATTTGTTTTAAAAACTCATTTTAGTCAATTTTGATACTATTTAGTATTTGGTTTTGGTGAAAGTCAACAAAACTTGATTACTTCTAAAAAATACATTCAATAAACCCTAACATGTCATGTGCACATATAAAATTCTTGGATGGCATAAAAAGTCTCAATTTACATTTTATAATATCAATTATTTTAATCTTTTATTAATAAAGTAATTACTGCATCATCATTGTGTCATAAATAAATTTAATTATTTAATGTTTAAAAATTATAAATTAAATACCTTTATGTAGTAAATATTTTTAGATTTCTAATGAATATTTATAGTTGAAATTATCTTATGTATAACCCTATATAAAAAAAATTAGTTAATAAAATCTGAATTTAACACTTTTAACACTTCTTTAAATAAAATATAATTAATGTCCTAATCTAATACAAGTGGATAAAAAGGCTCATATTTTATTCCTAAGTTTGATTTTGGTCGAAATAAACTTATCCAATAGAATTAGGACATGTGTTAAGGTAATTATAATATCATTTTTACCTTTAATTGCCCTATTTACTTTTAACTGTGGTAAATAAAATTCAAAAGTTACTATTCACCAAAAATTATTTTCATACTATTGAACCACATTTTACTTACTGATGTCAACCATTTTTCTCAGATTTTTGAAATTCAATTCACAGAAGCGGTAAAATTACGTTTTATGCAAATTTGCAAATGTGCCTAGAAGGTAGGTAAAAGAGGTTAAAAAGTTCAATAAAATTTTATATGTCTAATCTTATTATAAAATGACTAAAATGAATTATATTATACTAATATAAGTATTATGTATATATTTTTACTTTAAAATAAGTTTCAATTAAAAATAATTATTTAAATAAAAAGTCGGTTTTAAACAATAACGCAGTGTTTTTCACTATTCATCAAAAATTGAGAGTTTTCTGAAAAATACAAAAAAATCATCCTAAGATAATTTTGATATTTAAAATTCAAAAATGAAGTCTATTTTACTAAATTCAAAACATATAAGGTACGTTAATTAATTTAAAATTAATTTCCTTTGTCAAAACCAAAAAATGGGTTTTTGAGAAGTAAAAACTATCAAAAGATTGATATGTGTTTATGTCCAATTTAAATATAAAATTACTTCCAATGAAAAAAATTGGATTAAATGATAAAAATATAATCTAATTATACTTAAAAACCATTCAAATTTATAATTTAACACTATAAATTGTTTTATTAAAAAAGTTGTTTTCAATTAAAATTTAATATTTTTCACTATTCATAAAAATATTAAAGTTATCATAAAAATACCAAAAATTTATCCAAACTAAATTTCTATGTCCCTCTTCTAAAGAATAATTTTATTTTGTCAAAATTAATATATTAAAGTGTCAAATATTGGATTTAAAAAGGGTTCACCATTAAAAGGTAGTAAAAGTGCATTTTTTGATAAATACTTCTTTTATCTGAAAAGCTGAATTTGTTATTATATTATGTCTAAGAAATATATAATATGGATGTTAAAATTATATGGGGTATATAAAATTTAAAATTCAGTTAATACTATTCATAATCACTTTTTGAACGGCCAGTTTGGTAAGTCGTGGTGCGCTCGAACTCGGTGTTGCATGTAGCGCAAGCTATTGAATTACTTTATTGAGATAATGTAGTATGAAATCTTAGGATGTTACAGAATTAATTTAAACAAGATCAGAATCTTTTTATAGAAAAATAATAAAAAAATGGTGACATATAAATAATTTAATGATAATGAGGAGTCATCTACAAATAATGACCTGGAAATTCTAAAGTGTGAAAGGTGTGGAAAAATTGGGCATGACTCAAAAAATTGCAATACACTTCTAATAGGCCAAGAGATGAAGGATAACTCTCCCAAATCATAGTTTAAAAGGAAGAAGGTAAAAACAAGGTTGAGAGGAAACTCTCGGCCTGAGTGTTATTTCTAAGGAACAAATATGTTCCTCCTTATTCCCTTTTATAAATACTTTTATACTAACATGCAGGGAATTGAAGGAGATCGGTTCATCCCTTGAGGGGGGAGTATTGATGATTTGATGTTGTCAATTTTTCAAAATCCTATGAAACTGATGATCACTCTCATACTTTTAATATGAATTTTAAAGGGGAAGCTATTTGTTTTTTCACTTGAACCTTCTGGTTCATTTGTTGATATATGTGTAGGAAATAATTTTTCCCTGAGATGAAGTTGTTGAAACAAGTTTGATATTGGTATCACATTATAATATTTGAGTATCTTTTATTCTTAGGTGACATCTCTCTTATTTTATACACTGGGATTTCCCATGTAGACTTAGAGTTGATTAGCTAAAATTTTATTGTTGTTATAGAGTGAGATTTCATTATTTAAAAATTGGAGAAGAAGTTGCTTGATGTTTGAACTCCTTAACTCACCTTTGTATTCATTTCCAATAAGGGGGATAAAGAAAATTAAACAACATTGATATCATTTGAGTATTGAAAAAAATAAAAAAGGGGGATATTGAAGTGTCTAGTGAAATAAATTTGTTGTCAATGAGTGTTTAGTAGAATATTTCAATGTGTTTAAGGTTTTTTAAATGTGACAATTGTCAATCTGGTCATTATTTTTTAGAACACGTTTCATTGGTCATTTGAGTTGACACAATGTTTAAAATAGTGAATAGAGTAAAAAAATAAGAAGATTTCATGTATGATAAAGAGAAGGATTTGATATTTTTATAATAATTCATGCATGAGGGAATTTATATTCTTAATTCAAGTTTGTGGTTAAGTTTTTTAATGTGGTGTACATTAAAAAGTTATCCACCACGCAACTAGCTAAGGGGAGAAGCACCATAAGGGAAACCGAGCTAAACCCTAACCATCCAGTATGAGGTCATAGTCGAGGTAGTGTAAGGAAACCTACAGGTGGCGTAGGAGTGGCGGAGAGCCACCATGCGAGGCAGCACGGAGGTGAAGGCACGGTGACATGGGGCAGTGCCAGTGAGAGTAGGGTATATATTGTAACTGAATTTTGAATTTTGAAACACACATATTATTATATAAAGGATCTAAAATACCGAGCGTATTTTGATGTGGGATTGCATTGGATGATCCAGAATCATCTGATCACTTGATCGATTTTTCTAGGTCATTTGATCGCCACTGCCGAGTTTCACCATTTAAAAAACCAAAATTAACCTTGATGGACTGATCTATCCAATGAATAATTTGCGCTATTCGAAATCATCTACATGTTATCTTCTCTAGGAAGCCACACCCACTAGTACTGTACACCATTATCTCCATGCCATGTCGATCATCTTCTATAGCCAAGATTTTGATCTCCATTTGAGATTTTTGATGATACAGATATGATTGAAATAATGTTGCAAAAGAACGAGGATAATAGAATGAGGATAAAACCATGGATTTATCGGTGTGGAGAAGATTAAAATTTTGAGATGATGATTCTCGAAGCTATGGAATAGAAGCAGTGTTTGAATAAGTCAATGATGAAATGAGTCATCTTTGTGATTCTAGAAGGTTCTGAGGTGATGATCGATACTTATAAATACCAAAGTTGAGATCATTTTCTAGTGGTGTTTATCTCACATCCGAGAGCTATTTTTGAGAGAGAATATGAGATCCAAAAACATCTGGTTCGCAAAGGGATCTTCACACCTTCTATTTGCGTGAAAAATACTTGATAAGGCCACAATTGTTCGACATGTGCTTTGCACACTCGAATAGCTTCACAATGAACTAGTTCTGTGAAGCACTCGAGATAGCACATCTCGTGTCTCCTATTTTTCATAAATAACATTGAAGTGGTGATTTACATTGCACATGTATTTTTCAAGTTTAAATAAAGTACCATGATCTCGTGCTTTATACTTATGTAGTGGTTTTCATGAGAAAGATTAGTGTATATCATACTTGAACAAAGAATTCAGTGGGTGTGCAGATTGAACAGTGAGTTGCGTGAAAAATGTTATGGGTGTTATATTGTTGCATGCGAAGGAATAAAGTGCACAAAGTGGAAGGGCAGTGAATGAAGAACACTTGAGGTAGTGTATTTGTGCATGTTTTTTGTTGCATAAAAAGAGAATTCCATTCAATGTATTTCATACATGCATGAATATTGAAAAGTGCACATGAAAAATAGATTGAATATTCAGCATGCAGTGTTTTGAGACTGAAGTCGGGATGGTTTTAACATCAGTATTTCAAAAGAATTTCTATGTATGATTTTTCAGTATTTAGTGAGTCCAGGTCTTTGGTATAAGAAAAAACTCTTTCCCAAGTTGTGTTGTACTGAGGCGGCTGATTATATTCCATGAACAAAATTATTTGAGGAAGTCCATCATTAGTGCAAAGGTACTTGAACTATGCATAAGCCTATGTGATTCAGCAAGCTTGTGAAGGAGGATCAATTAATCTTCCTATCTATGGATCAATTATTCAAGAAGAAGTTAAAAACTGCAACTGGGGGGTATAACCATTTTCTAAAGTTTGTGATTCGGGGGTCTAACCAATCATGGTGAAGAAGGTGTAGTTGGGGGTCTAACCAACCATTGAAGGTTGATTGGAACTGGGGGGTATAACTAGTTTGTAATTGGGGATTCTAACCAATTACTATTGTAATCACCTTCTGATATAGTGGAGAATCCATTTTGGGGGGTCTAACCAACATGACAAGGAGTAAGTATTTGTACCAAACCTTGTAAATCCCTATGTGTTGTGTTTTCTTTGTTTGTTATTGCTCACAGGGTGAGGCTGAGTATTAAAGATGAGGGATAGAGACTTTAATCAGTCATGGAGGTTGAATCAAAAGTTAAAAGAATTTGTAAAAAAAATTATACCACTGATTCACCCCCCCCCCCCCAGTGGTATATAACTGAACCTCAACCACTTCACATCCCACCTACACAACTATTGCCCAGGATAGGAGCCTGAATGAGCTTTCCCCTCTTGATACTAACCACAAGTTCAGATCATTAGCACACAGGTGCTCTATCTCAGAACAAAAAGGCATCCAACGTTCCTAAACCCCATATAAGGTAGCACCATTCATACATTACTAATGAAAGCCCAAAACATCCACCAACACCTTGTGCACTTAAAGGAACCTACAACTCGGAAAGACCCTCTCACAGGCTACCCTTGAAAGCCACATAGCACCAACTCCCTAAACTAGAGTCACATCAAATAAGGTCACTGAGCTCTCCCACCTAGCCCCACCAGTCAAGTCTCACATTAAACACTAGGTAGAACCACATCGTTCTAGGACAACTCATAGAATGTTGCTGCTCATGGGGTGTCAAGCACACTCATATCCCAACATCACGTGACATAATCATGTCAAAACACGTATATTTAGGTTCTCATGTACTGCTCCCTAGATGACCAAGCCACACAACCAATTCCAAACAAAACCACCCACAAGGTTCCGGCAGTCATATACCTATACCCTGCTGACTCGCCAGGGTCATTACACCTACTGTACATGAATACCACATCATCATCTTCCTCATCGAGCATCTCACCATAGATCCACATAACCTGACATTATAATGATATCCATATAAAATTTTTCCCAACTAAGTATGATTTCACCAATTACTTATATAGTAAAATTCCATATGAGAAGTTGTTGATACTCTAAACAACTGAGCCCCGATCATTATCAAAATTACACACTAGCAGCTCTATAGCATGTGAATCCCGCAGCCCTATCATGATGCATGAGATTCCTCTCACTTCTATAGGCCAAGAGTAAAAACCCAACCACAATCCTCTTCCCAATGGACTAAGATCTAGGGATCCATCACTACTAATAAAATCCAAACCACATGTGCGTCATTCAAAGCAAAAATCATATACAACCATAACATCACAAACCAAGAATGATAATCCCCTTCTCTAGTATCCTAGGCATCCCACCAGAATAGGTGTTCTAGACACACCATCCCAATGTCCGTTATAGGCTCTAAAGCATTATCATATCTCTAGTATACCAAATCCCAAATAGTATAACAATAAGAAAGAAACTGCTCTGATGCCACTTTGTAACATCCCATCCCAGATTCCACTAAACATGTTCCTTGATTTGGTTCTCCACATGACCTCAAGCACATATACTTATATATCAGAGGATAAAAAATAGCAGTGAGGGTCTAAGATGGTACTATAAGGAGACTATACCACTATATCAGAGTGAACCCCCATAATTAAATAACCAAAAGTCATAAACATCAGAGCACATGAAAATATTAAATAAACTGAAACACAAGCATGATGTAATAAGATGAAATATTGTAAAGGACTGAATAGTAATTCCATATATACAACATAGATCACCCATTAGGATGATCACATATACAAAATAAACAACTAAAAAATAAATACATCAGGCTCTGCTACAAACTCTGAGTTGTGCCTCATACTTGGTATCTAGTACCCAATCAAGATACTTTATCCAGATCACAAGACTTAACATAAGTTTCACTTCTCAATCATGAAATCTTGGGCCACTAGCCTATCCATTATACATTTGTGCTCAATCTGAAAGCAGATATAAGGTCTTCATACACACCAAAGTGCATGTATAGGGGGTGAGAAATAAATCTCAGTAGGCCACCAATAATAGTGAACCTATAACCTACTATCATAAGTGAATTTTAATGAAATATTCTCAGCCTAACTGAAATAAAACTAAAATAAAGAATAATAAAATCATATTCAATCCTTATGTTCATGACTTAGATTGATCATACCTGCTTCAGCCAGCATTGGGTGTCTCTGAGTATGTCTCATTGACCATGTATCCCAAGTAACCTGTGGGATCTATATTCATGGAAACACCAATTAATAAACTTGACCTTGGGGATATCTCCCATGCCATTCCTAAAATTTGGGTTCCTAATATATGTTATACCCTACATGTCCTCACGAATCCATTTTTTATATCATTATTAGTACCTAGATGCATTGGTTAGAATATAACCAGTACACAGAGAGTCAGTATGTTATCTAACACAAAGATAAGAAGCAACGATCGGGTATTATAATCCATATAGTATTCCATCGCTGCCTAGAGAGTCGCTATGTAACTTAAACTATGGATTATACTATCATTTTCCAGAGGATTAGTATGACACATAATCTATATAGTATACTACCCATGTTTGGAACCTCAGTTTGGAATCTCAACCACATATGTGGATCTCCATGTCCAATATTCTCAACTATATTAAAAATCAAATGTTCTTGTAACCTCAATCCAACACAAAAACTATGAACAAAGCTATCGGTACTGATACAGAGCATTATGTCCAACATCATAACCCATGGGAAAGAAGTGTCATGTATAACCTACTCAATCATGGATGTGGAGGGTCATGTTAGACATATAGAACTATACATGTGGAGCATCATGTCCAACTCTATCAATGAAGAATGCAGAGCGTCACGACTAACATCTAGAACCATACATGTGGAGCATCATGTCCAACTCTCTCAATGATGGAAACCCATATCAGTAAATTAGGATCCAAAAAGAGTTACCATAACCACACCACAACATCCCTAAGGGCGTAAAACAAATATAAACATAAAAAAAATAGTGGAAACATGTCAAGGTTTGGTTAAATTCCCATGATCTTCATCACATCTTGGTCCCATCGGCTCACACGTCGGTTCGGGTCCCAAGGGGACACCCACAACCTACTACTACCCAATAAACATACTTACTCAGATTCGGTATATCAATAAGATGCCCACTTGGCCCTCTAATTAAAAACATAAATTGAGGTATCCCTCTTGGGGTCCTTGGTCACAACTAGACTCTTGATCCAACACCCATCCCTCAGGGGTCACACATCCCACAACCCAGTCTCTAGTATTTCACAGTCTCACAAGCATAAAAGAGATTAAAACTCACAAGTGATATGGACTCAAGCTTGTACCCTTTCCAATCGACCCTAGATAGTCCCAAACACCAAACATATTTGTCACCTTAAGTTGCAACCCAATCACTCTAACCAGGTACATTATCATTATAACACCAACTAAGGACTCTAGAAAACCCATGTTATGTCCTCTAGTCATTCTCATAACTCTCTTTTGGGTATAATCCCATGTCTCACTCCTAGAAGATTGTTGGGTTCAATTAATGGAGTAAAATATCTCTTTCATAACTTACTCACCCAAAATAGCCTCTTAGAAGTCCTCAAAACTCCCCAAGGGATCCACCATCACATTTTATGTGGAAGAATACTCAAAATAGATTTCTCTTGTTTCCAATTACATATTTGGGGTAAAAAATAACTCAAAACCCTAAAAATGGTAATAAAGGGTCAATATATGATGTGTATCTCAAGTACACGATGTGTACCCTAAGTACACGACATGTACTCCAAAATCTCATTCCTTTCCTTGTACTTCTACATGTCCTAGAACACATGGGGTCTAGTCGTGTACTACTACATGGCAGGGAATACATGGGGTATGGTGTTGTACTACTATATGGACATGTCTCTCTTACATGGGTTTTCTTCCCATTTACTCCTTCATAAAGCCATGTCCCACTACAGGGAGTATACTTCTAGTACACGACATGTAATCCCAAAACTCCATCTGCACAAGTATTCATCCACATGGTCGTATAAAACTACAGAACGTATACTATAAGTACACGACGTGTACTATAAGTACACGACGTGTACTATAAGTACACGGTGTGTAGTTCCAAAAATTACATATTTCCAAAATAGTAATAACACACGACATGTGTTCTTAAAACCACATGCCTTATGATCATAGTTTCTGAACATGAAACCCCTGCGAATCTCCTGAAACCCTGATTTTTTACCGATTAAGCATGGATCGACCCCAAGGGGTCCATAGCAGTTGAAAAGGGGATTTAAAACTTAAAAACAACACATATATGGGTTCATGTATTAAAACTAAAAAACTAACCTACCTCATGGTGAAAACGTTGAAGCTTTAGGTCCAAAACTACACTCGAAAGTTGTTACACCTCGATCGGGACTTGATCGCCACCATGGATGAGGTCCAGTGGAACCTCCTTCCCCCTTGCCTCTTGGTCTTATCATAATTCACAAGGGAGTAACCCTCCACCCATACTTCCATGTGTAGGAATCCAAAATGGAGGGTGGGTGTTTTAATTAATTTGATTAATTAAATAAATAAATTAAATGCCCACTTAAAACGCATGCCCTGAGTCCTAGAACCTGAAGAAGGTTTACATCTCGCTAAAAAATCCCATAATTATAGAATCAACCATAGATTTGGGATATCAATCCAACACACTGTTCAAAATATATTTTCACCTAAACCCCCATATATAATTTAATATTTAATTAATTAAATATTGAATATTATGCCAAAATTTAAACAGCATGGAATTCCACCAAATTATTTTCCTAGGGTAAAAACCCTATTAAAAGACAAAAATAGTGGTCAAAAAAATCATATAGGATCATATACTAGGGTAAATTACCATTTTACCCCTCACAATCACTCATAAGCAAAAATTCAAATTTCTGCTAAGAAACAAAATCCAAAAAAAACATGGATCTTTACACAAAAACTTCATCTTTAGTATATAAACTTCAAACTTGGTCTCTATAACTTCATATCACATGTTATTCACACTATTATTATCATTTTCCATTTGAGACTAACAATTGACCACTAAGAATTCATCTTTAGTAGATGTGTTAATCCATGTTTTATGGAGTGGTTCTAACCACGTGATAAAATTACACTTATTTATTTGACAGGTGAAAAAAAATCGAATATGATTTTTCTCAGTATTTGATATATTTATGAAGACCTTATTTCCAGAGTTGTAGTTCTCACAATGTGCTCTAATGATAGCACTAGTAGAACTTGTGTCAACTATAGAATCTAAGGATTTTTTTCAACAATAGGTCGATTCTTAACTATAAAGGAATGTAAATACTCATAGTATATAAATTATTTTGATATAGATTTTGAATAAGAAACTTTAAACTAAAACTATAAACTTTATATTATAGTATTTTATATCAAACCAGATTGTCCTAAACTGAATAAGAAAGATAATAAGGATATAATTTCAATAAAGTTCTATAAGAACAAAAGAAACAAAAATATGAAAGCCTTTGACACTTGGAATGCTAGTGGAGGATATAGTTCTTTGGAGAATTCTTCAGAATATAGCAGTGATGGTCAGAAATTCATGGGTTTCTATGATAATATTCCAAAGATTAATGAATGCTTAATGCCTAAGGTATCTACCAAATACTTAACCAATTTACCTTTAAACGCTAATTATCTAGGTTTAGATGATGAAAATAGTTCTATATATTTGTAAGAAGAAAAACTTTCTCCATATGATGAAGATGATACTTTACCAAGTTATGAGGAAGTTTCTATATGTTCCACTTTACTTTAAAAACAAAATAATAAAATATCCAAAAACTATGAAAATGTTGAGGTAGAACTTTCCAAATAAAATTCTAGAATTTTAAAACCTTCCCTACTGATTTCAAATATTACTAAAGAATTAGATAAGAAACCTAGTTCTACCTTATATATTGATAATAAATATTTAGTTTTTAAATTAAAATCTAAAATTTTAGCTTGAAAATTTTACTATAAATTTTTACTTTTGGAAAATAAAAAATTGATAACATGTACAAGAAGTTGAAACTTATAAAAAACACTTCTAGGATTGAATTTACAACATCTAAACCTCATTTTCATGATAAATATTTTGTTCCTAAAAGTGATCCCTTATATACGAAATTTTATAGAGGTGAAAAATGGAAGAAAAAATGTTCTTTGAATAAAGTGAAATCTTTTAGTGTTCATAGAGAATACATTTCCAAATAATTAGCAGTTGTACAACACAATAAAGTTGGATGGATGTGGATTTTAAAAAAATTATTTGCTAATAATTCTGGTCCCAAGAAAGTTTGGGTGTAAAAAAAACTTAACTTTTCTATTTTAGGAAAATAAGAAAAGTACCAATAGAAAAAAATTGATACATAGATATGGATTTTCTTGAAATGTGACTAGAAACAAGAAATTCTTTCAAAATATTATCAAGATGAAAGGTGGAAAAGTTACTTTTAGAGATAATTTTCAAGGAAAAATATATAAGATATGTGATATTATTCATCTTGGAAAACATTTAATTTCAAATGTTTTATTTTAGGAATTAAGCACAATCCCATTAGCATAATTCAATTATGTGATGAATATTATCTTATGAACTTTAGGAATGATAAATGTGTTGTTCAAAGTTCAGAAGGTAAAGCTATTATTTCTATCTATAGGCATAAGAATATACACACACTAAACTTAAAAGATATTAGAAGCCAAGATCTACCTTACCTTAGTGTAATGGAAGATCAATCTTGGTTGGGGAATAGATGGTTAGGACACTATAATGTTAGAAATTTATCCAAACTTTTTAATAAAGGACTAGTTAGAGATTTACCAAAGATAAGGTTTAATTCTTATAAATTTTGTGATCCTTATCGATTTAGAAAGAAACATAAGTCAAGTTTTAAATATATTAATGAAGTTTCAACTTTAGATGCTTTACAGTTAGTGCACATGGATTTATTTGGTCCAAAATAAACTATAAGTATTGGTGGAAAATACTACGTATATGTTTTAGCTGATGACTACACTAGATATATATGGGTCTATTTTCTAGTGAAAAATTCAGGAGCCTTTTTTTATTTAAAATTTTCATAGTCTATGTTAAAAATGAGAAAATTATACCTTTTGAAACTATTGTTAGTGATCATGGTGGAGAATTTGTAAATTATGATTTTGAAACTTTTTGTATTAAAAAATGTATTATACATAACTTCTTAACTCCTAAAAACCCACAAAAAAATGTTGTGGTTGAACGGAGAAACAAAGTTCTTCAGGAAATCACTAAAACCATGTTGAGTGAATACTCAATTGATAAACATTTTTGGGTTAAAGAAGTTAATATTTTCTGCTATACTATAAATCAATTTTTTACTTAGGCCTTTTATTAATAAAACTTCTTATGAGTTGTGGATAAGAAGAGATCCAAAACTTTCTTACTTTAGAGTTTTTGGATGTAATATATTTATTCTGAATACTAGAGTTAATTTACATAAATTTTCTCCAAAAGTTGATGAAGGTGTTTTTCTTGGATATTATACAACTAGTAATAATTTTAGAGTTTTTAATAAAATAAAAATTACTGTTGAGGAAATGGTTCTTACCAAATTTGATGAAACTGGTCTTTTTTTTAAACAACCCAAAAACACATCTTCAGATGATTTTTATAAAATTATTCTTCAACCCATGTTAGAAAATTATTATTATGAGATAACAACTGAAGAAGTATTTTATAAAGTTATATATCCAGAATAAATCTAACCTTTTGTTAAAGAATAGAAATTTACAAACCCAAGGAATTAGACAATCCTTAGGAACTATCCCACGGATAATATCATTGGTGATGTAGATCAACCTGTCAAAACTAGAATCTCATTAATAAATAAGTGTAAACATTATGCATTCTTATCTCAATTAGAACCTAAGACTCATGTTTAGGCTTTAAGTGATGAAGATTGGATAAAATAAATGTAGGGTGAACTCAATGAATTCAAAAGGAATCAAGTTTGGATTTTAGTTGAATGTGCTAATGATTTTCTTATAATTAGAGTAAAATAGTTTTTTTGTAAAAATCATGATGAAAATGGTATAATTGTTATAAATAAAGCTAAATTTATTAAAAATAAATATAATCAATAATAATTAATAGACTACAATGAAACTTTTTCTCTAGTAGATATACTTGAAGCTATCTGTATACTTATATCTTATTCAGCATTCTTAAATTTTACTCTTTCAAATGGATGTGAAGTGTGCTTTTATTAATGGATATATTAAGGAGGAAGATTATATATAAAAACCACCTGATTTTGAAAATAAAAAAACTTTATATCATGTTTCTAGACTTACTAAGAAACTCTATGGACTTAAAAATCCCCAAGATCCTGGTATGATAGATTAACTGGATTTTTTTTACAAAAAAAATTGTTAACAGAGATGTAGATCCAAAAAAATTGTTAAAAAGATTTTAAAGAAACTTTAATTGTTCAAATTTATATCAATGACATTATATTTTACTCAACTCAAAAATTACTTTCAAATTCCATTTCAAATCTTATGAAATCTGAAGTTGAAATGAGCATGATGGGTGAACTAACTTTTTTTCTTTGGTTTTTAAATTTCTCAAAAACTAGAAGGAAATTTTATATCTCAACAAAAGTATATAAAATATCTACTTAAAAAGTTTGGATATGAAAATACTAAAATTATTAATACTTATATAGGAACCACAAAAACTTTAGATCTTGATGAATCTAGGAAACCAGTTAATCAAGACTTTTAGAGGAATGATTTATAGTTTACTATACCATACAGCTAGTCGTACATACTTAATTTTTTTATATGATTATGTGATAGATTTAAATATAATCCAAAAGAGACTTATCTTAAATTTATGAAACAAATTTTTTATTACCTTAAGGTAACTATGGATCTTGGGTTATTTTATTCTTTTGGAAGCGATTTTGAATTAAATTTTTTTTTAGATACTGAATTTGGTGGATACAAAATGGATAAAAAAGTACATCTATAACTTTTCATTTATTAGTAAAGGATTTGGTATATTGGTATTTCAACAAACAACATTTAGTATCACTTTCTACTGATGAATTTGAATATTTGGTGGCTGGAAGTTGTTGATATCAGGTGTTATGGATATAACACACACTCACTAACTTTGGCATGAGTTTTAGATAAACTTGTATTTTGTGTGATAACACGAATTCCATAACATTAAGTAAAAACATAGTACATCATTATCAAGATAATCACATAGATATAAGATATCATTTCTTTTAGGACCACAAAAAAATATATATATCATTTTAAAATTCATCTAAATTCAAGAACAACTTGATGATATTTTTACAAAACCCTTAAATATAGATAGATTTGAATATATTAAATAAAATCTTGGAATTATCAACATTATTGGTCATTTATCTATTTTTTTAACCATATTTTATATTAAATAACTCCTTAAAAATGGGGGAAATCATTTTTCTAAGATTTGAAATTTTTTAAGTTTTCTTAAATATTTTTTAAAATTTTTCCTTGAAAAATTTCTATACAAACATTTTTCCTTAAATTTATTTTTCATAAAACTTTTCCTTTAAAAATTTTTTAGACAACATTTTTTCCTAAAAAATTTAGAAAAAAAATTCCTTAAATTTTTTTCAAACAAAACTTTTTCCTTAAAATTTTTTTGGACAAAATTTTCCTTAAATTTTTTTTGGAAAAAATGTTTTCCTTAAAAAATATGTGGAAAATTTTTTTCCTTAAAAACTTTTTAGACAGAATTTTTCTACAAATTTATTTCATGAAAATTTTTCTTTATAAAACTAAGAAGTTTATGTGACCAAAAAAACTTTCATAAATAATTTTTATAAGTTTTTTTCCAAGTGGTAATTTTACAATATTTTGTTATAAACTTATCTATATTTTATTATATATTCTTTCTATGTTATTAAGTTTATATAAAAATTTTATTTCTAAATTTTTTTTGGTTATAAATTATTAAGTTTCACCAGAACAAATGTGTATCTGATAAATATTATATCAAGGGTATTTAAAACTTCAAAAGTTTAAACATTTTATATCTTTCTAGAAATATTATCAACTGTTGATTTTTATGAGAGTTTAAATCTAAGTTGTTGGATCTAAGAAAGATGAAATGTATCTCTATTTAATTATATATATGGAATAAGTGGGTCACCATATCTTCAATATTGACTAATTTCATAGAACATATCTTGTGGATTTATTTTTAAGATCATTCGATTCTTTATGATTCTTCTGTTTCTCCGAGTTCATCTAATCAGAAAGAACGACCTCCTTAAGTGATTTTTCAAGAAGATTGGTTATGAAATAAAGGTTGATTGAGAAAAGTGGGTATGAAAAGTATGATTCCTTACTTAAATTAATCATAGTTTTAAAGTTTTGGAAACTCTTTATGTTTCTAAATATTTCTTCGATTTACATTTCCTTGAGATAGTTAGATAATTTTATTCTTTTATCGTGTTCAATGAATAAGATAGTATAAAGTTCATTACCTTTAATATTTTAGTGAATCCTTATAAATTTAATATCCATAAAATGGATAGTTTGGTTAGGATTACCTTAGAATGTGAGGAAAACCATGTTACTCAAAAGCTACCTAAGAAGTTAGGGAGTTTTAAGAAATCCAAGGCTAAAAATTCCCTATTTTCTTCATATGAGAAAGTTAAGAAAGTTTCTAATTTATATCCAGATGCAAGGATTGTGGATATTTGTGTTCATAACTTCCTTATTTCTAGAAAATGAGATAGAGATACTCTGAAATTTCAATACATTTATTTCTCATATTTTCTTTGAAATATGAGGAAATTTAACTTGGTGAATTTTTTATTCAGTTACATAGAGGCATTCAAATGTGGATGATTTAAATTGAAAATTATCTTATATCCAAGTTTCATAAACAAGTTTTTGGTTAAATTTATAGAATTTCAGAAGATCAAAAACAAAGTAACTCTATATATAGAGAAAATTTCATATATAAGTGATGAAACTATCAATAAGATGGATCTTGTATATGTGCCTTCTTTGAATATTTTTTTTGATAAAATGGATAAAGTTGGGTTTATTAAAAATATTGAAAAGTTAAAGGAAAAATTATTAGAAAAGAGAAAAGTTAGTTAGAACTCACCATCAATGCTTATGAAGAAGAAAAAAACCATGGCAGACAAAGCTTTCCAAGATTTTCTTAAAAAGAAAGGTGAGAAGACAGATGATAGTCCTTCCTTCATATTATATAAAGCTAAGGATTCATCTCTAAAGGAACAAACTTAAAAAAATATATAAAAAGAGGAAAATAATAAGAGACTAAGAAATGTATAGAAATGATAAGTTGGATAAAGATTTCTTAAAATTCATTGAAGAAATTAATCTAAGAGTTGAATTTTCTACTAAAAAAGTTCCTTGGTTAATTCCTACTCAATATGTTCAATATGTGTCTGTTCAACCAGAACATCAACCATCTCAATTACTAGAAGAACCTTCATCCATTAAAAATTAAAAAATAAAAAAAATTATTGGTTAAAGAAATTCAATATAAATACGTTCAAGGTTAAGTTGAAATATTTTCTAAAGAAAAGAAAGATATTTAATTTGAGAAAGAATTAAGAAAGAATTTAGATTTTGAAGAACAGTTTGTTGATACTTCAACTTCCTTGTCTTCTAAATTAGTGAAGGATGTTTCTCTCAGTGGTCTAGATAGAGATAAATTTTATGGTAAGGATAAGAAACAATCAAAAGAAAACCCATCATAAAAAGATAGGTTTGATAAAAATATGTTGTGAATATTTCAAAATATCAATATGTTGAAGGAAAATAAGAAGTTGGAACTCCAAGATCTACCTCTCCATTTTTTCCTAAATTTTCCTCAAACTCCACCAACTCTTCACCTAGTAAAAGTATCAAAATAATGGAGATGAAGATGAATTAATTCAATGAAGTAATCAAAGGTCTTGATGAAATAATGAAAATATTTTTGGACATTCAATCCAAATGAAAATATATCCAAGGGATAATTGATGTTTTAGAAAACTTGAATTCATTGAAACAACTTGCAAATATTATTATTCAGAATGAGGAAAAGTTCAAAGATTTAAAGGGTAAATCAAAAGCAAACTCAAGAAATCTAAAGTGAGTTATTAAGTGGATTAAGCACATAAAAGGATAAATAAAGTTTTATGATGAAAAAAATGATGGCATAAAAAAGGAAACAAAATCAATTTCAAAGTTTGCAAGAAGTATCAATTCAGAAACCTATGAAATTTCAAGAGTTATTGATAATATCAAATATTTTTCAATGCAACAGGATGATGAGATATCAAATCAAGTTAATAAAATCAAATCCTTGGAAGACGAAGTCTCAATGTTTAATAATTAAATAGTAAGATAAAAGTTATTAAAGAAGAATTGGTGGAGATAAAGTAAATAGATTCTAAGTTAGAGAAATACTAGGAGGACATAAAGAAGATTAAATTCATCATCAAAAAGCTTTTGAAAAAAGATTGATCTTTTTTTTAACTTCTGAAATATTTCGTAATAATCCAAACTCAAACTTTGTGGATACATTTTTTGGATGAATATATATATATATATATATATATATATATATTTGGATTGATTTTTTTTTTCTAATTTCTTTATATGAATGTCTTTCTAAATTATTTATATTAATGTTTTCATATAAATTGTTTCATAATAGTTTTTTCCAAAACATTTTAAGTATACAATCTACCTCTCAAAAATTATTTTTGAAAATAATAAAGGGGAAAAAGAATTCAGTCTTTTTAAGAAAAAGGAGAAAGTTTCTTTTGGGAATAAAGAAACTAAAGATTGAAAGAAAGAAAACTTTTTAACAAAGGGGAAGAAGAGAATAATGTTCTGACTTTTCATGAAAGAAATTTAAAGGGTAGAAATGTATAAGACATGGGGTAAGTATATTCAAAGTTTTTTAACTTTATTTTTTCTCTTTAAAAGTAATGTTTTTTTTATTTTTAAAAAGGGGGATTATTGAGTGGAAATGACCGTTTTCAACACTTTATAACCTAACTTTTGAAAACCACAAATCACTTCTTTAGAAATTTATACTTTATTAACTTTTATATTTCCCAAGTTATTAAAAAAAATTGTAGGAAAGTTGTTTTACTAGATAGATAAAAATCCATTCCAATGGACAGAACTTTATTAAATAATTTCAGTTGAAGGAAATCGGATGGATATAAAGTTCACTGTATGAAGGTTTATAAAATTTCAGAAAACAAAGTATAACAAAGTCCAACAAATGAAGTTTCACCAAGTCTATTGGAAAAACTTCATCGGATGGAGGCAAACATATCTACCAGATGAACTTTCCCAAACCTATTGAACGTATCAAATTCACAAATTCCACTAGTCAAACATTTCTCATTCTACTGGATGGAATATACAAACATTCTAATAGTGCTTTATCAAGATGACCATCAGATGGTGAAGATGTGATGAACCTTTCAATAGAAAGAGTTTGTCCAGTGTCGTTGCAACCAACTCCAAAGAATGTGAAATATAACCATTAGAAAATTTATTATAAATATAAGTTTCATTCAGGGAGGAGGAATATTTTTCAATATAAGCTTTTTGTAATCATTTTTTCATCATCAATGATTTAATGTTATTGTGATTTTTTTTTATAAAATATTGTTACTTTGAGAGTGTTTCAGTGTAATTTTTAGAGAGATGTTTCTTAAGTAATTTGTAGTTAGTAATTTTTGTAAATTCCTTAAGAATTTTTATGTTTGTAATTTTTGTGTCTGATCTGGTGTGATCGAGGGATATCAAGGTTTAGAGAGATAGAGATTAGTTTGATCTTCTGATCGAGGGTTCCCAGAGTTGGGGAAATAGAAGGATGTCTGATCTTAGTATTGAGTGATTCCTTGGTAAAGGAAGACAAAAATTTATGGTTTGGTTAAAACCATGGATACTTAAAGTCGGGGTTATTAACTTCCTTAACACATAAGGTTAAAGTGTGGATATTTTTTATAATATTTTTGAAAGTTTTTCCTTACTTATTTTATAAGTTTTGATTTACTTATTTTTACAAGTTTCATAATTATGTTGTGCATGTATAATGAAAGTTTATATTGTTTGTTATAAACTTTTCTAACTTCGATAAAATAAAGTATATTTGTATGATTCTTTATCTAGTTATTTTCTTATAAGATATTGGTAAAATTGTAAGTTTTATTTTATAAACTACAATTCACCTCCCTCTTGTAGATAAAACTATACTCTTTTAATCCTACAAAGCGGTGATTTTTAGTTATAGAGGATTATAAATACTCAATTTTTTTAATTTTTTCAATATAAATTTTAAATAGGAAATGGTAAGATAAAACTATGAGTGTCACGATACAATATTTCAGGAAAAGTGTACACTAAAACTGTAATATTTACTTTTTTTCATAAATATATCAAAGAACTTTCATGATAAATAGATCATAGATATACTTGTATAATTCATTGGTTCTTTTCAATTAGTATGATGGTTGAAACTGTTTTGTTTATTAAAAAAGATGAAAGTTGTATTTTTGATCTGCAAACAATAAAACCTTAAACTTCTCCCACAAAACTATGTTTGGCATGCCAAAAAATAGTAGTCATAGACAAATCATTGGTTAATGAAGTAAATGATTTTGAGGTGATAATTAAAGGAAGTTTTTGAGGAAGAATGAGGGTCACTACAGTGATTGATTTGAGGGATAGACAAAATCTAGATAAGAATCGTCTCTAGTAACCATTTTAATTGGATATTCAAATACATCCCTTATATTATTACATGTGTATGGTTTCATTTTTATCTATCAGATCAATCATGTAGGGAATTCCCCATATTTGAATTTGTAGATAGGTTTTCCCTTTTGTGAGAAAAATCCTTAAGATAGATCAATTTTTGGTTGTTGTGACTCCGGTGACTATGGCTACAACAACGACTTCGATGATAGTGAAAACTCTGATGACTCTAGTGAACTTTGGCGATGACTTCACTAACAAATTTGGTGACTCCATGGAGTTTTATGACACCGAATATTCTATCAAACATGGTGTCATGTTTCCCCAAAGACTCCTTCAATGTAAAGTCGTGATTCTTCTTTCCCGAGAACTGTAGTGACTTTGATGGTTCCTAGTATCATTCCCTGATGCTTTTTTTTGTATAAAACAAACTCCAATGGTAAAAGAAGGTGGAATAGATTATCTATTTATACTAAAATTTGTATTTTCCTTATTAATGAAAAATCTCTTTTACATTTTGTAAAAGATAAATGTTTTCTTATTGCAATTCCTTTTTTAATATGTCTCTCTTATTTTCAGTTTTCTTTAAATATTATTTTTCTATATTTTTTCAATTCTAAAATCATCTATTTATAATACACTACATCTCATGAGAGTATAGGAAAAAAACCATTTTAATATTTTACTGATGAAATTTCCATTTCAAATTCCATTGGACGTTCCACTGAAACCTCCATTAGAAATTACACTAGAAGTTTTACTATAATCCCCGCTGAAACTACCACTAGAAGTTCATTTGTGTATATATTTTACATGGAATTCACTCTAGAACTTTCAGAAGAGATTCCATTAGAAATTTCCATGGAGATTTTACTAGAAATTCCAGTGGAACTTCCAGTCCTATTATAGGAAGAATAACTTAAGTTTTTAATGAAACCTGTACTGTAATTTTTGGAATCCTTAAACAAACAAGATCTCTATTATACTATAATTTTTACAGGATTTAGGGGGAAATTGTTATATATTTCCCCACTAGAACTTCCAATGCGGATTCTATTGAAATTTCCAGTGGAGATTCCACTGGAACATTCATTGGAGGTTCCACTAGAGGTGCCACTGGAACTTTCATTGGAGGTTCCACTAGAACTTACAATGAAGGTTATACTGGAACTTATAGTCTTGTTCTATATAATTACTATAAAAATATCCCTTAATTTGAAACCTATATTATAATTGGTGTAATCCCCAAAAAAATCTATATTTCAGTGAAATTTTTACAGGATTCTGTAAAGAATATGGTTTTATTCTTTCCCCATTGAAACTTCCAGTGGAGATTCCACTAGAACTTCCAGTAATATTTTATGTTATAAGTTATCATTGAAAGCTATATTATAATTTTTGGAAACCCCAAAATAAACATTTTTTCTATATTTCACTAAAAAATTTATAGGATTCGATAAGGGATTTTGTTCTATTCTTTCCCCACTGGTTTCATTATAACTTTTAGTAGAACTTTCATTATTATTATTCCTTAAGTTATCATTGAAGCCTATAGTGTAATTGGTGGAATCCCAAAAAAAACATGTTTTATATATTACACTTGATATTCCACCAGTGGAACTTCTAACTGGACCTTCTACAGAAACTACCACTAGAGGTTTCATTGGAACTTCCAGTCCTATTCTAGCTAATTATAGTGAAAAAACTACCTTAAGATGAAACTTATATTGTAATATGCGTATTCCCCCAAAAAAAACATGTTTTCTATATTGTAGTGAAGTTTTTACAGGATTCAGTAAGTAATTTGGTTATGTTTTCTCCACTGGAAGTTCCAATGGAACTTCTGGTCCCATTATACCTTATTTTATGACTGAAACCTATACTTTAATTTTTGAAATCCCCCAAAAAATAGTTTTTCTATAGTGTACTAAAATTTTTATAGGATTCAGCAAGGGATTGTGTTTTTTTCTACTAATTCCACTGGAACTTCTAGTGTATATTCCAATAGAACTTCTGGTGGAACTTCCAATCATATTGTACCTTAAGTTATCACTAAAACATGTTGTAATTTATGGAATCCCAAAAAAACATGTTTTATATATTCCACTATAGGTTCCAGTGGAACTTCCAACCGGTCCATCCACTGAAACTGCCACTAGAGGTTCTACTAGAACTTCCACTGGAGGTTCCACTAGAACTTCCAGTTGAGGTTCTACTAAAACTCACATCGAAACTTATAATATTTTTCTTTATAATTATAGTGAAAAGATTCATTAAGTTAAAACATATACTATAATATGTGTAATACCCTAAAAACATGTTTTCTATATTGCAGTTAAGTTATTGTAGGATTCAGCAGGTAATTTGGTTCTGTTCTTTCCCTACTAGAAGTTCCGGTAGAGCTTCCACTGGAACTTCCGATGGAACTTATAGTTCTATTCTACTGTATGTTATAATTGAAACATGTACTATAATTTTTGAAATACCAAAAAAACATGTTTTCAATATTGCACTAAAATTTTTACAGGATTCAACAGGGGATTTTGTTATGTTATTTCCCCACTAGTTCCACTAGAACTTCCAGTGGAACTTCTAGTCATACAAGTTGTCACTGAAACCTATATTGTAATTTGTAGAATCCCCCAAAACAAACATGTTTTTTATATTGCACTAAATTTTTTATAGGATTTAGCAGGGAATTTTGTTATGTTCTTTCCTCACTAATCTCAATAAAACTTCTTGTGGAACTTTCAGTCCTATTCTACCTTAAATTATCACTAAAACTTATAATTTAATTTGAAAAATCCCCCAAAAAACATGTTTTCTATGTTTGAATTAATTTTTTACAAGATTCAATAGGGCATTATTTTGTTCTTTCCATACCTATTGTAAGTTCTATGATTTTCAATGAAATTTATTACTTTTAATTTTCAAGTGTTCACTTTAGGTCAAGCATGACACCTTTACAGAGAGTTATACAAGAAATCAAACCAAGTTTGAAAGATGTTCATACAATGGAACTGTGGGATAGACCTTTTCGAAATATGTTTGAGACTTTTCAATCCAATACTGTATCAGTATTGGATTGTAAGAAATCTAACAAATGTGTTTTTTATGTACTCGATAACTATGATTCCTTAAAAAAATATTTCCAAATTGGTGGTGTGGAAATAAAATTCTATGAAGGTGATTTCAAAAGGATATTCAAGATAACTAAAGGTGAAATGAAAATGGAAGACTCCTATTCTTTCAATACAACCAAGATATTGTTATATATATGAAGATTTCAAAAAGGTGTTAGATTATTGACATAGAAGGCAATTAAAATAGCTCTTTTGAAAGTTGTAATGGGAAATGAACCAAAATATCATGTTGACATAGTAAAGAATCCAAGTGGTTTTTTGAAGTTGAAATTATTGTCAATTAGTTAATGAAATGAAAAGTCAATGAGTTTTTAAATGTGACGATTGTCGAGCTGGTCAATAGTTCTTAGAACATGTTTCATTGATCGTTTGAGTTGACACAATGTTTACAACAATGAATGGAGTAAAAAATAAGAAGATACCATGCATGAGGAGGAGGAGGAGTTGATATTTGTATAAGAATGATATTTGTTGAAGAATCCATGCATGAGGGGTATTTTCATTTTATGTGAATATTTTTTAAGTTTTCTAATGTGTTGTAAATTAAATAATTATCCACCATGTAACCAGATAAGGGGACCAGCACCTCAAGGAAAGTCGATCTCAACCCTCAATCATCCAACATAAGGTCGTAGTTGAGGTAGTGAAAAGGCATGCCTACGTGAGATAGAAGCAGCAGCGGAGCACCATCATGTGAGGAGACATAGAGATAGAGGTGGGCATATAAGCATGCCTACAAAACCGATATAGGGTAGTAACGGTGAGGGAGATAATATTTATGGATGATGGTTGTTGTATATTGTTATGTAAAGGAGTAAAAATTTGGAGGTTATTTCGATGTGGGATTTCACCAAATCAGCCAGGACCATCTAATCACTCAAACATTTTATCTGGGTCATTGATTTGTTCATAAAAACATGGACAAGACCATGGCCACCCAATCTACTCGATCTAAACATATGGATCTATCTAATCAAATTTCCCACACCAGCTAATCTTATCTTTTACCTCAAGCTCTTCTGATGATTTCTGCATGTCGAGATCTCCATGGGTGATGTCGACATAAGATCGATCTAATACTTTCGATCATTGTTTGAGTGTTCTAAAAATTTCATGATGATCTAAATAACCTAAGGATCTATTCTATGTGAAAATGAAGATCAAATTGTTTTTGTGCAGAAGATTATAATTTCTATGATGATGATTTTTGTTGTTGTGACGGAGAAGGTTTTCATGCTTGAATTAAGGAAGATCTGTGTGATTCTCGAAGGTTCTAAGGTGATGGTCGACACTTATAAATACCAAAGTTGAGCTCATTTACTATAAGAATTTATCTCACATTTTATCATTGTTTTGAAAGAGAAAGAGATTTGTGAATGTCTGGTTTGTGAAGGTTTTCGCGCTACTAATATTTGCGCAAATAATACTTGAAGGCCGCAGGTGTTCGATATGTGCTTTGCATAATCAAGTAGCTTCACGATGAACAAGGTTCTGTAAAGATATTGAGATAATGTGATACTATAACATATGTATCCATGGTATTTTCACCAACAAGTTTGAGGAACCATACAGTGTTTATATTTACACTACATTATATAAAGAAGGTATTTCCTGAAAGAAGTAATGTTTGAGAACCTGTGTATGCTCATATTTTGCGTGAACATCTTTGAGATACCATTTGACAGTGTATACTTACACTACAACTTGTGAAGAAGAATCTACGTGTATCAAGAATATACTCATTCGGGTCTTTGTGCAGGAAGTGTGTGAGTATGATGGATGTGTAATTGCACAAAAGACATTGAGAAGCTCATGTGTGGTTTAATGCAAATAAAAATATACACATATTAAGAAACAAAAGTGTGAGTGGAAAGTGTTTGTGTGCAAAGTTTGAAAAAAGGCAGTGAGGAATTTTAGCACCCTGATGCATATATAAATATATATACATTTTTTCACATGCACAATTAAGAAGACCATGCAGTATGTTATATACATGCATGAAGTTTTAAGAAGTGAACATGAAATACAGAATGCATATTCAATGTGTAGTGTTTTGAGATTAAAGTCGGGACATTATTTATATCAGTGTTTCAGAATATTTTTATATCCAATTTTTCAATGGTTAGTGAGTTTGGGTCTTCAGCAGAATAAGGAATAGCCTGAGTAGTGTTGAACTGAGATAGCTGACCATTTAAAGGTGATCAGTTTTATGTGATCAAGGTGAACAATTAATCAGAGGATTATACTGAGTGGACTTGAAGAAGAACAAGGCCAACAGATCACTGCATTAGAAGTCAGTGGAAGTTGAATACATGTTCACGAGAAGTATTATTTAAAGAACTGGTGGGGTGCCAATATAAATAACATGAGATTTTTGGGAGATAACTCAACTGGAGGGAGTCAGTATAAAGAACACTGGTGGGATGCCAATCTAAAGATCCTATCAGGAGACAGTCCACAGTAATTAGTTGTGATCAGGCATTACGAGAGTTTGTCTATCAGTAATTTCTATAGATTGTTTGTATTTGTAATCACATTGATTATTACTAGTGAAAATTATGTGTTTTGGATTATCTCGGACATAGCAAGTACATATCCACCCACATCGAGGGAGAACCACGTAAAAATCCTTGTGTGCCTTTTCAATTTTTTCAGTTGTTTTCATATGGGAGAAGTGGGACTCTAAAAATGAGGGATCAATATCTTAACTGATCACATAGGTTGATTTGAAAATAATAAATTGTAAAAGTACATCACTAATTCACCCCATCCCCCTCTAAGTGATATAAATAAACTTGGACTCTTCAAGTGGTATTAGAGACCAAGGTTCCCTCTGTTAGGATCTAATCTTTACTGAAGATCTATTGATTAAGAGAATGTAAAGATCACGGAATCTAAACTGAAAATCTGGAGAGATAAGTTTGAAGATATTAGAATGTATGATGATGAGATAGTTGATGACTAATTTACTAGGTTGAATGAGATTATAAGTCATATAAGGGGTTTTAGAGATACTTTGTAAGATTCATCAGTTGTCAAAAAATTGATACGTAATTTTATTGATAGATTTGATTCAAATATTTCTACCTTAGAAGAAGTTAGAGACTTATCTCTTGATGAATTACATAATACACTTCTCAATTATGTGATGAGAAAATCTCTTATGTTCAAAAATAAAGATAAGGAATAAATAGATTTCAAAGAAATGAAAAGTCTCAAGATGAAGGAAAAGAATGATGAACCATTCTCAGATTCTGATGAGGATGAGGTCAGTGATACAAATTATAAGATTCATGGATTTTATTTCTAAAAATATTAGAATAAGTAGAGGAAAAATTAAATGTGTGTTTCCTTTAAAATGATTTAATTTTGGTCAAATTGGATATTTTGCAATCGATTGTCTAAAGAAATATTTTTATGATTCTGAGAGTGATGATGAAGAAGAAGACTACATTAAAAGAATATCCAAAAAAAGTTATAAATGGTGACAGTGGAAAGAAGAAAAAGTTTTCAAGGAAGTTCAAGAAAAATCTGATAAGTATGAAAGTATATGAAGACTATTTAGCATGAATAAAATCATAATATAAAGGTTCGACTAAAAATAATAAAACCTTCATAGCACAAGTTAAGAGGCAAGTTGATTCCTCAAGCAGTGATGAGAAAGAAGAAGAGAGCTATCATGGGTATATGTTGAGATATGAACTTATAGCATGTCTTGATCAAAACACTTTACTCAAGAAAAGAATCAAACTATTTGAGAAAGATAAAAGAAATGAAAACAAGAAGAAGAATTATCTTATTGAAGAGATCAAAACTTCTAAGGTGAAAATTGTAGAATAGGAGAAAATGTTGAATGATCTTAATGCAAAGCTGGTTGAAAAAGAAGAAGAATTGGATAAGACACAGTCTAGGTTTCTTAAAGCATAAAACACATTGAAAAATATGCAAGATGATTTTAATAAAGTATTTAGTGATGAATCATTTAAAGCTACTGTGAAGACCGATCCAAAGAAGAAGGTACATGTTATTTCTGATTTTATTAGTGACACTAAATCTGTTTCATCTAATGAAATAGGTTTTGACACAAAAATTGGAAGAATATAAACTGATGATGATAGTAAGGGATTAAGTAAGTTTGAAAATGAATGTTCTCCATGATTGAGGAAAAATAATGGAAGGAGTTTATCCAAATAGCAAGGAGTTTATCACCAAAAAAATTCTAGGGTTATAGAAAAAGAAGTTTTAGAGGATATTACTGGTGTTGTGGTAAATTTGGGCACAAATCCTACAACTACTGGAATAATATGTCACTCCCTAAAAATTTTCATTTATTAAGGGGAAAAATTTTTGAAAAGAAAAATCATCTTTGTGAGAAGAAGAAATAATCCTAGTATGCATAAGTTTGTCACTGCGAAATCAATAATTCTATCTAATTGAAATAATCTTGATTGTCTAAAGGAAATTTGTAAAATATGTGACCAATAAGTTCATTGTGCTAAATCTTGCATGACAACACTTATAGGATAGTTACTACAGGTTTCTAAATCAAAGAGAGATCAAAGAAAGGAAAAGATATCTGATCAGTTTATTCAACACATAGAAGAAGAGGAGGAGAAAAATGATGGTCAAAATAATGAGATTAAAAACAAAAATAAGAGTTATAATAAATCTTCCCATACTGAGATTGGAAGAAAAGAAAGGCTCAGATTGAGAGGAAACTCCCAGTATGAATGTTATTTTTTAGAAACTAAGAGGTCCCTCCTTATCCCCTATTATTTTATGTGTTTTGAACTAACAATGTGGGGAATTGAAGGAGATGTTTTAGGTTGTCACTTATGGAAATCATGATGAGGTTGTGCTTTATCGAGTCTATTATTTTTCATAAAATGAAAGAAAAGTGTGTATACCTTAAGGGGGGAAATGTTGAGAATGAATATAAAAACTTTGTACAGATTCAAAAATAAAGGTCATGGTATGCCAATCACACTTTTATCCCTTATTTTTAATTTAATATTCTTATCAATTAAGGGGTAGTGCTTGGTTTATGACAAAGTAAAAACATAGGGGGATTTTTATCCTTTTCACTTAAACTTTTTTATGTGTTTGTTGAATTATATGAAGGATTTAATATTTCATTGATGAGTCTGATTATTTCTAATCCCTTGAAGAAGAATTGAGACATTTTGAGCATGATTTCACATACAAGAAATTTTATGGACAACTTAGACATCCCTGGTTATATCTCTCTTGTTTTCTACATTGGGTTAGCCCATGTAGACTTAGAGTTGATTAATTAAAAGTATTTTCTAAGAAAACTATGTGAGATTATTCCTCTATTTAATGTGATTATGGATTTTTCATATAAATGATATTGTCATGTTTTTAGGAGTAAAATGAGATGAGTTGAATTATTTCCTATACTGTTATCTTTGGTTTTATTTCCAATAAGGGGGAGTATATATCATTGACTTTTAAATAAAGTGAGTATTGACAAAAAATACAAATTGGGAGATTGAATAATCCAATTGGTTTATTAAAGTTGAAATTTTTGTTAATTAGTTAATGAAATAAAAAGTCAATGAGTTTTTAAATATGATAATTGTCAAGTTGGTCAGTAGTTCTTAGAACATGTGTCATTGATCTTTTGAGTTGGCACAATGTTTACAATAGTGAATAGAGTAAAAAAATAAGAATATACCATGAATGAGGAGGAGGAGTTGATATTATAGAAGAATGATATTTGTTGAAGAATCCATGCATGAGAGGGATTTTCATTTTATGTGAATATTTGTTAAGTTTTTTAATGTTTTGTACATTAAAAAATTTTCCACCATGCAGCTAGCTAAGGGGAGAAGTTCCTTAAGGGAATATGAGCTCAACCCTAAGCCGGTCAGCATGAGGTTGTAGTTGAGGTAGTGTAAAGGCACGCCTATGTGATGCAGAAGCAGCGGTAAAGTACCATCGTGTGCGGAAGAACGACGACAAAGGTGGGCGCATAAGTGTGCCCGCAGAACCAGTATGGGGTGGTATCAGGGAGGGAGAGGAGATTTCTGGACAATGGGTGACATGTCTTATTATATAAAGGAGTGGAAATTTGGAGGTCATTTTGATGTGGGATTTCACTGAATCAACTAGGACTGTCTGATACATTTTATTTGGGCCATTGATCTATTCATCAAAAACATAGACAATTTTATGGACACCCGATCTACTCTATCTAAACATCTATATTTTTTCGATAAAATTTTCCACACCAGTCGAGCTTGTAATCTACCTCAAGTTCTCCTGAGGATTTTTGCATGCTGAGATCTCCTTAGGTGATGTTGACAAAAGCTTGATCTGATCCTTCTGAGCATTGTTTGAGTGTTCTAAAAATTTCATGATGATCGAAATCACCTAAGAATCTATTCTATGTGAAAATTAAGGTCAAATTACTAATGTGAAGAAGATTGTAATTTCTGTGATGGTGATTTTTGTTGTTGTAACGGAGAAGGTTTTCACACTTGAAGTGAGGAAGATTGTTGTGATTCTTGAAGGTTACGAGGTGATGGTTGATGCCTATAAATACTGAATCCAAGATCATTTATTATAAGTATTTATCTCACATTTGAGCATTGTTTTGAGAGATAAAGAGATCCATGAACATCTGTTTCATGAAGGTTTTAATGCTACTACTTTTTGCGTGAAGAATACTTGAAGGTCATGAGTGTTCAACATGTGCTTTGCACACTCGAGTAGATTCACGGTGAACAAGGTTCTATGAATCTATTGAGATAATGTGATACTATAATGTGTGTATCCATGGTATTTTCATGAACAAGTTTGAGGAACCATATAGTTTTTATATTTACATTTCATTATGTGAAGAAGGTCTTGCATGAAAGAAGCAATGTTTGAGAACTTGTGCATGCTCATATTTTTCATGAATGTCTTTGAGATACCATTTGATAGTGTATACTTACACTGCAACTCGTAAAGAAGAATTTTCATGTATTAAGCATATACCCATTCAGGTTTGCGTGTAGGAAGTGTGTGAGTATGATGGATGTGTACTTGTATAAAAGATAGTGAGAAGCATATATGTGGTTTGATGCAAATGAGAATATACCCATATTAAGAAACAAATAGTGTGTATGAAAAGTGTTTTTGTGCAATGTTTGAAAAAGGCAATGAGGAATTTGAGCACCATAATGCATATATAAATATATATGCATTTTTTTCACATGCACACTTAAGAAGATCATGCAGTGTGTTATATAAATTAATGAAGTTTGAAGAAGTTAAAATGCAATATAAAATGCATATTCAGTGTGTAGTGTTTTGATACTAAAGTTGGGACATTATTTCTATCAGAGTTTCATAATATTTTTGTATCTGAGTTTTCAGTGGTTAGTGAGGTTGGGAATTTAATAAAAGAAGGAATATCCTAAGCAGTATTGAACTGAGACAACTAACCATTTATAGGTGATCAGTTTTACGTGATCAAGGTAGAAAGTTAATCAGAATATTATACTGAGTAGACTTGAAGAAGAACAAGTCCAATAGATAAATGAATTAGAAGTTAGTGGAAGTTGAAGACCTATTCACAAGAAGTATTCTTTGAAAAACTGTCAGGATACTGGTATAAATAATAGGAGATTTTTAGGAGATAGCTCAAATGGAGGGAGTTAGTATAAAGAATACTAGTGGGATGTCAGTCTAAAGATCATGTTAGGAGACAATCCACAGTAATTAGTTATGATCAGGCATTACGGGAGTTTTTTTGTCACTCATTTTAGAAGATTATTAATATTTGTAATCACATTGTTTATTACTAGTGAAAATTATGTGTTTCATATTATCCCAAACATAGTAAGGATGTATTCACCCACATCGGGGGGTGAACCTTGTAAAAATACTTGTGTGCTTTTTCAGTTTTTTTAGTTGTTTGCATACGGGATAAGTGATACTCTAAAAAAGAGGGATCGAGATCTTAACCGGTCACAGAGGTTGATTTGAAAAGAATAAATTGTAAAAGTACATCATTGATTCACCCCCTCCCCCTCTCAATGATATAACTGAACCTGGACTCTTCACACAGCAACACTCATATGTTTGAACAGTTGTACTACAGTGTTTTTCCTTACTATAGGTTCTTACTTGATTTAGGGTTTCATCAATTTTGTGGATAGTTTGATAGACATGAAAACACTAAAGTGGTATCATGCAATTCACCAACAATTGATGAATTCTATTAAAGAATTTCACAAGTATCAGTCAAATATTATGAGGGTATTGTCACATTATTGGTATGGATTAAAATTTATTTTCACTTTTATGTAGAGTGAGTCTTCATAATATTATTATTGTTCAAGTATTAGTATTGTGAAGAAATAATATTACTGAAAGGAAATCAACAAGATGGAAATCCAACATTCATGAAATAGAGCTTGTCAAATTTTGATGTTGTTGTCAAGAAACTAAAGATTCAACAAGTTAGAGATAGTGGGGTAAGTCTACCAATTTTAGTCTTAAATTAATGATTATATCAACCCACAATTATATAAAAAGAAAAATATTATAGATGCAAAAACATGAAAAAGGTGTTGTAGCTATCGGGGTAATTCTACCAATTATAGTCTTAAATTAATGATTTTCTCAACCCACATTTATATAATAAGAAAAAATATTACAGATGTAGAGACATGAATAATTCATTGTAGTTAGTGCGATAAGTATACAAATTTTAGTCTTAAATTAATGATTTTATCAACCCACGGTTATGTAAAAATAAAAATATTACAGATGCAGAAACATGAAGAAGGTGTAAAAGAGAAAACAACCACTAAGGAATGTGGTGTTTCACAATAACAAAATGTGGATGAAAAGGATAGAATAAAAAGTCTTAAAGAAGAAAATTTAATATTGAAAAGAAAATTAGAGACCATGGAAGAAAAAGTTATGAAACAAGTGGAAAAAATTAAGAAATTGAAGTTGTTGATAAGTGACAACCCCAAGAAAGAGACAAGAAAAATAGAAGTTATCATTTTTGGATAGAAAATGACTCCTTCTATAATGGAGCTAAATCGGATAGCAAGTCTCAATGAAACTGGGATCCATGAGGAGGAAGAACACCTAGAAGATCCTGTTAAAAAAACCATACCGCTCTTATATAGTGGCCAAGTAGAACAGCCGAAAACACATACTCGCCAAACCAGATCATTGATTAGAAATGTAAAATCAAGAACAATAAAATAAAAGAAATTAGATTCAATATATGTTTATGAAACCCGAATTAGGAGAATAAGAGTAGCAGCAACATAATCAAAAATAGTAGAAGATCCAAATGAGCTGCAAAAAACCATTGACATAGTCAATATTTCATAGAAACTAGAACATAAAATGGTTATTACAGAACTGAATGTTATACCAAAATGGGTTAAGTTGAGTCAATGGCTCCAAAAAATAGACTATGAGCACCTCGATAAGATTCTAGAGTTGGATTTGATCTGGTATGTTCCCTTAATTTATTTTTTTCTATTAAATTCCCCTTAACTGGACATGTTTTCTTATAAATAACTATTATTTTTCTATAGTGAATATGTAATGGAATCTAAAAACAAGTTATACTCGGTAGAAATGGATGATATTTTCTCTCTTTTCAACAAAATAATGACAAGTATCAAGGTGAGTATTAGTTAACAAATCTTATTGTAAAATAATATTCAATTAGTGTCACATCCTCTAATCCTTTTCAATGATATCAATGTAATAGATGCATATGAGAAAATAATAAAAACAAGTGTGAAATGGGGAAGACATGTGGGATTTTCCCAAATAAATCGAAAATTATTACAAGTGTTTTCATGGTGAGTATATTATTCTCTACATTATTTAAGATACAAATGTAATAATTAATAGATGGTCTAACTATATTCATATTTACAAGGCATAATTTTTGGTAAAAATCAAAATTTGATATAGATGTTGGTATAGAAAATAGTTAGAGATTCACTACAGTTGAATGTAAAAATTTCCATCCCCATAAACACCGCAAATATACATTGGTCATTGCTTGTTTTTAATATCAAGAGAAAATATTTCATCCATTACAACTCGATGCAGCCTTTGTTGGGTGGTGGTGGACATGATATTTGTCAGAAAGATACATTAGTAATGGTACATTTTCCCCACTTAAACATGAAATCCATTTTAAAATAAACTAACTGTCATAATTAAATTTGTAAAGCTTGTAAAAATCATTTATCGAATGAATCATCAATAAATAGAGCCTTGATTACTTGGAAAAGACTTCTTCATCATGTATAGTGGAAGATACTTCTCAATAGGGTGGCACAACCTTGGATTGTTCAATAATAGTTTGTTATCTTATGGAGAAGTTGGAAACTTATTTGTCATATAAGAGGAGGCTAGACTAAGAAGAAGTGGGTGACCGATGATTGTATATGGAACATTGCTTCTTCTCCAACCATGCTAACAGCTGGTCGGAAGCATCATTTAGAAGCAGGATTTTTCTCTTGGATTCAGTGCAACATTGACATAAACATTTAAACAGTTCAGTTTTATGGGTGTGACATGAAAATGGAATTGAATATGTTCTATTGTTCTTGGATTTTTTCAAATATTTGATATAGAAGTAGCTTTGTTTGAACATCAAATGGCATGAAACAATGTTGTCATATAAGGGAAGTTGTATCAAATAACCAACTAATCACATTACCATTGAAAATAGAACATCTTGTCTAGTTCTGCCAACATTGTTCAAACATCATTGAAACATGAAGTATAAATGGTCTCAAATACCAAACTGGTTGTTTTACAAATCAAAATAGTTTATGGATGTGTAACAATTCTCATATAGCACATTTACATACAAATTGTAGTTTCTTAAAATGGTGTCCCAATCCATTACAATTCAAAACAGCCTATAAATGGTCTCAAATAACAAAATGGTTATTTTACAAATACCAAAATGGTGTCCCAATATAAATGATTTGGTGGATTTGTATAACAATTCTCATACAGAACATCTACATACAAATTACAGTTTCTTAAAATGGTGTCCCAATCCATTAAAATTCAAACCACCCAGTAAATATTTCAATGGATTCATATAACAATTTTCATATACTACATCTACATATAAAGTGTAGCTTCTTAAAATGATGTCCCAATGCATTACAATTCTAACCATCCTATATATTATTTATTGGATTCATTACAATTCAAAAAAACATATACATGGTGTAGAGGCGTCACAATTCAACCCAAAAATAATAATTTTCATCCAATGTCTGCTCTACTCGGCCTCTTCCAATTCTATAGCAGTCTACCTTCAAAGATGAAGTTACAAATTGGTTTATTGGTCTTCATGTAACAGATAAAAAAAAGTATCAAACTTACAGACAAGAATTATGTTGTTAAAGAAACTAAATTTAACATTTTTTTGCGGCTCCAACAACAAAAACTGATCTTGTGTGATCTGCAATTCCCTGCGTGCAAACAAAAATGATATCAAATACCACATTACCATTAAAAGACTACTCTTAAAATGAAATGAATAATAAAATGAAATCATATTATCATCATAGCACGGGACCTGTTTATATTTTTATTCAATTTTGTTAGCTTTCGGATGCCATTTTCTAAAAAAACTTTTGATTTTATCACCTCTTTCCTCTTTTGTTTCCTTTTGAAAGAATAATTTCTTAAAATTGTCTCAAAACAGTCATGATCAGCACCTCTATCCATTGATGTATTTATGGTACTCAACTCTTTGTAAAACATACTAAAATTAGAGAACGTGGTGTCATAACCTACATCTGTCTCACAAGCGATGGTGATTAACTTGATTCTCATTCGTGCTAATTTTTTGTAACGTTCTGCTATAACTAAATTTCTATCAGCATTTACATCAACAGATTCTCCTTTGAACATTAGAATATTTCTAGCTGATCAGGTCCACCTCCCCAAAATATATTTTTCTAGTTATTGATCTCGCATCAAGATGATCATAAATTTTTAATACATGACAACAAATATACCTAATAGACTCAAGTTTTCAACAAAAACATTGAATAACTTTATTGGAAGCTTCATATGATACAAAAAATTGATCTTCACATCCAGCTATTCTAATAACATACTTAAATTGATTCATTTCAACATAAATATTTAAGAAGTCCATTAAAACTTTCATTTAATTGAGTGTTATGAATACCTAATGTTAAAGAATCTTTCAAAAGACAATGCGCTGACTTTTCTTGCAGCACAAAGACATCACTTAACACTGCGATTTACCATCCCCATATTCTGCTCTAAGGGTGACCCACTCCTAATCAAATCGATGTGCATCATGGTATTGGAACATACACTTCTTAAATCTAGTTAGAAAACTATATCCATCTTTCATCCAATTACCTAAATATTTGATGTCATTTTGCATCAAATTCCACGTACAAAGGCAATGTTGAGTTCCCACTAAAACTTCAGAAATAGATTTCCCCACTATCACATCATGATTGGTAAATATAGTTTGAGGTTTCTCTATGCGATACACTTGTATTTTTTTTGAAACAACCAAGAAAAGGAACTCGTGGTTTCATCATATAATAAAGTTGCCCCAAAAACAACAATCAACCAATGTTGATTGAATCTCACTAAGAAACCTAAGGGCATGTACTTTGTATTAGTGCTGAAAGTGGTTTCAAAAACAACATCTCCAAATAACTCATAATTTGTCTTCATTTTTGGATTAGCCCAGAAAATATTAGTAATTTGCCCAGTCAAGTCAAACTGCATAGTATAGACAAATGATGGATTGTCTCGGCTTTGTCTTTCCAAGTACTCTAACATGAAACATGCATCCCCATGAACCAATTAATTTTCCCCAATAGACCTTAAAATTTTCAACTAATCGACATGTGTGTACCAAAGAACATCCTGACCCTCCTGCAATAGTTGTCACCAAAGAGAAGGAATCATTTGGTTTAATACTCGTTGAAACATTCGCATCTAACTCAGTTGGATGTGCTTTTATTATTTTTCTTTGAGACCTCGTCCTATGAATTGATTCAAGATTGTGCAAGGGATAATTATGTCTTTAAACAAATACATTACATGCATATTTCCCACAAGACAACAAACTAACCCCCATTCGATCAAGACAACATGTACGTGTCACAACCCGAGGAAATTTCACCATGAAATCATGTTTGTCAACCTTCTTATGACCTTCTTTTCTACATGCATAAAGGCATGATGTGGCGATTGATTTATCATTTCTCTTTTTATTCAAGTATTGTTGACGTACAATGAACCTATTTACTCCCCCATACGTAACATAGAAACATTTTGCATCATCAAGTGATTTAAACATCATCCCTACAACTGGTTTAATAGATGATGATGCAACATCAACATCATCAATATTGGAAAAACCTGCAACATAAAAACATAAGTTAAAGAAATGTACATAAACACACAAACTTTGTAAATATCATGTATAAATCCCTATGTGGAGATTTAAAAGGAATATTTGGTGAAACTTCGACTACAACTTCCAATAAATGTTTTGGACAAAATTTAGACAAATATCCAGTGAAAGTTTCAGTGGAAGTTCCAATGAAAGTTCTAGTGAAAGTTACACGATACAACGAACAATTTATACTTATAAAACAAAATTTAATTAAATATAGTTTTATTAAATACAGCTATAAAAACTTTGTATTACATTTTTTGCATAATTTTTATAAAAATAAACATTTGGAAATGTATAAACTATTTGAATAAAAATGTAAATAAAATTTATATATCTAAGATGATAAATAATTACAAATATAATTATATTTATAAATACATAAATAAAACTAAATTTATAAGATATATTCAATATATTTTTTACAAAATATCCGGTGGAAGTTCAACATTATAGCCAACAGTTTATACTTATAAAACTAAATTTAAATAAATATAATTTTATTAAATACTATTATAAAAACTTTTATTACATTTATTATATAATTTTTATAAAAATAAACATTTGGAAATATATAAACTATATGAATAAAATTTATATATTTATTAAAAAAAATAATTACAAATATAATTATATTTCTAAATATATAAATACAACTAAATTTATTAGATATATTGAATATATTTTTTACAAAAAATTCACTGGAAGTTCCAGTGGAAGTTCCAAATTACAGCCAACAGTTTGAAGGACCCCGAAACACCCTGAGAGGGGAGGGGTGAATCAGGGTGTCAACTTTTTCTTTTAAAATAGTGGATCTTGTTCCCACATTGCTAGGAACCTGTTAAACGTGTCTGATGAGAAAGAGCAGGAAACAAACAATCACATGCAAAGCGAAGACACGACAATTTTACTTGGTTCACCGCTAAGGGCTACGTCTAAGGAGCATACACCGACAGGTTGTCAGACGTAAAAAAGTACACTAAACTTCACTAGTTGTGGAGTACAAAAGTTTAGAGTAGTCACTTTGTATCAGATGCACTACCTTTACAAGGTTTTAGGGATAACACGCAACATTCTTCAGATCACTTCCGTTGACTCCCCCTAACTCACTGCATTGGGAAGAACCTAAACTCAGTTTATCAACTTGAAGGTCGCTTAAATGGGTTGACATTAAATCATAAATCCCCAACTATAGATAGATGCTTTGTTGAAGTATCGTTTTCTCCTAAAGATATAATCTATTATTCCGCGCACTGCTCGTTTGCGAACTTATCCTTTGTGAGCTGGTCTTCTTCCTCTGTATACCGCACTGCACCATATACTGCGAGTGCTCCGCGTACTGTCTCAGTGAACATGTATTCTTCCTCCTCTTATCGCACTGCACCGCATACTGCGAGTGCTCCGTGTACTGCCTCTGCAAACCGTGTTCGCATACTACTTTTGCACACCGCTTCGGCGTACCGCTCCCACGTATCTCTTTTTCTCCACATACCAACTCCTCCTCCGTGAACCGTATTCCGCGAACCGTATTCTGCGAACCATCTTCCACGAACTGCCTTCGGCGAACCATTCCGGACTTCACTGAATTCCTACCGAATTTCTAATCAAAATCTCCTTTACGGGGTTGTCTTCCCACGAACCATTCTAGACTTCACCGAATTCCTTCCCAAATTTTTAATCTCAGTTTTTTTCCCACACTCTAATAAAGGGATTATTGCTCCTTATATAGGCAAATAGATCCACATAATCCGCTAAACCAATATTTACCAAATCTTCAATATGGCACCACCTTTATAGCGTATCGTGCATCTCCCGCGAACCATTTTTCTCTACGGGGTCCGCATACCGCCACTCTTCCTTCGTGGCGACTGAACCCTTCTGTGAACCGATCTTCGCCTTGTTTTCACCAATGACAAAACATTCTGTGAACCGTCTCTTCCGCGAACCTCTCTGCCTCGTTTTCGCAAGCAACACCCTTCGCAGTTTCTCAAAAATCCGCCTTGTTTTTTAGAACGACGCGCCATTCTGTGAACCGTCACGCCTTCCGCGTACTGTATGCCTTCCCGCGAACCGCAAGTCTTCATCGCGAACCTCCTTCGCCCCATGAACCGTTCCTCCTACACAATCCACGCACCATTTAATGATCCCCAAACTGTTCTCGGAAATCCCATTTCACATACTACCTTTACGGAAAACATTCATTTTCCAAAAACAAACTCCTGATTTTGAAGCCCAAAAATTTGGCAAACACTAGGAAACTGTGTCACCTTAAACACTTGCTTCGGCTTGTACTATAATATCACTTGACTTTCAAACCATTTGATCAACTCAAAGTGGATTGACAACAAACACAAACCATACTCCATTTCCAACAAATAACAGTATTGGTTCCAACACAGATTATACTTGTAAAACTAAATTTAAATAAATATAATTTCATTAAATACAATTATAAAAACTTTGTATTACATTTGTTACATAATTTTTATAAAAATAAACATTTGAAAATGTATAAACTATATGAATAAAAATGTAAATAAAATGTATATATTTAAGAAAATAAATAATTACAAATATAATTATATTCCTTGATTTATAAATAAAACTAAAATTTTGTGATATATTGAATATGTTTTTTACAAAATATCCATGAACTATTTTAGTGGAACATTTTATGGAAAGTTCCGGTGAAAGTTAGGACTTCTAAGCCAAATTCCACTGAATCTTCCATGAAAAGTTCTAGTGAAACTTCTAGTGAAGGTTTCAGTGAAAGCTCTCAATTAAACTTTCATAGTAACTTTCAACATCAATTTCATTTATTTATTTATGTAAAACATCCACTGAAAACTCACCCCTTCAGTAAAATTCAGCCTATTGTATCGGACAAAAACTAATTTGAATTTAACCACAAATCTAACATGCTCAAACTTTAAATATAATATGGAATACCATCATTTGTATCCATTATAAGCAGAATCAAAAAAGAAAACTCCAAAATGTAGCAGGATGAAGGCTATTGCCCCCCGCAACAGAGAAACCCGAAAAAAATGACCTGCACTATCGAACCTTCTATCCGACGACTCCAACGAAACTATGTAATGCACCCATAACGGTGAAACCCAGTGAAAAATGACTTGCACAGTCGAAGCCAGGTGAAAAATGACTTTGTACAGTCGAAACTGCAATCTAAAAACTCCGGTGAAACTGGTCTTCAGCGAGCATTGTGGTAAAACCCAACGACCTTGCCTAGTGAAACAACGTATTGCACCTACAATGGTGATACCCAACAAAAATAATATGTACATTCAAATATGCTCTTCGACGACTCCGACAAAACTGCCCTCCACCAATTTAAACAATTTGCGGTGCATCGAAACCCGACAACCTTACATAACAAAACCCCGTGAAAAATGCCAAATCTTTTGAAATCTCTAATCTCTCATTTCGCAGGTCTCGTTTTTCATGAGACTAAAATGTCCTCGAGGAAATCACTACAACGTCATCATGCCATGTGTAAAAATATCGATGTGTTAAAATCCCACCACTCCACTAGACTATCTTGTAAAATAGAGAACAGGAGACGATAAATCACAACAAAATCCCGAGTTTGATGGATCTCTAGATGATATGGGATTCAGGGGGATTATTACTTCAAATGAAAAAAAACATTTACAAATTAAGTTATGCTCAAATTAAAATAGACGGCTGCAACTTGATATTAAGTGTTGATTCTCGATCACGAGAGCATCGATGGACTCTTTCCTTTCATCAGTCGCAGACTACATAATGATGAAGCTAACCCAAATATTCCCCGAATTCCTAAGTGTTGGGTTGTGTCCGACGATCTTCACTGGGGGGTGGTTTAAACTCTATCACGTAGCGAAGAGGACAAGGTGAGAGAAGATGGAATGACACCACATTTTATTTCCGTAACTAATGTAAAAATGTTAGATTTTTTATTACATTCGTTGGGATCCTATTGATTTATATGCTTTTGATTGGCATGGAGAATGATACCATGACTTCCTTGACCGTCAATTTTATGAAAAGACAAGTGGATTCAGGTTCGCGTTTCTGCTCGTTTCCTCGTCGAATAACGATCTTTTTTTTTACATTCATCGGTCGTTTTCTCATATATTAATGGAAGTCTTGTCACTGACAGTGGGCACTGCTTTGCTTTTCATGGCCACTCTCCCATATGTCGTTTTTTGTGTTGTCCTCACCTGCATGGTGGCAGGAGTTGCATACCCTATAAAGCTTTCACGAGGAACCTGTTTCCACCTCTCGTTTTTATCACGTTTTGATGTTGTGCCTACTCCGCGCCATTCGAGAAAATCCAAATGAGCTGCAAAAAACCATTGATATGGTCAATATTTTATAGAAACTAGAACATAAAATGGTTGTTAAAGAGCTGAATGTTATACCAAAATGGGTTAAGTTGAGTCAACAACTCCAAAAAATAGACTATGAGCACCTCGAGAAGATTCTAGAGTTGGATTCGATCTGGTATGCTCCCTTAATTTAATTTTTTCTATTAAATTCCCCTTAACTGAACATGTTTTATTATAAATAACTATTATTTTTCTATAGTGAATATGTATTGGAATCTAAAAACAAGTTATACTCGGTAGCAATGAATGATATTTTCTCTTTTTTCAACAAAATAATGACAAGTATCAGGGTGGGTATTAGTTAAACAATCTTATTGTAAAATAATATTCAATTAGTGTCACATCCTCCAATCCTTTTCAATGATATCAAGTAATAGATGCATATGAGAAATAAATAAAAAACAGGTGTGAAATGGGGAAGACATGTGGGATTTTCCCAAATAAATCGAAAATTATTACAAGTGTTTTCATGGTGAGTATATTATTCTCTACATTCTTTAAGATAAAAATGTAATAATTAATAGTTGGTCTAACTATATTCATATTTACAGGGCATAATTTTTGGTAAAAATAAAAATTTGATACAGATGTTGGTATAGAAAACAGTTAGAGATTCACTACAGTTGAATGTAAAACTTTCCATCCCCATCAATACCACAAATATACATTGGTCATTGCTTGTTTTTAATATCAAGAGAAACAATTTCAGCCATTACAACTCGATGCAGCCTTTGTTGGGTGGTGGTGGACATGATATTTGTCAAAAAGATGCATTAGTAATGGTACATTTTCCCCACTTCAACATGAAATCCATTTTAAAATAAACTAACTGTCATAATTAAATTTTTAAAGCTTGCAAAAATCATTTATCGAATGAATCATCAATAAATAGAGCCTTGATTACTTGGACAAGACTCCTTCATCATTTATAGTGGAAGATACTTCCCAATAGGGTGGCACAACCTTGGATTGTTCAATAATAGTTTGTTATCTTATGGAGAAGTTGGAAACTGATTTGTCATACAAGAGGAGACTAGACCAAGAAGAAGTGGGTGACCAATGATTGTATATGGAACATTGCTTCCTCTTCGACCCTGCTAACAGCTGGTCGGAAGCATCATTTAGAAGCAAGATTTTTCTCTTGGATTCAGTGCAACATTGACATAAACATTTAAACAGTTCAGTTTTATGGGTGTGACATGAAAATGGAATTGAATATGTTCTATGGTTATTGGCTTTGTTCAAATATTTGATATAGAAGTAGCTTTGTTTGAACATCAAATGACATGAAACAATGTTGTCATATAAGGGAAGTTGTATCAAATAACCAACTAATCACATTACCATTAAAAATATAACATCTTGTCTAGTTCTCCCAACATTGTTCAAACATCATTGAAACATGAAGTATAAATGGTCTCAAATACCAAACTGGTTGTTTTACAAATCAAAATAGTTTATAGATGTGTAACAATTCTCATATAGCACATTTACATACAAATTGTAGTTTCTTAAAATGGTGTCCCAATCCATTACAATTCAAAACAGCCTATAAATGGTCTCTGTTGGTCGGAGTGGACACTCAAGAGGGGGGGTGAATTGAGTTCCAATTAAAATTTCTATTAGAAATATTTCTCTTAAAATCCCCCAATTTAAAAACAAAGTTAAACTGTAGTGAATTTATATAGATTATAAATGTTCAATTAGTTTCTCAAAGATTGATTAATTCTCAGTTAATTTAATCTCAAGATTAAATTGACTTTTGAAACTAACTTACTGGTTTACAATAGATATAAACACTTGCTAATTTAACTATCAGAGTAGCTTTAAAATAATTTTGTATTTCAAAGTAGCAAGCAGCGGATTATGAAATATATATAGTATACTTATAATTTAAACTAAAATACACAGTAGATGTAACCAAGAGGTTTAGTCTCAAGCCGAGACTTAGTCCTCTCAAAAATTTATATAAATTTATCTACACCCTGGATCAGGGTTAACAACAGTGAGCACACTGTCCAGGTACAAAGACCTCTACCACAGTTCTACATGGGAAAACAGACAACAGCTTACAGTTGTCCAGGTCTTACTCGACCTCTACCACTATCCATAGTGGGAAACAAAAGAGTTTATGGAGTTTGAATGAGGGTTTGAGAATCCTCCAGTTTAGCTCAGGAGACAGTGTGTGTGTAAGATAAACATGGTACACACACTGCTCGAAATGTAAATGAAATAATCACTAAAATCAAGCATTGATGAGTTTAAAAAAGGTTTAGTGATTGGCAGTGCAGCACTCGTTTGATTGGTCAGAAAAGATTCTGAGTCCTTTTCTGGTTTCTGTTCAGAAAACAGAGTATCGTTTTCTTTCTTGGTTCCAGGTTCAACTTGTCAGCCCAAGTTTATGAAGCGTTTGTTGTTCTTCACTCGGGTTGCGGCTTGTGTTCTCCTCTAGCAAAGGATTTCTTGATGTATGTTCAGTGTTCTTGGAGTCTGGATGTGGTGTTTCTGTATGCACCAATTTCCAGTTGCTGTACACGTTAAGCGCCTTGATTGCTTTTTTAAAGATCCTCTCTTCCATGCCCGCATCAACTCTTCTCTTTCTATACCTTTTTGGTTGTTCTTTACAGTGTTCTCTTTCCTTCCCTTTATAGCTTTTAGCTCTGGAAAAAGGAATGATCACCTTTTGCATGGGTACTAGGTACGGTTCCCTGACACGGAAACACAATCCATTAAATAACATTTAATGCATTAAAAACATCAAATGTAACCGTTAGCTAAATAAATAAATAGTATTGAGAGTATAGAGTTTGACTGGTTGGTCAATCATTAGTAGCTCGTGTTGGTAAATGTGTACGGTGGACTTTGCGTAGCAGGACCTTCCATCAGTAGTTCTTTTGAACTTGTATCGGTAGCTCTGTATACTGGTGGCTTCATTCTATCGGTAGCTCTTGTTATCGGAAGCTTTTAATCCATTGGTAGCTCTTGGGCTATCGGTAGCTCAATGTATCGGTAACTCTGTACTTGTATCGGTAGACTGTTAGTGAACGGGTTCTATCGGTAACTCTGTACTTGTATCGGTAGACTGTTAGTGAACTGGTTCTATCGGTAGACTTCTTCTTATCGGTAGCTCTGTGCATATAGGTAATCATGTATACTAGAAGACTTAAGCATACCGGTAGACTTGTTCTATCGGTAGCTCGGTTTATGTCGATAGCTCATATCGGTAGCTTTGAGTGTTCTCTATCGGTAGACTGATGCATATCGGTGACTCTGCGTATCGGTGAACTTAGCTTATCGGTGACTCTGCGTATCGGTGAACTTAGCTTATCGATGACTCTGCGTATCGGTAGACTAAGTCTATTGGTAGACTGAGTACCAGTAGCTCTATATTAGTAGCCATACGCAGTCCAGTGACTTAATACTTGTCTGTTTTATGCAAAACATATCCGAATGGGTTATAAGAACTTCAGAACTCATATAAACATAGAATAAACAATGATTAACATATTTAAAGGACTATTTTATTATTATTATCATCTTGATAACAGAATATCATATATTGAGAGAATTAGGATATAGATAAACATTGATTGGGATTATAAAAGTATGTGAAGGCATAACTGGGATTATCAAAACAGGTGAGATCAACAGTCTCAAATAACAAAATGGTTGTTTTACAAATACCAAAATGGTGTCCCAATATAAATGATTCAGTGGATTTGTATAACAATTCTCATACATAACATCTACATACAAATTACAGTTTCTTAAAATGGTGTCCCAATCCATTAAAATTCAAACCACCCTATAAATATTTCAATGGATTCATATAACAATTTTCATATACCACATCTACATATAAAGTGTAGCTTCTTAAAATGATGTCCCAATGCATTACAATTCTAACCAGCCTATAAATTATTTAGTGGATTCATTACAATTCAAAAAAACATATACATGGTGCAGAGGCATCACAATTCAACCCCAAAAAAAATAATTTTCATCCAATGTCTGCTCTACTCGGCCTCTTCCAATTCAATAGCAGTCTACCTTCAAAGATGAAGTTCCAAATTGGTTGATTGGTCTTCATGTAACAGAGAAAAAAAAGTATAAAACTTATAGACAAGAATGATGTTGTTAAAGAAACTAAATTTAACATTTTTTTGCAGCTCCAACAACAAAAAATGATCTTGTGTGATCTGCAATTCCCTGCGTGCAAACAAAAATGATATCAAATACCACATTACCATTAAAAGACTACTCTTAAAATGAATTGCATCATAAAATGAAATCATATTGTCATCATAGCACTGGACTTGTTTATATTTTTATTCAATTTTGTCAGCTTTCGGCCGCCATTTTCTAAAAAACTTTTGATTTTATCACCCCTTTCCTCTTTTGTTTCATTTTGAAAGAATAATTTCTTAAAATTGTCTCAAAACTGTCATGATCAACACCTCTATCCATTGATGTATTTATGGTGCTCAACTCTTTGGAAAACATACTAAAATTATAGAACGCAGTGTCATAACTTGTATCTGTCTCACAAGTGATGGTGATTAACTTGATTCTCATTCGTGCTAATTTTTTGTAACGTTCTGCTATAACTGACTTTCTATCAGCATTTACATCAACAGATTCTCCTTTGAACATTAGAATATTTCTAGCTGATCAGGTCCACCTCCCCAAAATATATTTTTCCAGGTATTGATCTCGCATCAAGACGATCATAAATTTTTAATACATGACAACAAATATACCTAATAGACTCAAGTTTTCAACAAAAACATTGAATAGCTTTATTGGAAGCTTCATATGATACACAAAATTGATCTTTACATCCAACTATTCTAATAACATACTTAAATTGATTCATTTCAACATAAATATTTAAGAAGTCCATTAAAACTTTCATTTAATTGAGTGATATGAATACCTAATGTTAAAGAATCTTTCAAAATGCAATGCGCTGACTTTTCCTGCAATACAAAGACATCACTTAACACTGCGATTTACCATCCTCATATTCTGCTCTAAGGGCGACCCACTCCTAATCAAATCGATGTGCATCATGGTATTGAAACATACACTTCTTAAATCTAGTTAGAAAACTATATCCATCTTTCATCCAATTACCTAAATATTTGATGTCATTTTGCATCAAATTCCACGTACAAAGGCAATGTTGAGTTCCCACTAAAACTTCAGAAATAGATTTTCCCATTATCGCATCCTGATCGGTAAATATAGTTTGAGGTTGCTCCATGCGATACACTTGTATAGAGGGGATTCGGGGAGTGGAGGGGAGCCGAAGTCGGAGGAGCCAAAGGTGGATCACGCGCAGGTGGAGTCGCGACTAGAGAGGGGATTCAGGGAGTGGAGGGGAGCGGGAGAGACGATTCGGGGAGGGTTAATCGGGGAGGGTTGCGAGAACCCTAGAACAGGGAGAATGGAATTGATGAGGTGAATCGGCGAGGGCATCAAATTGGTAGGGGAAATCGTGATCACGGTCGGGGTCGCGGGAGGTGTTTTCGCGTTTGGAGTGTTAGGATGCAGGATTTTTTGTGACGTGACTGCCTGGTTAGGTGACACGATAGCAGTAAAAAACCAACTTTAGAAGATATATAGATATGAAATACCCTCATCTGTAGCCATTATAAGCAGAATCGAAAAAGAAAACTCCAAAATCACTAGTGCAGAAAACGTTTTTTACGTCACCATTTTTTACGTCGGTTATATAAAACCGACGTCATAATATGTAAAACGAGGGTTTTTACGTCGGTTATTTAATAACCGACGTAAAAACCTGTGTTCGGTACACATTTAACGTCGGTTATTTTTATAACCGACGTTATTAATCGCGCGGCTTCGTTTTTTACGTCGGTTATAAAAATAACCGACGTAACAAACGCGGTTTTCGAAGGCCCTTTGACGTCGGTTATTGAATAACCGACGTAACAAACGCGGTTTTTGAAGGCTTTTTTACGTCGGTTCTAAAATAACCGACGTAAAAAAAGAATCCGCAGATGTTTTTGACGTCGGTTATTACATAACCGACGTAAAAAAATGCGGATTTTGAGCCATTTGTTACGTCGGTTATATAATAACCGACGTAAAAAATGAATCGGAGGAAGGTTTTTACGTCGGTTATTGAAATAACCGACGTTATACATGTTTTTAAAACAATTATCACGTCGGTTATTGAATAACCGACGTGATAACTCATTTAAAAATTTACCCAGACCCGTGGATTGTCATTCGCGAGTTTACCTTCGACAGTCGCGACTCGTCTCTCTCGCGCGTAAACCCGAATCGGCTCGTCCATTTCGTTGGTTTAGATTCGTTTTGCGATCATCGTTTCTCATATTTAATCTCCTCGGATCAATCATCTAAACTCGCAGCACTCAGGTAATCCTCCCACTCGTTCGTTTTTTTTCGCGGATAGTAAATATATATGTGTTGTGATTTTTTTGTTGAAACTAGCTAAGATTCTTCGATTGTGAACCCTTTTAACTCGTTTTGGCACCATAATCTTATTTATCATCCCTAGATCTATTTGTTCGACTTGCAATATTGAGTAATTTTATGATTTCACTAATTTTTCATCGTTTTCTATAAATCCCCGAGAGGGTTGGGGCGTGTCCATTTGGATGGGTTGCCCTTTTACAGTTGTTACTACTTTATTCACACACAACCATGGCATAGGTGCATGGATTTGGGGTCGGGGGTGTCCAGGGGGGTTTACAAGGGGGTGGGTGGGTGTGGGGGGCTGTCCAAGGGTGTGGGTGGGTGTTGGGGGGTGTCCAGGGGGGTGTCCAAGGGGGTAGGGGGTGGGGGGTGGTGTCCAGGAGGGGTGGGGGGGCTGTCCAGAGGGTTGGGGGGTGTCCAGGGGGGTGTCCAAGCAGGTCTGGGGTGGGGGGTTGTGTCCAGGAGGGGTGGGGGTGCTTTCTAGAGGGGTCGGGGGCTGTCCAGAGGGGTCGGGGGGTGTCCAGGGTGGTGTCCAAGGGGATGGGTGGGTGTGGGGGGCTGTCCAAGGGGGTGGCGGCCTGTCCAGAGGGGTCGGTGGGGTGTCCAGGGGGGTGTCCAAGGGGGTGGATGGGTGTGGGGGGCTGTCCACGTGGGTGGCGGCCTCTCCAGAGGGTATTTGGGGTTGTCCGGGTGGGTGAGGGGGCTGTCCAGAGGGTTGGGGGATGTCCAGGGGGGTGTCCTAGGGGGTAGGGGGTGGGGGGTGGTGTCCAGGAGGGGCGGGGGGCTATCCAGAGGGGTCGGGGGTGTCCAGGGGGGTTTACAAGGGGGTGGGTGGGTGTGGGGGGCTGTCCAAGGGCGTGGGTGGGTGTTGGGGGTGTCCAGGGGGGTGTCCAAGGGGGTAGGGGGTGGGTGGTGGTGTTTAGGAGGGGTGGGGGGGCTGTCCAGAGGGTTGGGGGGTGTCCAGGGGGGTGTCCAAGCAGGTCGGGGGTGGGGGGTTGTGTCCAGGAGGGGTGGGGGGCTGTCCAGAGGGGTCGGGGGGTGTCCAGGGGGGTTTACACATCGATTTGTTTTATATTTCAAAATTGTTATATTCAAATTATGATTTTTTTCATATAAACATATATTTGTCTTATCTAAAAAATATATATATTTTTTCTATTTGTTATAGGTAATAATGAGTCGAAGTTGGATTACGGCACATCGAATGAGCAATGAATATGAGGAAGGTGTTGATGCCTTTTTGGAATTTGCTAAACGAAATGTTCCAAGTAGTGACATTTTTTTCTGTCCATGCCTGAAATGTCTGAATATGAAGAAGTTGAAAAGTAGAGAGATAAAAGATCATCTGATTTGTCATGGTTTCAATCTGAGTTACAACCCTTGGATTTGGCATGGCGAAACTGGACAGAATGTCACTGATGATAATGAATCGCAAGATGGTAACTCTGATGGAATTGAAGAAATGATTCGCGATATTGTAGCAGAACAAATTGAGATAGAACCGAGAGTTGCACGTCTATATGGTGATGCCGAAAAACCATTATATCCTGGTTGTACAGATTTTACGGTTTTGTCGGCGGTGTTAAGATTGATTAACCTGAAGGCGAAACATGGATGGAGTGACAGAAGTTTTACAGAGCTGCTACAATTGATGAAAGACATTCTTCCAAAAGATAACGATCTTCCAGATTCACATTATAAGGACAAAAAAATATTATGCCCGATGGGATTGGGATACAGGAAAATACATGCATGTCCGAATGACTGCATTATATATAGGAAGGAATATGAATTTCTGAAAGAGTGTCCCAAATTTGGGACATCACGGTATAAGGTGAAAGAAAAATCACAAGCTGATGTAGAGATTACAAAGCTCCCTTCAAAGGTATTTTGGTATCTTTCTATAATTCCTCGTTTCAAACGTTTATTTGCTAATTCACATGATGCAAAAAGGTTAAGATGGCATGCTGATGAGCGGGTATGTGATGGAAAAATACGTCATCCAGCTGATTGTCCACAATGGAAGAAAATTGATACCCAGTACCCTACATTTGGAAATGAAATTAGAAATCTGAGACTAGGCTTGTGCACAGATGGAATGAATCCATACCGAACCCTCAGTAGCACACATAGTTCATGGCCTGTTTTATTGGTAATTTACAACCTCTCTCCTGAAGTTTGTATGAAGCGCAAATATGTCATGTTGAGTATCATGATCTCTGGTCCAAAGCAACCCGGCAATGATATTGATGTATACTTGTCACCGCTGATTGATGATTTGAAACTTTTATGGGCTGATGGTATTAGGGTGTATGATTCTTATAAAATGGAATATTTTCAACTGCATGCAGTGCTTCTATTCACTATAAATGACTTCCCAGCATATGGAAATTTGTCTGGATACAGTGTTAAAGGGAATAAAGCATGTCCAATTTGCGAACAACAGACGTCATATTGTCAATTGCATCATGGGAGGAAAACAGTGTACATGGGTCATCGAAAGTTTTTGCCTATGGATCACCCTTATAGAAGACTAAAAAAGGCATTCAATGGCTCACAAGAATTTGATACTGCTCCTCAACCTTTATCCCCAGAATTGTATTTTGAGAGGGTGAAAAACCTTGATGTGACATTGGGAAAGACACAGAAATCTGGTAATGATAGACATATTTGGAAGAAAAGGTCAATATTTTTTGAGCTACCATATTGGAGGTATCATGAAGTCAAACATAATATTGATGTCATGCACGTGGAGAAGAATATCTGTGATTCTTTGATCGGAACATTGCTAGATATTAAAGGAAAGACAAAAGATGGGTCGAATGCAAGGTTAGACCTACTGTCAATGGGAATACGTTTGGAGTTAGCTCCCACTCCTAAAGGAAGACGAACATTTCTTCCCCCGGCTTGTCATACATTATCGAAGAGGGAGAAAAGTAGCTTCTGTCAGTGTCTTCATGATATCAAAGTGCCTCAAGGTTATTCTTCAAATGTAAAAAATTTTGTCTCATTGAAAGACTTGAAGTTGATAGGTATGAAATCACATGATTGTCATGTCATGATGCAACAAATTCTACCAGTTGCACTGCGTGGAATATTGCCCATCCGTGTCAGAAAGACTATAATGAGGTTGTGTTATTTTTTCAATTCAATTTGCAACAAGGCGATTGATGTGAATGCTTTGAACATTTTGGAAAAGGATGCAATTATTATACTTTGTCATTTGGAAATGTATTTTCCTCCAACTTTTTTTGATATGATGGTGCATTTACTGATTCATCTGGTTCGAGAAATAAGGCTTTGTGGACCTGTATATCTTCGTTGGATGTATCCTTTTGAAAGGTATATGAAAATATTAAAGGGATATGTTAAAAATCCATATCGACCTGAAGCCTCCATTATTGAAAAGTATATTTCTGAGGAGGTAGCAGAGTTTTGTACGAGTTACTTGGCTACGACGCAACATATAGGTTTGCCTCCATCTCGCCATGAACGGGTTAATAATGAGGGAAAGGGGATTCGTGGCTTGAAAGTCAAATCACTGTCAGCTGAACATATGAAGAAGTTAGAATCATACATCTTGAATAACATAGCTGATGTTCAACCGTATATCACATTGCATATTAATGAGTTGAAACAATGTCATCCAAAGAAGAAAGAAATGTGGATTTTGAATGAGCACAACAAAACTTTTTTGCCATGGTTTAAGAAGACCTTGCTTGGTAGATCAGATGTATCAGAGACATTAAAATGGATAGTGGGTGGTACATCTTTAAATGTGATAACATGGTCCGCTTATGACATTAATGGCTATACATTTCATACGAAAGCTCAGGACAACAGAAGTGCAGTTCAGAATAGTGGTGTATTGGTGTTTGCAGAAGCAATGCATTTTTCGAGTGCTAAGGACAGAAACCCAATTTCGGCATCAAGTGCATATTATGGAGTGATTGAAGACATATGGGAGGCTGATTACTTTAAAATTAAAGTTCCCGTTTTTAACTGTAAATGGTTTATCGGTAACAACAGTGTCAGACACGATGAATTTGGAATGACACTTGTTAATCTGAATAGATTGGAAGACACAGCTGATTCTTTTATAATGACAACACATGCCAAACAAATTTTCTATGTAGTAGATCAATCAGATATGCAGTGGGCTGTTGTTTTACAAGGGAAAAACCAATATGTTGGTGAGGATGAATTTGATGAAGATGTTGATTTATGTGAGATCCCTACTTCCATGGAAAGATTAACAGAACATAATGATGAGTATGTTGAAGACATGGTTTGTGCCATAAGGAACGATCACGACGAAGGAATTTGGGAAAACAATCCAACTGTACATTCCTAAAATTACAGGTAACACAAGTTTATTTCTTGTTTACATTTAGTTTTTTCATATAATGTTAGATACTGTAAATTTTTTACTTATTAAAATATGTATCAAACCAAAACGATAAAACAATAAAAACCGTAAAGAAGAGAAGTCCTGGGCGCACCGGCAACCGGTCCTCTCTGTCTGAACCACCGGCCGGCCGCTGGTGGACCAGACAGAGCCTTCCTCTCTGTCTGGATCACCAGCGGCCGGCCGGTGTTGAGCCAGCGGCCGGCCGGTGGTTCAGACAGAGAGGAAGGCTCTCTGTCTGGTCCACCGGCCGGCCGGTGCTGAGCCAGCGGCCGGCCGGTGGTCCAGACAGAGACCGAGCCTCTCTGTCTGGATCACCAGCGGCCGGCCGGTGGTCCAGACAGAGACCGAGCCTCTCTGTCTGGATCACCAGCGGCCGGCCGGTGTTGAGCCAGCGGCCGGCCGGTGGTTCAGACAGAGAGGAAGGCTCTCTGTCTGGTCCACCGGCCGGCCGCTGGATCACCACCGGCCGCCCGGTGGACCAGACAGAGAGCCTTCCTCTCTGTCTGGATCACCAGCGGCCAGCCGGTGAGGAGCCAGCGGCCGGCCGGTGGTTTAGACAGAGGAAGGCTCTAGTCCACCGGCCGGCCGGTGGTGATCCAGCGGCCGGCCGGTGGTCCAGACAGAGGAAGGCTGTCTGGTCCACCGGCCGGCCGGTGGTGAGCCAGCGGCCGGCCGGTGGCATCAGTGATTCCACTTTTCAGCTGTCTTATGCCAACTCCTTGGCAACATTTTGCCTGTGTTTACCATGTTTATCATTGTTTAACATGCTTACCATATTACCGATGTTTACTATTATGTAATTTAGTACACTTTTCTATTTGTGAACTAATGTTTGTTTTTTTGATTTGAAGGAAAATGACAGATCAATCAGTTGATCAGCCACATGATTCTGGAGATGAGCATATTGGTCATACATCTGGGGAGGAACATTCACATGCTCCTATTACGAAAAAGAGTTCAAAGGTTGGTAAGCGTGGGTGCACACGTTTACCAAAATTATCACTTGCCCGTACGAAGGAGGAGAGGATAGTCGTGGAGTTTGATGAGGATGATCTTCCTAGAGGTCCAAATGCTAAAGATTTTAAGGGTTTTGTAGCAACTCAGGCTAAGAGCAAAGTAAGCATTCTCTATGATGATTGGAGAAGTGTGGATAAGGCGATAATTTCTCAGCTGTGGGAGACCATCTTGGTAAGATCTTTTGCTATTGTTTGACTGTTCTTTAAATGTTTCTAGTATATATAATATTTTTAACCTCTTTTTTATCAGATGACATTTGATATTCCTGACACTGGAGGAGTCAGGAAGAAATGCTTATCGTTGGCTGCTAGGAGATGGAGGGATTTCAAATCTACCCTCTCATCTGATTTCATTTATGGTCATAGGAGTCGTGAGAATCCATGTCGTATATATCCTTTTATAGATGAAGACACATGGAGACAATTTTTTGAAAGTAGAAGAAAAGAATCATTTTTGGTAAGGGCAATGTAAACTTTTATAAGCTTTCTTATATAAATGATCTTATTATTGTTTTGTTAATGATTACTTATTCTTAATTTACAGCAAACAAGGAAAGCTCATCAAGAGATCCAATCTAAAAATGTATACCCTCATAGTTTATCTCGGGGAGGGTATGCATTATTGGAAGAACAAATGATGGCAGAAAAATTTCAACAACTAAGAGCTGAGTCTTCAAGCTCTGGAGAGGTGGCCCCTCCATCCCCTCCATCTAGACATGAGAAATGGAAAAGAGCTCGGAAGGGCAAAAAAGGACAATATCTTTCGGAAGAATCGAGACTCGTAGTTGAGAGGATTGTAAGATATCTATTTTATTTATTTAAGTTTACTATTTTCGTCATATATTTCCAATCATTATAGAAAAGTTCAATTACTTATTACAGGACTCTCTTGAGGAGCAGAGTTCACAGGGGACATTTACACCATCTGGGAGGGAAGATATTTTATCTGTGGCATTGGGAAAGCCCGGACATCCTGGCCGTGTAAGAGGATATCCGGCAGGTGTATCGGTAAGAAAAGTGTTGCCACGTTCCTCAACTTCTAACGTTGAAGGAGTTTATAAAAAAAATAGAATCGTTGGAGGCTGAATTCCATAATATTAATGCGACAATGGAGGACAAGATTAGAGCATCGGTGCAGTTAATGTTTGCAGACTTGCAAAGACAATTTCAGGGTGCAGCTCCCACTCCACATCTCCCAATAGCTCCCACTCCCCCACCTCAGCCTGCGGACCCCATTTTTGATCCTCCTCCTCCGCCGCGGCTACCTACTTATTGTGAGTTGTATGTTGATGATCCTCAACATCATATAGTTGCATATGGGATGGTATATTGTATAGGAGATACAGTTCATCATCAACAGTTAGAGGTAGAGAATCAGAGGGTCACTGTACAGGATATTATAGATAGATCAGCTCGGATACCATTACCTACAGATGAGGTGACGACAGTTGGACATAGTATCGGCCATTTTTTACTTTGGCCATCCAGACTTCTTCGACTCATTACCATAGAGGTATGGATGTTATATCTTTTATTTTATATTTTTATTAATGTTTTATCATTTGAAAACTAATATATTTTTCAATTTATTTTTACAGGAATACTTCAAAGGTAAAGAAATACTGTATAGACAACAACAAAGACAGATAGCTATGACATCAGATGCAGATACTAGCAGTCTTGACAAATTGTCAAGATATTCAAATTTGTTGGCGGATCATTATGACTTTACAATGGAAGCTCATGTCTGTGGAAGTGAACTATGTGTGGGGATTATGAAAACTGATATCATGGAGTTTGTCACTGGAGATAAGTTGGGCATCAACGTGGTGCAAATTTTTATCATGTAAGTCTTAACTCCTTTTCCTTGCGTTATATTTATTAAAAATGTATACTTATGTCTGCTTTGTATTAGGTATATGTATAAAATTTGTGAGAGGAATGAGCTGACAGATGTATATGGATTCGTGGACCCACAGTTGATTTCCCCTGAAGCATGTGCATTGGATGAGGAACAAAGAATGCTTTATATTGCTGATAGATTTGAAAAGAATGTAATCACACAGTGTTGGATGATGCCTTTTTGTGAGAGGTATGAAACACATCCCTCTCAAAGAGTTAATTATCTTTTAACATAAAAAACCACTAACGTTAAATTTCCTTTTCTCAGGGATCATTGGATGTTAGGGGTTTTTTGCCCTAGGGAGAAAACACTTTATTGGATATGCTCTCTCCATGATGATGTGCGAGAAAGTTTTAAGAATATATTGGAAACGTAAGTTTCAATTTCACAATAGTTTTATATATTATAATGAATTTTAAATTTACCCCATTCGTATTATTTTCTAACAGGGCATGGGTCCACTTTCAAAAAAGCGCAAAGAAAAGGAATTACAAGATCAAATATGTACATGCGAAGGTAAATATCCATTTATAATTTGTACATTTTGATTTATTACATAAAAATAATATATTGAATTTACACTCATTCAAACAGAAATGTCATGAGCAACAAGGCATCATCGAATGCGGATATTACATGTTAAGATTTATGTATGAAATAATAACAACTGGGACAGTTCTGAGTTTTGACCTGGTAAGATTTCCTTTTTCTAATAATATTTCAATTTGATTTATTCATTATACACGTTGACTACTATCCTTTTCCTTTGTAGCTTTTTGATGACCCCCAACCCTTTACTGCTGAAGATATCAAACACTTACAAGTGGAGTGGTCAAATTATTTTACAGGTTTGATTGACTTTTAGTTGTTTGTAATGTAAAATGTAATTTTGAATATTGTCAATGTAATTGTGTATTTCGTAGTCGTTTAGGTTGGATTTAGTTTTTTTTGAAGTTGACATTGTAAGTTTTGAATGTTATATAAGTGAATGTTTAATTTTTCTCTACTTCTTGTTTTGGTCTACTGTTGATGGTTTTTCTGGTCTGGATTTTGGTATGGGGGGAGAGGTTCCAAGGGGGTGGGTGGGTGTTTGGGGGGTGTCCAAGGGATATGGGAGGGGTGTCCAAGGTGTGTTTGGGGCTGTCCTAGGGGTCGGGGGGGGGTGTAAATGAGGGTGGGGGGTGTCCAAGGGGCGGGGGGTGTCCAAGGGATATGGGAGGGGTGTCCAAGGTGTGTTTGGGGCTGTCCAAGGAGTCGGTTGGGTGTAAATGAGGGTGGGGGGGGGGCTGTCCAAGGGGTGGGGGGGTGTCCAAGTGGTGGGGGGGTGTCCAAGGGATATAGGAGGGGTGTCCAAGGGGTGTTTGGGGCTGTCCAAGGGGATGGGGGGGTTTCCAAGGGGTAGGGGGGGTTTCCAAGGGGTCGGGGGGGTGTCCAGGGGGTGGGGGGTTGTCCAAGGGGTGGGGGGGTGTCCAGGGGGTGGGGGGCTGTCCAAGGGGTGGGGGGGTGTCCAGGGGGTGGGGGGCTGTCCAGGGGGTGGGGGGTGTCCAAGGGGTGGGGGGGGGGTGTCCAAGCGATATGGGAGGGGTGTCCAAGGGGTGTTTGGGGCTGTCCTAGTGTTCGGGGGGTGTAAATTTGGGTGGGGGGGCTGTCGAAGGGGTGGGGGGTGTCCAAGGGGCAGGTTGGGTGTAAATGAGGGGGGGGGGTGTCCAAGGGGTCTGGGAGGGCTGTCAAGGTGTGGGGGGGTGTCCAATGGGTGTTTGAGGCTGTACTAGGGGTCTTGGGGGTGTAAATGAGGGTGGGGGGGTGTCCAAGGGGTGGAGGTTGTCCAAGGGATATGGGAGGGGTGTCCAAGGGTTGTGGTGGGGGAGGGCTGGCCAGGTTGTTAGGTGGGTATAGATGAGGGTGGGGTTCAGTTGGGGCTTGGGGGAGGGCTGGCATGGCTATTTTTGTTTGGTTTCTGGTTGCTTTTTGGTGAGAGCAGTGCAATTATTTTAAAAAAAAAATAATTTCTTTCACGTCGGTTATAAAATAACCGACGTGGTAAATAAATCGGTAGGGGTTTATCACGTCGGTTTTTTCTAGAACCGACGTGATAAACCGTCCCCGGGGGATTTTATCACGTCGGTTCTTAATATAACCGACGTGATAAAAGGCCTGGGAATCGATTTACCACGTCGGTTATTGAATAACCGACGTGCTAAAACGTTTCCCAGACCTTTTTATCACGTCGGTTTCCTAAATAACCGACGTTATAATAGGCCAGGGGAAGGGTGTATCACGTCGGTTATGACATAACCGACGTGATAAACGATATCCCAGGCCTTTTATCACGTCGGTTTAGGTAAGAACCGACGTGATAAAGCCCCCCGCGCATATTTATCACGTCGGTTATTATATGAACCGACGTGATAACCACCGTGATGTTAGGGATATTACGTCGGTTTTAAATAACTGACGTAAAAAACGTTATTTATAACGTCGTCCGTATTAACGTCGCCTAAAAACCGACGTAAATAATAAAAAATAACCGACGTAAAAAACGTTTTCTGCACCAGTGAATGTAGCAGGACGAAGGCTATTGCCCCCCCACAATGGAGAAACCTGAAAAAAATGACATGCACTATCGAACCTCCTATCCGACGACTCCAGTGAAACTCTGTATTGCACCCACAACGGTGAAACCCGGTGAAAAATGACTTGCACAGTCGAAGCCTGGTGAAAATGACTTTGTACAGTCGAAACTGCAATCTAACAACTTTGGTGAAACTGGTCTTCAGCGAGCGTTGTGGTGAAACCCAGCGACCTTGCCCAGTGAAACAATGTATTTCACCTACAACGGTGATACCCAACAAAAATAACATGTACAATCAAATATGCTCTTCGACGACTCCGACAAAACTGCCCTCCACCAATTTGCACGATTTGCGCTGCATCGAAACCCGACAACCTTACATGACAAAATCCCGTGAAAAATGTCAAATCTTTCGAAATCTCTTATTTCGCATGTCTCATTTCTCACGAGACTAAAATGTCTTCGAGGAAATCACTGCAATGTCATCATGCCATGTGTAAAAATACCGATGTGTTAAAATCCCACCACTCCACTAGACTATCTTGTAAAATAGAGAACAAGAGAAGATAAATCACGACAAAATCCCGAGTTTGATGGATCGCCATATGATATGGGATTCGGGGGGATTATTACCTCAAATGAAAAAAAAAACATTTACAAATCAAGTTATGCTCAAATTAAAATAGACGGTTGCATCTTGATACAAAGTGCTGATTCTCAATCACGGGAGCATCGGTGGACTCTTTCCTTTCATCAGTCGCAGACTACATAATGATGAAGCCGACCCGAATATCAGGGCCGGTCCTGGGGCAAGCCCCAAGAGCCCTTGGGCTAGGACAACACTCAAGAAGTAAAAAAAATATACAAAGAAAGGACATCAATTTTATATTTTCAGCGTATCTCTCAATGTATTTAGAGCAAATTTTTTTATATTAGTCTGAAACAACTGAATTTTCCTGGCCGCTCTTCCGGGATATTCCCCAAATTCCTAAGTGCTGGGCTGTGCCCGACGATCCGCCGCGGGGATGGTTTAAACTACATCACGTGGGCGAGATAAGATGGAATGACACCGCATTTGATTTCCGTAACTATTGTAAAAATGTTAGATTTTTTATTACATTCGTTGGGATCCTATCGGTTTATATGCTTTTGCTTGTCATGGAGAATGCGACCATGACTGCCTTGACCGTCAATTTTATGAAAAAGACAAGTGGATTCAGGTTCGCGTTTCTGCTCGTTTCCTCGTCGAATAACGATCTTTTTTTTTTTTTACATTCATCGGTCGTTTTCTCATATATTAATGGCAGTCTTGTCACTGACAGTGGGCACTGCTTTGCTTTTCCTGGCCACTCTCCCATATGTCGTTTTTTGTGCTGTCCTCACCTGCATGGCGGCAGGCGCTGCGTACCCTATAAAGCTTTCACGAGGAATCTGTTGCCACCTCTCGTTTTTATCACGTTTTGATGTTGTGCCTACTCCGCGCCATTCGAGAGTGTTCACATCCCACTCACCTTCTACTCAGCTAGCAGAAACACACCCACTTCTCCTGTCTCTGCTTGCCTGCCTTTCTTCGCCTCTCATCCTCCTACTCCCGACTCCTAAACTCATTTGAAACATCACTGTCGATACCCGTGTCTTAAAACTTCACATTTTTCCTCTACGGCTCAGGTGATGCTTCGTTGTTTCAAGATTTTACCGAGTGATTCCTAATAGACAGCTAGCGATCCCGAGTGATAGGCTCTTAATTGGCCTTGCCTACATTTCCTGTTATTTGCTTTCGTGCAATGCATTTTTTGTAAACACTCTGAAGCTTTCCTGTCATTCTGGTTGCTTCTTCACAATTCATGAAGGTACTGACGATCCACTTTATTTTCGTTTTTTTTTGTATCCCATTGTTTTTTATTTAGCGTCTTATTTTTAAATTTTGGAATCATGAAGCTTGTACTTGGATAACAAGCACTCCATGGTAAACCACAAATCGCTGCCCTAGACTATCCTGTAAATCCCAGTATTTTTTTTCTGTTTCCTTTCCTTCCGTCTCCTTCCCTGTCCTGGCTTTCTTTTGTTTTTATTTAGGAATGCGGATACCTCCCCTTTCCAATGTTTGTAAGGTTTTCAGTTGTATTATAAACGTGCATTTTACCTCTGCATAAAGTCATGCGATTTCTATTCATAATAACAGTATTCTGTTCTTTATTTTTAGTGACGCCAACATTGTTGGAATGCAGCGGATTATGATGCTTTCCAAAAACATTTTATGCTCAAAGCAAAATTTAGGACTCAAATTCATTTTGATTGTTGGTCAATGCTGTTGCAGGTCGGATTGCCTACTGAGCAGATGCCTAGGAACAATTGCAATGGTTTTGGCCTCAGCACCAATCAAGTAGGAAAGTCTGTGAAAGAAAGGCAATCACGGGAGAACTCTAAGGCCCCTCAGTCAGATGATTCAACTGATGGCAATAGAAGGGCTAAGCTCCCTGGGCAAAAACCACTCTTAAGGGAAAGTGATAATTCCCAAGTGGAACAATCCCTGCAATTGGATGCGGCAGAGGGGGTTCTTGGAGAGGGTTATAAACAGCCAGATGAGTGTGCTGTTAAACAGCGTATCCTGGTGGTGGCTAACAGGCTACCAGTCTCTGCAAATAGGACAGGAAAGGAATCTTGGTCCCTGGAAATGAGTGCTGGAGGTTTAGTCAGTGCTCTTCTTGGTAAGTGGTGGTTTTTGGTTCTTCATGGCGAGCCTTGGGCTGTGTTTGGTTTTGGAAAGCATTTTATGTTTTCATTTTCCAAATATGTATCAGAATATATATAAGAAAATATTTTGAAAAGTGGGAAGAAAACATGAAAAGCATAGAAATTACATGTTTAAGCCTTTTCATTTTTTTTGAAAACATGAAAACAAGTTATTTTCTTTTAAAAAATCTACCATTTTCATTTTCTAGAAAATGTTTTCCATTTATGCACTCCAATACATTTCCTAATAAATTTTTGGAAAATAAAAATAAGAAATGTTTTTCAAAACGAAACACAACCTTAGCTTTTTTTTTGCATATGTCAAATTTATTGGTGAGGCAAATTGCACATGATTTGTAATGCTATTTCCCCAGGTGTGACAAATTTTGATGCTCGATGGATTGGCTGGGCTGGTGTGAATGTTACAGATGAACCTGGACAGAAGGCACTTACGAAAGCATTGGCCAGGAAGGTAAGAAAATAACTCTTGACATTTTAACCAGTTATACACTGCGCAGGTTTCTAGCTTTATATACTCAAAACTATGTTGTGGTCCATTAAAATCTTTTTGAACTTCTTGAGCTTGCTGTAGTTTTTTTTTCCTGTTCCAGAGTTGTATCCCAGTGTTCCTCGATGAAGACATTGTTCATGAATATTATAATGGCTATTGCAACAACATTTTGTGGCCCCTCTTTCATTATATTGGACTTCCACAAGAAGAGCGCTTGGCAACAACTCGAAGTTTTCACTCTCAGTTTGTTGCATATGAGAGAGCAAATCAAATGTTTGCTGCTGTAGTGAACCAGCATTATGAAGACGGTGATGTTGTTTGGTGCCATGACTACCATCTCATGTTTCTTCCTAAGTGCCTCAAGGAGTACAACAAAAAAGTGAAAGTTGGTTGGTTTCTTCACACACCATTTCCATCTTCTGAAATCCACAGGACATTACCATCCCGATCTGAGCTGTTACAAGCTGTTCTTGCAGCTGACTTGGTTGGGTAAGGTTTTTTCCTTGCATTATTATTAACACAATGGTCATGGTTTTTCGCTCATCATGGTAATTTCATAAAACTGCCAAACATGTTTTTTGTCTAATTTCCTTTTATTTTTTGTCTTTCTCAACATCATTTTTTGGGTTCATTATGAGAAATGTTTCTATTTTAGGCCACCACCTACTTTTTCTTTACAATTTTTTAGTCTTCTTGGCGAGAAAGTTTGAGTATCAGTTGAAAAACCAGAATTATACCATGCACTGCCACCCCCTCTTGGAGATTCACCATGCCCCCGCTTCGAGAATCCTGTCGGTTTTAGGATGTGTCGAATCGTTGATGCTGCTCCATCTACTCATCTCTAACCCATCATTGTCGTTGATTCTGTTGGATTGGTGTAGTTCGATCCGATTTGGATGATATTTGGGCCGAATGCTTGCGGTTTTGTACTACGCACCAGCTCGCAACTCTCGCGGGTCGAGTTCCGCGGTGAGTTCGTTGGGGGTTGCGGGGGCAACGCGCTCTTGCTCCGGGGGTTCGGGAGCCGAAGACCCTCGGTCCAAATTTTGGGGGAACTGTAGCAACTCTGACCACTGTAGCAGAGCTGACCGACCGACACCGACAAAACACTGTAGCAGGTCAGACTTTGGAGTCAACAGTATTGTAGTTCCTTGGACTTCCAGCTGCCGGCCACTGTAACACTTTTGACTTGGGTGGCTACCTTTCACTGTAGTGATGCGGACTTCCAGCCGTCTTTCACTGTAGCAGCTGATTTTCTGACGGTTGGTGGAATAGTTTTTCGTCTTCCTTATTAGCCCATTTCGAGCTAGGGTTTCATGTGTTAGAAACTCTGATTCTCTTCTTGTAATTGTGCTCCTGACATATAGTGAAATTCTACCTCTCCGTGGACGTAGCGATTATTCCCGAACCATGTAAATCTTTGTGTTCTCGTTCTTCTATTTTTTTCCCTTTTACTCTTCCACGATCTGTTTTTTCGCTTCGTTGCTCCCGACGTTTCCACAACAAATTTCACTTGTCGGAGTTGACTTTCCAGTGACTTTGCGCTTACTTGCTGAACGAACTGTAGGCTTCCATTAGCTAGATCATTTTGCGCGTGCGACTAGCTTTTCTTTTGCTTCTTCAGGACATGGTCACCTTAGTCTATTTAGTTTTCAGCTATTTCTTTTTCCAAATAGTAAAACTCTATTGCTCAGGCCACGTTTTCACTCAATCTCAAGATATACAACCAGCCAAGATATACAACATATCAGAGGACAGTTCCAATAGGCTCATGACTTCTCTCAGTAAGTCCCATTCCATCTATTAAGATTTGCTATTTGTTGCTCATTATCTTGTTGCCACGACCACTGCTTCCTTTGTGCCTGATTCGCCCGCCACACTCTATTGGGATTTTGTTTTCATTTAAATTTTGAACGAATTGTAATGAAAAAAATGAGATATGTGAGTTTGAAAAAAAAATAAAACTTGTGAGATAATGATTTTGAAATTTGTAAAGGGGGTTGCATCTATATATACTGAGAAAGAGGAAACATCGAAGGCCAAGTTTGCTTCGAGAGAAGAGAGCCCGTGAAGATGTAGTCGTTTGAGAGTGGAGGATGGGGGCCGCCGTCCAAGTAGTAGCCTGTACAAAGAGTTGACTATGTTGTTCGAAAAGCTGCCTATGTTGCATGAAGAGTCAACAATGTTGTACAAAGTGATGTTGATGCCGCATGTGGAGGATTTGTTGTCGTATTCTGGTGCGAAGAGAAATCCATTTTGATGTCATAAAATTTCCTTCGGTTAAGGGATGGAATTCCTTTGGGTGACAAAAAATTCTTTGAGTGACAAAAAATTCTTCGGGTGTAAAAATTCCTTATGGTTATAGAAATCCTTTTGGGTTAGGGTGAGAGAGACTGTGAGTGTTTAGAGAGATGGTCTCTCTGAGTGACCTTTGAAGTTTTGTATTTGATAAAAAAATTATGTCTCTGGTGGAGTAAGGTTTGACTGATTCACATTATTTATGGTGCTATGTGATTGCTTTCTGCTGCGATGACATTCTGTCCCCCAACTTATTGGTATTGGAGCGTCATGGCTTCAAACTGAGATGATTGAGATGGAACAATGAAATAACATCGAGTTTTTCATCGGAGATCTGCAGATGATCAAGATGAAACAATGGAGCCACATCGATGTGTTCGTTGGAGATCTATGGCGTTGGCACCCGTGAGAGGTGAGATGTGTCATGTCAGTATTGACATGGAGGATTCGATAATGGTGGAGCAGATGATAGTTGATTTGATGATGGTGGAGCTTACGACGAAGATGATGATGGAGTATTCAAAATTTAAGTCAAGGTGAAGATTGTTGAGATTTTGTTTTAATTTAAATTTTAAATGAATCGTAAAGAGAAAAAAAAAAGAAATGAGATGAGTGAGTTTGCAAAAAAGAAAGAGAAAAACCTCGTGAGATATTGATTTTTAAAATTGCAAGGTTTACATCCATATATATTGAGAAAGGGGAGATATTGAAGGCTAAATTTGCTATAAGAGAAGAGAGAGCCTAGCCAACCGAGAGAGAAGGGAGTTGCTGCCCATGTGGTAGCCTGTATGAAGAGTGACTGTGTCCTGCGATGAGTCGACAATGTCGTATGAAGAGACGACGATGCCGCACATGAAGGATTCGTTGTTGAATCTATGTGTAAAGAATTTTTTTTTGGGGTTTAAAAGAAATTTCTTCGAGTAAAAGATGAAATTCCTTCAGGTGATGTAAATTTTTTCGAGTGAGAGAAAATCATTTAGGTGAGAGAGATTCCAAGTGTTTAAAGAGATGATTTTTCTGAGATACTTTTGTAGTTTTTGGTTTGATAATGAAATTGCAAATATCTCTAATGGTGTAGTCTTTGGTCGATCCACATTATCTTTGGTGGTCTGCGATTGCTTTTTGTTATGATGATGCTCTCTCCTTCAATAAACTCTGTTATGAGATGTTCACAAGGTCAACTTGCCTAGTCGATGAACACCTCGCCCGTCTCTCACCATTTGTTTCTCCTCTAGCTCCACTAGATACCTTGATTACTGATCCTGAGTATTGTCTTTCGTTCACCATTATTCCATTTACCCGCACTCCACCACCTCCTTTTGAGGCTGAGGGTATTTACTTTGGGAGTGTCTTTCCAATCTCACCTCCACCGCCATCTTATCCCAAGCTTGGCGGGTCTTGGTTTGGCCTAGTCTATACCCGTGCATGGATGATGCATCTCCCGAGGCTAATGGTATTTGCTTTGATAGAGTCTTTCCAGTCCCACCTTCACCGCCATTTCCTCCCAAGTTTGGCGGGTTTTGGTTTGGTTGTCACATGGGTGACGCCTCTCCTGCAATACTTGCTGATGCCTCAACGGCTGATTCATTGTTAGCTTCACCACCCATTATTGAGAATCCCCCTATTGCCTTGCATGAAGGTACATGTAATAGTCTCCTATATATACTTACTCTTATTATGACTTATTGGCATCAATTATTACATTTATCAATACCTTGGCTACGACGATTGTCCCTTGCACTATGAGTCCAAAATGCAGCAAGGTTGGGTGCATGCAATGTTTGGTGAGATTCATGTGCTTGAGGAAAATCATACCTAAGATATAGTTTCTCTTCCACTGGGTAAACAAACGATTGACCGTACGCGGGTATATACTATTCGTGTTAATGTATACGACTTTATCAATTAGTTTATGGCTAAGCTTGTTGCCAAGGGATATGATCAGACTTATGAAATTGATTATTTTTGATACCTTCTCCCCGTTGATTAAAATGACCTTCTTTCATCTATTCATTTCTCTCGCCATATCATATTAGTGGTGTCTTCATCAGGTGGATGTCAAAAACACCTTTCTTCATGGTTTTCTTGTTGAGGAAGTTTATATGAAGCAATTTCCTGACTTTGTTGCTTAGAGGGGATTCTTTCAAGGCGTGTTGTCTTCAATGTTTTTTATATGAGCTTAAACGATCCCCGTGAGTGTAGCTTGACTGATTTTGCACAGTTGAGATAAACTCTGGGCGTTCTCTGACTTTGAAGAATCCCTCAATTTTTTATCAGCAAACTTATGTCAGAAACTTCATGCTCATTGTTTATGTAGATGATATTGTGATTATGAGCACTAATTTATTAAGAATTGATGGATTCAAGACTGTAGTATTTTCCTCAATTGATATATATCATCCACTTGTCTGTAAATTGAACTAGCTCACTGATAGGATCGTTGGTGCTAGAGTGAGGAAAAGAGAGAATTCTATTGATAGACTGCAAACCAACAATTATAATTATACTGAACAAACAAGAAGATTAAAGGAGAAAATGAATCCAGGTTGGGTGCAAGCAATGTTTGGTGAGATTCATGTGCTCGAGGAAAATCATACCTAAGATATAGTTTCTCTTCCACTAGGTAAACAAACGATTGAAAAACCATCTTGTACTCAAGGTGAAAAAATAGAAGTGTCCTCAAAACCATGTTTGGCGGCATCGTTTCCATAGTTGGGGTGTTGAGTTTCGGGAGACATTCTGGCCCTCTTGGAAACTAATGTTGTTTTCCTTCTTCAATAGATGCAGCAAGTTTATGTAGTCTTCCTTATGAAGTGTCTCTAGCATAAGTTGTGATTCCACAACTTCTTGTCTTAATGCTGGGAGTATTGTTTATGATCACCGACCGGGGGGGGGTCTTCTAGCTTCTTAGAATCCCTCGCCGCCGTAACTGTTTGGAAGTAATAAAAAATGCAGGATTTAACGTCCTCTTCACCTTATCATCCCAATTTTCCCATGGATCATCCTCAAAATCATCAATCATCACCCTCGTTTCCATAGCTTTCCTTACAACTCCAAGAGTTACATCCATATATATTGAGAAAGGGGAGATATTGAAGGCCAAGTTTGATACAAGAGAAGAGAGAGCCTAGCCAATCGAGAGAGAAGGGAGTTGCGGCCCATGCGGTAGCCTGTACGAAGAGTCGACCGTGTCCCTTGCATTATGAGTCCAAAATGCATCTAGGTTGGGTGCAAGCAATGTTTGCTGAGATTCACGTGCTTGAGGAAAATCATACCTAATATATAGTTTCTCTTTCATTAGGTAAACAAACGATTGAAAAACCATTTTGTTCTCAAGGTGAAAAAATAGAAAAATGTCCTCAAAACCATGTTTGGCGGCGTCACTTCCATAGTTGGCTACGACGATTGTCCCTTGCACTATGAGTCCAAAATGCATCTAGGTTGGGTGCAAGCAATGTTTGGTGAGATTCATGTTCTTGAGGAAAATCATACCTAAGTTATAGTACTCCTCCACTGGGTAAACAAACTATTGAAAAACCATCTTGAAGGCCAAGTTTGCTACAAGAGAGAGAGCCTAGCCAACCAAGAGAGAAGGGAGTTGCTGCCCATGCGGTAACTTGTACGAAGAGTTGAATGTGTCCTGTGATGAGTTGAAAATGTTGTATGAAGAGACGACGATGCCACACATGACGAATTCGTTGTTGAATCTAGGTGTGAAGAAATTTTTTTTGGGTTTTAAAAAAAATTTCTTCGGATAAAGGATGAAATTCCTTCAGGTGATATAAATTTTTTCGGGTGAGAGAAAATCATTCGGGTGAGAGAGATTCCGAGTGTTTAAAGAGATGATTTCTCTGAGATACTTTTGTAGTTTTAGATTTGATAATGAAATTGCAAATATCTCTAATGGTGTAGGCTTTGGTCGATCCACATTATCTTTGGTGGTCTGCGATTGCTTTTTGCTACGATGACGCTCTCTCCTTCAATAAACTCTGTTATGAGATGTTCACAAGGTCAACTTGCCTCGTCAATGAACGCCTCGCCCGTCTCTCACCGTTTGTTTCTCCTCTAGCTCCTCTAGATACCTTGATTACTGATCCCGAGGGTTGTCTTTCGTTCACCATTATTCCATTTACCCCCATTCCACCACCTCTTTTTGAGGCTGTGGGTGGGTATTTACTTTGGTAGTGTCTTTCCAATCTCCACCGCCATCTTATCCCAAGCTTGGCGGGTCTTGGTTTGGCCTAGTCTATACCCGTCGCATGGATGATGCCTCTCCTGAGGCTAATGGTATTTGCTTTGGTAGTTTCTTTCTGGTTCTACCTTTACCGCCATTTCCTCCCAAGTTTGGCGGGTTTTGGTTTGGTCACGCATGGGTGATGCCTCTCCTGCAATACTTGGTGATGCCTCAACGGCTGATTCATTGTCAGCCTCACCACCCATTATTGAGAATCTCCCTATTGCCTTGCATGAAGGTACATTTAATAGTCTCCTATATATACCTACTCTTATAAGGACATATTGGCATCAATTATTACATATATCAATACCTTGGCTACGACGATTGTCCTTTGCACTATAAGTCCAAAATGCATCCAGGTTGGGTGCAAGCAATGTTTGGTGAGATTCATGTGCTTCAGGAAAATCATACCTAAGATATAGTTTCTCTTCCACTGGGTAATCAAACGATTGAAAAACCATCTTGTCCTCAAGGTGAAAAAATAGAAAAGTGTCCTCAAAACCATGTTTGACGGCGTCGCTTCCATAGTTGGGGTGTTGAGTTTTGGGAAACATTTTGGCCATTCCTTCTCTTGGAAATCGGTGCTGTTTTCCTTCTTCAATAGATGCAACAAGTTTACGTAGTCTTCCTTCTGAAGTGTCTCTAGCATAAGTTGTGATTCCACAACTTCTTGGCTTAATGCTGGGAGTATTGTTTATGATCACTGACTCGGGGGGGGGGGGTATCTTCTTAGAATCTCTCGTCACCTTAACTGTTTGGAAGTAATCAAGAATGCTGGATTGAACGTCGTCTTCATCTCATCATCCCAGTTTTCCCACGGATCATCATCAAAATCATCAATCAACAGCCTGGTTTCCACAGCTTTTGTAAAGACCCGGAATTTTCGTGTAATTTTTTTTTAAAATACATGGGAATTTTACGAGTCCGCGAAAATTGACGGCGCGTGATTCCGAGGCCCGGTGTGCCCGGAATCAATTTCTGAAGTTTTGTTCGGGTACGTTCAGTAAACGTACGAGCGAGTTTTTATAACTTTTGAACCGGTGCTCGGAATTGAAATCTGAGGGCACCGTTGAACTCGCAGCGCTGATTTTCGCTTAAGGAGACTTTCACCTCGATGATAGTGGGTCGAGAGTGAAAGATAGATTTTGGCTTTTTCGTGAATAAAAATAAAGTGGCGTAACTTTATTTTTATTTTGTTGGTTAAACCCCCCATGTGGAAGTTAGAAGTGAGGACTACCATACCTTAACCTCCCATGAGAGGTTATGGTGGTGGGGACCACCACACCTTAACCTCCCATGAGTTATGGTGGTGGGGACCACCCGAGATTTATCCTTCATAATGGGGGGAGAGGAAATCTCTCAACTCCCTCAATTAATTTTATGTGTCAACGTAAAATTAAATGCTTCCAATTTAATTTTATGTGTCAACATAAAATTAAATGCTATCAATTAATTTTATGTGTCAACATAAAATTAAATGCTATCAATTAATTTTATGTGCCAACGTAAATTAATTGGCTTGACCCTTTTTAAATATTAAGTAAAAGCGTCGTTGGAATTTAGGAAGGTTCCTAATAAATGAACCGTCATAAATTCCACGATTGTTACTTACCTCCCCCCCTCTTCTATATATATGGAACTTGAAAGGAGGATTTGGGACGGATTCACCAAGCGACGAAGCGCTGGTAAAGTGACGCGACACCCAACACTTGGAGGATTTCGCTCTCCAACGAAGAACGTGTTCTTCCACGAAGAACGCTCCGCCGACGAAGAACGCCGACGAGGAACGCTTTCGACTACGAAGAACGACCCCGACTACTACTTTTTTCCTCGGAACCTCCTTCGACGTAGGACGTGTTCGTCTACAGCGAATCGACGTCCGTTTTCTCGCGCCAACGTTAACCAACAACGATCAAGGTAGAAGTTTTTTTTGTGTATGATTATTTTTTCCCTAGTTCTTCCTTTCTTTTAAAATGAAGAATGCGGATGTTTTCATTGGGGGTTGAGAATAATTTATTTGCGGGAGGGTTTGTTGTGCTTCGTTTTTGTGAGCCAAATGATACCACCCTAAACGCGGAGGGTGCAGACCAAACCAACATGACCCGACCCCTCTGTCGTTCTCTTTTGCAGTGTTATTCGAGACGGAGGAAGGCGACAACGACGACGAAGGCGACAAAGGCAACGACTGCGCCACCCCGCGGCCTCCGCGACCCGCGCCGCCCCCGTGGCGCCCCGACCGAACCGGCTCCGCCGCCCTGGGCTGAACCGCGCCGCCCGCCGGCTTCCGAACTGCTCCCGTGGTCTCCGCCCTTCTGGCAGAGCCGCCCGGGGCTGGGCCGAGCCGCCCGGGCCGGGCCGTCCGCCGGCCGAACCGGCTTCGACCACCCCGGTCTCGCGGCGCCCCGGCCGAGCCGCCCTCCCGCGTCCTCCGCGGCGCCACGGGCCGGGCCGCCCTCCCGCGCCCCCCGCGGCGCCCCGGCCGGGCCGCCCTCCCGCGCCCCCCGCGGCGCCCCGGCCGGGCCGCCCTCCCGCGCCCCCCGCGGCGCCCCGGCCGGGCCGGCCTCCCGCGCCCCCCGCGGCGCCCCGGCTGGGCCGGCCTCTCGCGCACCACGCGGCGCCCCGGCCGGGCCGGCATCCCGCGCCCCCCGCGGCGCCCCGGCCGGGCCGGCATCCCGCGCCCCCCGCGGCGCCCCGGCCGGGCCGGCATCCCGCGCCCCCCGCGGCGCCCCGGCCGGGCCGGCCTCTCGCGCCCCCCGCGGCGCCCCGGCCGGGCCGGCCTCCCGCGCCCCCCGCGGCGCCCCGGCGGGCCGGGCCGGCCTCCCGCGCCCCCCGCGGCGCCCTCTGGGCCGAATCGCCCGCACGCCGACCCGCGGCCGCTCCGCGCCCTCGTGACCGGTCCGCGCCCTCGCGGCCCTCCGTGACCCCTCGCGGCCAGCTGGGCGGGGCCCAGTGGGCGGGGCCAGACCCAACTGGTTATGCCGGGTCGACCCGGGCCCACTACGACCCTTTCTTTTTGCCATATCTTTGGCACCGGACGTCCGTTTGACGAACCGTCAGCAACGTTGGTAATCTTGGAGCATGACGGTCCCTTTGAGTATACCCCACTGGAGTTTGGGGTATAGTTGAGATACGGTCAGGTTGGATCGTGCACGAATCCAACCGGACCCTCGGAACTAAAAGACTAATAACTCACAGACCGGACGCCCGATTGACGCGCCGTCTGTTGCAGTTAGACCCCTATGACGTGGCGGACCTTTGAGATACTTTTTCGTGGGACTTCGTGACAGTTGGAGTATCGACCAGTAACTTGTGGAGCGGATCCTTCCAGTGACGAGCGAGCAGAGTGCGGAGACCTAGTAGCTGGCTGAGACCTGACGACTGCTGACCGTTTGACGTGGAGATATTCTACTAGCCCAGTGGGGAGCGCCTGGTTGTGGCGGCAAACCCACGGTACTCGACGGGAGGAGTACCTCTGCAGGCTATGAGGGGGAGCGCCTGGGTGTGGCAGCAGACCCATGGTGGGGAGCGCCTCTGTGTGACGCAGCAGACCCAGGGTACTCGACAGAAGGAGTACCTCAACAGTCCAAGGTTAGTGGGAAGCGCCTCTGTGTGACGCGGCAGACCCACTGTACTGGATTGAGCAGGAGTTTTCCAGCAGCTGAGGTTTCGATAATGTGAATAAAATCCTGGTTGAGCTAAGTCAGTACTTTTGTGTTTTCCTCATGATTGAGACGGATCACTTAATAACTTAGGTATATGTATGAACATATATCTAAGTAGGGTTATCTGTTGATTCCTTATTTTGCGGTTTATCTTTGGTGGATTTGTGAGACCTTGAGGGTCTCGGGGTCCCTACTGAGTATCGTTATATCCACCCTTGCACGGGCTATGCCCGCACCTTGTTGTGTTGGATGCAGACGACGGACAACGCTGACTGAGGCTGAGAGTACCAGGACTGGACGGTACCCGGAGGTGAACCTTACGACGAGTCGGTACACGGAGGAGACTGACGGACGTGGAGTGCCGAGGAGGCTATCTGTACCTACCCTTCAGGTAGGAATCCCGGAGGACGACCCATCAGCTGTTTTTCCTTTCTTCAGTTGTACTTATACTTCCAGTTCCTTGTACTTTACAGTTGAGCTTGTATTTCCAACCCCTTTTTCTTTTCAGCACTCTTTTGTTATACAGATACTTAGTGTTTTGTATCCAGCTGTGTGCTCTGTTGTGTGCGTTTACAGGATATAAAGGCAATGCCTTCCCAGTTTTAGGGAATTACGCCTTTGGTGCTAGTTGCTAGCCCCTGACCTATGGAAGGCGGGCTTGTGGTAGTCACGACACGGGCCCCGGGGGACGGTATAAGGCCCCGGCCTTAAACCTTACTTAATATTTAATTAAATGAATAATTTACATTGAGGATCTTTTCAGGTTTAGAGTTTTAGAGAATTAGATCATAAATCATGAATTACATTCCACATTCAAACAAAGTGATTACATAAAAGATAGTATTCGTTTTTTTCCCATCAACAGAAACATATTTAAAATAAAACATGGATTCTTTCTTGACACTTCCTTGACACTATCATCATATCGTGCATCTTTCCCTTAACCTATGAAAAACATTTCAAAAACTTGAGATGAGCATAAAAAGCTCAGTAAGGGATATAAAAGTACGAAAAGAAAACACTAGTCCATTTATGAAATCATAATTTACTCATAAAACATAATCATTTTAACATACCTCATCAAATCATGAATAAATCATAGAAATCATAAGGCATAAAGGTAACTTGATGCATTCATAACATTCTTACGTAGGGAGTAACCCTCTTGGTTACGTTTGGAATACCCATCATAGTATATTCCCTAAATCTCTTCGGAGAAACCTTAACGTTTAACCCCTTCGCGTTACCCAATGCATTGGAGAGCTATATCGGGCTCACCCGCCCTTAGTTTATCACGGAACCACCCGTCTTCATAATAATGCCCAAGAACCATAACATAATCGTATCACATAAAACATGCATAAATGAAACATAACATTTCCACTTTTCAATCACAAGATATCAATACAAAACATTGATATAAAAACATTATGAAAACTATTTTCAATACCAAAATAAAAGAAAAGTAAAACATGGTATTTATTTTTCATTTAAAAAAAAGGTATGGCTTGTAGAGGAAGCCGGAACTCAAATAATGGTCTCGGTGGCGGAGAAGTCGTCGCCGCATACGTACGACAAAAAAAAAACATTCCCTTTTATCGTTTAGTAAACGCTTTGTATAAAAAGATTCTTTTTGAATAATCGTAAAAGTCAAATGGGTTTATACACCGTATAAAAGAAAGTTGTGTATAAAACAAAATATGCCTCAATGAAAGGAGATTGAGATGAATTCCCTTACAAAGACGGTATCCTTGGATTAAGGATAAATCAATTACATAATTATGTGTGACAAATGAATACACCAAATATAAGTGGATATTAAGTGTAAAACAATCAAAGGTTATTCACACATATTCATAGAACAACATATTCAAGGAGTGCAAGTTTATCCCAAAGAATCAAAATTGGGTAAAGAAGTTCCCTTGCAAAAATTCGACAGCCTAACGGCGTCACTTCAAAATTCAGAAAATGAGTTGATGAGAGATAAAAAGGGTATCTCATCACTTGGACATAAAATTTACATCAATAAGGATATAGAAGAACATATCCCAACATAACAATATGTAAATTAAAAGACCCAACAAAAGAAGTCTTTTAAAAAGAGGAGGGTGAAAGGTTCCCTTACCGACTTGGGTATCTTTCGAAACATGCACCCCATGAAAGAAGGACAATATAACATTGATGTAAATACTCATAAACGAAAGTATATTACACAAAGAGTAGAATAATGGGCAGTATATATACCACTCAATGGAAATGGTGGCAAATGTAGCATAAATCTCATGGGAATAAAAGTGAGATGAAAAATCCCTTACGAAAATTCGGCAGCCTAACGACGCCACTTAAAACTTCCAAAAATGGATTGATGAGATCAAATAGGGTCTCTCATCATATTAACATAAAATTTACATCAAGAGGAATATAAAAGAACATCCCCCAATATAACAAAGAGGAGCTTAAAAGAAGTGACATAAAGGAGAGTACTTAAAAAGAAAGAGAGAGGTTGAATCTCTTACGAAAATTCGGCAGCCTAACAGCGCCACTCAAAACATCCAAAATTGATTGATGAGAGAAAGTAGGGTCTCTCATCATATGAACATAAAAAGTACAGTAAGAGTAATATAAAAGAACATCCCAATCATAAGAAAGATGTGCTTAAAAGGAATGACATAAAAGAGTGTACTTAAAAAGAAAGAGAGGGGTAGGATCCCTTACCTCGTGTCCGACATGACTCCATCGTTCTTTAATATCCTGAATAATAAAATTTGGTCAATTTATAATTTCTTAAGGACCTCCTTCAAAGATTATTATTCAGTTCATATCACATATTATAATGTTATAATAATTGGTTAATAAAGTGAGTTTATATCAGACGTTTTTGTTGATGTTCGGTACATGAGTAAAAATTGAACTTGTTGGAAAAGAATTTTCCATGTAGTTATAGGTACATCATATCCAGAATAGTATTGATGTTTTAAATATCATATATATCCAGTATATATTCATTTTATACTATTCCATTGCATTTGGAGATAAAAAAATTAAAAGCACCGTTCATGGAGACGGTAGGCCGTACGTACGCATGAACGCTACTTTCATTTTTTGTCATATTAATGGAATTAAAACAAAATGAGATATATATATATATTATAATTCCAGAATGATATCCATAATTTAGATTTAATATATTACATATATATCCATTATATATATGTACTTATAATAGTACATAACATTTGGAGATAAGAAATGAAATGTACCGTTCATGGAGACGGTAAGCCGTACGTACGCCTGAACGCTACTTTCATTTCTTTTTTTTGCATTCAATGGAATGAAATAATAATGATATAAAGGTATATTATAATTCCAGTAGGATATCATATGTAATACCATTAATTCCATCCTTTATACGTCCCACATATGACATTAACGAATCAAATCACTTTGAGGGGGCGGTAGTCCGCACTTCCTAAAATGAAGATATCGCGTTTACCCATAATGGAAACCATAAAGGTATTCCATAAATGAAAAATACAGAAGCTTAAGGAAACATAAACATATTATATATCATATATAAATATAGTGACATTTTAATGGCCACCTTTGAAGGTGTTAAAAGAATATTGAACAATCATCGTTTCGTGAGGCAGTAATTCGCCATCCACAGAAACAGTATGTTCTTTAACCATTAGATGGATGTGTGTGAAAGTGTAGCTCGAATCCTTCTTATAACAACATCCTAGTATATTTAAGATACTGGTGTTGTTACAAAAAAAAGTAATAAAAAGAGTTTAGGGGTTTGGAGAAGCAAAATAAAACAAAAGAACACAAGGGAAGACATTACCTTTAAATCGGGTAACTCTCTTTGATTTGAGCTCAAAAGCTTCCTTGGAAAGGATTCTGCCCAAAGTGAGGCTTCAATGATGAAGAGAGGGATGTGGAGAGATGAAATGGGCAGGGTTGGCCGAGCCAAAGGCTTGAGAGGTGTGTGTAAGGTGGTAGAGGTGAGAGCCTTTTATAGGAGGAGAGGAGGGACACTCTTGGAAAGTTATAAAATATTACTTTATTATAAAATGATTTTCGGATTTTAAAGGTCCCAAAAGGATATATTTCGAGGATAATGTGATAAGGTTTCTAAATCCACCCATCCAATAGGTTTGTGACAAGTGTAAGACTTAGATTTTACCATATCTTCTCATTTTATTTAAATCGTTCATTTATGAGTTAATCACTGCATCATCACGGTGTCATAAATAAATTAATTTATTTAATGTCTAAAAATTATAAAAAAATATCATGATGTAGGAAATCTTTTTAGTTTTTTAATGAATATTTATAGTCAAAAATATGTCTTATATAACCCCATGTAAAAATTGTTTTTGTAAAACAATACATGTTTGTGATATTTTAATTTTAACTTTAAATAAAAAGGTATTAATGTTGTAGAATGAGGAAACCCCCCTTACTTTCAAGGTAAGGAGGGGGCCTGCTTTTATAGAATGATACGACGAAAGAAACAAAGGAGTATTCCGATGTGGGACTCGGAAATACCCAAAATAATAAAAAAAGGGTTTAACACTCCCCCTCAAGCTGGATAGGCCCAACTTGGACAACGAGTCCCACAAAAAAGAATAAGATGACACCACACAAGACCAAGACATACTCCCCCTCAAGCTGGGTGTCAGATGTGGTGGATCCCCAGCTTGGAACTGAGCGAGGCAAGGCGAGCACCAGGGAGGCCTTTGGTGAAGATGTCAGCAAACTGGTCTGCCGTCGGAATGTGGCTAAAGCTGACATGTTTGTGCTCCAGGTGGTGGCGAAGAAAGTGACAGTCCACCTCAATATGCTTCGTGCGTTCATGGAAGACGGGGTTCGAAGCAATTTTAGTGGCTGCCTGATTGTCACACCATATGTGAGCAGAAGTCTGCTGAGGAAAGCCAAGCTCCTGGAGGAGTTGCCGAAGCCAAAGGATCTCGGTAGTGACGGTGGCCATGGCACGATACTCAGACTCAGCACTGGAGCGAGAGACGACCGTCTGTTTCTTGCTACGCCAAGAAATGAGGTTGCCGACCAAGAAAATGGCAAACCCAGAGGTAGATTTCCGAGTGGCAAGGCAGCCAGCGTAATCAGCATCGCAAAAGGCCTCAATATGCTGATGAGGATGCTGGGAGTAGTGAAGACCACAAGCAAGATCCCGTTTGATGTACTTGGCGATGCGGATGACAGCATCCCACTGAGATGTGGTCGGATGCTCCATAAATTGACTCACTTTGGCTACCGCACAGGAAATGTCGGGTCGAGTCATAGTGAGATAATTGAGTTTTCCCACCAATCGACGGTACCGCTCAGGATGTGGGTATAGTGCCGAGGAGGCATAAAGAGACCGTTCGCCAGACTCGAGAGGAGTATCGATCGCAGTGGCCTGAGTCAGCCCAGCATCCTGCAATATATCCAATGCATACTTCCGTTGGCAGAGGGAGATGGTGTCCGAGGAGTAGGAAACCTCGATGCCGAGGAAGTATGTGAGAGGACCAAGATCCTTAGTGTGGAAGTGTTGGTGAAGATGGGCCTTGAGATGGGTGATACCCACAGAGTCGCTGCCGGTGATGACGATATCATCCACATAGACGACCAATAAGATGCAGCCATGTTGAGTCGTCCTGTAGAAGACAGTGTGGTCCTTCATACTGCGGGAAAGCCCAAAGTCGCTGACGACCGTGCTAAAGCGGCCGAACCAAGCACGGGGAGACTGCTTGAGGCCGTAAAGAGAGCGGCGGAGACGGCAGACACGAGATTCAGCGCCGGCGGCACAAAATCTGGAGGGCTGCTGTAGATAAATTTCTTCCTCAAGGAAGCCATGGAGGAAGGCATTCTTGACATCCAATTGATGAAGAGACCATTGATGATGGGCGGTGAGAGAGATGAATAGCCGGACAGAGGCCATCTTGGCAACCGGTGAGAAGGTATCAAAGTAGTCAACACCGTATGTCTGAGCAAAGCCTTTGGCCACAAGGCGGGCTTTGAGGCGATGGAGAGTGCCATCGGGATTCAGCCTGACCACTGCCTGTTTGCCCGCTGGAAGGGGGACAAGATCCCAAGTATGGTTTTCCTCCAGAGCCTGCAACTCATCCCGCATTGCTGCGAGCCACCCGGGGTGAGATTTGGCTTCACCAACCGTGCGAGGTATAGAAACCGTCTCCAGAGCGGACAGACCCCTGTATGAAGAAGCAAATAGAGTACTCTGGCAGGAGCGAGTACCTTTCCGTAGGGCAATGGGCAAGTCCTCGGGTGGCGGAGCAGGAGCAGCGGACGAAGCGGGAGCATCAGTGTCACTGGCTGGAACGGGGGATACAGTCGAAGGACGGCGGGAGTAGACCCGACCAAAATGGGTGTCAACAGGGGTTGACGCCGGTGGAGGATGGATGAGGAGAGGAGGACAATCATCGATGGCAGGGTCAGGAGGAGGAGAGGTAGGAGGAGGCAAATCCGAAAGAGGATGGATGATGAGGGGAAGACAATCATCAATGGCAGAGTCAGGAGGAGGATAGGGAAAGGAGAATGAAGAACTCTCAACAAAGGAGACATCCGCGGAGATGACATACCGGCGAAGGTCCGGGGAGAAGCAGCGGTATCCGCGCTGAGTGCGGGAATAACCAAGGAATATGCAGCGGAGAGATTTGGGAGAGAGTTTGGTGCGGCCAGGGCGAGTGTCACGAACATAACACAAGCAGCCAAACACTCGAAGAGGGAGGGAATGAAGAGGGAGAGTGGGGAAAAGAGCCCGAAAGGGAGTCTCCCCCTTAAGGATAGAAGAAGGAAGGCGATTGATGAGGTAGGTAGCAGTGAGAATGACATCTCCCCAAAAGAGCAGAGGCACCTGTCGGTGGAAGATGAGGGCACGAGCAGTCTCCAGAATATGTCGGTGTTTCCGCTCGGCCACGTCGTTCTGCTGGGGTGTATCAGGACAAGAGGTCTGATGAAGGATGCCATTCGTCCGGAGAAACTGCCGAAAGGAAGTGGAGAGATACTCGCGCCCATTATCCGAGCGGAGACATTTGACAGAGATAGAAAAATGGTTTTTAATTTCATTAAAAAAGGTTTGGAAGGTGGAAAACACTTCGGAGCGTTCTCGAAGAAGGTAAAGCCACGTCATTCGCGAATAGTCATCAATGAAGGATATATAGTATTTATATCCCAAGTGACTCGGAATGGTACACGGGCCCCAAACATCGGAATGAACCAGATCAAAGGGGTGGGAGACCCGTGTATCCGTGCGAGGAATGTAGGAAGAGCGATGATGTTTCGCAAAAGAACAGGACTCACAATGAAAAGTAGGAGTCCGACTGAAGTCTGGAAACATCTGATGAATGGTGGATGCAGGCGGGTGTCCTAAGCGGGAATGAAGATCAAGTGCTCGAGAAGAGGTAGACGTGCAAGCAATGAGTGCTGGTCCCTCGAACATGTAGACCCCGTCTCGAAGCCGGCCTCGACCAAGTTCCCGGTTCGTAGTCTGCTCCTGAAACACAACACCAGAAGAGGTAAATATGGCCGCACAGTTATAATCCTTCGTCAGTTTACTGATGGAAAGCAGATTAAAGGGACTGCGGGGCACATGTGCCACAGAAGGTAGGTGTATCGATGGAGTCAGGGAGCATGCGCCGAAGCCCGTTATGGGGATAGTGGACCCATCAGTGACGATGATGGCTGAAGAACCGGCATATGTGCAGTAAGACCTCAGCATTCCAGCATCACCGGTGAGGTGGTCGGAGGCACCTGAGTCCAGCAGCCATGCAGGGGAGCAATGGCTGATAAGGGCAGTGGGGCGAACAGTACGGGCCAGAGAAGCCGAGGAGGGATTGGGTCGGACAGAGGCCGGAAGAGCGTGAGGCCGCCTGAGGTTGGCCATAGAAAGGGCCAGAGACGGGGAAAGAGAGGCGACAGTCGAGGACACGGCCTGGACCGCGGGCGGTCCCTGCCGCGGGTGCTGAGATGGCCGTCCATGCAGGACCCAACATCGGGCGATCAGGTGGCCAAACTTGCCATAATGTTGACAGAAGGGACGTGGATGACTTGAAGCACGACCACGTCCCGAGGATTCTGCCATGGAAGCGACGGGTAGCTGATGCAGCGGGCTGGTGGGATGATCTTGCGCAGGAGGTGCGCATGCAGGAAGGGCCGCCGGAACGAGGGCGCGTTGCCGGGACGAGGGCGCGCTGCCGGGAAGTGGTGAACCGCACCTGGACAGAGGGCTGCGGGAGGGAAATAACGCCGGGAGAGAGGGCCGCTGGGTGAGGGGAGCCGCGGGGCGAGAGCAGCTGGAGCGCACGGGAGGCGCGGGAGAAGCGGGAGGCGCCGGGCGAGGGTGGCCGGGAGGCGCCGGAGGCGCGAGAGCAGCGGGAGGCGGGGCGCGGGGAGCCGCGGGAGGGCGACGCGGGGAGCCTGGACGCCGGGGAGCCGGGAGTCGCGCCAGGCAGGAGGCGTGCGCACGGCGGAGGGGCGATCCGCGCAGGAGGCGCGCGCACGGCGGGGCTGGCCGGGAGGGGCGCCGCTGGGTCGAGGGCGAGGGCGCCGGGGCGAGGCCGAGGGCGATCCGTCGCTGGGCGAGGGGAGCCGCGCCGGTGGGGAGAGCCGCCGGGAGGGAGAGCCGCCTGGAGGGAGAGCCGCCTGGAAAGGGAGGACCGCCGGGAGGGAGGGTCGGGTTTAAGATCTCTCTGATACCATGTAGAATGAGGAAACCCCCCTTACTTTCAAGGTAAGGAGGGGGCCTACTTTTATAGAATGATACGACGAAAGAAACAAAGGAGTATTCCGATGTGGGACTCGGAAATACCCAGAATAATAAAAAGAGGGTTTAACAAATGTCATTTTCCAACCCAAGTGGCTCCATGGGGTCCCCAAGTTGACCCATGGATTGTCTTGGTCGACCATGACTCATCCAATAAGGGTAGAACATGTGTCAAGGTCATTTCATATTATTATAACATTATCTTTACTTTAAATTATACTAATTACCTCTAATCACGATTAAAAACTTAAGAGTTACTATTCACCAAAAAATTATTTTAATCCCATTGAACCACATTTTACATCCTAATGACAACCATGTATGTCAGATTTTTGAAATTCAAACCACAGAAGTGGTAAAGTTTCATTTAAACGAAAAAACAGTTTTTAAACTACCACTTAGTGGTTTCACTATTCATAAAAAATTGGAGTTTTTCAGAAAAATACAAAAAATTCACCCTAAGTTATATTTGATATTCTGAATTCAAAAATGATGTCTATTTTACAAAATTCAAAACATATAAGTTGCATTAATTAATTTAATAATTAATTCCCGTTGTCAAAACAAATAACGTGTTTTTAAGAAACAATATCTATTAAAAGATTGACACTAGTTTAAGTCCAATTTCAAAGTGAAATTAATTACAATGACTACTATTGGATTAAATGGTAAAAATATATTCTAATTTCACTTTAAAAACAATTCAAAAGATAATATAATCATATAAATAAATTAGATTAAAAAGAGGTTTTGAATTAAAATACAACATTTTTCACTATTCATTAAAAAATGAACTTTATCGGAAAAATACCAAAAATTTACACAAAGTAAATTTTGATATCACGATTCTAAAGAAGAATTTTATTTTGTCAAATATAACACATAAAATTGTCAAAAAATGGATTTAAAATAGGTTCGCCATCAAAAGACGGTTAATCGACCTTTTAAAGAATATTAGAATGTTTACGCTTAAAATTGGATTCATTCGCATTTTTAATCCTCTAACATTTATTGTAAAAAGTAAAAATATTTGACAAACATATATAATCATTTTGTAGTTAGTTCTGTTCATTCCCGCCATTACAACGACTAGGCGTTAACTACCATTTAAAATAATATTATGTTATTATTAGAGTGCAACGTAAGATTCCCAAGAAACTCATTGTTGCGTATTGGGTACGCCATCGAGCATAGCGTCCCCTTTAATGTAATATTAATATTTTATTCACAAATATGGATAAATGTGAAAATGTCATATTTTTTGTTTACCTGGGGTGTTACAGACGGGTCGTGACAAATTGGTATAAGATGAGTCGGTTCTACCGCAGAACTTAGGACTCTGATCTTTTCTGTGAAGCAATAGTGTTAAGTGTAGTGAGTGTGGTTTTCAGTTCAGAGAGTGCAGTGTTGGTGCGGCGACCGACGTATCCATACACCAGGACCCTGACTTCTGATTTCCGACTCAGTGCACGAAAAAGCTGATTGCGTGTGTGTTTTCAAAAGTTTTTTTTAAGTCAGCTCAACCAGGTCAGCTTACCAGGTATAACTTTTAACCGTAGCGTACCTGTTTCTTTTTAGGATGCCTCCACGCAGACAGCCGACTAGAGTTCCGAGAGTTGTACGCACTGATAGCCCACCGAGCGACGAGGCTTTGGTGCAGGGCCCTTTTCCAGCGGAGGCACCAGCGGTACCACTCCCCGTTGGGCCACCGATGCCACCAGCCCCAGTATCAGACGGTGCACGCCGCTTGAGCGCGTTGCACGAGTTCCAGCGCCAAAGGCTACCCAGGTTCAGGGGAGAGACGGACCCACAGGCGGCTGAGGATTGGCCGGAGGCTGTGGTGAGAGTTTTCCGACTGGTAGGGACACCAACAGACCTCATGGTAATTCTTGCTGCCAGCGTTCTACAGGCAGCAACGGGCAGATGGTGGAGCTTGATGCTCCAGGTCCACGCCGAGGTGACGCTTCTCTGGGCAGCATGACTGTAGCTCAGTACTCAGCGAGATTCATAGACTTCTCACGCCACGCCACCGATATGGTGCGAGACCCATTTTTCAGGGCCCAGACCTTCGAGCAGGGACTCAGGCGGGAGATCAGGGCTTCAATGATCTCACTCAGCATCCCGACGCAAGCGGGGGTGTTAGAGAGAGCCCTCCCAGTGGAGAGTTTCCTTGCTGAGTAGTCTCCAGCAGCGAGATCCACCACCAGTCGACACGTAGCGGAGTCTTCTGCAGCTGACAGCAGACAGATGTCGCAGAGGTTCAAGAGGACCAGACCTACAGGTGGACGACCGCATGACTCAGGATCGGTGGTGCGGGGCACCCGAAGCGGAGACAGACATGCCAGGAGCGGGCAGTGTTACGCATGCGGCGGGCAGGGTCACATGGCTCGTAACTGCCCGACCCGCCGTTCGGATGATCAGCAGATGGTCGAAGGACCGCCCAGGCAGAGACAAAGATTCGATCGAGGCGGTCCGCAGGGAGCAGGCGGACGTGGCAGAGGAGCTGGCCGTGCAGCTGGCGGTGGACGACGATTCGAGGTGTTACCGCCACCACCACCAGGAGATCCACCCCGACCGCAGGGAGCAGGTGGACATCATGGCGCTCCGGAGATGATTCGAGGTACGATCTGTGTCTACTCCACCACAACTGCAGTACTTATAGACACAGGTGCCAATCACTCTTTCATTGCCACTGCCCTTGTTCGGAGCTCGGAGATTCCGACGGAGCTGTTGGCTCGATCCTTACGGCTAGAAACTCCCACGGGAGCAGATTCGACGATTACGCACTGGTGCCGGCAGTGCGAGTTTACTCTAGGAGGCGAGAGCTTCGACTGAGATCTCCTAGTAGCGGCGTCGAAGCCTTACGACGTCATCTTGGGTATGGACTGGTTATCTACAGTCCATGCTCAGATTGACTGTATTAGGCGTAAGGTGCGGTGTGTCCGCACGGATGAGACTAGGTTTACCTTCACTGGCGAGAAAGGAGCCTTTGCAGCACATGATGGACTTACTCGGAGGAGAGTGCAGCCGACCACTAATCAGTTGGCCAACCTTACCCTCAGAGCAGTTGATGTTGAGAGTCCGAGCTATCCTGTAGTGGTGGACTAGTACGCGGATGTTTTCCCTGATGATGTTTCAGGTCTATCCCCTCGCAGAGAGGTAGACTTTTACATTGACTTGTACCCCGGGACGACACCGATATCTACACTAGCATATCGGATGGCTCCCGCGAAGTTTCGCGAGCTGCGGGTACAACTAGAGGACTTGCAGGGGAAGGGATTAATCCGGTCCAGTGTTTCTCCCTGGGCAGCCCCGATTCTGTTCGCCAAGAAGGGGGATGAGAGTTTGAGGCTTTGTGTTGACTATCGGCACCTGAACGAGGTGACCGTGAAGAACAAGTACCTACTCTCGAGAATTGACGACCTCTTTGATCAGTTGAAGGGAACACGGTGGTTCTCGAAGATAGACCTCAGATCAGACTATCACCAGCTCAGAGTTCGAGATGAGGATGTGCAGAAGACAACTTTCAGATGTCGGTACGACCACTACGAGTTCTTGGTTATGCCTTTCGGCGTAACCAACGCTCCAGCAGTGTTCATGGGACTCATGGACATGATCTTTCAGCCATACCTCGATCGTTTTGTCGTAGTCTTCATCGACGACATTCTGATCTACTCGACTACTGAGGAGGAGCATGCCTATCACTTGCGGGTAGTACTGGATACACTCCAAGAGCACCAGCTTTATGGTAAGCTCTCGAAGTGCCAGTTTTGGATCCGAGAGGTTCACTTTCTGGGACATGTCATCTCGGAGGCTGGAGTTGCAGTGGATCCAGCGAAAGTTGAGGCGGTACTTGCTTGAGAACCACCCATGAGTGTGACGGAGGTACGAAGTTTCCTGGGTTTGGCTGGTTATTACCGGAGGTTTGTACCCGACTTCTCCAAAGTTGCAGCACCACTATCAGCCTTGATGAAGAAGGGGCAACCCTTTGTGTGGTCGGAGAGATGCCAACAGAGCTTTCAGGAGTTGAGGCAGAGACTGACTAGTGCCCCCATCTTGAAGCTTCCAGAGGAAGACGTAGGGTACGTAGTCTACTGCGATGCATCAGTGACCGGGCTCGGATGTGTCCTGATGCAGGAGCGAGCAGTGATTGCATATGGTTCATGACAGCTGAGACAACATAAGCAGAACTACGCTACCCATGACCTGAAGTTAGCAGCAGTGGTCTTCGCCTTGAAGATATGACGACACTATCTGATAGGCGAGCGTTTTACAGTGTACTTTGATTACAAGAGTCTCAGATATATATTCTCTTAGAAGGACCTGAACCTGAGACAACGACGTTGGCTTGAGTTCCTCCAGGACTATGACTTCGAATAGTCTATACTCCTGTGAAGGGGAACGTTGTTGCAGATGCACTCAGCAGGAGATCTGATATACAGCTGCTAAGCGAGGTGACGAAGCAGCTAGCCTCTTTGCAGATATCCTTTGTGGATAGAGATAAAACAACTTTTCTTCAGTCTCTTACAGTCACTCCCCCACTTCTTCAGCGAGTCAGGGAGGCACAGCATGAGGACGCTGACTGCGAGACACGACGTGCTCAGATATCCACAGGACAGACACCTGTTGGATTTTCTGAAGGTGGGGAGAACGTCATCCTCTTCAGAGGACGTACCATGATACCAGTGTCGCTTCAGGAGGAAGTGTTGAGGGAGTTCCACACATCCCCTCTAGCGGTACATCCAGGAGTGACGAAGATGTACCGGGACCTTCGACGACAGCACTGGTGGCCGGGAATGAAGAAAGCAGTTGCAGAGACAGCAAGTGAAGGCGGAGCACCAGGTACCAGCAGACTTGGTTCAGCCTTTAGAGGTCCCAGAGTGGAAGTGGGATGAGATATCCATGGACTTCGTGACGGGACTTCCACGTACATCCAGAGGTCATGACTCGATTTGGGTGATCGTCGACCGACTCACCAAGTCGGCCCACTTCCTACCGATCAGAGAGCAGAGTTCAGTAGAGAGCTTGGGACGCCTCTATGTGCAGGAGATTGTGCGGCTACATGGAGTACCTTCGACAATTATCTCCGATCATGACACACGTTTTACTTCCCGGCTATGGAAGGGGTTGCAGGAGGCTTTCGGGACGCAGCTTCGTTTGAGCACCGCCTTCCATCCTTAGACGGATGGCCAGACTGAGCGGACCATCCAGACCCTCGAGGACATGCTGTGTGCTTGTGTCCTCGACTTCGGTTGCAGCTGAGAGGATCACTTGCCTTTGGTGGAGTTTGCGTACAACAACAGCTATCACACCACCATAAGGATGACCCCTTTTGAGGCGTTGTACGTGAGACCTTGCAGATCACCTCTGTGCTGGACTGACCCAGGGGAGTCAGCACTCGTGGGACCAGAGATAGTACGGGCTACCACAGAGAAGGTGCAGATCATCCAGGAGGGGATGAAGACTGCACAGAGCAGACTAAAGTCGTATGCCGACAGGAGACGGAGACCTCTAGAGTTCGAGGATGGCGGCCACTTTTCTACGGGTTTCACCCCGACGAGGTTTACGAAGATTTGGCCGAGGCGGCAAGTTATCTCCGAGATTCATCGGACCTTTTCAGGTCTTCAGCGAGTTGGCGAGGTGACTTACCGCTTAGCTCTTCCACCTCAGTTGCACTGGGTGCATGACGTCTTCCACGTATCCGAGCTGAGGAGATACGTGCACGACCCTTTCCACATCATCGACCATGGCGAGCTGGGCGTCGATGATGAGACGACTTTTACGGAGGTTCCAGTAGAGATTGAGGATCGACAGGAGCGGGTTCTTCGTGGACGGTCGATACCTCTGGTGCGCGTTCGTTGACAGCACGGGAACCTCCAGGAGAGCACATGGGAGCGAGAGGCTCAGATGCGTGCTCAGTACCCCACTTGTTCCCTTAGTTTGAGTTGTGGCTTACGGAGACGTAAAGCTCTGAGGTGGGGAGAATGTAAAGACCCGGAATTTCCGTGTATTTTTTTTTGAAAATACATGGAAATTTTACGAGTCCGCGAAAATTGACGGCGCGTGATTCCGAGACCCGGTGTGCCCGGAATCAATTTCTGAAGTTTTGTTCGGGTACGTTCAGTAAACGTACGAGCGGGGTTTTGAAACTTTTGAACCGGTGCTCGAAATTGAAATCTGAGGGCACCGTTGAACTCGCAGCGCTGGTTTTCGCTTAAGGAGACTTTTACCTCGACGACAGTGAGTCGAGAGTGAAAGATAGATTTTGGTTTTTTTGTGAATAAAAATAAAGTGGTGTCGCTTTATTTTTATTTTGTTGGTTAAAACCCCCATGTGGAAGTTAGAAGTGGGGACCACCACACCTTAACCTCCCACGAGTTATGGTGGTGGGGACCACCCGAGGTTTATCCCTCATAATGGGGGGAGAGGAAACCTCTCAACTCCCTCAATTAATTTTATGTGTTCACGTAAAATTAAATGCTTTCAATTTAATTTTATGTGTCAACATAAAATTAAATGCTATCAATTAATTTTATGTGTCGACATAAAATTAAATGCTATCAATTAATTTTATGTGTCGACATAAAATTAAAAGCTATCAATTAATTTTATGTGTCAACATAAAATTAAATGCTATTAATTAATTTTATGTGCCAACGTAAATTAATTGACTTGACCCTTTTTAAATATTAAGTAACAGCGTCGTTGGAATTTAGGAAGGTTTCTAATAAATGAACCGTCATAAATTCCACGATCGTTACTTACCTCTCCCCCTCCCCTATATATATGGAGCTTGGGAGGAGGATTTGGGACGACTTCACCAAGCGACGAAGCGTTGGTAAAGTGACGCGACACCCAACACTTGGAGGATTTCGCTCTCCAACGAAGAACGTGTTCTTCCACGAAGAACGCTCCGCCGACGAAGAACGCCGACGAGGAACGCCTTCGACTATGAAGAACGACCTCGACTACTACTTTCTTCCTTGGAACCTCCTTTGACGTAGGATGTGTTCATCTACAACGAATCGACGTCCGCCTTCTCGCGCCAACGTCAACCAACAACTATCAAGGTAAGGGTTTTTTTTTGTTTATGATTATTTTTTCCCTAGTTCTTCCTTTCTTTTAAAACGAAGAACGCGGATGTTTTCCTTGCGGGTTGGGAATAATTTATTTGCGGGAGGGTTTGTTGTGCTTCGTTCTTGTGAGTCAAATGCTACCACCCTAAATGCGGAGGGTGCAGACCAAACCAACATGGCCTGACCCCTCCGCTGTCCTCTTTTGCGGTGTTCTTCGAGACGGAGGAAGGCGACAACGGCGACGAAGGCAACGGTCGTGCCACCCCGCGGCCTCCGCGACCCGCGCCGCCACCGCGGCGCCTCAGCAGAACCGGCTTTGCTGCCCCGAGTCGAACCGCGCTGCCCGCCGGCTTCTGAACCGCCCCCGCGGTCTCCGCCCTTCTGGCCGAGCCGCCCTGGCCGCGCCGTCCGCCGACCGAACCGGCCCCGACCACCCCGGCCTCATGGCGCCCCGACTGATCCGGCCTCCCGCACCCTTCGCGGCGCGCCCCGGCTGAGCCGACCTCCCGCGCCCTCGCGGCGCCCCGGTCGAGCCGGCCTCCCGCGCCCCTCACGGCGCCCCGACCGAGCCGGCCTCCCGCGCCCCTCGCGGCCCCCCGGCTGAACCGGCCCGCGCCTTCGCGGCGCCCTCCGGGCCGAGTCGCCCACGCGGCGCCCTTTGGGCCGAACCGCCCTCACGCCGACCCGCGGTCGGTCTGCGCCCTCGCGGCCTGCTGGGCTGGGCCCAGCGGGCCGGGCCGGACCCAACGGGTGATGCCGAGTCGACCTGAACCGGGTCGGCCCAGACGGGGTCGGGCCGGGTCGGTCCAACCGGGTCGGACCGGACCCGGGCTCACTACGACCCTTTACTTTCTTTTGGGCATATCTTTGGCACCGGACGTCTGTTTGACGAACCGTCAGCGACGCTGGTAATCTTGGAGCATGACGGTCACTTTGAGTATACCCCACTGGAGTTTGGGGTATAGTTGAGAGGCGGTCAGGTTGGATCGTGCACGAATCCAACCGGGCGCTCGGGACTAAAAGCCTAATAACTCACAGACCGGGCGTCCGATTGACGCGCCGTCTGTTGCATTGAGACCCCTATGACGTGGCGGACCTTTGAGATACTTCTTCGTGGGACTTCGTGACAGTTGGAGTATCGACCATTAGCTCGTGGAGCGGATCCTTCCAGTGACGAGCGAACAGAGTGCGGAGACCTAGTAGCTGGCTGAGACCTGACGACTGCTGACCGTTTGACTCGGAGAGATTCTATTAGCCCAGTGGGGAGCGCCTGGTTGTGGTGGCAGACCCATGGTGGAGGAGCGCCTGATTGTGGCGGCAGACTCACGGTATTCGACAGGAGGAGTACCTCTGCAGGCTATGAGGGGGAGCGCCTGGGTGTGGCGGCAGACCCACGGTGGGGAGCGCCTCTGTCTGACGCAGCAGACTCACGGTACTCAACAGGAGGAGTACCTCAGCAGTCCAAGGTTAATGGGAAGCGCGTCTGTGTGACGCGGCAGACCCACTGTACTCGATTGAGCAGGAGTTCTTCAGCAGTCGATGTTTCGATAATGTGAATAAAATCCTGGTTGAGCTGAGTCAGTACTTTTGTGTTTTCCTCATGATTGAGACGGATTACTTAATAACTTAGGTATATGTATGGGCATATACCTAAGTAGAGTTATCTGTTGATTCCTCACTTTGTGGTTTATCCTTGGTGGATTTGTGAGACCTTGAGGGTCTCGGGGTCCCTACTGAGTATCGTTATACTCACCCCTGCATGGGCTATGTCTGCACCTTGTTGTGTTGGATGCAGACGACGGACAACGCTGACTGAGGCTGAGAGTACCAGGACTGGACGGTACCCGAAGGTGGACCTTACGACGAGTCGGTACACGGAGGAGACTGACGGACGTGGAGTGTTGAGAAGACTATCTGTACCTACCCTTTAGGTAGGTATCCTGGAGGACGACCCAACAGCTGTTTTTCCTTTCTTCAGTTGTACTTGTACTTCCAGTTCCTTGTATTTTACAGTTGGAATTGTATTTCCGGCCCCTTTTTCTTTTCAGCACTCTTTTGTTATATAGTTTACTTAGTGTTTTGTATCCAACTGTGTGCTCTGTTGTGTGCGTTTACAGGATATAAAGGCATTGCCTTCCCAGTTTTAGGGAATTACGCCTTTGGTGCTAGTCGTCAGCCCCTGGCCTATGAAAGGCGGGCTTGGGGTAGTCACGACACGGGCCCCGGGGGACGGGTCGTGACAACTTTCCTTACAACTCCACCATTCTTCTCAATAGGGCTGTCCATGGGTCGGCTTGGGTCGGGTTGAGGGAGTTTTAGGGCCCGACCCGTGGAAAACAGTTCGGGTCGGGTCGGGTCACAAGCCTCACGAGCAGCTGACCCGACCCAACCCGACCCATTGAGGTCGGGCCACCCGACGCATGCCCGAAGGACCCGACCCAACCCAACCTGATGTGGGTTGGGTCAGTTCGGGTCGGGTTATATGGGTAAACCCGACCCAACCCGACCCAACCCGACAGACCTGAGCCAACAACCCGAACCCGAACCCCCCGGATAGACCCCTGCACTGCACTTGGACCACCAGCAGCCTAGCCCCCCCTGCACTGCACACCTGGACCACCAGCCCAGCCCCCCTGCACTGCACCTGGACCACCAGCCCAGCCCCCTGCACTGCACACCTGGACCACCAGCCCAGCCCCCCCTGCACTGCACCTGGAGCACCAGCCCAGCCCCCCCTACACTGCACCTCCACCACCAGCCCAGCCCCCTGCACTGCACCTGGACCACCAGCCCAGCCCCCCCTGCACTGCACCTCCTCCACCAGCCCAGCCCCCCTGCACTGCACCTGCACCACCAGCACCCCTCCACTCCAGCCCAACCCATCCTTCCCCACCCCCACCCCCACCCCACCCCACCCCACCCCACCCCTGTACCCCTACCCTTTCCCCCTCTGCCGCACCCCTCCACCAAACCTCCCCCACTTTACCCCTGCAGCAGGACTACAACAACCTCCCCCTACCCCATTGCTGCACCCCTGCACATACACACCTCCCCTTCCCCTTCCCCTTCCCCCATGCACCCCACCCCTGCACAACCTACACCCTTGTTGCACCATCCTACACCCCTACCCCTTCCTCCTCTGCCGCACCCCTCCACTCCAGCCCAACCAACCAAACCTCCCCAACTTTACCCCTGCCTGCAGGACTTCACCAACAACCCCCGCTTGCACTAGCCCCCCTCCCCACTGCACTAGCCTCCCCCCTTCCCCCTTTGCTGCACCCCTGAACAACCCAACTCCTGCACATACACCCCTACCCTTCCCCTCCCCCCATGCACCCCACCCCTGCACAACCTACACCCCTGCACCAGCCTACACCCCTACCCCTTCCCCCTCTGCCGCAACCCTCCACTCCAGCCCAACCAAACCTCCCCCACTGCAGGACTACAACAACCTCCCCCCTTGCACCAGCCCCCTCCCCCCCTGCACCAGCCAGCCTCGCCCCTTCCCCCTCCCCTCCCCCCTTTGCTGCACCCCTCCCCCCTTTGCTGCACCCCTACACAACCCAACCGCTGCACATACACCCCTCCCCTTTCCCCTCCTCTCATGTACCCCGCCCCTGCACAGCCTACTACACCCCTCCCCCTTTCCCCTTTGCTGCACCCCGCTCTAGGAATACAAATAAGCTAGTCCCCCCCAGAAAAACCAACAGGTAAACAATCCAAAAAAAAAAACAGCTTCAGTGCATTCTTACTTAGCTGTGACAAAATCAAAACATGCATGATGTTCTCCTATAATTTGTAAGAAAAGTGACCAGAAAAATAGATTATATGATTCACTTCACAAATATCTGACAGATAGAAGAAAGCATCATGCAACAAAAAATAAGAAAGGATTTTGGAATCCTTATAAATAACAATGTAGTCATGCCTCACCTCTCCTCTCCTAGTGTTTTTAAAGTATATGACAATGTTCAGAGAGCGGAAACTCCAACTTTCATGGAAGGATTGACATCAGAAGATTGGAGCTGCAAAATCACACGATGTTTTATTGGGCATGTTGAAGTACCAACTCTATGACGGAACCAGATAAATTCCAGATAAATGACTGAAAGAAATATATAATCAGACCTGTTCTCCCAGAAATATTAAGAAATCTCTTTGTGTAGGTTCCAGCATTTGATCAGTGACACCAACATGAAGAATATACAAAACGCAAGCCTACAAAGGGCTATAGATAAATCTATGAGTTCATATCATGAATAATGGATCATTTACTACATGATAGCAATAGGTATACAAGGGCGATAGAACCAAGGAGACCTAACTTGCAACTTTTCAACTTTTAAAGAGTAAAAGAAGTTAACATGTACATTTTCAATTCCAACATACATAATAGATTTTTTTTTTAAAAAGGATAAACTACAAAACTGAGTAAGAGAGTAAGTAAAGGATGACAATATGCCCTCTAGGACAAAAGAAAAGTGAAATACAAAAATTAACTGCTATTAATAATCCCCATTGAATTTTAATAAAGAAATTCAAGTCACCATCTAGAGAGAAGCAAAAAAAAAAAAAAACACTCCATTTCATATCTAATCTAATTGAAAGAAGATATTGTTGTCATGAATGATGCCTTCATTCTATTAAATTCATAGAGCCCACAAAGGAGGGCAACTTCACATGAGAGGAGGAATCAATACATGCGAAGAAACTATATATTATTATTCTTTGGGAGTGATCTATGTATGTAAAACAATATAAATCTATACCTTAATAAAGAGTGCTCCATCATGATTCATCCTTGCTTCTTCTACATTAGACATTGAAACTCTAATCATGAATTGTGGTGGTGGATGGTGGCATATCTTAAAAAAACACAACAAAAGAAAGAACAAGTTAGTATTTTACTTTTTCAAACAAATGATTATAATTGACAAATGACAAATGATAGAAAATTATAATATTTTTAATGGTACCTGATTCAATCGATTCCACTTTTTCTAGTTGCTTTCAAATGTCAATTGGTTTGGACTTTCTAAACCAATTTTGTGAGCAAATTAATGCTTCAACGGTGTTGGGATTCAAACAACTACGAAACGGATCAAGGACTCGTCCTCCTGTACTGAAAGCGGACTCTGAAGATATTGTAGTTAAAGGAATTGCTAAAATATCTCTAGCAATGCATGAGAGAACATGATATTTGCTTGCCTTTCCTTTCCACCAACTTAAAATATCAAATCCTTCGAAATCATCCTCACAATCATCAATCTCAAGATATCTCTCTAGTTCATTCCTTTGTTGTGTCAATTGCCTTTTCCTTTTCTTTAATCTATATGCATCTTTCCATTTCTCATCATCCTCGCTATCAGTACTAGCATCATGAATTTGTGACTCTTGATGAGAACTTGACTCACATCTATCAACAATTGGAATGGGATATTTACATTTGTAAAAATCATAGAGATTATTCAGAACCTCTGTTAATTTACTGATCAATTGATTTTTGTCTTCTTCATCATCAAACATCATTTCAAAACTATCTTGAACATATTCCAATTTATATCGGGGATCAAGAACAACTGCCACAAGTAAGAGAGAATTAAAATTTGAACCAATACCCCAATACTTGTTCAACTTAAGTTTCATTGCAATAGCCATTGCACTCACAGTAATATCATGACTCTTCATCCATTTCTTGATTTTTCTATATATGTCACAAAGAGTATGAAAGAAAGTGTGACATGTCACATGCATAGAACCAGAAAACTCCACAGTGCTATCATAAATTTTTTTTAGGAACTTGACAAATACACGAGCACGCTCCCAATCATATGCTGTAGGAGCCCCACCTTCACAGACAAGAGCACTCCTAAAACTTGCATCCTCCTCAAGGCGAATAAATACTTTCTCATACTTCTCTGCAACATCCAACATAAAGTAACAAGAATTCCACCTAGTAGGCACATCAAGAATTATGGCCTGTTTACTAGGAATTTTTAACTCCTCGGCTATGCTCTTGAAAAGAGTCAATCTTGAAGGTGAACTTCTCACAAATTTGCAGGAAACTCTGATTCTAGCAATTGATGTTGATATTTCCTTCAGCCCATCACTAACAATAAGGTTTAAGATATGTGCACAACATCTCACATGCATATGCTCTCCATTAAGAATAGACCCATTCCAATCATTAACCCTCCTCATCAAATAACTGATCGCTGTATTATTAGAACTAGCATTGTCAACGGTAATAGTATTAATCCTTTCAATCCTCCATTGTTTCAATGTCTGTTCTAATACTCGACCAATTGTTTCCCCTTTATGATCCGCAACAAGACAAAATCGAATGATTTTTTTATTTAATATCCAATTATCATCAATAAAATGTGCAGTCACACACATATAATTCAAATTCTGAATTGAAGTCCATGTGTTGGTGGTAAGACATACCATGTGACAGAACATATCAAACATAGACTTCAATTTTTCTTTCTTTTCCAAATATAACTGCAAGCAATCCCTAGCAACTGTTTGTCTAGATGGAACTTGAAATTGAGGTTGAACAACTTCAATAAATTCTCTAAAACCTTGATTCTCAACATATTTAAATGATAACTCATCAATGATTATCATTTTAGCAAAAGCTATTCTGCACTCTTCTTGATTAAAATGAGCTACTGAAATTTTAATCGTCCCATCATCCTCATCTTCGCATTTCTTTCTAAGACTGAGAGTGGTTTGACTTTTGTCAAGATTTTTGTGTGGATTTTTATTGCACCTTATCAAATGCCTATTCAAATTACTAGTTCCATGTTGGCCTGATGTGCAAGCGTAATCTTTGCCACAATAATTACAAACAGCCCTTCCATTTTTCTTATGAAAATGATCCCAAGCTTGAGAAATTCTAGAACCAGTAGGAGCTTTAGGAATTGTTACCTTTTTAGGAGACCTCTTACCCTCCTCACTTTCTTCAACCGGTATACTACTACTCTCCCCTCCTATTGAATGTGCAGTTGGAGTAGACCCCATCTGACTTTGGGTTGCACCAACTAGAGGATTAGAAGAACCACTTAATTTATCACCTTCCATGAATCGCTAATTGCTGTTAGCCGTGGCACACTCTTGGCAGAATATAAGGAGAATAAATTAGAAACAAAGATATGGATTTGAAATTAAAAGGATAAATGAAATCAATGCAATGCAGTTTATGCCTCATGGTGGATGCTCAACGAACCCATCCTAAAATTCCTACAACAAAAACTACATCACCAACCAAAACAGAATTGGGCCAGGTGCAATAATTCTAACTTAACTTATAGCAACTAAGCTGTCAATCTTTGTGACCAAACCAGAATTCTATAGGAGTCGGAGTAGAAAAACAAAATTGAGAACTCATACATACATAATGACAAACAAACATCATTTAAAATAACATGATAAAAAATCAATTGCTTGCTTTGCTTACCACCACACTCCGGACCGGGCACACAGCAGCAGGCAGGACTCAGGAGGAGGAGGCGACGCGAGGCCAAGGTATTTTTCTCCTGAACCCTGATTACTTGGAAGCTGTATATTGGGGGAGGAGGCAAGCGTGAGGTGCCCTTTTCTGGGTGGGTTCGGTTGGAGGTGCGAAATGAGGCAAGATAAGAGGTGAAGAGAATGGATGGAGGGTTTTTCGCAAGGGAGAAGAGGGATCAGAAGTTGAGGTCGAGGGGTTGGGGAAGCTCCGGGAAGGAAGGAGGAGAGTCGTCGCCGTCGCCGCCGTCGCTTGCGAGGGAAGGAGAGGAGTAGGGTTTACGTGAGGGAAGGTTGCGGTCGGGCGGGGGAGAGATGAGCGGGCACTGGGCAGGCAGTCGGGACTCCGCGAGTCTTTGAGACAGAGAGGGTTATTTTTTTTTTGACTTGCCGCCGTTGCTTGCTGGCACCCATCGGGTCACGGGTTGGGTTGGGTCTAAATGACTCCAACCCACAACCCGACCCAACCCATGTACGGGTCGACCCGAGCTGAACCTGGCCCGGGTTTTTTTCGTTGTGACCCGACCCAACCCGGCTGGGTCGGGTCGAACCCGTCGGGTTGGGTCGGGTCTGGACACCCCTACTTCTCAAGCAGCCCAGTTAAACCATGAAGAAACTTCAACTGCACTGACTTTCAAGGACCGCGTCCCGGGCAGCTTCTCCTAGAAATGCTCCTCTTGCCATTAAAAGGGGCCAGACCCGGTGGTCAGAAAATTCTCACCAGCTAAAATGTATCCAACTATAGTGAGATGCAAGATCAGTGATAACCGCCCTTGGGAGCCCCCTTCAAAACTTAGTAACACCCTGCCCCTCACCCATTGGCTTGGGAAGAGATGGTGACTCGGATTAAGGCCCCTGCAGAAGAACTTTTGTTGATAAGATCAACAATCTGGGCAGCGAGATTTTGGCTTGTGTACACTTACATTCAATAAAGTCTCAACACAGGAGACCACATGCCACCCCCACACGTTAATCTATCAAGAACATGTACCAACAGAATAATTCCTGTGTGTTTTTTCAAGGATGACAGAGTTCGAGCCAGCGCCTTAACCATGGGCTGCAGCTCAGCCTTCGTATCACCGGTTGCTTCTTGGAGCCACTTATTAACGAGCGCATCTCCATCCTTGTCTCCCTCATTCAATACAACTTCCAAGTATGGTGTTTCAAAGGCCCCATCAAGAAGATCAGTGTGAGTGCTTTTGAATTGGTGTAGCCCGATCCGGTTTGGGTGTTTGAGCCGAATGCTTGTGGCCTGTACTGCGCACCATGCCGCAACTTCCGCGGGTTGAGCTCCGCGGTGAGCTTGTTGGGGTTTGCAGGGGCAACGCACCCCTGCTCCGGGGGCCGAAGGTCCCCGACCCAAATTTTGGGGAACTGTAGCAATGCTACCCACTGTAGTAGAGCTGACTGACCGACATTGACAAGACACTATAGCGACGCGGACTTCCAGCCGCCATTCACTGTAGCTCCTTGGACTTCCAGCCAGCAGCCACTGTAGCACTTTTGACTTGGGTGACCGCCTTTCACTGTGGCGATGCAGATTTTCTGTGCGGTTGGTGGAACAGTGGATCGTCTTTCTCCTTTTGTAGCCTATTTCGGGCTAGGGTTCTGTGTGTGAGAAACTCTTTGTAATTGTACTCCCGAATCATAGTGATTATTCTGCCTCTCTGTGGATGTAGGGATTATTCCGAACCATGTAAATCCATGTGTTTTCGTTCTGTTTTTTTCCCTTTTACTCTTCTCCAAATCGTTTCTTTTCTGTCGTTGCGAATCCCGATGTTTCCGCATCAAGTGCAACTCCCTGACTCCATTTTGTTTCCACCCACATAGAAAAACTTGAACATTCTGCGAAAGCTGGGTGTTGTTTTTCTCATTGAGGATTCTTCCTCCATAGCATCTTCCAATACTCAAGGGAAGCAACCCAGGCTAAGAGAATCTCCATGTTCCAATGATAAGTATGCCGCAACAATTGATCCCTTTGAAGGTGATACAAAAACTTGGGGGTGAAAGTTGTCAGCATCAATGAGAAACGATGCACTGAAACAAGTAATTTTTGTCCAACTTTTTCAATGCTTCCCGGAGTGCTATTTCTAGAGGAATCTCCAGCACTGGAAAAAACATCAAGATTTGAGATGTTTCTCCTCCATGGAAGAGAGTTGTGTATAACCAGCTAACCTGAGAAAGATTGAAAGTACCCAAGCAACTCTAGCTTGTATTACTGGACTCCCGGAGCACCAACTATTAGTTTGCTCGCATGCAAAGTGTAGCAAATTTGTTAATCTTGGAAAAAAATTAAACCCGTTATCATTCCTTGTCTTCTTCCAACAAACTTCAAATATAGTTGCCTCCAGTACCACTGCAGCCACATGAAATGACAATGGCTTCTCTAACTTTGGTCGTGCGCCATGAGAAAGCCCGTGACCATAGATGCTTCAGCGGGGTTTAGGCCCTTCATGGTGGCAGCTTCCTTTGCAATGAGAGACGAGAGAACATATGCGAGCTCCCGAGCAGATGATGTGAATGCAACCAATTTTGTGGCAATTGCAACAGCCATTGCCGCCTTGCTCTCATCGTCCTCCACTCGCTTCATTAGCATCTGAAAAACCCGTCGAAGATGCTGCCTCACAAGCTCCGCTTGTCCCCTAGCGAGGACTTTTACGGATGTTTGAGTAGGTGGGCGATTTTGTCTATCCCACCCTAAAACCGTGCAGTTGGTGGAACTCTTGGAATTATTTACTCGGTAGTCTGCATGCGTCCTGTTTTGAGATTTTCGCTTAGCTCGCTTGAAGCCACAACCTCTGGCTTCTCTTAAGGCTGTTCCAGATTGGAAACAAGGCTCCTTGTTGTTCCTTTCCTATTCAGACTGGAAAGTTTTCTGGTCGACTGGCTCTCCTTCTGCTCGCTTCAGCCGCTCAGGAGTTTCCTGCCACACCGACATCTCAGCGAATGCCTACACTTGATCCTGCTTCAGACCGGTCATCTCATGCATAGGACTCGAAAATCCTGGAGTAGAATGTCGAACATAAAATTCGGCCAAAACTCTTGTCTGTTTCTACTTCGTCTCCTGTATCGCATGTTGCTGTTGAAGAACTAGACGGGGTACTTATGCAATCAGAGGATTCGAAGAATCAGGAGGTTGTCGATTGGAAAGTTCAGTCAACGCGTGCATTTGTGCTTACATGGACTGCAACAAATCTTGTGGGTGTCATTCGTTTTCTTCTAACCAAACTCCGGCTGGTAACATGTCACGACCTCCTCCCTCCAAAGGCACCCTTTCTGGACCAACAGTGAAGGGAGAGAGATAATGACGCCTAAATCCCGCCTCTAATAAGCCACGAATTGATGACTAGCATTGAGGACATAAACCACACAAATGGGAGACATTACCCTCATATATAAATTTAATGAATAAGGGACAAGATGATATGCCACTAATCAACACCAGCATAGATAAAGAAGAAATATCAATACATAATGTAATGTTATACAAAACTGAAACTCAAAGTACCAAAATAAATTCTTAGCAGCGATCACGAACCCTCAACAACTCCCGAACAACTCCTCGAGATAGCAACACCCAGCTTCATCACCAACCAACTCCCGCAGACCTGCAAAACAGTATATATACGTAGGGTGAACATAACATGTATATCCAGTAGGATCCTTCCCGAAACCTCTCGTGCAAGATGTGAATGAAGCATAATAAAGCTCAGTGAATAAACAAATGAAACCAACTCATCACCTAAATATGTAATTTTATTTTCCCATCGTCACCAGGACTCACTCAGCAAGTAATGCCTAGAAGTGAGCAATTCACATTGAAACATGTATACTGATAAAGGGTAACCCGCTTCCACTTCCCTACTGGTTTGTCGGTCTCATGCCGAACGACTCGCAACTTGTGCTCATCCCTTTCACAAGTCATCCTGCAACTTGTGCATGCATATCACAACAATTCTGCATCCTGTGCAGCCCGACACATGCTCCTCATCATTCCCCGATGGTAACCAAGTAGCAGTTCGGAAGCCACTACAACTTGTGTATCATGAATTATACCTCAAATCATCACAGCTCATGCATGCACACTAGTGGGAAGCCGTAGCCACCACGACTGTATACAAGTATGTGATATATCTCAAGCCGTTACAACCCGCACATAAATGTATGGTAAAACCGAGCGCCATCACAACCCGGGTAGGAATACACCCTATACCGTAGCCATTATAGCCCGGGATACGCTTACACATAAACTCAACCAAAGGGAGAGCGAGGAGAGAGAGAAGTTTGCCATCCGTTTCCTCACTATTCTAGATGTTGATTAAAACATCCTAAATCATTTGAGTGTATATTGCCCTACCAACTTGGGTGGTGAAGTGTACAAAATTAGAAAATATAAGAATATCACACACAATCCACATTAAGGGAAGCTGCCTTAGACTCATCTACAGTTATCGTCACACAAGACACCCAACAACCACCGCTAAGGTCTACATCTCAAACATGCACACAAGCATCAAAGTTCAACATTAATTATTCATCAACCGTTAATTAATGTTATTTTGTATTCATTTCCAAGATTAATACTTTAATCTTCTAAGCCATGTACCTTCGGCACAATGATTCCACTTATTCTCAATTATGTCATCTATAAACATCAAAAACCATCCTCGTTCTTTTATCAATCTCATTTATCAATTCATAATTATCCGGGTACTCTAGGACTCATCCTAAGCCACCACAACAAAGATGCACTTGCCGTTCATAGAGTCAAACTGCATCAAACATTTGGGATCCATCACAAACAATATCTGGATGATCGACCATTTAAAAGCATCAAGCAAGAACATAACGACAAGCATGCCCCACTCTTAACTCGTCTCGGCCGCCCTAGTGTCATCCCCGACACCATTGCACATAATATAATCAACCCCACTGTCACCGACATCATCACCACTATAGTCCTGACATTCCCGCCCATTGCTCGCCAAATGCTCCCAACCAAATCAAGTTATCAATAAATAACATCACGACTCTAATTTCCTAGAGCATACATTCTAGCAGCATAAAGTATTTTCAGCACGACACACTCACGGGGCAACTAAGGCCATAAAACCAAGACATACAGACCTTTCACAACAAGTAGGGTTCACTCAGCCCTGCAACAATTATCTTTAACAAACAACCATTTTAATTCCCGTCATGAATTAATCGGTTAATTATGCATAGATTTAACAACAAACAACCTATAATCAATCAACTAATTAATAACTATGGATCAACATAAACATGTTTTTTGCATTACTTCCATATTTCATCAAATTTCAAGGAAGGATAGTTATCAATTTACATGCCTTTTCTTTTAATCATATCATTATAATTTTGGCTTTACGTGTATCAAATTCCAAGCATATTAATCGTGCTAAACACAACAACCATAACAATTAGATAACACACTATCTAGAAAATCCAAAAGCAACGCCAATAAGGATAAATCACATGCGATCACAACATCCCAATTTCAATTCATTCTTGATCTGGTTATTATCTTCATTTAGGTTAATTCCACCGTTACCCAAAGAGCTAAAGCATGATACGTTCACACTTGCACATAAATAAAAGGAGAAGTAACGGATCCCCTATCGCGATTCGAAGTTCAACGTTCTCCGAGTAAGAACGGATGATCAAGGATCAACCACCACTGAAGGAAAACTCACCGAAACCTGACCACAACAAGCCACTATCAAGTCTTGCTCGATTTCCAACCCAAAATAGAGGAATCCTTCAAAAATGAACTTTCAGAAGGAAGAATGGGGGGAACGAAGAGGAGAGGAGAAGAGAGAGTACCTTGATTCGTGAGGCTTCGATCCAGACGAACCAACTCTCAAGGATGCGTTTGGAGAGTGGTGAGAGGCTGAGGAGTCGACTTGGGTTCGAGAGAAGAGAAGCAAAATTGAACCCAGGAGAAACCGACCCTCTTTTTATAAAGGAGGTTCGAATAGCCTCCACCATGGCGTAGTGGATCACACTACTCCCGTGGTGCCTCCGGTCGAAAAGGAGATCCGGAATTCAAGCGTTTGAACTCTCGATTTCCACACGTTTTAAAACCCACATCGAACACCCCTGACCGCCACCACGCCTTGGGCTACGATGTGGTGGAATTTCCTTAGCCGTTTCGACCTACCACGCTGAAGACCACGACGTAGAGACGCCCTCCTCCCGCCGTTTTCCCTAGCTCTTTAAAGAACGTTGCTCTCAAGAACAAAGGAGAGAGAGGTTTGGGTGCGCTTGGAAAACGGAAGAACTCGAATCGCATGAAGAGAACTTTGTAGATCTTGCGCAAAGGATCTTTTGAGCTGCTCAAACTCAAGTGGTTAACTAAAAACGAAGGCCGCAAGGGTCGGTTATTTTAAAAATATCAATACCATGTTCTGGTTTACAGTGCTGGAAAAACCGCCAATTAAATTCACCATTTAATTTGCCTTTAAGTGGATCCTGAAGGAAGAGCGCTTAAAATATTTTATAAAAGGGATTACAATCTCTAAAGAGTCAAGATAATAAATTCCCACAATTAAAGGCTTTTAAAAATCGTCAAATTAGGTAATTGGGTCGCGTTGGGGAATGAAGAAGCGAAAAATGAGATTTTAAATTTATTTTTCCCAAAAAGGGCGTTTCATAAGGTCAACATGGTTTTACCCTTACGCAGCCCCTAGGTGTCACGTAAGGGTACCGGGTTACCCTCACGCAACCCTTGGAAAGTTGGACTTACCCTTACGCAACGCGGCCCTACCCTTACGCACCCTTTGAAAACTCCGGGTTACCCTTATGCAATGTTGTTGGTTACCCTTACACAGGCTTTGGAAAAGTGTTGGTACCTTTATGCACCTCCACCTTACCTTTACACGCACCCTGGCTTACCCTTATGCGAACAGGGTTTACACATAGGCGAGCAGAGGAAACCCCGAGTTACCCTTACGTATGTAGGGTACTACCCTTACGTAGCGCAGCTTTATCCTCACGCAGTGCATGACCACCCTTACGCAACGTCACACTTACCCTTACGCAACATATAAAAATCCAATATACCCTTATGTAGGTCCAGAGTTACCTTTATGCAACGGCCCTTAACCTTATGTAGCCCATGGAAACATACTTTTACCCTTATACAACCTATGAAAAACCATTTTTACCTTTACGCTACCTCATAGAAAAACAAGTAAGGGTGATTTTTATTGAAAAATAAAGATTTCCACATAAAAAGACTTTTAAATTATAAACCAAAGAAGGTTTTAAGATCTTTTAAAAACCGAGAATGTTACAATTTTTCCCTTCTAACGACTTCTTGTTCTCGAGAAGAATCTCTAACGGTCTTGCTCAAACAACTCAGACCACCGAGCTCGAACATTAGACAGAAAAAAAATCAGAAGAGAATTTAACCCGTAAATCCAAACCAACAACCCACTTGAGCAGATAGGAACAAAAAAGATGCTCCTGTAACAAGCAAACAACAGATAGGGAAGAAGAAATCAGGATCATACCTCGGATTGTGGAAGGTCCCTCTATATCATCTCCTGGAGCTTGATGAACCGCATAAGCCCCGCCATCAACAACTCCATGACACCGCAAAGGCTCATGAGTCACCTGGTTTACCGACCCATGTGGGGTCTGCACTTGTTGCTGAGGTTGCGTGTACGACTTTGTTGAGCGCATCCTCGAAGCTTTGTCACAGAACCGCTTCAGGTGCCCCGTCTCGCTACACTAGTGACAAGTCTTGACAGAATATGCACAATCATTGAGAAAATATCCTTTCTTCCCACAGTTGTAGCACCTAGAAAAGTCATCTCCCCCAGAGGGAGTCGATAAAGATTAGCTCTACTCTGACTGCCGACCGCTGCTCTGATGTCCACCCCTTGACTTCCTCTTCTTATTCTCAGAATAAACAACTGGAACTGCGCTACAGAAGGCACCTGTCGGTCCATTGAAAACAGGAAGACCAGCGGCTTTGTCTTCCTCAATGCACTTTTTTATCGTCAGTGCTTTACGAAGCACTGCAACATAGGTTGCCAGATCGAAGTTTCTGACCCGTCGTTTCAGCTCTGGGCAAAAACCAATCTTGAACTTTCCGGCCTTCTGAGCCTCGTTTCCCGCTAGAAGAGGAGCAAAACATATTACCTCTGCGAAGCGTGCTGAATAGGCGAACACTGTCATCATCCCCTGTTGGAGCTCCATGAATGCCTGAGCACAGTCCGACATCAGTGCATTGGGAAAGAACTCCTCGAAAAAGAGATCCTTGAAGGTCGCCCAAGTCAGTCTTTCCTGTCTACTAGCATGCTGCATGACATCCCACCATCGTCCAACTGTGCCTCGGAGCATAAAGGTCGCAAGCTTCACTTTTCGATCCTCTAGGGTCTCTACCAGGTCGAAGATCCTCTTAATGACCCGTATCTAGTCCTCCGCATCCCAAGGGCCTCCAGTGCCCTGAAAGGACGAGGGATGCCGGTTCTATAGCTTGACCTGCTGGAGCAACTGAGGGAGCATGCTCGGCTACATCCTCCCGTACGACAGGGGGTGCAAATGCCCGCACAAGATGTCTACGAGGCGACATTTCCTGAAATGCCTGATAAATCTCAAAGAAAGCCAACAACGAGTGAAAAGCCAACAACTTAAACAAGGAAGCTGAAACCACAAAGGCACACACAAGGGTTCACAACAAGGTTCAACCTAAGAGGCTACCCACAAGAACAAGACATAACCTCCTAAGCACCACCCAAAACCCTAGTCAAGCCTCCAGTACCTGCACATTAGTCACAACCACATATACACACACTCAAGCATAAAATACAACAAGCTCAAGTAAGAAATGCAAGAAATAAGGCACCAAAGTATATATCATAATTTCATTGGACATTAAATTATTTGAGCTCTATCTAATGCAATAACATGTATATATGACATGTGAACCTACAAACTTAGCATGATGCATGAACGCACAACAAAACCCATAAATCACATATCAACACCATGTACATCACCAAAGGTGAATTTAATCAATGATAACATCAAACAACAAAAACATAAATTCCACTTTATGTCAACTTGGAGGTTAGTTCTCGTGCATGAGTCCCAACCATCCCAACTCCTGTTTACCCTGTCCCAACCCAAGGTAAAGAGAAGAAACAAGTTAGTGAACCTGGTGTCCTCTGATACCATTTTGTAACATCCCGACCCGAACCACCGGGTTTGAGCCGGAGTGCCACATGACCTCATGCACGCTTTTCTGTATGCAAGAGGCTATCGACTAACAGTGAGAGTTTAAGTCCGTTTAGTGGGGAGACTACCCTCAGTATTATGTCATAGGACAAATGATAAATAAATAATCAGAGTAACACGCGGAAATTAAAAGATGACATACATATCTTACAATAAATAAACAAAACTAAAGGATCCAAGGTATGGGGTAAAGCTAGTAAATAAAAGCAGCATCAAACGTCCTGCTTGAATTCCATCCAACAACGTTAGCATCCTCCTACTCCACCTGGTCAACCGTCCACCACAGGTCCCTTGTTCTTTGCTGGATTCCTAGTCATGAAATCTACAAGCGTACCAAAATGACCAAGTAGGGTGTGAGTACAAGATTCAGTAGGACACCACCAACGACCCTTAACATCAGTGCATAAGATATACAAGTGCATGCTGTGAAGAAAACAAGGTAAAGATATAAACAATATATCACACAAATGCAAACATATGGCGGGTCCTCGGAGATCGGCTTTACTTGCTTCGACATCATACCGGAAGAAACATCAGTCGTCCACCCCATACATCCCCCTTGATAGATTGGCCCAAAAGCATGTACGACACATCCCGCCGGTTTAGATAGCCCAATTACATGTCGACCAATGTCTGACACATCCCTCTCGGAGGATAGCCCAAAAGCATGTGACACATCCCACCGACTGGAATAACCCAAGTACATGCCGACTAATGTCTAGCACATCCCTCTCGGAGGATAGTCCAAATAAGCTCAACCTGCACGCTCAACTACAGAAGACAAAAGAATAACACATACGTTACATAATGCAAATTACAGATCAATATCAGGTGAAGTCAGACAGTACCATCATCATCACGATCCATATGCAAGCAACACAAACACAGGTCAAGGCTACACACACACTGCATGTGATCAAGTATTAGACATAGGTTTCTCAGGGCTGTACATGCACGCAAACAATCATGCCAATAACCCATATAAAACATGCGCTACATTCAAGGGCTTCCTACCTCAAGCTCGTTGATGAAGAACTCCAAGGTCCGTCAAAGAAACGTCACCCGAATCACTTCCATGTATTTGTCGGCTCAAACCGCTCGTCAAGGATTCCTGGAAGCATTTCTATCATTTTATTTCAAAAGAAATACAAACCTTCATGCGATGATATCATTCTCTCTCCTGGATAATCCAGCATAATCATGATAATTCCATATTATCCTTCTTGATAATTCCAGATTATTTCCTAGAAAATAATTGCAATTCTGCGTGTGATAATAGTCTCTCTCTCTAGAACTGTCTGAAATAGACAAGAACAATTCTTATTATTCTTTTCAATAATTCTAGGTTATTATCATTTTAAGAAGACATTATCGTTTTCCGGAAAACTTTGAAATCCAATTTCACATAAGATAATAATTCTATCTCACCAGATTAATCCTAGATAAACTTATGATAATTATTCTTTATCAATTTTGACAATTTCCAGATTATTAACGTTTAGGAATTCTTTGTCCATAATTTCCAAAAACTCGGGAAGAACCGGATTTACAAACGCACATAAAAGAATACCCTAAAATTTTCTCCTTAAAGAATGCTGCTCACAAGAACAAAGGAGAGAGGTTTAGCCGCGCTTGGAAAACGGAAGAACTCGAATCGGATGAAGAACTCTGCAGATCTTGCGTAAAGGATCTTTTGGGCTGCTCGGACTCAAGTGGTCAACTAAAAATGAAGGCCGTAAGGGTCGGGTATTTTAAAAATATCAATACCGCGTTCTAGTTTACAGTGCTGGAAAAACCGCCAATTAAATTGACCATTTAATTTGCCTTTAAGCGGGATCTTGAAGGAAGAGTGCTTAAAATCCATCATAAAAGGGTTTAAAATCTTATAAGAGTCAGAAGAATCAATTCTTACAATTCAAGGCTTTTAAAAATCATCAAAATAGGTTACTGGGTCGCGCTGGGGAATGAAGAAGCGAAAAAGGAGATTTTAAATGTATTTTTCCCAAAAAGGGCATTGTATAAGGGTAATATGGTTTTACCCATACGCAACCCTTGGAAAGATGGACTTACTCTTACGCAACGCGACCCTACCCTTACGCACCCTTTGTAAACTCTGGATTACCCTTACGAAACGCGACTGGTTACCCTTACACAGGCTTTGGAAAAGTGCTGGTACCCACCTCACATTTACGCGACTGGTTACCCTCACATTTACGCACACCTGGGTTACCCTTACGAATGCAGGGTACTACCCTTACACAACGCAACTTCTCCCTCATGCAGCGCATGATTACCCTTACCCAGCGTCACATTTACCCGTACACAGTGTATAAAAATCCAATATACCCTCATGCAGGTCCCGAGTTACCCTTATGCAATGGCCTTTACCCTTACGTAACCCCATGGAAACAAGCTTTTACCCTTACATAACCTATGGAAAACCATTTTTACCTTTACGCAACCTCATAAAAACACGAGTAAGGGTGATTTTTATTGAAAAAAAAGATTTCCATATAAAAATACTTATAAATTATAAACCAAAGAAGGTTTTAAGATCATTTAAAAACCGAGAATGTTACAACTTGAGTGCTGCATGAAAGCACGGAGCCACGACACATGTGACAACTGAGATTTTATAAATACTGCATCTCCCGCATGAGATTAATCACACTGCTGCACCCATATGGTGCGATAATTAGACAACAATCACGATTGCTATGAATCTGGTTTTTCATGAGTTTGACTAAGCATATTGGGATTGTCACTTTGTTTGGAAAAAATTTGAAAAAATAATTTTCCGACTACATGCAAACTATAGAATGTTTATTACGGAGGTTCTAGATATATTGATGAAAATTTTATGCCGCAAGTTAGAATGATAAATATATATGCTTGAGTTTGAGGGCAAGTATAAGAATAATTATGTATTTGGTAAGTAGGCTTGTCTTATTTGACCGTTTCAATCTTATCTCATCATCCTGTTAGTTTGAAATTTGAATCTCCCGTTATCCAAGATCTTTTATATCTTTATTTCTTCTATAAATCAAGAGATTCAGACTCATTTAGATGCACAATTTCCTGGCCAATTGTTTCTACAATTGTAATGATGATGAGATGTAACATCATGCCTCTAACTTCTATGCAATGCCTCCACAATCACAACAAGACCCAATATGGCACCTTCAGCACCCATAACAAAGCTCACCTTCGACCAAAGTAAGGCCTTCAATGATACTTGCAACAATTACAATTATGCCAAATGCAGTACTGTCACGAGAAAAATTATCATTGCTTAATTATACATGACTCAAATTTGCAAAACATATTATGTTTCTTTTGTGCTTTTCAGCTTTCACACATATGACTATGCAAGGCACTTTGTCAGTGCTTGCACTCGTCTTCTTGGATTTGAAGGTACACCTGAAGGTGTGGAGAATCAGGGACGGCTCACTCGTGTGACCGCTGTATGTTTTACTAAACCTGTTCGTTTTTCACATCTCCGCTGTTGATATCTCCCTCTAATCCGGTTATATTGCCTTTTTAGATGTTTTTATTGAGGTTCTACCATAGAAGAGCAATGTCCTATTTAGAGCACCGATTGATTTTACTTAGTTTTGGATTTTTTTGGTCAAATGTAAAAGAACTATGTTCATCAAATGTGTAATATGTACAGCCATGCTCATGCATGTTCATGGTAGACAAAAACACAGTAGCTTAGACAATAATGGGAAGTATCTATTGATGTCTTTCTCTGCAAGACATTCATATTGTATTTGTCTCAACTTGCAGTTTCCTATTGGGATAGATTCAGATCGGTTTATTCGAGCACTTGAGGTTCCTCAAGTGAAAAAACATATTAGAGAATTAACGAACAGATTTGGTGGCCGGATGGTAAGAGCTGTAGTTTTGATTCTTCTGTATTACTGCTGCTTAGATTGTCAAGTAAATGATGACATGTCATTTCATGTGATCAAGACAATAAATTGCCACAACCGGTTTTTCTTTTGTTTGATATGGGAAAAAGTTCACCTATCTATGATGCCAATCATCTACTTGTCAATCCATTGATTGCCACCGCCCAGTCAATTATAATTTGTTTTTGTTCTAAATAATCTTCACCTGGTTTAATTAAAATTCAGTCCTACAGCCACATGATTAATTCGTTGTGATGCATACATGTTAAGAACTATGATCCTTTGGGTATGTATATTAATGGAGGAACTGAGATTACAGTGTGGGGAGGGAGAGGAGAAACAGAGGAAAATAACCCAAAAGAGAGCGACCCCCACGGTTCTCCTGCCCAAGTGTACAACCGAGTATGCTCCAACAGAAATGATACCCCCTCACACACACCACTCCCCACTTAAGTAACTGCTCCGCATGTCCCTGCTCCCTCATGTGGTCTAACGGCCTGCCTCCCCTGTAAGGAGAGTCTTGCCCTTTAGAGAGTATACCTTCCATTCACCTGGAAGATCACGGATTCTATCACTACCCACCCCTTGAGATCCAGGCTTGTCCGCAAGACTGAAGGCGTGGAACTGGTTTTGGTGGACAGATTCATTCTCCCAAGTGGCGTCATCGGCTGTCTGACCTTGCCACTGAATTAAAAATTGAGGTTGAAAAATGCTATCCTGGAGCTGATATCGCCTTGACAGTATCAGTGCCGGTTCTAGCCGCTCTATTTCTTCACCGTCCAGGCCAGGAGGAAGAGAGGCGGGACCATCATGGTGTCCCACCGCTGGTTTGAGTTGGGAAACATGAAAGGTAGGATGTATGTGGGCTGTCTGCGACAGGTCAAGCTGGCAAGCAACCAGACCGATCTGGTGTAGGGTAGTGAAAGACCCATAATGACGGGGCGATAACTTCGGAGAAATTTGCCGAGCAATGAAGTGGTGTTTGTGGGGGCGAAGTTTCACATAAACTTGGTCGCCCACTGAGAAACTGACTGGACGTCGATGGCTGTTTGCCTGTTGGCGCATGATGTCCTGGGCGTGGGTGAGGTGATGTTTGAGTTGCTTCAGAGCCTCATCCCAGTCTAATAAGGCAGTGGCCACCGCTGCAACACGTATTTCAGAGAGAAGGTAGCTGAGGATTGTTGGTGGCTTGCAGCCATAGATAATGTCAAAATGGGTGGTTTTAATAGTAGTATGCCATGTTGAATTGTATGATAATTCCAACCACGGAATCCAGTACGCCCAGCGTTTTGGTTGCCCCCCCCCCCCACCCGCAAAGCCACAAAGATATGTTTTGAGGCAACGGTTAACCACCTCGGTTTGATCATCCAAAACGCTGGGTGAATTGGCTCGGTCCAGAATTGGCTGAGGAAAACTGGATCCCGGTCACTGACTATTGACGTGGGCAGCCCGTGCAGGCGGAATATCTCCCAGAAAAAAACATTTGCCACCCTTGTAGCTGTGTATGGGTGTTTTAACAGGAGAAAATGAGAATATTTGGCGAGCCTGTCCACCACAACAAAGATCACGTCGAAACCACAAGATTTTGGAAGGCCGATGATGAAGTCCATGGATAAATCTGCCCAGATGACGTTTGGAATTTCCAGAGGTTAAAGCAACCCTTTAGGGGAAAGGGTTGAGTATTTACTGCGTTGGTAGACTGGACACTGCCGTACGAATTCTTGGACCGCTGGTTTCATGTCTTGCCAATAGAGTGGTAGCAAGGCGTCTATAAGTGCGATAGAAACTGGAGTGACCTCCTTGAGGAGAGGAGTGATGCTCTGACAGAAGGCGTGAAATCCAGGAGAGTTGGCAGATATAACCGGCCGACCTTTGTAGTAGAGCACGCCTTGATGAAAAGTGTAACCGGGGTATGAACTAGAGCTGCTTTCCAAGGTGCGGATAATCTTCTGAAGGTGAGGGTTAGTAGGAATCTCTTTAAGCAGGTCCTGGCCATCCACCCACTGTGGGGCGGACTGAGTTAGTGTCAATAAGGGACGTCATGGCAGCGGGATAAAGCGTCCACAGCAGAATTTTGGCGGTCCGACTTAAACTTTATCTCAAAATCGTAGCCCAAGAGCTTGGCTAACCAACATTGTTGGTCAGCAGTGGTGACACACTGCTGGAGTAGAAATTTCAAGCTTTGTTGATCCGAATAGACCACAAAGGGACGACCCAACAGGTAGGGCCACCAATGCTGGATGGCCAACACGAGGGCCATGAGTTCCTTTTCATATGTGGACTTTTCCAAGTTCCGTGGGGACAATGCCTTGTTAAAGAAGGCAATGGGCCGCAGCTGTTGCATGAGGACAACCCCTACGCCGCATCCCGAGGCATCACATTCGAGTTCAAAATTGTTGGAGGAAATCTGGGAGAGTGAGGACAGGGGCTTGGGTCATGAGCCGCTGCAGGCGAAAGAAGGCATCCTGGGCCAAGGGAGTCCAGTGGAATTCCTCCTTTTTGGTGAGGGTTGCGAGCGGTTGAGCGACGACCCCATAGCTTTTAATGAACCGGCGATAATACCCCGCCAGGTTGAGAAAACCGCGGACTCCTCTGGCTGTAGTAGGCCGCAGCCAGTCAAGAATGGCTTGGATCTTAGTGGGATCCATAGTGACACACTGGCCCGAAATCACATGGCCTAAGTACTCCACTTGCTGTCGAGTGAATTGATATTTGCGTTGGTTAACAAAAAAACTGTTGTCAAGCAGAATTTGTAGGGTAGCAGCTAAGTGCACTTGATGACGCTTTCAATCAGTGTTGTAGACTAAAATGAATCAAAACATATTAGCACAAATTTACGAAGTAGGGGTTGGAATAAAACATTCATGGTTGCTTGAAAAGTGGAGGGAGCATTAGTCAGGCCAAAAGGCATGACCAAGTACTCATAATGGCCATGATGAGTACGAAATGCTGTTTTGTTCACATCTTCTTACATGTGAATTTGATGATACCCCGATTTGAGGTTTAGTTTGGAGGAAAATTTTGCTTCATTAAGCTCGTCTAATAATTCTCCGACCATTGAAATGAGAAATTTATCCTGAATGATCACTTTATTGAGGGACCGATAGTCAATGCACATACAACAAGAGTCATCTTTTTTATTTTTTCCACCAACAACACTGTGCTGAAATAAGCGTTGTAACTGGGGAAAATTAAACCAGTCTATAAGAGGCCTTGTACCTGCCGTTCAATCTCGTTTTTCTGTAAGTGTGGATATCGGTAGGGGCGAACCACCACTGGCCCGTGGCCAGGTAGTAATCGAATGGCATGGTCCCATAGACGTTTAGGGGGAAGGCCCGTGGGGTCCTTGAAGACCTGTGCAAATTGAGATGTCAAGTGGCAGAAGTCCGTGTGCAACATCTTAGAGCTCAAAGAGATGAGTTCCAGCCTGTCTTGCCACCCAAAAGTAAGCACAGACTGCTCTGCTCCAGTATGCGTTTGGCCTGACCTTGTAAGGAAACTGCCGTATGACTAAGAGGAGGTGCCCCATGCAGGCAGTATTTGCGACTAGCCACCCAAAACTTCATTAACATTGTCCGCCAATTGGTATGGACCTCCCCAAGAGTTTGCAACCAAGCAATGCCTGGTATGATGTCCAGGCTGCCAATGTCCAAGACATGCACGTCTACTTGACAGACGTAATCGCTTATGAATAATGTTAACTGGGGACATACCTCTAAGCACCGGGCAAAGAAAGTTATGAGAAACCCCACTATCAATTAGAAGCAAGACAGGGAGTCCTCTCAACGAACCCTCCACTTTCATAGAAGAGTTCCTTCGGTGGACCACGTTACAGAACCGCCCAGCTGGAGAGTTGAAATTCCACCACTTGACATTCCGCCTCCCCTAAGGTGTTGGAAACTGGTTGATCTTCTGGTTCAAATTCCCTGTCGTCACCCTCGGTGTCGCCCTCCCCCAAGATGAGGACCTGATGTTTCGGGTCAATGCAACGGTGTGTGAGCGAGTATGGCAAACCACACCGAAAGCAGAGTCCCTTCTTGCGTCGCTTGTTCCACTCCTATGCAGTTTAATGCCAAATGCCACGGCTAGTTGATGCAACCTGGCGAGGCGTCTCCTTGGGAGGTCCCGGAGGCCCCCTACTGGGCCGAGCGATAGGTTGAACCGATAAAGGAAGCACTGGAGAGGGGTTCATCCGTGGAGGTTGGTGCCGAAGGGTGGAGTCACGACCGCCTCATGAAACACGAGGACTTCCTCCCCGAATGTAGCCCGTGGAGCCGTGACAGAGAGCCACTTCTACATGGTGTGCGGGATGCATAGCCTGAAGTTTGGTGTCAGGATTATGGATCCGGACCCAAGAGTGAATCTCCTCTAGCAACCCGTGTAAAAAATAACCCAGATATTGTGGTTCCGGAAGACGCGACAATAAGGAGTCCAAGCACTCATACTCAATGTATTCTTGAACTGTACCCTATTGGTGGAGTGCCACCAATTCTTCGTAAGGATTTTGGAGCTCGAGACTACTAAAATGTTCCATGAGCTCATGCTTGAAGACGGATCAGGTGAGATCCGGGCAAATCTCTGCGAGAACAGTGAACCAATGGATGGCGAGACCAGCCCTACTAACCTGCGCGAGTTTACCCAAAGCGGCTTCGACGTTCGATGAATCCATATGTACAATTCCGTGTGGGTGTGCCAACCACGCAGGTCAGAGCCATCAAATTGCGGGAGCTCCACACGTCGGGAAATTGGGTAAGGATCGGATTGCAGGTGAGACGGGTCAGATGCCGTTGCATGTCCTGGCGGCGGCTAGCGTGGAGAGATATCTCCTGTGGCGTTGAATGCTGAAGAAGCCCCCGACGGCTGAGAAGTATCGTTTTGAGGCTGTTTTTCGTTGCGTCGGAGCATGATCTTCTGGAACTCAGTTTGCTCGGCGAGGTCCTTGTCCCATCATCGTTGGCCCAGGCGCAACTCCTGAACACCCTGCTGGAGGCCTTCGACTGTCGTGGATAGATCAGTGATGGACAATTAGATGCGTTCAATCCGTTGCCCCAGGCCGTCCAAATGAGTCTGATTTTGAGTTTCCATGAAGCAAGGAAGTGCGGATAAGGGTGGCAGGTCGGACCAAGTGTTAAGAACTATGATCCTTTGGGTATGTATATTAATGGAGGATCTGAGATTATAGCGTGAGGAGGGAGAGGAGAAACAAAGGAAAACAACCCAAAAGAGAGAAACCCCCACGGGTCTCCTGCCCAAGCGTACAATCGAGTATGCTCCAACAGAAAAGATACCCCCTCACACACACCGCTCCTCACTTAAGTAACTGCTCCACACGTCCCTGCTCCCTCACGTGGCCTAATGGCCTGCCTCCCCTGTAAGGACAGTTTTGCCTTTTCTAGAGTATACCTTTCATTCGTCCGGGAGATCATGGATTCTATCAATACACTGGCTCATTTTACATATCATTAGTAGACCTGTACATGGGTATGACCTGTCGGGCTCGAGCCCAAAAAACCCAACCCATTTGTTAATCGGGGCTGGCCGGACCGACCTTGACCCGGTGTATATTAACTAGGCCTTGAAAAAAAACTCCATTGGGCCTTAATATATTATTAAATTAAATAAATTTTATATATAATAATCTTTAATAAATATAAACGTTAATACATTTTATATATAACAATAAATATAAGCGTTATTTATATATAATAAATAAACGTTATTATTAATATTATTTATATAAATTTTATTATTAACATTATTTATATATAATAATCTTTGATAAATATAAACATTAATACATTTAAAAAAATATAATTATAATATAGCTTAATCGGGCCGGGCGGGTCAATTATCAGGTCTCTAAATAAAGCCCGACCCCGACCCTATTATTAATCGGACTTTTAAATTCAGGTCCGTTTAATAATCGGGTCTAAAAAATTAAGCCCTAATAGGCCTTTTTATCGGGTCAGTCTTATCGGGTTAGGTGGGTCCCCATACCCATGTACAGGTCTAATCATTAGCCTAATGGTGTTCAATTTAGAAAAATATTTGCCTATATATGTTGCCAATTGTCTAGTTGTCAATGTATCAATTACCAACTGGTTGAACTAAAATTCAAGTTAGCAGCTTTATGGTTAATCTGTTTTGACGCTTGCAGTTATGTGTTTTGCTTGTTATCATTTTGACATGGCAGGTAATGTTAGGTGTTGACCGCCTTGATATGATTAAAGGAATTCCTCAGAAGATCCTAGCATTTGAGAAATTTCTTGAAGAAAACCCAAAATGGCGTGATAAAGTTGTTTTACTGCAAATTGCTGTTCCAACAAGAACAGACGTTCCTGAGTGTATGATTCTTCCCAAAACACCTGTTTTTCTTCTTTGTAATCTGATGTTTTGCTCAGTAAGTTAATGTTATATAAATCACTGTTTCTCTGCTTTTATCTTGCATAATGGATTCTTGAAGGGTGCTTTTAATGTGGTTATAATGGCGAATGATTTTCTTTAGTGTATTCTTTCAAATGAACGAACGTTCTACTTTAACATACCTCGTCCTTTCATAAAATCATATCATTGGTTAATATGTATGGCTAATTGTCTGCCAGAATGGATGGCTAAACACGTACTTGATTAATTTATTCTTTTTGATATCCAACCCTAGTATAGTTTGTTTGGCATTCGAGCATAAATCTACTGATTGGTTTCACATTTTCTGGATACCAAATTTTCATCTATAAATACATAATTTTTTGGGATTTATCAGCAATCTGCTAGACATTCAAACTCATTTTGCATTCAGGTAGTCCATAATATACTAGTGATCATGGTTTTTGAAATATCAAGCTTTATTTGGTAGTATTCCTTATACCCCAAAATTTGTAAAATTATCTTGTAATGTTCAGTTTGACTTGATTGCAAAGGCATGTATTTTTAGGTGAGTAATGGTGTGATAATTTAGCATGTACATCCACGATGCTTTTAAGGATTATATTACACCTCTCATTTATTGTTATAATTTATCAAGGTTAAGAGTCATAAGAGAATCCATAGGTTTTGCATTTTAGAGGTCAACTTTTATTAAAATATGCGTATTTTTGTTAGAAAAATGAAATTTGTTGTGTTAACTGATTTTGATACCCAAAATTTATTGCAATTATTTAAAGCTCTTGATGTTGATTTTTTTTTCTATAAACATGTTTCTAAAACATCGATTGTCTTTTAGGCTGCGTTTAATGTTGCAGAAACAATAGGCCAGGAAACCATGCTTCTAAGTGAGGCCAAATATCTCTATTTATAAAGAAATAAAGATATACAAGATCCTGGACAGGCGGGAGATACAAATTTTAAATTGGTAGGATAATCAAATAAGGTTGACTCAGTCAAGTAAGACACACCTAGACATACATACAAGTTGGAGCACATATACCAATCATTCCTAGTTAGCTACATAAAATTTTTACCAGTGTCCCCGAAACCCCTTCAGTAAACGCTTCAACCAATTGTTTCGTTGTTCGTACATAGCCAAGAGTAAGGTTCTTCTTTTCAAAATTTTCCCGAGCAAAGTGACAGTCGATTTCAATATGTTTAGCACAATGGAAAACAAAATTCATAGTAATCTTGATTGTTGTTTAATTGCTGCACGACCAATATTATGACTCTGACCGCACTTGAACGAGATATAATGATTTGCCTATTTCTTCGCTAAAATATGAGATTTTTGCTAATGAAAGACAACATATCAAAACACGGACTAGCGAGAAAACTAGGGGTGAGTAAAAAGTTGGTTAATTGAATCAACCGACCGAACCGAAAGAAAATTGGATAATTTGGTTTGATTTTTTTCTTGCATTTCAGTTATTTCGGTTTTCCAATTTGTTAATTGGTTAAGTCAATTAAGTTGGTTGGTTCTTGGTTTTGAATCTGGAAAACCAATCTGTCCAACTTAACTGACTATATTTGATAACAAATATATTTTTAAAAATTTTATTATAATTTAAGAAACTAAAATGATGTTTGGACATTAAATAATCATTTCAAATGTTTTAATATTTTTGTAAGTTTGTGTTATAAAAATAAATTTTAGACACTAAAAAATGTTTTATTTGTTAGATTTCTAATTTTTATAAATTTAATTCGGTTATGTTGGTTTAACCGACTTATTTTATGCAGTCGGTTATTTTGGTTTTTGGTTTTACATGTTGTTCGGTTCGATTATTACCAAAATATAAGTCGGTTATTTTTGTTTTTGAAAAAATTGAACCAAGATAACCATACCGACTGATTGCACACCCCTATAGAAAACAAACGAACATGCGAGAAAACAAATGACCTGCATAATCATCACCACAAAACGATTTCACATTGTTGTGTCCATGATCAGAGTACAACATTCCCATGCCCTTTTCCCTCCCGACATACTTGACAATGTGAAGCACTACATCCCATTGCAGTGTAGTAGGGTGGTCAATGAACTAATTTAACTTGCTGACACCACAAACAATGCTTGATTGAGTCATAGTGAGGTAGTTCAGTTTGTCGAAAAGTTGACTATACCTCTCAGATGAGAGAAATACCTCCCTGCATGAAGAGATATCTCATCCGACTCAAGAGGGGTGTCAATGATGTCAGTAAAGGACAATCTGTTCTCTTGAAGTAGGTTTAATACATACTTCTGTTGAGATAAGAACATCTCTTTCAAGCATCGAGAGACCTCATTTCCCAAAAATTAATCTAAGGACTCCAAGTCCTTTGAAAGCTGTTGTGAAGAAAATACACGAGTCGATCAATCTTCGCCGAATCACCACCTGTAATCAATCACAATATCATCTACATAAACAACAAACAAAATGCTTCCGACAACAAATTGTTGCTAGAAAACTAAAAGATCATTTAAACTCTGTGAAAGCCCAAAATCGATCACAATGGCGCAAAAATAATCAAATGTTTTAAGAGGACCGTTTAAGGCCATATTAAGATCATTGAAAATGACACATTTTGAAGGACCCCTTGAGTACCAAATACAAGAGGTCACTCCATAGAAACATCCTTAAAGAGAACAAAGTACCATCTAATGCTATGATCAATTATAGTTTCTATGTGTAGAGAACATCAAATTCAACATCTTGATTAGCATCTTAACTCAAGATGCAATAATCATCAATAGCCAATAAAAGAAACTAATTTAGAATTCTTAATTTTTTTAAGAGGATAATTTTAGGACTCTAGCCTAACAATGAACACACAATAGTGCTGAGGTAGAATAGAAAGAATTAACAGCAACGACACTTGTTATTTCCAGGAGAAAGAGAAACGAAGTTACAGTAGAAAGGAGAAGAAGATGAAAAAGAACTCGTGAGGGAAGACCATTCCCCCAAATAGCCAAGACTAAAATGAAGAATTAACCCTGCCCCCTCACTTGCTCCCAACTAATATCCCCACCAACAACTAACAACCCCGGTAGTACCCCCGGTTTTTGGTATGTAACCCTTTCTTGATGCTTTTAATGGTTATAAAGTTAAGGGTGACGTATGGGAGAGTCGGGAGAACTTGGAATGAAGTTTTGAGGTAAAAGGGGAAGTCGCACGGGCTGCGCACGGTTTGTCTAAACCGTGCGGCCAAACCGTGCGTAGCTGGTCTTGGAGGCAGTAGCTTCCGCAAGGACGGCGCACAGTTTGTCTAACCGTGCGGCCAAACCGTGCGAGAAGGGTGGTCGAGGCAGTAGCTAACGCACGGTTGGCGCACGGTTTGTCAAACCGTGCGAATTAACCGTGCGTCCACTTAAACGAGATCCTATAAAGGTGGATCTCACGCGTTTTTGCCTCTAAGTGCCTCGTTGAAGCTCCTAAGCGGCCCTAACTCGGGATTCTGGTTCTCCTAAGGTCAAAGAGGGTTCTCCCATCGTTCCGGAGGCGATCCGAAGGCTTCTCTTGACGAATCGAAGCCGGATTCTTGAGGTATGTGATCGTTCTTGTTTGGTTTCTCAGATCTACTTAGATCTACTTCTCCTCTTCTCTCGGTTTCTTAGATCTATGCCCGTTATGGGTAGATCTAAGTGTGTGGATGCCAAACATGATGAGATTTGGTCTTGGTTGTGTTAGGAGAAGAGATCTAAGGAGGATCCTTGGTGAATCGGCCGAGTTTTCTTGTGCGTTCTCCGTTTGTTAGGGTTTTCGTCAAAACCTTTGAGGTAGGAGGCTTCAGTCTCAACTCCTCTTGCTAGAATTGATTGGCTTAGATTCAAATTGGTTTATTTGAATGGATTTGATTGTCAAAAGCATAGAATAAATCTTCTTTAGTGATGATTTATGGTTTTGATGAGATTGTGAAATCTTGGTGAATTGTTGTGCAAAGTGATTTGGCTTGTTGAATTTAAAATGTTGATTTTAAATTATGGATTTTCTGAAATTGTAGATGGTTTGATGGAAATTGGGTTTTCAATAAAAAAGGTGTTTTATTGAAATGGTTTGAGATTGAAATGACGTTGATGGATTTGGCTTTCAATAAAAATGGAGTTTTATTGAAATGATTTGGAATTGAAATGATTAAGCATTGAAATGGTTTGAATTGATTGAACACACTTGGTTTTTGACATGATGGTTGTGTGTGTTCACAGGCATGGGGGACAGATAAGGGTTAGGAGTCTCCCCCATCGGTGTTGTGATGAATAAGGGTTAGGGCTCTCCCCCGTCAAACATTCATATTGCATTCGGGACAGATAAGGGTTAGGGGTCTCCCCCATCAGTGTTGGGATGAATAAGGGTTAGGGCTCTCTCCCGTCAAGCATTCATGTGCATTTGAGTTGGATAAGGGTAAGAAGTCTCCCCCATCATGGTTGGGATGGATAAGGGTTAGGGCTTCTCCCCTCTTCCAGGTAGCATGCATGATTGGTTGCATGGGTTTGTGAAAATGGTTGGGTATGCCAAAAAGGAATGTTTTGTGAAATGGTTCTAAAGCTTGATTGGTTATTTTTCTGGAAAAATGACTTGTTGGAAAACTGGTTTCAATTGCTCTTGGATGCTTTTGGTTACGAATGGTTTTGGAAACTTGTTTATACTTAGTTATAAACTGCTTTTGAGAAAATGTTTTATATAATTGTTGCTAACTCTTCTATCCTAGTGGCGTGAATAGGGAAGTCATTGGTGAAAACCTACTGAGTTTTATACTCACCCCTGCTTTGGCACGTTGGTGCTTTTGCAGATGTCGTATTCCGGGACACAGGTAAAGGTAAAACATCTTATTGCTAGTGGCTCGTGGTGATGCTTGGGAGATGTTGTGGAGCTTGGAGTTTGTGGTGCATGGAGTTGTAGTGTCTTTTGAGAGTCTTGAGTTGTTCTTCCGCTGTGTACATTGATGCTTAGTTTGGTCTTCCGTTGTTGTGTACTTTGATGTGGTTTATTATAAATGAAGCTGTTTATTGGTCTTTCATTTGTTCATGCATCATATAGTGAATGTTTGGTTATGGTTGGTTTATGGATTTATTTCTTAAAGGGTAAATCGTCCCCCAACTTATATTTGAAACCCTTCAGCATTTATTGCTAGCCTTTGGCGTATTGGGGATGTCACTTAAGGCCTAGTAATGACTCGTTGCACTCTCAAGCCAATGAGAATTGGCGGGTCATTACAACCCTCTAACAACCAATACAAGGTAAATGACAACACTGTCCCTTGACAATTATTCACCCAGACCCAACACACTATTATCCTAGTAGCCGCACGTTCTTAACACTGTCGCCCTCTTGAAAAAAATCACCTTGTTCTCAAGGTGGAACTCCAATATGACAACTCGATTGCTTTAGCACCGGAACGACAACCTCTTCTTTTTGCACTGGAACGACAACCTCTGGTGGTGGCTTTGGCGGTGACCTCAATATTGCTATGCTCCTAGCAGCCAACACTGGAGCCTCTATTCCAACAACCTTCACTCCCTCTTTAACAACAACATTCGGAACATGATGAAACTCTTTTTAGTGAGGTGGTTCTCGTGCCTCTATGTCTTTTTTTCAGTCACCAACATCCCACATTTCACCAAGGCGTTTCAGCATATCAACAACTTTGATCGCACTCTGCCTCTTCCTGGGTTGTGCAGACTCAAACATGGTAGCAATAGTGTAGTCTTGGTTTTGCATAGCAAGTTCATTAACAACCCCTACATTATTGCCAGCACCAGTAACAACTTTACATGCCTGCCTTTTCGTTGGTTCGAACTGATCCCGGGAGTCACTGCCATGTTCCTAGAGTCAAGAAACTTGTAGGGCGTATTGCACACATAATTAGCTGGTAATCAATACTGCCCTGGTAACCCAGATACATCGATACCCTTGCAGTAATCTTTCACCACCACACACAACCAGAATTTGCATGCCTGGTCAAAAAGGCCCTAGCGTCACTTGAACAAGTCGCCGTTGCATCGCCACCATGCCAAGCTCTCTCAAAGGATTCAGAGAGATCGCAGGTTTCAATATGAGTTCAACAGCTCGACGTGAGTTGTCTGCTAAACTTCTTTTTACAGTGTTGTTGGCAACGCTCCTTGCACTGCGTACTCCCAACTGCTGAATGTCCCGAGCCATAATGTCTTCTGCGACACTACAATCTTCTCGGCTCGAGCTCGGGAAGGTATGGTGAGTTTCCATGTCGTATAAAGCAAAAAATAAGGCATCTTCCTCCATTCCTCGCCTATCTCGAGCGAGTGCCCGTGTTTGTGCCAACAAGGTCTGCATCTCTTCACAGTCTTCCCTCGCGAACTCCGCCTCTCCCATAGCATAAACTTCTTGCAATGTTCACAACTTCTGCATCTTAGCCGCCTGTTCTCGCATCAACAACTGTAGTTTTGACCCCTGTAACTGTTCTTGACTCCATCCTGGTCGGCCGACTCCAACGAGATCCTCCAATAGACAACAGTGTGCATGACTGCTCCAACGACTCCAACGACTTCCTCAATGATCGACTTGCTCCGATCATCCCCACAACACTCGCATTTTTCCAATGATTGCAACTCAAACTGCGTTTGTGCTTTCTAACAGCGAACACGACTCAACTTAACGTCTTCCCCAACGATCACGCTTTCCTAGCAAGAGTTGCACCAACAACGATCAAGAACCTCTTCCATGAGTTCCTCGGTGCGAAACAATTGTTTCCTCTGCGTATGCGTCTTCAGTAGTGGAACATGCGCTCTTTTGTGATTGCAACTCTACTGCGATCGTCACTCTCTCTTTGAGTTCACAATGAATAACATCTCTCAACAAAAGCACCAAATTTAGCATTCCAGCCTAACTATGAGCGCACAACAGTACTAAGGTAGGAGAGAAAGAACTAACAACAATGACACTAGTTATTTTCAGAAGAAGGAGAAATGGAGTTACAGTAGAAGGGAAAAGAAGATGAAAGGGAACTCATGGGGGAAGACCACTCTCCCGAAGAGCCAAGGCTGTCCTCTCAAGGCCAACCTCCCAGCAGCAACCAGCTTAAATGAAGAATTAATCATGCGCCCTCAACTGCTCCCAACTCCCCCATTTAATACCCCCACCGACAATTAACAACCCCCTAACAACTAATACAAGGTAAATGACAACACTGCCCCTTGGCTGTTATTCACCCAATCCCAACACACTATTATCCTAGCAGCCCCACGTTCCTAACATATAATAGCATTGTTCATGTGTTTGCAGACTCTAGTATTCTCAAAGTATTATGGGATGACATATGCACATAAATAACAAGTTATTAAAAAATCAATAAATTGAAAAAATAAAGAATTAAAAAATAAAGTTTAAAAATATTGAGTTTTTTTTAATTAAATAGAATAATAACAGTTTTTCTTGCTTTTGTTACAACGAGTTTCCATTATGTCACTTTCTTATCCCAGTTGTATAGGTAATTAAAAATCTTAAGAATACTTTTTGGCTATATTTGGTACATATTGTAGTGTTTTCTCTATGCATTGACGTCTGTTTCATCAAGGATTCGGTAATAATCCTTTCTTAAAAATATCATTGCTTCTTAGGATACAAATAATGACATTGATTGAATTCAAATCTCAAGTTTTTGTAGTGATCTTTTTATCCTGAATAAAGCCATGATGCTTTAGTATTTTGCAAATAGTTAGCAAGCAACTTACACAAAAAAAGATAATTAATTCCATCAATTCTAATTGAATAAGCACATGATTTGAGAAGGCATGTAACAATTTCATTGTATATGCAATCAAAAAATGAAATCCAATGAACCAGCACTTCTTGGTTCTTGTGGTAGGCAGCCGGGACACTCACTTGTGCGGTGGGGGTTTGAATCTCTGGGAAAACGCTGTGTAGGGAACCTGTTTTAAGGCATTTGGCAAGCCCTTGAATGAAATCCTAGTCTAATATAGCTGGGGGGATACTCGTTGTCAACAATAGAAAAGAAAAATGGAAAAAAAAAATCAAAATAATAATACTAACATGATACATGTGCTATCAACAAATACTAAAAAGTTAATTACCATTGATTAGTGAGTATGCTTTGGCAGTGGGATGCAGCCCAATGGTCTGTGCGGTTGACTCATGCTGAATTTCATTCTAGGTGTTGATCAGATGTGTCAGTGTGTGAACAACGTTGTCAGTTTTTTCATTGTTCTTAGTGTTTGGGATTCATTGAGTAGGATATTCATCGTTTCTTGAGCATCACTGTATTTTTTGGCAGATCAGAAACTAACAAGCCAAGTTCATGAAATCGTTGGACGCATTAATGGAAGATTTGGAACACTGACTAATGTTCCAATTCACCACCTGGTCAGTTGTTGCATTTTTTTCATTTGATTTTTCATTTTTATTTAAATTACGGAAAAAAAGTATTTACCATGGTTTTGCAGCATTAAAGTTTAAATTTGTTGAGCTTCCCATATTATTTTTATCTTTCATTCATTTTTCCTGCTTTATCTTTGACAAATTATAGTTTAAGGGTTGCAATGATCTTCTAGCCCTACATTAGAACACGTGGATATTTTTTCAAACGGCATAGAACACATCATTTATGTGGCAAGATTGAAATAGAATTTGAAGGACACAGATATTCCTTCTTTATATATCTTGCCAATCTCTGTTTGAATTCAGTTTCTTTATGACCCATATTTCTAATGGCATTACTTGATTGGAAGGAAGACAAAAACAATTGTGTTTTTTGGAGAAGTTAAAATTCAGATTATTGGAGATTTAATCTGCAATGTAACCCGCATTGTCAACTTATAACTCCTGGATAGTTGCTTGTTTCTTGGGTTGGTAGGTTATTGATCTTATTGAACCTTGCGGCCATTAATAAAAATCATGCTGAACTATGCTGATTTCTTGCCTATCATTAACAATTCATATTCCGCTCTATTATGTTTGTAGAATGAGGAAACCCCCTTACCTCCTTACCTCAAAGTGAGGAGGAGGCGTTCTTTTATAATGAATGATAAACTCTACATCGGACCACAAGTCCGATGTGGGATACAAACTCCAACACTCCCCCTCAAGATAGGTGTACCTAGCTTGGACACATAATGAAAAGAAATCAACAAAACAGACGCTAACACTCCCCCTCAAGCTGGACATGCCCAGTTTGATGACAAAACAAGACAAAGCAAAAATAAAAGATAAAAGCTGCATGGATGATGCTCCCCCTCACGATCGAAGCTCCTCCACGGGATGATGGATGGATGATGGTGCAGGCGCAGCAGAAGAAACCACTCAGACCGGCCGGTTGACGGAACGCCAGGAACACCACACTAGTGGGGCCGGTCGATGAAACGCCGGGAAATCCAAACTAGCACCGGGAAAACCGCACTTTCGGGGCCGGCGACGGGAGGCGGGGATTCCGCAGAATTGTTGTGGGGTCTGACGGCGCCAACGGGCCCAAATCCTAGGTGGTCGAGCTACTGTGCCAGAGAATGAGCGTGCCGACGGACAGAGATGCGGGTGCCGGAAAGATGCCGGGAGATGCAGGCGAGGCGGGGATTCCGCAGGAGGTGCTAGAGAGCAGAAACTTGAAGCAGGGCAGCCGCTGGGAGAAACTGGAGCCGGCTGGCTGTCGGAAGAGAAGCGCAGACACAGCGGGAGGCGGCGCTGGAAGCCGGCCGGGAATGGAGGCCGGCTGGTGAAGGGAGGCCTTCGGCGCATGAAGCCGGCTGGGTTGAAAGTCGGCTGGAGGGACCACCCGCACAGGAGGCGGGCTGTCGGAAAGAGCCGGCGACTGCAGACGGGAAAGCAGCGGGAGGGTGGGGCCGGGACGCGTCGCGGAAGGCGGGGAGGCGGAAGCCAGGAAGCTGCAACGTTAGCGGAGAGCCGGCTGGGAGAGGGCGGGCCGGAACGCACGAGGAATCAGCGCAGGTCGGGAGTCGCCGGACGAAGCAGGCGCGCCGCGTGGAGGGAGGGCGGTTGCCTAGAGAAGCGGAAGCCAGCAGTTGTGGGTGCCGGCAGAATCGAGGAGCAGAGCTGGACGCGCACAGGGCGCCGGGAAGAGGGCGCCGGAAGAGATGGGGCCGGAAGGAGCCGCGACGGAAGCTGCGCCGAGAGGAACGCCGGAGAGCAGTGCGTTAGAAGAGAGCCGCCCGGGATTGGGAGGCGGCCGGGAGTCGCGTCTGGAAATCAGCGACGGGACTAAGGGGGTCGACGCGCGCAGCGGGGAGGGGCTTCGGGAGTGCTGCGCGCAGAGGAGGGCCGCCGGGAGTGCTGCGCGCAGAGGAGAGCCGCTGGAGTGTCGCGTGCGGGAGAAACGCCACAAAAAAAAAGAGCCGTCGGAGCGCGCAGAGGGATTCCGGCGGGATTGGGGGAGCCGGCGTCCGTCGCGCAGAGGGAAGAGGCGAGCCGCGGGCTGACGCGCATGGAGGCCGGTAAGACCGCCGGGGAGGGAAGCTGTGGGAGGAGGGGACGTCGTCGACGGAGCAGGAGGAGCGCGAGCCGGAGGAGACGCCAGGGGAAGCCCGCCGGTCTGGAAGGGCTCGCTCGCAGGAGGAGCGCGCGCCGGAGGGGAAGGCGCCGCGACTGAGGTCCTGCGCGACCGGGAGGAGCAGCGGAGGGATGGGGGGCGGCTATTTGGATTGGAGCCGCCGCCCCCCCGGACGGGGAAAAACCCTAAAGGATGATGGGAGAAAAAATAATAAGAATTAGGGAGGGAGGGTCGGGAGTAAATCCCTCTGATACCATGTAGAATGAGGAAACCCCCTTACCTCCTTACCTCAAAGTGAGGAGGAGACGTTCTTTTATAATGAATAATAAACTCCACATCGGACCACAAGTCCGATGTGGGATACAGACTCCAACAATGTTCAAATCTAAGTAATTAGCAAATTTGATTATATTAATTGTTAAGCTTTCATGGGAATGACTTGATTCAGGTTATGAGAAAACTAGAAGAAAATTCAAATATATTTTGATCATTTTCTTACTTTATAACCTTTATGGGTCAAGATGGGGCCACCGCTAGCCTCTCCTCTTGAGCCTGATCCCAGGGTCCCTGAAAACCCTAGCCACAAAGTTTCAGTGCAGGCTGATCCCCAGCTCTTACCTTGAAGCTGCACAAGATTGTCCCACCACTGTGTGCAATGATTTCCCTTCTATCCCCTTATTTCGATTCACAGGAGCTCAGGTGGTGGTCTTCATGGAAGATGAAGTTTTGACGATGGCGGGTGACCTCTGCTTCATGCTGATTGGAAAATTTCTCTGCAGTCGCCCAAGCACGGCATTGCTAAAATGCTCACTCAAACTAACTGGTTTCTCTCAGTTCTTTAGGTGGTTGATCGATGAATCCCATGCCCTTTCGTGCTTTGAGGATGAAGAAGAAAATTATAGATGTTGGATGCGTGGTACATGGAGCTTCCAAGGCTACTAGACGAAGCTCCAAAATGGTCTCCTTTTTGTGGCGAGTTTGAATCTTCAATAGTGTCAGTTTGGGTCGCGCTGTGAGGACTCCTGATGCATCTTTTCAAACTCGATGCTTTGTTTGCCATTTCTTGCTTCATTGGCACCCCTATCAAGATTGACTCTTCAACAAAGAACCTCTTAAGACCTTCAGTCGCCAGCATATGCATTGAACTCTATGTTTCTTCTCACTCGCCTCACTCAATCTGGATCCAAAATGGTTCATTTGGCTTCTTCGAACTTCTGCACTTCGATAACTCCTCTCCTTTCTGTTCTCGTTGCAAGCGCTTGAGTCACTTTTCCTCTTTTTGCAATCTTATGCTACCTAAAACTGTTTGGGTTCCTAAGTCTGGCCCAATCCCAACCGCGATTGATCCTCCTTCCCCAACTGTTTTTTCCCGTTCCACGCCGGACGCTGTGGTTGTCATGCTGGCTGCTATGGTTGCTTCAACCCAACCAGAGGAGACTCATCGACCCGCGCTTTCTCAGCCCACCGTGCCCCGCCCTCCAAATACTCACACTATCCTTAAACAAATTATTCAAGATTATCCGTTGGTTTCAATGAAAATATGGCCTTCAATAGAGCTAATTGACGATGTTTGATTCATGCAGCTGACCCCATTTAATTGAGTTCAAGACTTGTTTGTTGTTGTTGTATCTTGGGGTAGTGGACCAACATGCTTCACCAAATCATCTACCCTGCCCTTCAGATTTTGCTGCACCTGTGTGGCCCCTTATGACTGCAGGTTAGCACTTAGGAGGGCATTCCTTCAAGCTTTACAAAAGCTGTTGCACATAAACCAGTGCTCAATACTGCACTTGATAGAATATCTAAGAAGGGCATTGTTGACTTGAAGTGCTTCATTGCGTGGTTCAAGTGATCGAGATCCTGCAAGAACGCTTCTTCCCTTCAAAGATCGGTGGCCACAAAGTCTGCTTGCAAAGGTGAAATCTCAACTTCAATTCCAAAGGATTGTACACTAATCGAGACCGTCTTGCTTGTACTTAAGAGCCCTCCCGTTGAGCAAAGTAAAATTTCTTCTGGTTTATAAAGAACTGGTTGTTTTGCAGAATTTGCAAGACATCTTCCAAGTGCCCCAAATGTGATTTCCACCCCTGATTGTAAACTAAAATATCATAAAAAAATATGAGCACAAACATACGAAGTAGAGGCCGAAACAAGTTTTTCATAGCAGGTTGGAAAGTTGAAGGAGCATTGGTGTAGCCAAACGACATCACTAAGCATTCATAATGGTCACTGTGCATGCGGAAAATAGTCTTCTCCACACCCTCTTCCCGCATTTGGATTTGATGGTAGTCTGACTTGAGATCCAGTTAGAGAAATAGGTTGCTCTATGCAATTCATCCGATAACCCTTCGACTACTGAGATAAGAAACTTATCCGACATCGTTACTTTGTTGACTGCTCAGTAATCCACGCACATCTGCCAAATACCATCTTTTTTTTTACCAATAATACTGGGTTAGAGTATGCACTTGTATTGGTTCGGATGGTACCCATATGAAGTGATGCATCACAGATTTGGCCTCTCCCAGTTAGTGCAATGCCTACATGACTTTGAAGTCTTATTATTTTTTAATGTCTGTTCCCAAATTAGGATGTTCAAGGGGTAGTTTGGACATTTTCTTAGGATTTTAGCCTATAAATAGGTTGTCTACTGTCAATTGTAAAGAAGCTTTGCTATATTAATCAAATTTTTAGAGTGTTCTCTCCCTCTGTGGGTGTTTTCCCTTTGTTTTTTCTGAGTTTCTCATGTAAGGACTCTTTTCTGCCTCGCCGTGCTACATTAGTTTGCATTGGAGCGAGGTCATTCGTCGTTCGCTGCCATTGGATTTGTCTATCCCTGCTGCACTACATCAGTTGGTATCAGAGTTGGGCCATTCCTCATTCGTCGTCGTCAGATTGCGTTTACGATCTTTCTTGTTTGGCTGTTTTCGGTTCCACTGTGCGACACCCTTGCGATTCCAGCCCTTTTGTAATTCGATGACACCATCTTCTCCACTGATTGCACTGCTGCCTGTCGTGACACACTGCTAGACCTTGGTTGAGCCACCATCAGTCGTGTCCACCATCCCTATTCGTGCCCCCCTCAGATCCAGTGCGCCACCCAACAACGTCGGCGAGTCGCGACATCCCTTCGCTCCACTTCCATATGACCTACCGCCTTTGCTCGTGCACTGCCAGTCGCACCGCTGCTACTTGGCCGATCGCTTCTGTATTACTGAAAAAATAAAATAAAAAAGGGTAGAATTTTTTTTCTTCAAAAAACCGGATCTACTTGCTGTAATCTTGTCAAGATTTGGGCACCCCTCTGCGATCCTTGGCTTAGATGAAGCCGACGTTGGTTAGACTCGCGTGACACCCTGTCGGCTACTGTGATTTGCGACGCTAGACGCAGGCTGGGAAAAACTCTTGCTCGCCCGCACGCATCTTAGCACCCTCACGCTTTGCCTCGACGCCCCTCCGCGTGACCCCATTGTCCCCCGCTTTGCGCGATATCCACTGCTGTATGACACTGCCGCACCGTGTTGTTGCAGCGTCGCCAAGTCACGCGGATTACCGTCGTAAAAAACAGACAACCTCTCCTGGCATGTGGCCAAACCCGAGTATCGCCCTTGCCGCGCTTCAGTCATCGCTGGCGGGAGCGAAGATCACTCCTCATCGTGTTGCGACAGCTCCACCAAATGATGTAGTCAGGTTGCGTGGGTTGTTCGGAACCGTGCCTGCTCTTGCTGTGTCTTGAAGAGCATGACGTTGATCCGCAGTAGGCGCTGTTCTACCCCATCGAGCAACATCTCCATCGTTTTGTTTCTGTAGTTTTTTTTTGGTTTTGTCGAAAGAATAATCCGACGGTGCTCTCCACTCCTGCAAGCAAAACTGGTAGCGCGCTTCGCGCATGGACAAGGTTCGTGAACATATGCACCTCCTTAAAGTTGAAGTCGGTCGGGCGTACTTTCCAGTGGTGCGTGGATCCTCAGGTTGCGAGCTGGGAACGTGTGCCACAACCGAACAAGAAGAAACCTGCAGTGCGCGATGCGTTTAATGGAAACCGGCGGTGTGTGCCTCCTTGAACGCGAGCCGGAAGAAAGTGTCTCCTTCTGCAGAAGTTGGCGACAGTGGAAGAACGAATTAAGTGGAAATGATGTGAGTTGGCGGTAGGTCAGACCAATTGATAGAGACAGAAGACCGACTACTTTGTATATAGAGCAATGAGAGCAAAGAAGTACAAACGGGAGGAAGAAGATGAACATAGAAGACACTTCGAGGGAGCACTGCTGCTCCTCGCCCAAGCTTTGTGGATGAATCCCAAGCTTATGGCTGAATTGTGTAAACGACCCCAACAAAATAATTCCTTCGTGTCCTCACTCTCCCCCGACCTCTTCTTATAATAACCCACCTCTCTCCATGCAGGCCCCTCAACGGTTTAACAAATCCCTCGACCCCCCCCCCCAACAGACTCACCCCATACAAAGACACTTCTATCCTTACTAAAACCCAACCCCCTTCTAGAATGTTTTCCCTCTATGTGGCCAGCTCGAGGCTTATTTGTTTCTCCTGTAGCAAGGTCTCTATCACATTATCAGTCTCTGTAACTCATGTTGTTGCTCATTATCCAATAGACTCTTTGCTATTTGGTTTCCCTCCTTTAAGTATTGGTTATCGCCTCCACCTGATCGGCTGGTTAGCCCGTGTAGAAAAGAGCCACCTGGCCTGCTTGAACAGTTCCCTGAAGGTTATACTTCTGTCCCCTAGCCATGAACTTTGTAGAATGGGAAAACCCCCTTACCTTCAAGGTGAGGCGGAGGCCTTCTTTTATAGATTGAGAAAGAGGAATACAATTAGGAGTATTCCGATGTGGGACTCGGAAATACCCACAATAATAAAGAGGGTTTAACACTCCCCCTCAAGCTGGACATGCCCAGCTTGGACAACGAGTCCCACAAAAAATAAAGATGACATCATACAAGACCAGACACACTCCCCCTCAAGCTGAGCTGCAGATGCTGTGGATGCCCAACTTGGAACTGAGCGAGGCCAGGCAAACCCCTGGGAGGCCTTTGGTGAAGATGTCAGCAAGCTGGTCCGCCGTCAGAATGTTGCTAAAGCTGACATGATTGTGCTCCAGGTGGTGGCGAAGAAAGTGGCAGTCCACCTCAATATGCTTCGTGCGTTCATGGAAGACGGGATTCGAAGCAATCTTGGTGGCTGCCTGATTGTCACACCAGATGTGAGCAGATGTCTGCTGAGGAAAGCCAAGCTCCTGGAAGAGTTGTCGAAGCCAAAGGATCTCCGTAGTGACGGTGGCCATGGAACGGTACTCAGATTCCGCACTGGATCGGGAGATGACAGTCTGTTTCTTGCTGCGCCAAGAGATGAGGTTGCCTGCCAAGAATATGACAAACCTAGAAGTAGATCTCCGAGTAGCAAGACAACCAGCATAATCAACATCACAAAAGACCTCAATATGCAAATGAGGATGCTGGGAGTAGCGAAGACCACGGGCAGGATCTCGCTTGATGTATTTGGCGATGCGGATGACAACATCCCAATGAGAGGTGGTCGGATGCTCCATAAATTGACTCACTTTGCCAACAGCTCAGACAATGTCGGGACAAGTCATGGTGAAATAATTGAGTTTGCCCACCAGTTGACGGTACCGCTCTGGATGTGGATACAGTGCCGAGGAGGCATAAAGAGACCGTTTCCCAGGCTACAGAGGAGTGTTGACAGTAGTGGCTTGTGTCAGCCCAGCATCCTGCAGAATATCCAACGCATACTTCCGCTGGCAGAGGGAGATGGTGTCCGAAGAATAGGCTACCTCGATGCCTAGGAAGTATGTGGGAGGACCGAGATGCTTAGTGTGGAAGTGCTGGTGAAGATACCCCTTGAGATGAGTGATACCTGCAGAGTCGCTGCCGGTGATGATGATATCATCCACATAAACGACCAATAGGATGCAGCCAGTGGAGGTCGTCCTGTAGAACACAGTGTGGTCCTTCATGTTGCGAGAGAGCCCAAAGTCGGTGACGACCGTGCTAAAGTGGCCGAACCAAGCACGGGGAGGCTGCTTGTGGCCGTAAAGAGAGCGGCGGAGTCGGCAGACTTGAGACTCGGCGCCGGAGGCACAAAATCCGGGGTGTTGCTGCAGAGAAACCTCTTCCTCAAGGAATCCATGTAGGAAGGTGTTGCGGAATCGTCGGGAGACACAACGACAGAAACGAGAAAACGAAAGAACGAAAGCAAATAAGGACATATCGATTTACGTGGTTCGGGAAAAATCCCTGTTGTACCTCTCGTTCCCCTCGTTGTTTGATTTTCATGATCACAATCACCTTATTATTTATCTAATATTGTTTGAAGTGTTTTTGAATGATAGGCACAAGGTTGCCAAGAAAATGGCCCAACAAAGAAGCTTGGAAGTGGACTGAATTTCAGTCCACCGGCCAACCGGTGTGATATCACCGGCCAGCCGGTGGACCTGGCAGAGGCATTGCCCACTGCCAGGTTCCACCGGTCAGCCGGTGGCAACCTGATGCAACAGTGATGGCTACTGCCTCACCACCGGCCAGCCGGTGGCTCTGTCACCGGTCAGTCGGTGCTGCCTGGGCAGAAGGCCTTCTCAACATCCAAGGCACCGGCCAGCCGGTGGCCCTGCACCGGCCAGCCGGTAGCCCAGTCAAACTAGCCGTTGGCTTTGACCAGTCAACTCCCATTTGGCCTCCAACGGCTCCGAGGCCCTTTACAACGGCTCCGAAGACTCCCCAAGGGTTCCATACCTATAAATAAAGGCCAAGGAAGCCCCAGACATCTATCGGATCATATACAAAGCCACCGTACACATTTTCCATCTTTGGCGTACCTCCGGCGGACTTCCTCAAAGGAACCCTCTTTGCTCCAACAACTTCCACATCCAAGGAGCTCCTTCAAAGAAGCTTGGAAGTGACCTTCAACATCTCCAATCAATCAAAGGCGCCCAAGGCTTCTCCCATTACGGTTTTTCTTGTTTATCTATTTTGAGCTTAATTTGGGTTTGTGTCTACAAACCACTCTATTTCTCATCCCCTCTTTCTTTTGGGTTTCACATCACCATTAAGGTGTGAAGAGGTTGTCAAGCTTTCCTTTAAATAGCTTGAGACATAGGTGAGCTATCCTTCACCTGTAAGAAGGATAGTGGGTTCTTGCTCAACCATCAAAAGCAAGCTGTAATAGGTCCTAGTGCTACCTCAAAGCCTAGTGGGTTTCTTGCTAAAACCATTGAAAAGCAAGCGGTAGGAATCTCTCAACGGTTTAGTTGGGAGCGGAGACGTAGGCCGGGTTTTGGCCGAACTCCGTTAACAATTTCTTGTGTGATTGCCTCTTTATTTCCGCTGCACCTTTAACTTTGATTTTTATTTGTTAATCATTTTTTAAAAGGCAATTCACCCCCCCCCCTCTTGCCATCCTTCCCGTTTTTCTCCGACCCAACAATTGGTATCAGAGGAAAATTTGAGTAATACCCTAACCGGTTTCAAATTAAAGATCCTTTTTGATGGCTTCTACCGCTTCAACCTCTTACGCCCCCGAAGGCTTTTCTTTGGATCGTGCTCCATTCTTTGATGGAACCGATTATAGTTTTTGGAAAACCCGCATGACCACATTTCTTAAAAGTATTGGCTATCCTATTTTTAGAATTGTTATGCATGGTTTTACCCTCACTTCTTCCGATGAGTCTAAGTGGACCGCCATAGATATTAAGAATTTCGAGCTTGATGGCAAAGCCATGAATGCTCTACATTGTGGGCTAGACCGAAATGTATTTCATTGTATTTCTTCTTGCACTACTTCTTACGATCTTTGGAAATTTTTAGAGCTAACCCATGAAGGTACTAGCATGGCTCAAAAGCAAGAACCCGCTCAAAAAGAACCTGCTTGCCCACTTCACAAGAAAAGAGCCAAGAAGAAGAAAAAGAAGAAGGCTTCAAAGGCAACATGGAGTGATAGCTCCTCCTTCTCCTCCTTCTCCTCGAGCGACCAAGGTAAAAAATGCCTAATGGCAAAACACGAGGTAACTTCTTCCGATTCCTCATCCTCGTCCTCATCTTCAAATTCGTTTAATCATTTATCATATGAAGAACTCCAACATGCTAGAGACCAATTAGAAAATGGTTTTCATGAACTTTCTTCTAAATTTGTTTCTTTGAAAAAGAATTTCAAAAAACTTTCCTCCGAAAAAGAACAACTTCTCAAAGAGAAGGAGGAACTCTCCCTAAAAATCCAAAATTTCCCAAATGTTGATTCTTTGGAATCAACCATCAAGGACCTTAGAGATTCCCTAGCCAAATTCACCCAAGGGGAACAAAATCTTTCAAAATTGCTTGGTTCCCAACGAATTTCAAGAACCACCCAAGGGCTAGGATATACCAATGTAGCTTCCTCCTCCCATGCTCCAACTGTTTTTGTAAGGGGGAGCTCTAGTTATAAATTTTGCAATTATTGTAAAAAACCCGGGCACCTAATTTATGAATGTGATTGCAAAAATGCCCGTTATGGTATGCCTAAATCTATTTACTTTTCGGACGAATTTTATAGGAGAAGACCCGCCATAAAACAAATTTGGATTGAAAAATCCCTTTTGGCGAGTCTCTCCGGGCCAAAAATAGTTTCGTTTCCCCGATGATCTTTTGTTTTATTTAGGGGGAGAAATTTTCTTAAATTCAAAAATCTCTTTCGATTCATTTTTTAAATTCATTTTTGATTCAAAACTCTCAATTTCAAAAATTTCATTTGGTTTCAAATTTCAAATTTCAATTGGTTTTTGATTCAAAACTTTCAATTCAAACTGTTATTCAAATTTTTAAATTCAATTTTCAAAAATTCCAATTGATTTAAAAATCTTGATTTTCAATTTTCCCTCAATCAAGTTTTATGCCCCGTGCTATTTTGATAATCACAAAGGGGGAGAAATTCTTGATTGATTGGGGGAAAAATTCTTTAAAGCATGTTTTTCATTTCATTTTCTACATTGTTTTGGTGATTGTGATCATCAAAATAGGGGGAGATTGTTGTACCTCTCGTTCCCCTCGTTGTTTGATTTTCATGATCACAATCACCTTATTATTTATCTAATATTGTTTGAAGTGTTTTTGAATGATAGGCACAAGGTTGCCAAGAAAATGGCCCAACAAAGAAGCTTGGAAGTGGACTGAATTTCAGTCCACCGGCCAACCGGTGTGATATCACCGGCCAGCCGGTGGACCTGGCAGAGGCATTGCCCACTGCCAGGTTCCACCGGTCAGCCGGTGGCTCTGTCACCGGCCAGCCGGTGGCAACCTGATGCAACAGTGATGGCTACTGCCTCACCACCGGCCAGCCGGTGGCTCTGTCACCGGTCAGCCGGTGCTGCCTGGGCAGAAGGCCTTCTCAACATCCAAGGCACCGGCCAGCCGGTGGCCCTGCACCGGCCCGCCGGTAGCCCAGTCAAACTAGCCGTTGGCTTTGACCAGTCAACTCCCATTTGGCCTCCAACGGCTCCGAGGCCCTTTACAACGGCTCCGAAGACTCCCCAAGGGTTCCATACCTATAAATAAAGGTCAAGGAAGCCCCGGACACCTATCGGATCATATACAAAGCCACCGTACACATTTTCCATCTTTGGCGTACCTCCGGCGGACTTCCTCAAAGGAACCCTCTTTGCTCCAACAACTTCCACATCCAAGGAGCTCCTTCAAAGAAGCTTGGAAGCGCCCTTCAACATCTCCAATCAATCAAAGGCGCCCAAGGCTTCTCCCATTACGGTTTTTCTTGTTTATCTATTTTGAGCTTAATTTGGGTTTGTGTCTACAAACCACTCTATTTCTCATCCCCTCTTTCTTTTGGGTTTCACATCACCATTAAGGTGTGAAGAGGTTGTCAAGCTTTCCTTTAAATAGCTTGAGACATAGGTGAGCTATCCTTCACCTGTAAGAAGGATAGTGGGTTCTTGCTCAACCATCAAAAGCAAGCTGTAATAGGTCCTAGTGCTACCTCAAAGCCTAGTGGGTTTCTTGCTAAAACCATTGAAAAACAAGCGGTAGGAATCTCTCAACGGTTTAGTTGGGAGCGGAGACGTAGGCCGGGTTTTGGCCGAACTCCGTTAACAATTTCTTGTGTGATTGCCTCTTTATTTCCGCTGCACCTTTAACTTTGATTTTTATTTGTTAATCATTTTTTAAAAGACAATTCACCCCCCCCTCTTGCCATCCTTCCCGTTTTTCTCCGACCCAACAATCCCTACGTCCAGGGGAGAGGCAGAATTCACTATATCGGGAGCACAAAAAATACAGAGGATTTTCAGTAGTAAACCCTAGCCCGAAATGGGCTACATATGAAGAAGACGGTCCACTGTTTCGAATAGTAAGTCCGCGTTGCTACAGTGATCGGCAGCCAACTTTGTTAAAAGCGCTACAGTGACTGCCGGCTGGAAGTCAAAAGTGCTACAGTGAATTTGACTCTGAAGTCCGCATCGCTACAGTGCCTGTCGGTGTCGGTCGGTCAGCTCTGCTACAGGGGCGCGTTGCCCCCTGCAACCCTCAATGAGCTCACCGCGGAGCTCGACCCGCGACAGTTGCGGGCCACAAGCATTCGGCCCAACCGGATCGGGCAACACCAACCCAACAATCTCCCACTTGTAGCCTGATCCACTGCACTGCTATGCTTCGATGCAACTGATGAAGACAACTTATTTAATCTAAGTTCTTCCTCTTCTTCACTCACCAGTGGCGTGCCTTCCATTCACAGATTCATGAAATACAAACTGTTTTCCTCTTGTGCTCCCATCAGGTCCTCCATCATTCTGCCTCTCATCCTCCGTTCATCAGTGGAGACCAACAGAGGCACAACAGTGCCTCAACTTCTGTATCACCATAGGCTTTGTCAACATATCTGCCGGATTGTTGGTTCCACAGATCTTCTGCAAAGTCAGCAACTCATCCTGTATCAAACCTCTGATGAAATGGTACTTCAACTGAATGTGCTTCGTTCGGGCATGAAACACTGAGTTCTTTGCAAGTTCTTCAGCCAAACCATCTCTTTCCCAGCTTCTGTTACAACAATGTATTCTGCCTCTGTGGTGGATAAAACCATCACCTTCTGCAATTGTGATATCCAACTTACCGCAGTTCCTCCACAGGTAAAAACATAACCCGTGGTACTCCTCCTGTTGTCGACATCGCCTCCAAGGTCAGCATCCACATACCCCTGCAATGAATTTCCTTTCCCAAAGCACAGAGATACCTCCTTACTGCCCTTCAAATACCTCAGTATCCACTTCACAACTTCCCAATGTTGCTTTTCAGGGTTAGCCATATACCTGCTCACAACTCCCACTGCATGAGCAATGTCTGGTCGAGTACAGACTATGACATACATCAGACTTCCAACAGCTGATGCGTATGGAACTCTTGCCATGTACTCAACTTCTTCTGTCGTCTTCGGTGATTGCTCCTTTGATAGTTTGAAATGGCTTGCCAGGGGAATAGAGACTGCCTTTGCTTCCATCATACTGAATCTTCTCAAGACCTTCCCAATGTAATCAGTCTGTGACAACGTTAATGTTCTAGCTGTGCGGTCTCTCTTGATCTTCATCCCCAGAATCTTGCCAGCTTCTCCAAGATCTTTCATTTCAAACTCCTCAGCCAATTGTCCTTTCAGCTCATTAATCCTCTGCATACATGATCCTGCAATGAGCATGTCATCCACATACAGAAGCAATATAATGTATTCATCACCAAAGGACTTGATGTAGCAACACTGATCCATGCCACATCGTTTATATTCATTTTTAGACATAAATAAATCAAACTTCTTGTTCCATTGCCTTGGTGCCTGCTTCAGTCCATATAAGCTCTTCTGGAGTTTGCACACCAGGTCTTCCTTTCCAGACACTACATATCCCTCTGGCTGCTGCATGTAGATGTCCTCCTCCAGATCTCCATGAAAGAAAGCAGTCTTAACATCAAGCTGCTCAAGATGCAAGTCTTCTGATGCCACAATGCTGAGAACCACCCGGATGGTGGTAAGCTTCACTACAGGTGAGAAGATTTCAGTGAAATCTACTCCCTCCTGTTGAAAGCCTTTCACCACCAGCCTTGCCTTGAACCTCCTCTTGCCATCATGCTCTTCCTTCACCCGGTGGATCCACTTGTTCTGCAATGCTTTCTTTCCTGCTGGCAGGGATGTCAACTTCCAAGTGTTGTTGTCATGCAATGAGGAAATCTCCTCCTTCATTGCCAGCTCTCACTTGCCTGACTCATTTAGCTGCATTGCCTCTTCAAAACATTCTGGTTCTCCACCTTTAATCAATAATAGATGATGCAATGATGGTGAATACCTCTGCACAGGCCTTCTCACTCTTGATGATCTCCTCAACTCCACTGGAGTAGTAGGTTCCACCGGTTCGGATCTCTCAAGCTCAGACACACCTTCAAGCCCCACTTACTCTTTGCACTCTGATTCAATGTTCCCATTTTCATCTTCAGCTTCATGACGACTTTTGTACATGACACCTTCATTGAATACCACATTCTGGCTCCTGATGACCATCTTCTCCTTACTAGACCAGAGCTCCTCGGGTAGACGTTCTCCCATTGGCACAGATGGACTCCTATTGATCAGATACACTGCCATGTTCATTGCATCAGCTCAGAAGGTTTTGGGCAACCCTGAGTGCAACCTCATGCTCCTGACACGTTCATTCAGTGTCCTATTCATCCTCTCTGCCACACCATTCTGTTGTGGTGTTCCTGGGATTGTCTTCTCCCACTGAATTCCATTTTCAGAACAAAATTCCCTGAACTCCTGACTGCCATACTCTCCACCGTTGTCAGACCTCAAACATTTCAGCTTTGCTCCTGACTCGTTCTCCACCATGACTTTCCACTTCTGAAACATCTTAAACACATCAGATTTATTCTTCAGAAAGTAAACTCATACCTTTCTTGTTGAGTCATCGATGAATGTCATATAATATTGTGACCCTCCGAGGGATGATACTGGTGCAGACCCCCAAACATCTGTATGCACCAGGTCCAGCTTTCCAGCCTTCGGTGTTCTGCCTCCTTTTGCAAAGGACACCTTCTTTTGCTTTTCAAAGATGCAATCTTCACATAAGCCTACTTCCACCGACTTCAGCTCTGGTAGCAACCCTTTTGTTGCCAGCACCTTCATCCCCTTTTCACTCATGTGGCCGAGTCTGTAGTGCCACAGTTGAGAACCTCCGACAGCTTCCAGTGATGCCGCCATGTCCATGCAAGTTTCTGTCATGTTGTACAGGGTGCCATTCTTTGCTCCCCGAGCTATAACCATAGCTCCTCGGGTGATCTTCCATGCACCACCAGTGAATGTGGTACTCAACCCTGCATCATCAAGTTGTCCAATAAAAATAAGGTTTCTTCTCAAGCCAGACATATACCTCACGTTTTCCAGAACCAGCAAACTCCCACTGTTGGTCTTGATCCGTGCATCTCCTTTACCCACAATCTGCAAGGGCTCGTCATCAGCAAGACGTACCTTGCCAAAATTTTCAGAAACAAAATTGTTCAGGAAACCCTTCTCTGATGTAGAATGGAAAGACGCCCCAGAGTCTAAAATCCAAGACTCCATCGGGCTGTCCACGCTCAGCAGCAACACGTCATCAGTTCCTTCAGCTGCAGTGTTTACTCCACTGGTTTCAGGTCCCTTCCGGTTATCTCTGCACTCCTTCTTGACATGTCCTTTCTTCCCGTAAGTCCAGCAGGTTGGACCAGACCCCTTTGCCTTGTCTCTGCTCTTTCCTCTTGACTTCGATCGTCTTCTACGATTGTCCCGCTGTGGGTACTTTCCTCTTCCTTCAACGTTCAAAGCAGAACCAGAGAATCTGCCTGATTCTCTTCGTCGAACATCCTCACTAAGGATTAGGTCCCGTATATCTTTCAGAGCCATCTTCGTATTCCCCGAAGTGCTGCTCACAGCTGTTACAGTTGCTTCCTAACTCTCTGGTAACGAAGATAGTAAAACCAGAGCACATACCTCATCACCAAGATCAATGTCCACCGATGACAACTGACTTATGATGGTATTGAATTCGTTGATATGATCTGCAACAGGTCTCCCTTCAACCATTTTCAGGTTGAACAATTGTCGTATCAAATGCACTTTGTTTCCTACTTAAGGCTTCTCGTACATATTTGTGAGGGCTTTCATCAGGTCCACCGTCGTCTTCTCCTCTCTGATGTTGAACGCCACGTTTTTGGCCAACGTTAGGCGCACAACACCCAGAACCTGTCGATCCAGTAGCCCCCACTCCGACTTCTCCATGTTCGCTGGCTTCACACCCAGAAGTGGCAAGTGCATCTTTTTCTGATAAAGATAATCCTCGATCTGCATCCTCCAGAAACTGAAATCAGTTCCATCGAAGCGATCGATCTTCACTTTGCCTTCATCCAGAGCCATCGTTGGAGAATTCCGAACTCAACCTTTGATACCAGTTGTTGCGGAATCGTCGGGAGACACAACGACAGAAATGAGAAAACGAAAGAACGAAAGCAAATAAGAACAGCGATTTACGTGGTTCGGGAAAAATCCCTACGTCCACGGGAGAGGCAGAATTCACTATATCGGGAGCACAAAAAACACAGAGGATTTTCAGTAGTAAACCCTAGCCCGAAATGGGCTACATATGAAGAAGATGGTCCACTGTTTCGAATAGTAAGTCCGCGTTGCTACAGTGATCGGCGGCCAACTTTGTCAAAAGCGCTACAGTGACTGCCGACTGGAAGTCAAAAGTGCTACAGTGAAGTTGACTCCGAAGTCCGCACCGCTACAGTGCCTGTCGATGTCGGTCGGTCAACTCTGCCACAGTGGTCAGCATTGCTACAGTGCCAAAAAAAATTATACCGGGGCCCTTCGGCCCCCGGAGCAAGGGCGTGTTGCCCCCTGCAACCCCCAAGGAGCTCACCGCAGAGCTCAACCCGCGACAGTTGCGGACACAATCATTCGGCCCAACCGGATCGGGCAACACCAACCCAACAGAAGACATTCTTGACATCCAGTTGATGAAGAGGTCAATGATGATAGGCGGCCAGAGAGAGATGAATAATCGAACGGAGGCCATCTTGGCAACTAGTGAGAAGGTATCAAAATAGTCAATACCGTAAGTCTGCGCGAAGCCCTTAGCCACAAGGCGGGCTTTGAGGCGATGGAGAGTGCCATCAGGATTCAGACTGACTGTGTAAATCCATTTGCTGCCTACCGTTTGTTTGCTTGTTGGAAGGGGGACAAGATCCCAAGTATGGTTTTCTTTCAGAGCCTGCAATTCATCCCGCATTGCTGCTAGCCACTCGGGGTGAGATTTGACATCACCAACTGTGCGAGGAATAGAAACTGTCTCCAGAGCGGATAGTGTTGTGTCCTGGGCCCAGGATTGTTGGACCCCCGCCAGGATTGTTGGCGCCTGTGCCCCGGTAACCAATCCCACATCGGTTGTGGAGGGAGATTGGTGGGTGCTTGAAATTCCCGTGCCTACCTTTCCCTCAGGAACGCGTTTTAAAGCCGTGAGGCCTGGGATAGCAACTGGGCCAGAGCGGACAATATTGCTGGGCCGAGGGATCCGATCCATCAATTGGTATCAGAGGGTGGTTGGTCTCGGGACCGGTGTGGGCTTGGGGGGGGATGTTGTGTCCTGGGCCCAGGATTGTTGGGCCCCCGCCAGGATTGTTGGCGCCTGTGCCCCGGTAACCAATCCCACATCGGTTGTGGAGGGAGATTGGTGGGTGCTTGAAATTCCCGTGCCTACCTTCCCCTCAGGAACGTGTTTTAAAGCCGTGAGGCCTGGGATAGCAACTGGGCCAGAGCGGACAATATTGCTGGGCCCGGTAACCAATCCCACATCGGTTGTGGAGGGAGATTGGTGGGTGCTTGAAATTCCCGTGCCTACCTTCCCCTCAGGAACGCGTTTTAAAGCCGTGAGGCCTGGGATAGCAACTGGGCCAGAGCGGACAATATTGCTGGGCCGAGGGATCCGATCCATCAATTGGTATCAAAGGGAGGTTGGTCTCGGGACCGGTGTGGGCTTGGGGGGGGGATGTTGTGTCCTGGGCCCAGGATTGTTGGGCCCCCGCCAGGATTGTTGGCGCCTGTGCCCCGGTAACCAATCCCACATCGGTTGTGGAGGGAGATTGGTGGGTGCTTGAAATTCCCGTGCCTACCTTCCCCTCAGGAACGCGTTTTAAAGCCGTGAGGCCTGGGATAGCAACTGGGCCAGAGCGGACAATATTGCTGGGCCGAGGGATCCGATCCATCAGATAGACCCCTGTATGAAGATACAAATAGAGGAGTACTCTGGCAGGAGCGAGTACCTTTCCGTAGGGCAATGGGCAAGTCCTCGGGCGGCGGGGCAGGAGCATCGGACGAAGCGGGGGCGACAGTGTCATTGGCCGGGACGGGGGATATAGTTGATGGACGATGGGAGTAGACCTGACCAAAATGAGTGTCAACAGGGGTTAACACCGGTGGAGGGTGGATGATGAAAAGAAGACAATCATCGATGGCGGGGTCAGGATGAAGAGAGGGAAGGGAGAATGGAGAGCTCTCAACAAATGCGACGTCGGCCGAGATGACATACCGCCGTAGGTCAGGTGAGAAGCAGCGATATCCGCGCTGAGTGCAGGAGTAGCCAAGAAAAATGCACCGGAGGGATTTGGGAGAGAGTTTGGAGAGGCCAGGATGTGTGTCACAAATGTAACAGAGGCATCCAAACACGCGAAGTGGAAGAGAGTGAAGAGGGAGAGAGGAGAACAAAGTCTGAAAAGGAGTCTCCTCCTGAAGGATAGAGGAAGAAAGACGGTTTATAAGGTAAGTGGCGGTGAGAATTGCATCTCCCCAAAAATGCAGAGGCACCTGTTGGTGGAAGAGGAGGGCACAAGCAGTTTCCAGAATATGTTTGTGTTTCCGCTCGGCCATGCCATTCTGCTGGGGTGTATCGGGACAAGAGGTCTGATGACGGATGCCTTTTGTCTGGAGAAACTGCCGAAAGGAAGTGGAGAGATACTCACGCCCATTATCCGAGTGGAGACATTTTACAGAGATGAAAAATTGGTTTTGAATTTCATTGTAAAAGGTTTGGAATGTGGAAAACACTTCGAAGTGTTCTCGAAGGAGGTAAAGCCAAGTCATTCGCGAAAAATCATCAATGAAAGATATATAATATTTATACCCTAAATGACTCGAAATGGTTCAAGGACCCCATACGTCTGAATGAACCAGATCAAAAGGGTTTGAAGCCCTTGTATCCACTCGAGGAATGTATGTAGTGGGATGATGTTTCGCAAATGTACATGACTCACAATGAAAAGAATTATGCCGACTAAAGTCTGGAAAAAACTGATGAATGGTGGAGGCAGACGGGTGTCCCAATCGGGAATGAAGATCCAATGCTCGAGTAGAGGCAGACGTGCAAGCGATGAGTGCCGGTCCATCGAACATGTAGACCCCGTCCCAAAGCTGGCCTCTACTAAGTTCCCGGTTCGTAGTCCGCTCATGAAATACAACACCAGAGGAGGTAAATATGGCAACACAGTTATAATCTTTTGACTGCTTACTGATGGAAAGTAGATTAAATGGACCGCGGGGCACATGTGCCACAGAGGGTAGGTGAATCGATGGAGTCAGGGAGCATGCGCCGAAGCCCGCAATGAGGATAGTGGAGCCATCGGCGACGGTGATGGTTGATGAATCGGTATAAGGGCAGTAGGAGGTCAACATACCAGCATCACCGGTGAGGTGGTCGGAGGCACTTGAGTCGAGTATCCATGCAGGGGAGCGATGACCGACAAAGGCAGCGGAGCGAACAGAATGAGCCAGAGAAGCTGAGGATGGACCGGGTCCTGTGGGGTCCCGAGGATCATGAGTCAGCCGGATGTCGGCCATAGACAGGTCCAGAGATGGTGGATGAGTGGCGACTGCCGAGGAAGCCTCCTGGACCGCTGTCTGTCCCTGCCTCGGGCGCTGAGATGAACGTCCATGCAGAACCCAACATCGGTCAATCAGGTGGCCAAGCTTGCCACAATGTTGACAGAGGGGACGGGGACGACCTTCCACACGGCCACGTCCACGAGGGCCCGAGGAGCGTCCACCGCCATGACCGACGAGAGCTGAGTGGTCGATAATGGGGGCGGGAGGGGGAAGAGCCCATTGGGCCTTGCTTAGTCGATGATAAACCCGTGAGATCTCCAGCGTTGAAGGGCTGACGAGCAGCTCGGTTGTCGTGGTGGCAAACTCCGGAGCGAGGCCGCTGAGAAGAGTGAAGATGCAGAGTTGGTTCCGTTGGGTCTGAACCTCTACCGATGTCTGGGGAACGAGCCATAACTCCTGTAATTCATCACGAAGCCCTTTCCATTCAATGAAATATGCGGTGAAGGACTAGTCTTGCTGTCGAAGATGGGACAGGCGCTGGAGGATATCGGAAACCTGAGCCAGGTTGTTGGTCTCGGAATACATGATGTTCAAGGAGTCACAAAGTTCCTTGACTGCATTCGCCGTGCGGGTGACATCCTTGACCGATCGATCCATTGAATTGACCAGTAGAGCGAAGATCTTGCTATCAGCAAGATTCCATGAACGGTATTTGGGGTCAGTCGAAGCGGGGGGAGGATCCTCAAGGTGATGATCAAGGTCCATCTCGGTCAGGGATATCACCACAGTCTTCCGCCAAATGGAGAAATTTGTGGATCCCAACTGATCGTCAATGAGGCAGGTGGAGGCGGTGATCATCTGAGGCAGAGGGGAGGAGTCTGCCATGGAGGCGTCGGGTAGCGGTCTAAGACACAGTTGTGGGCAGCGCCGGAATCAGCGGGGGGTCGGGCGTGCCAGGAAGCCGTGAATGGCCCTGTGCAGCGGAGGTGACGGGCAGAGAGGGAGCCATAGGAGGCGAGCCAGCTAGAGCACCGGGAGGGCGGCCAGGAGAAGATGGCGAGTGCGCCTCAAGGAGAGGTCGGCGGGTTCTGATGCGCGCAGAGGGAGAAGGGCTGCCAGGGGGGGGGGGGCGCTGGAGGTGTCGCGCGCAGAGGGGGAGGGCTGCCGGGGGGCCGTTGGAGGTGTCGCGCGCAGAGGAGGGCCGCTGGAGGCTGGGGCCGGACGGCGCAGGTCGCCGGGCGAGAGCGCCACTGGGATGGGAGGGGGGGGGGTAGGGCAGACCAAGGGAGGGGGGTGCTGCGTAGGGCAGACCCAGGAGGGAGGGGTGCCACTTAGGGCAGACCTAGGAGGGAGGGGTGCCACTTAGGGCGGAGCCGGGAGGAAAAAAAATTAGAGGGAGGGCTCGGGAATAGGTTCCCTCTGATACCATGTAGAATGGGAAAACCCCCTTACCTTCAAGGTGAGGCTGATGTCTTCTTTTGTTTGATTGATGCTCATGTCTTGGATATATGAAGATTAGATTTAATATTGGGAATTGCATGGTTGCAAACTCTTGTGGAGGTAAAAAACAATTAGAAGACCATGACTATGAGGCGGATGTCTTCTTTTATAGATTGAGAAAGAGGAATACAATTAGAAGTATTCCGATGTGGGACTCGGAAATACCCACAATAATAAAAAGAGGGTTTAACAAACTTCATAGTCATGGTCTTCTAATTGTTTTTTACCTCCACAAGAGTTTGCAACCATGCAATTCCCAATATTAAATCTAATCTTCATATATCCAAGACATGAGCATCAATCAAACAAACATATTTTCCCATGTCTATTCTTAGTTTTTGGCATGCATCTTTAGACCACAACCTGTGCCCATCACTCGACTTTGATACTCGTTTTTTTATGTTTCTTGGACAACTAAGCCAAACACCGTAATCAGTTTAGGGGATTTGAAATTGTGGGTGACTCCATTGTCCAACAAAACTAAAATAGGAATTCCACACATCCTGCCTTCCACCTTCATTGAAGTCAAATCTTCCCCAGTTTGGGTCTGGTAGTAAGTGCCCGAGCCTCGATAGTCCAACACCTGACATTCCGCCTCTTCTTGTAACCCCCCCTCCTGCTCAACTACTTCTGTCTAGTATGACTCACATCTTTGGATCAAGACAGTTGTACATAGGACTGTAAGGCATCCCACACCTGAAACACAACCCTTCCTTTTTTCCTCCCATTCCTGTATAGTTAGGTGTTGTACCCCTCTCCTTGTGCCCCTTGCTTCGGTGCCTCCTAACCAGTCCCTCTTGAAACAATTCCCATTCGTCTATCTTGTCAAAACGAAGTCCGATTCTGTTGTTGTGAACCTGGGCGTAGAGTCCGCTACCACACAATTCTGTCGTGTCTATTCAATGCGCGCAGTCCCCTACCATGGACTTGAAGGCCAACCCCTTTCCTTATTGATAGCTTAATATGCTGAGCCAGGCGCATTGCTTGTAACCACGTCTCCAAATTGTGTATATGAATCGAACTGTGAATTTACTCTCGCAACCCGTGAAGGAAATAACCTACATATTGGTGCTTGGGTTGACATTGTAGCAACGAAGCCAAATATTCAAATTGTTCAAGTCCTGAACCGTTTCTTTCTGTTGTAGTGCGACCATCTCCTCATATGGATTTTGGATTTTCAGTCCGCTAAATAGCTCCATAAGCTCTTCTTTAAACACTGGCCAAGTCACTTCCGGTTGAACTTATTCTAAAATGGTGAACCAATGGATTGCAACACCTTCTATGTTTTACCTGTGCGAGTCACACCTTTGCCTCTTCTGGTGTCTGGTTGATTCTGAAAAACGATCCAGCTCATGCGATCCAGCCCCTTGGATCCCTGCCATGAGACACAGGTAACTTAACTCATCTCGCAACTAAGTGTTGGTTGTTTCCAGCGTCGGCATGATTTATTGCCATTCCAGTGTCTCGTCCCTACTTCCCTATACCGCTAGTCTCCCCCGAAAGCGACTCAAATAAATCTGTCACAAATGATGGGTAATCTTTTTCTCATTGCAGTGTCTTCTCTAAGTGTCACACCAGACCTGTGATATATTTGCAGAATTCGGCTTGCTCGTTCATTTCATGATCCCACCTTTGTTTGTTCCGGGTTGCATTTTCCACTGTCACTGCCAGTTTGGAGAGCGCAGATTTCCCCCTCCCCATTCACTGTTCCACTCCTCCTAGTTGTGCTTGGTGTCGCATTTTCATTGAGATTCCTCTCCCCCTTCAAGATCCGGTCGGTTGGACCAAATTGATGAACACCCCCCCCCCCAAAGAATTCCTTTCGCATATTAGGACTAACAGCTGGTGAAGTACAGTATAGCGGAAGAAGAGTAGAGAAGAATTCAGCGAAAGGAAACCAAAGGACGAGATGCCTCTCCCTCTCCCGCCGAAGCCCTTCCTCTCCAGCCTTCCTCTCCGCCTTCCTCTCCGCCCACTCCTTTTAAAACCATCTCACGAGGGATCCATAAAAAACAGCTGTGGGGTTCATAACAAACAGCTCAAGTAGTTAGACTAGCTGTTGGGAACCTTTTGCCCCTCTTGGAATGCACTTTCCAGGTTCCAGGGGTATCTTTTGCCCGATTATAAATTGTTACCGGACATGATGAGATCCTATATTTTAGAATTATTATAATTTTCAAGAATATTTTGACCTGATTGGCGACTCTGTTAGTGATGTCAAGATTTGGGCAAAAGAAATTCTATAAATTGAAAAACAAACTGTTATTGTGCATAACAATACCATAAGGGAAACCTTCTACAAGCTTCCTCAGGCTTTCTATAAAAGATTATTTTATGTAAGTTTATACTTTATTTTTTTTGGTTAATTCACTGATCCATGTTTTGTAATTTTATGCTTTATTTTTTTTTTGTTAAACTACTATTTTGTGGTATTCGATGAGCTATTTTTCCTATACAATGTAATTTGTTTGCTCAGAGATCTTGTTTTTCATTTACAGGATCGGTCACTTGACTTTTATGCCTTATGCGCACTTTATGCTGTTACTGGTATGAATTCAGGCTACTGCATTTACTAGATTTGATTTATTTTTTGCATGAAGATTATGCATTTCCTCCATGTGTCCTGGGCTGGTTCACTGATCCCTGGTTATAGTGATATCCAGAGATGTTTGGTTGTTTCCAAATAGAATAAATATGGAAAGAAATTTATTAGAAATTAGAAAATCATTTTCATACGCAATTATAGCAACTTTGGGTCTCCTGTTCAGATGTAGCACTTGTCACATCCCTACGGGATGGAATGAATCTAGTCAGCTATGAGTTTGTTGCATGCCAAGATTCAAAGAAAGGGGTTCTCATTCTTAGTGAGGTAATAGCCGTTCCGATGCTATGCAATCATGTTCTTGGTTGATTTTAGTTGATGTTCGTCTATTGGCTCATGTTCCTGACATTTTTATCATTTTGTTTTAATGTGGAAAGACGAAGTCTAAGGGCGTGTTTGGTACTTGAAACATTTTTCTGTTTTCATTTCTCAAAGATGCATTAGAAAATGTATTGAGGAATGTTTTGGAGAGTGGAGGATGATAATGAATTACGCGAGTTTACTTTCTAAGCATTTTCATTTTCAAGAAGAAAGGAAAACAAGTTTTTTATTCCAAAAGTCTATTGTTTTCGTTTTCATTTTTTGAAAAATGTTTTTCATCAACACCATCTAAGATATTTTCTGAGATAATTTTGAAAATGAAAATATAAAATGTTTTCATGCACCGAACACACCCTACCACTTTTATATAATGTTGAGATGTTCTTATTTTAAGGGCGAATATGATGATAAGGCTATTATCAATATGTATCCTCATTTGCATAACGGTAGAAGGGGTTTTTGATAATGTGTTTTTTTAACCAAGGGAATGACACACATTAAGTATGCGCCTAGAAGGACATGATGGCAACACTTCCCATGACCGTGACAATCCTAACCTAGGATACCAAAAGTACATGAGTATATCAGTTATCATGTATAGAGCTCTAAATCCGAATCCAATTAAATCTTAAAAATGCATTTTGAATTTAATATTATTTATTCAGGGTCCCAAAATCATGTTTTTATGCTTGCATTCAATTCTTAGTGTTGCTACCTTCTATGCAATGTCCCTCAGGTTCCGTTTGACATCACTTCTTTGAAAACTGCTTAGAGCACTTTTCACTTTTGATAAGTGCTTGTGTGGAAGTCTTTTCATATTGTTTATTGAAAAAGTGTTTTTTTGCCACTTATTTAAGTGGTTTTCTCTCGGAATTTAAGTGAGTGTTTTTCCAAAAACGGAACAATCACCCGTTGGTTTCCAAACTGTTTATCGTAAGTTATAAGCAATTTTTAATAAATGCTGTCAAACATAGCCTTACCTTTTCATGACTATGTGTACTTGGAATGCCTGATCCTGATTCCAGGGAGGTGGAAAAATTCCAATTGTGCTTGTGGGGCCTTATTAGTTATTCCTGATAAGTGATCATTGTACCATGATGTGACTTTTTCAATTTAAGTATTATTCTTATTTGCGAGTTCATTTTTTTTAATAACAGTTTGCGGGTGCTGCTCAATCTCTTGGAGCTGGGGCAATCCTAGTGAATCCCTGGAACATTACAGAAGTCGCTGATTCAATTAACCAAGCTTTAAACATGTCAGCCGATGAGAGAGAAAAGAGGCATCAGCTTAATTTTGCACATGTAACAACCCATACTGCTCAGGGTTGGGCTGAAACTTTTGTAAGGTATGTTTAAATTAGCACTGTTTACACCTTCTCAATTTCCTCCTATCACGGCGCCTCGTTGTTGTATACATGCAATTTGTTACTTAGGGCCCTTTTACAGCATGCAATTTTTTACATAGGGTCTGTTTGACAGCACTTAAGACTGCTTAAGATCCATTTGACACTACTTAATAAAAACTCCTTATAGCACTTGTCACATGCGATAAGTAATTTGAAAAAATAACTAGTGTTTGTTCTGTTTCTGGAAGACCAATTACACTTGAATTTCAGAATGTTGGACCCCATTTAAGTTTAAATGGGTATTTCTGAGTCCCACATCGGACTTACCCTCCTTGTAATTAGATTTACTAATCTATAAAAGAGTATCCCCACCTCACATTGAGAAAAGGGGAATTCACCATCTACATGGTATCAGAGGGATCTTAATCCCGACCCTCCCTCCCAACGGATTCCCGGTTCTGTTCGGCCCCGCCTCTCTTCCCCCCTCCGGCGGCCCTCTCTCCCGGCGGCCCTCTCTCCCGGCGCGACTCCCCTCGCTCAGCGGCGCCCTCGCCAGCGCCTCGCCCCGGCGCCCTCACCCTCGCCCAGCGGCGCCTCGCCCTCGGCCTCGCCCCGGCGCCCTCGCCCTCGCCCAACGGCTCCCCTCCCGGCGCCCTCTCCCGGCGTAGCTCCCGGACCCGGCTTCCGACGCCCTCCCACGACGCGCCCTCGCCCAGCACCGCCCTCGACCCAGCGGCGCTCTCGCCCGGCGCCCGCGCCCTAGCCCTCGCAGCGCCCGCGCCCACGCGGCGCCCCTGCCCCAACCGCACCCTCACCCAGCGCTCGCGCCCTAGCCCCGGCGGCGCCCTCGCCCCCGCACTGCCCTCGCCCAGCGCCTGCGCCCTGGCCCCGGCGGCGCCCTCGCCCCCGCACAGCCCTCGCCTAGCGGCGCCCTCCCCCGGCGACAGCCCTCGCCCCGACGTTTCCTCCTGAGCGCGACCCCCTGTCGTTGCTCCCTCCAGCGACATCTCCAGGCCGCCTCCCTTCCACCGTGCGACTCCCGACAACCAGGTCAAGCGCCCGCCCTCCATGGACGCTTCCTCAGTTCTGCCGTCCCTGATCACGGCCTCCTCCCGGCTTGTCGATGACCGGCTGGATGCCACAAACTTCTCCGTCTGGCGGAAGGCGGTCTTGATGTCCCTCCGCGGCATGGGACTTCATTCTCATCTTGAGCAACCCCCACCCGCTATCACTGACCCCAAATTCGACTCTTGGCAGCTGGCGGACAACAAAATCTTCGCCTTACTGGTCAACTCCATGGACCGATCCGTGAAAGATGTCACCAGGACTGCCAACACTGTCAAAGAGTTATGAGATTCCTTGATTGTCATGTTCTCCGAGACCAATAACTTGGCTTGGGTCTCAGACGTTCTACAACGTCTCTCCCACATCCGCCAGCAGGATCGGACCTTTCCAACCTACTTCATGGAATGGAAGGGTCTTCGCGACGAACTGCAGGAACTCTGGCCTATTCCTCAGACTCCGGCAGAAGCGCAGACTCAACGGGACCAGCTCTGCCTATTCAATCTTCTGAATGGCCTTGCACCTGACTACGCCACGACGACCACTGAGATGCTCGCCAACCCGTCTACGCTAGATATCCCGTAGGTCTATCATCGCCTGCAGAAGGCTCATTGGGCCCTTGCACCACCCGTCCCCATCCCTGATCACACTGCGCTCCTGGGCCGTGGCGGTGGCCGCCCTACCGGCCCTCGAGGGCGCGACCGTGGAGACGGCCGACCTCGCCCCCTCTGCCAGCACTGCGGCAAGCTCGACCATCTGGTCGACCGCTGCTGGGTGCTTCATGGTCGTCCCGATTCGCACCGCCGACACGGCCAAACTGCGATCCGCGATGCGTCATCACCAGCTGCTGCTCTTCCCCCGTCTTTGGATCTCTCCCTGGCTGAGATCCAGCTGATTCACGATTACCGGACCACCTCCATGTCGGGCTCTTCATCAGCTTCTCTTGCCCATTCCGGTGGTCCCACTGCTTTTGTCAATCATCGTTCCCCCTACATGGATGCTTGACTCAGGTGCGTCTGACCACCTCACCGGGGATGCAGGTATACTCTCCAACTACCGTCCCTATAGTGGATCCTCAGCCATCACTGTTGCTGATGGGTCCACTCTCCCCATAGCCGGCTTTGGCACTTGTTCCCTCACCTCCTCCCTTCCCTTATCCTCGGTGGCTCATGTACCCCGCAGTCCATTTAACCTGCTTTCCATCAGCAAGCTGACCAAGGATCTCAACTGTAATGCTATCTTTACCTCGTCTTCTGTTTTGTTTCTGGAGCAGACGACGAACCGGGAACTTGGTAGAGGCCAGCTTCGGGATGGGGTGTACATGTTCGATGGCCCGACTTCCATCGCCTGCGCGTCTGTCCCTGCTCGTGCCGTTGACCTCCATTCTCGGTTGGGCCACCCCTCCGCCTCCGCACTTCATCAGCTCTATCCCGATATTAGTCCCCGTTTATCTTTTCCTTGTGAGTCATGTCGTTTTGCGAAACACCATCGCACATCATATTCTCCTCGAGTTGACACACGGGCCGCCAAACCCTTTGATCTGGTTCATTCCGATGTATGGGGTCCCTGTGCCACCTCGAGTCAATCTGGATATAAATATTACATTTCTTTCATTGATGATTATTCCCGTATGACATGGCTTTACCTTCTTCGAGATCGGACAGAGGTTCTCTCCACCTTTCAGACCTTTTACCATGAGATCTAGACATAGTTTTCTATCCCTGTGAAATGTCTCCGATCTGACAATGGGCGGGAATACTTATCCACTCACTTTCAGCAGTTTCTGCGGGCCCACGACATCATCCACCAGACTTCCTGTCCTGATACCCCTCAGCAAAATGGGGTGGCCGAGCGGAAACACCGACATATTCTGAAAACCGCTCGTGCCCTCCTCTTCCACCGCCAGGTACCTCTTCTCTTCTGAGGGGATGCTATCCTCACTGCTACTTACCTTCTCAATCGTCTTCCCTCCTCCATCCTTCAGGGGGAGACTCCTTTTCATGCCCTGTTCCCCTCTATTCCTCCTCACTCCCTTACACTCTGCGTCTTCGGATGTCTCTGTTATGTCCGGGACACTCGTCCCAATCTCTCCAAACTGTCTCCCAAATCCCTTCGATGTATTTTTCTCGCATATTCCTGCACTCAGTGCGGGTACCGATGCTTCTCTCCAAACCTCCGCCGGTATATCACCTCTATCGACGTATCGTTTGTCGAGAGCTCTCCTTTCACTCTCCCCTCTCCTCATCCCGACACTACCATCGATGACTATCTTCCGCTCATGGTTCACCCGCCTCTGATGTCTCCTCCGACCGGTCATCTCTTTGGACAGACCTACTCTCGTCATCCTTCCGCTGTACCTCCCATCCAGGCCGAGGACAACATTGTTCCCGCTTCGTCAGATGCTCCTGTCACAGCTCCTGAGGACTTGCCGATTGCGCTTCGGAAAGGTACTCGTTCGTGTCAGACTACTCCTCTCTTTGTATCTTTATACAGGGGTCTGTCAGCTCTGGAGACCGTGTCGATTCCTCGAACAGTTGGTGAAGCCAAATCTCACCTCGGGTGGCTCGCCGCAATGAGGGATGAATTGAAAGCTCTGGATGACAACCATACATGGGATCTTGTTCCACTTCTGGCGGGCAAACAGGCGGTCGACTGTAAATGGATTTTCACGATCCGTCTCAATCCCGATGGCTCTCTTTGCCGCCTCAAAGCCCGACTTGTCGCAAAGGGATTTGCTCAGACATATGACATCGATTACTTTGAGACCTTCTCTCCAGTCGCAAATATGGCCTCTGTTCGCCTATTCATCTCTCTGGCTGCTCATCATCATTGGCCGCTTCATCAACTGGATGTTAAGAATGCTTTTCTCCATGGCTTTCTTGACGAAGAAGTCTACCGGCAGCAGCCCCTGGTTTTTCTGCCTCTGGTGCCGACTCACATGTCTGCCGTCTCCGTCGCTCCCTCTACGGCCTCAAGCAGTCTCCTCGAGCATGGTTTGGCCGCTTCAGCACTGCCGTCACAGCCTTTGGCCTCTCTCGGAGTATGAAAGATCACACAGTCTTCTTCCGTACGACGACGCACGGCTGTATCTTGCTTGTGGTTTATGTTGATGACATCATCATCACAGGGAGCGACTCCAGAGGCATCGCCAGCCTCAAGACGCATCTTCACCAGCACTTTCACACCAAAGATCTTGGTCCCCTCACCTACTTTCTTGGCATCGAGGTCTCCCGGACTGCGGACACTATCTCTCTCTGCCAGCGCAAGTATGCTCTTGATATCTTGTAGGATGCCGGGTTGAGCATAGTCACGGTAGTGGACACTCCCCTTGAGCCTGGGGAACGCTCTCTTCATTCCGACTCGGAACCATTTCCTCATCCCGAGAGCTATCGCCGCCTAGTCGGTAAACTCAACTACCTCACCATGACGCGTCCCGACATTGCCTGTGCCGTTGGCAAAGTCAGCCAGTTCATGGAGCATCCCACCAGATCTCAGTGGGATGCTGTCCTCCGCATTACCAAATACATCAAGAAAGACCCTGCACGTGGCCTTCAGTACTCACATCATGCTCACATAAATATTGAGGCCTTCTGTGATGCAGACTATGCCAGTTGCCTCGCTACCCGCAAGTCTACTTCGGGTTTCGCCGTATTCTTCGCCGGTAATCTCATCTCTTGGCGCAGCAAGAAGCAGACTGTCGTCTCCCGATCGAGTGCTGAGGCCGAGTATTGAGCCATGGCCACAGTCACTACTGAGATCCTCTGGCTTCGTCATCTCCTCCATGAGCTTGGTTTCCCAACATCGACTCCTGCTCATATCTGGTGTGACAATCAGGCCGCCACGAAGATTGCCTCGAATCCCGTCTTTCATGAACGGACAAAGCATATCGAGGTGGACTGTCACTTTCTCCGCCACCATCTGGAGCAGCACCATATCAGTTTCGGCCATATCCCGACGGTAGATCAGCTTGCCGATCTCTTCACCAAAGGTCTCCCAGGAGCTCGCCTTGAGTCTCTCACTACCAGGCTGGGTATTCACACCCTCCATGGCCCAGCTTGAGGGGGAGTATGAGATGGTCTTGTGTCTTGTCATCTTTTTTCTTTGTGGGACTCTATCCAATCTGGGCATGTCCAGCTTGAGGGGGAGTGTTGGACCCCATTTAAGTTTAAATGGGTATTTCTGAGTCCCACATCGGACTTACCCTCCTTGTAATTAGATTTACTAATCTATAAAAGAGTATCCCCACCTCACATTGAGGAAAGGGGAATTCACCATCTACACAGAATAAATCTCTTAAATATGTTGCAGAACATATTTGGTAAGCAATATGGAAACACCTATGCTGAAGAACTTGTAGTAAGTGATAATTGCTATAAGCATTTGTCATTAAGTGCTGTTAAATGGAGCCTTATAGCAATGATCACTTCTGATAAGCAGTTTAGAAAGAGGAGTGGTGTTTGTTCCCGTTTCTGAAAGAACACTTCTAAATTCCAGAAAAAAACCACTTAAATAAGTGATAGAAAATCATTTTTTCAATAACCAATCTGGATCTCACTTGGGGCCTGTTTGGGATTACTTATTGATAACTGCCTATATTAATTATCACTAATGATAAACAGTTCAAAAAATAAGTGGTGTTTGGCTTTAGTTTCTGAAAAAGCACTTAAATTCCAGTAGAAACCTGTTACGGAAATGCTGGGAGCACCAATGATAAATTATTCCAGAAATAGGAGTAAAAGGGAGAAAAAGAAAGAAGTAGAAGAACAAGAACGTGAACACAAAGATTTGCATGGTTCAGGATTAATCCCTACGTCCATGGAGTGGTAGAATAATTTCACTATATTCGGGAGCAAATTACAGAGAACACACTCAAAAGTCCATAAAATATAACTTGAAATGAGCTTATAAAGCAACACGGCGCTACACTAACCCAAGTCACTATAGTGCCAGATTTGCACAGTTGGTCCACAGTGCTACATGTTGGGAATCTGCCCACACTGTCTGATTCTCGGATGATATCCATCAGAGTATACACAGCGAAAACAAATCGTCTAAGACTCCCGCTGCTCAGTGTACCGGAAGATAGGAAGTTTTCGCACCCTACTCACCTCACCAAGTAGCCCTCACACACTCAAGGCAACTCTTAACTCGCACACACTCAAGCAAGATAAGCGGAAATTAAACAAAGGAAAAAACAATTTGGTTTTATGTGGCTCGGACATAATATCTTACGTCCACGTGAGAAACACTGCTGCATTTCATTTCAATCAGAAGATACAAGGATTACAATCTCTTTTGCCAAGTCAGCAAATTAGATCAATAAATACAAGTAATCTTTAATCGCATCATCTCACATGTGTTGATAGTCCCACTTATTTATAGCAGGAGCCCGCTGGTCATCCAGTTGCATCCGACCTTTGAGGTTCACGGACGACCCACCATTATCCATGGTGATTGCCGATCTCCTGTTGCAATCGGCACTCGACTGCTGAAGCCGGTGAACACTCTAAGTTACTCAGCCCCTTTGGTGCTGAACCGCGAGGACTTCCCTATAACTTCTGATCACCATCGTCCGGTCCACTACTGACACGCCCGTGGGGCGTCGTTATTTCCGTACGGGTGTAACCAAATTACAAATTTATAAAACTCAAACTATGCTACTCAATTAATTAAAATGTATATAGAAGCAGGTCGAGATCGATCCACATAGACGATGGAATTAGTTTGATTAGGTTTTAAAAAGATTTTATTTTATGAATTTTAAGAAAGAGGTGAGAAAATATGGGTTTTGATCGATTTTGAGAAAGCAAAAGACGAAAGCAAAACAATTTGATTGGTTTTGAATCAGATTTGAACAGCGTGTCCGAGTTTTGTAATTTTAGGGTTCGGTTGCAATTGGATTTTAGAAAATAGGTTGATTAATTCATGATTGGTGTTGGAGTCGAGACGAGGAAGATCCAATGGTCATGGTTGCAATGTCCCGGAATTTCCGTATAATTTTTTTTATTTATATGGAATTATTTCGATATCGTGAAATCTGACGGCACGTGATTCCGAGTCCCGGAGTGTCCGAAATGATTCGTCGAAGGTTTGTTAAGCTTTAATTAGCGCGCGTAATCAGTTTTCCTGAAAAAGTTGAATAACTCTTAAACGATTGCCCGAATCAGAAACTTGAGGGCACCGTTGCATTCAGGATGACGGGTTTACCCTAGGCGCGACTTAAGTTTAGTCAGCGCAGGTCTCTTGTGAGAAAACCCGAAAATGACATAACCGTAAATAAAATAATTAAATAAAGTTATTTTATTTTTCATATGCTTATAACTCACGAACGGTGACTCGAATTAAAAATCCAAGACCATCGCTGAGCTCGTGAGGGTATGCTCTCTTTAGGAAAATACCAACATTGGCCGGCGCGGGCCACCAGTGCAAGTTAGTTTTTGGCCGTAAATAAAATAATTAAGTGACAATTATTTTATTGTAAAAATCCATAACTTCTAAACGGTAACTCGGATTGAAAATCCGAGAGTACCGTTGAGTTCGTTGGGGCGTGTCCTCCTTAGGCGGAGCCTAACATCGACCGACGCGGGTCGAGGGTGAACGTTTATAATTTATTGAATTTTTTTAAGGTACGTTCACTAAACGCGCGAGCGACGTTTTCTAATTTTTGAACCGGTGCTCGGATTAAAAATCCGAGGGCACCGTTGAATCCGCAGTGTCGGGATTCGTTTAAGGGAGACTTTACTTTGACCGCAGTAGGTTTGGAAAAAAAGTTAAGTTTTGTGAATTTTTAAAAGAAATGAAATGAAATAATTTTATTATTTTATTTTCATTTTTATCCTCCAACGGACAAGCGGATGTGGGGTCGACGATGTGTCAAGCCATTAAATGGCTTGACCCTTCAATCTAAGTAACTGCAACATTGAGAAATTAGGAAGCTTCCTAATTAATGAGCCACCATTAATTTCCAATGTCGTTACTTACCCTCCCCCTCTCCTATTTATATGGAGCTTGGTGGGAGGTGATGACACGACTTCACCAAGCAGCGAAGTGCTGACAAAGTGCCGGGACGCCAAACCCTTGGAGGACGGAGCCGGTTCCAGCGGGCGGTGATGAGCGACACCGAACCACGAATCGAAAATCGACGTACGAGCGGTGCTGTTGGAAGCTAGTTGCGGAGGACGACGAACACCGACCCGCTTCCACAAATGCGCGCTCACCATCGTTCTTGAGGTAGGGGTTTAACTTGTTTTAAATTCCAAGAGTTTGTTGATTCTTTATCTCCATCTTGATTACGAGCTAACGCGGATGGCGCGGGCTTGACGAACCCGGCTCGAACCCTCTGCAACTTTGCTACCCTTGCGCCCTCCGTGGAGGACCGCCGGCGCAGTGGCACCGACTGGCTACGAAGGAGGCGGTACACCAACCCACACCGCAAGAGGAGGCCGCGACATGAAGCCACGACGGTTGTCGGAGCGACCGACATCGGCCGACCGCGGAGGAGGTGCGGCGATGGCGCGCCGCTAGTGAGCAAGGGGCCGCGACACGTCAGTTGTGGCAGACGGAGAAGGCGGCCGACTGCGGAAGGGGAGGCGGCGCGACCAGCGCGCCTCCGGCGAGCAGCGGGCCGCGACCGAAGCCACGGTGGAGGCAGAACCCGCGCCTCCGGCGGGTTCCGCGGCGACCTAGTGGCACCTACGTGGCGCCGCCGTTTCACAAAACCGAACGGTCTTCGGGCCGTTTGGGATACCGAGGGGGAAGCGCTCCCCCCTTGCCAGCTCGGGCGGACCCCGCTCCGCCCCGGGCAGTGCCACCTGCGGACCGCGCTCTGCGCGGGCCGGGTTGCTCTTGTCGGCCGCCCCCTTGCGGGCCGGGCCGGAATTCGGCCCCGCCCAGACGGGGTCGGGCCGGGTCGGTCCGACCGGGTCGAACCGGACCCGGGCCCACCGGACCAAGAAACTCTATCTTGAGAACCAGACGTCCATTTGACGAACCGTCTGCGGCGTTGGGATCTTTAGATCGAGACGGTCCTTTGGGTATACTTCACTTGAGTTTTGGAGACAGTTGGAGTACGGTCGGGTTGGATCGAACCCGAATCCAACTGGGCCCTCGGAATTAAAACGCTTACAACTCCCAGACTGGGTGTCCGATTGACGCACCATCTGTCGCGTTGGAACCCTTACGACGTAGCGGTCCTTTGGGTTACTCCTTTGTGGAGCTTAGCGGTGGTCGAGGTACAACCGATATCTCAAGGGGCAGATTCTACGGAACTCGAGCGCACCGGGTGCGAGGAATCCTGTGGCTGGCTGTAACGTGAAGAAAAAACATCGATCCTGTGTGGGTCAGTATCTTTCAGATCCTGTATGGGTCAGCGCTCAGCGATCCTATGTTGGTCAACGCATACCGATCCTGTGTGGGTCAGATCCTGTGTGGGTCAGTGCTTAGCGATCCTGTGTGGGTCAGCGCATACCGATCCTGTGTGGGTCAGATCCTGTGTGGGTCAGTGCTTAGCGATTTTGTGTGGGTCAGCGCATACCGATTCTGTGTGGGTTAGATCCTGTGTGGGTCAGCGGGGGTTAGTTACCTATCGATCCTGTGTGGGTCAGATCGTGTGTGGGTCAGCGGGGGTTAGTTATCTATCGATCCTATGTGGGTTAGAAGCAGTGCTATTTAATATAATAAGATAATTTAACCTTACGTCTAATCATCTGTACTTCTGTACTTAAGTTATACCTGGTGTGAGTTAAATCTTTTACCTTCGTGGTGTTACCTGTGTGGTACTTTTATTTTCGTGGTGTTACTTGTGTGGTACTTCTATCTTTGTGGTGTTACCTGTGTGGTACTTCTATCTTCGTGGTGTTACCTGTGTAGTACTTCTATCTTCGTGGTGTTACCTGTGTGCTACTTCTATCTTCGTGATGTTACCTGAGTGATGGATTGGTTGGTTTAGTATCACGCTTTTATAGACTGTTATCGTCGAAGGGTATCATTTACATCACCAGAGAGCAGCAATTATCTACGTAAGGGTGAGTGGGATGTCCAGGCTGGTAGAGTAGGACCAGAGCATCATGGGCTAGGTGGAGTGACCGCCCAAATCGCCAATCTCTTCATGGAGGATCATGGTTTACGTAAAGCCGATTTCCCTCCAGTAGTAGATCGTTTCAGGGATATCTTTCCCGACGATTTTTTTTGGCTTACCTCCTCCGAGAGAGGTAGAGTTTTCTATCAAGCTTGCTCCAGGAGCAGCTCCAATGTCCATTCCTCCATATAGGATGACACCTTCTGAGCTCCAGGAGCTCGAGCTCAAGCGACAGTTAGAGGATTTGGAGGCCAAAGGCTTTATACGGCCCAACACATCCTCTTGGGGTTCGCCTGTGCTTTTCACCAAGAAGGCGAATGAAACCTTACGTCTATGTGTGGATTATAGATGGTTGAACCAGCTTACGGTCAAGAACCGGTATCCACTGTCTCGAATAGATGATCTCTTCGACCAGCTTTGAGGAGCAAAAATCTTCTCTAAGATCGACTTTAGATCGGGTTATCTTTAGGTGTGAGTCAGGCCATCAGACATACCTCATACAACTTTCCGTAGCAGGTATGGTCTGTATGAGTACCTAGCTATGCCGTTCGGTCTTACGGACGCGTCCGTCGTTTTCATGGCTTTGATGAATAAGGTGTTCCATCCCTATTTGTGTTTTTTGTAGTAGTCTTTATGGACGATATCTTGGTGTATTGTCACACTCGTAGCGATCATACCAAACATCTGGAGATCGTTCTGAGTACACTGAGAGAGCACCAGCTTTATGCCAAGCTTGCTAAGTGCCACTTCTGGATCAACAAAGTTCACTTCTTGGGTCATATCTTCTCAGAATCAGGTGTATCTGTTGATCCTGAAAAGATTAGTGTTGTAGTTTCATGGGAGCATTCCAAAAACGTGTTTGATATACAAAGTTTCTTGGGGCAGACCGGATATTACAGGCGTTTCATACAGGACTTCTCACGCCTTGCTTCACCTCTCACTGGTCTTACAAAGAAGGGTGTCAAGTTTCTATGGTCAAAAGCGTGCGAGAAATCCTTTCAGGAGCTGAAAGGGAGGCTTGTCTCGACACCTATTCTAACTCTGCCAGAGCCAGGCAGAGGTTATACCGTCTTCTGTGATGCATCAGACATCGGCCTAGGAGTAGTGCTGATGCAGGACAGAGTCGTTGCATACGGATCTTGGCAGTTGAGGTCTCATGAGAGAAACTACCCGACACACAACCTTGAGCTAGCAGCAGTTGTCCATGCCTTCCGTTGTTGGAGACATTATCTATTGGATAAGTGCCTTGTGGTGTACACTGACCACAAGAGTCTCAAATATATCTTTTCACAGCGCGACTTGAACCTCAGTCGGCGGAGATGGGTCGAATATCTACAATCCTTTGATTTTGAGCTTTTCTATACGCCTGGAAAGGGCAATGTGGTTGCTGATGCGTTGAGTCGGAAAACTCAAACACAGGCCGTACGGGAAGCCAGTGATGAATGGAAGTTAATGACCCTCTTTTCTAAGTTGCATCCGGAGTTTCATGATAGTCACAAACAGTCTTACCCAAACCAATGTGGGACAAGAATATTAAAAATATCTAAAAATATATAATATTCTCTTAACACTCCCCTTCAAGCTGAGACATATATATTTATCATGCCCGACTTGTAACACAAAAATTGGACACGCAGTCCAGACACCTCTTTTGTGAGAATATCTGCAAGTTGATTAGAAGTGTGAACATGACCGAAGATGATCTTTTTATTCTCAAAGTTTTCTCGAACGAAGTGACAATCAACTTCAATATGCTTTGTCCGCTCATGAAAAACTGGATTTGTTGCAATCTTGATAGTAGTTTGATCGTCACATCTGACATGTGCCGGTTTCTTGACAGCATATCCAATTTCCTGTAGAATTTGTTGTGCCCAAATAATTTCTGCAATAACATATGCCATGACAAGATACTCTGACTCCGCACTTGACCATGAGATAACCGTCTACTTCTTGCTTTGTCATGAGATCAAATTTCCTCCAACAAAAACTGTAAAACCAGACGTAGATCTCATAGAAGAGAGACATCCAACATAATCTGCATCACAAAATGACTCAATATCTATATGCCCATAGTCAGAATATAGAACTAAACCGGGTTCCTTCTTCACATATCTAACAATGCGAAGAACATCCTCCCACTGTAGTTTTGTTGGGGATTCTATAAACTGACTCACTTTGCTAACCGCACAAACAATATCAGGTCGAGTTATCGTCAAGTAGTTAGGCTTCCCAACAAGACGTTTGTATCTGTCGGGTGAAGAAAACATCTCACTGTCCGTGTGAAGTGATTTTTCTCCAGGTTCGAGAGGTGAGTCAACTGAGTCGGCTTGAGTCATTTCAGTTTCCTGCAGAAGATCAAGAACATACTTTCTCTGAGATAGAAAAAGTTCTTTGATGCATCTAGAGACCTCAATTCCCAAGAAATATCGCAGTGGACCCAAATCCTTCGTGTGAAAATGCTGATGAAGGATTTGAGTCGATCAATGCCGACATCATCACTGCCAGTCATCCACATAAACTATCAAAAGAATGTTGTCTGTTGTAGAATGATGATATAAAACCGAAGAATCCTTGATGCTTTGATACATGCCAAAGCTAAGCACAATGGTGCAAAAATGTCTGAACCAGGCACGAGGTTATTTCTTGAGGCCATACAATGATCGACGAAGACGACAAACCTTGAAAGACTCCCCCCGAGCAATAAACCCCGGTGGTTGCTCCATATAAACTTCATCAAGAAATTCATGAAGAAAAACATTCTTTACATCCAGCTGATGAAGATGCCAGTGATAAGAGGCAACAAGAGAGATAAATAAGTGGACCGATGCCATCTTGCCCACGGGAGGAAGAGTGTCAAAGCAGTCAATGCCATACGTCTGCGCATAACCTTTGGCAACAAGTCGGGCTTTGAGACGGTTAAGAGAGCCATCGACATTGACGCGCACGGTATAAATCCATTTGCAACCAACAATCCGTTTATCCGTAGGGAGATGGACAAGATCCCAAGTATGGTTGGTTTCCAAGGCCTGAAGTTCATCCTGCATGACCTTTAACCAGTTGGGATGAGATTTTGCCTCTGCAACAATGTGTGATGTTGAGTGAGCAGCAAGTGTCGCAATAGTGCGAGAGGTATTCACAAATAATCCCTGATAAGAAGATGATGAACTCAGATGTTGCTGACAGAAGCGTTTACCTTTACAAAGTGCAATAGGTAACTCCGGTGATGGATACCAGGAGCCGGTGAGTCGTCGGGTGCGGTAGCACTCTGTGGTGGCAGGTATGCAAGAGCGACAAGAGTAAACTTGGTCAAAACAGGATCAAACGACATCATGAAGAAGCGTTGGTGGTGGTGGATGAAAGAGTAGGGTTAAGTGATGACTAAATCATAACAGATGATGGTAGGGAATCTGGAACAGGAAAGATTGAGGATTCGACGAAGGAAATATCAACGGATGTGACATAACGACGCAAGTCCGGGGAAAAACATCGATAGTCATGCTGAGTTCGTGAATAACCAAGAAAAATGCATTTGAGGGCACGTGCATCAAACTTTGAAAGGGAGGGTTGAGTATCCCGAACATAGCAGACATAGCCAAAGATCCGAAGAGGCAGCGAATGGGGTGATGAGGTTGGTAATAAAGAATGGAAGAGAGTGTCCCCCTGAAGAACTGAGGAGGGAAGTCTGTTAATGAGATATGTAGCAGTGAGAATGACATCGCCTCAAAAAATGGTCGGAACCTTCATTTGGAATAAAAGAGCACGAACAACTTCTAACATATGACGATTCTTATGTTCTGCAACACCGTTTTGTTGAGGTGTATCAGGACAAAAAGTTTGATAAGAACGCCATGGTCATCCAGAAAGGACTGGAACGGGTCAGAAAAATACTCACAACCATTGTCAGAGCGCAAACAACGAATTTTAGTGGAAAACTAAGTTTTGACTTCATGATAATAGGAGTGAAACACAATAAAAAATTCATAACGAGTTTTCAACAAATAGACCCATGTCATTCTCGAAAAATCATCAATGAAGGTGAACATACATCAAAATGCACTAAAGAAAAGGGGATAGACGCACGGGTAATCATCCGGGAAACATAGGTGACCCGGTGATGCTTGACATAATGACATGATTCACAATCAAAATGAGATATATAACCCAAATCCGAACAAAGAGCTTGAAGAATGGGTGCAGGTTGATGACCGAAGCGATAATGAAGCTGCAGGACACGATCAGAGGTGACATGACAGACGAGGGTCGGGGCCGAGTCAAACATGTACACACCACCCTGAAGTCGGCCGCTACCAAGCACCTGAGTCGTCGAAGGCTCCTGAAAAACAACCGAAGTTAGTGAGAAGATGACTCAGTATTGTAAGTCAACTATAATTTTACTAATAGATAGCAAATGAACAATTTGGAACAAGAGCAACTGCGGAGAGCATCAAACTAGGTGTGAGCAAGCAACTCCCATAACTAGCAATCCGTATTGTCTTACCATCAGCCACAATAATAACACCTCTAGTTAGAAGTCGAGTTATGAGACCGAATAATACTTACATTCCCAGTGATATTGGAGGCACCAGAGTCAAAAACCCATGCGGTGGATCTCTGAGATAAATAAGCAGCGAGTGGATCATCATGAGCAATAGTAACACTTGATGAAACACCAACACGTTAAGACTGAAGATACCGATGCTCATCTTCAGAGAGATCAACATTATGGCGAGTGTCATCTGGATGCACTGGGGCAGAGATGGCTGCCTGTGGAGATCGAGAGCTTCCAAGAATTGGATATCCATCCGAACGACCATGCAGATGTCAACACGTATCAATGGTGTGATAGTCTTTGCCGCAATGTGTGCAATGTTTATGAGAAGTAGGTTGACCATAGCCTCCGGAACGGCCACCGCCTCTATTAGGACCATGAGAGACCATAACAGCACGATCAGAGTGGTCGGCGCTGAGTGCTGGCGGAGGACGACTCGCACGAACAAGACGATTATAAACCAAGGATGTAATGTGGTGGGACTGACCAACATATAGGGAACAGTGGTAGAGAACTCAACATTGAGTTCATGCAGGAGAGAGAACAAGAACAACTGATCACGTTGAGTGCGAGCGTCATCAGGAGTCTGTGGAATGGTCCACAAGTCATTGATCTCATCGACAATTGACTTCCAGTCATTGTAATAAGGTGGAATCAAGTGAGTTCCCTGTTGAAGAGCGAAGAGCTGCTGAAAAAGTTCAGAGATGCGAGCGATATTGTTTGTCTCAGAAAACATAAGCAGTAAAGAATCCCATAAGTCTTTGCAGATATTAGCACTCTTGGGACCATGCTTAACCGACCGATCCATGGAGTTAAGCAACATAGAAAAAATTGTGTTGTCCCGTTGTTCCCATTGTCCGAACGTGATATCTTTTGGATTAGGAGGGGATGTAACAAGATGAGAATAGTAACCCATGCTCTTCAAGGCTACAATAACAGTCTTCTTCCACATGATGAAATTGGATGAATCGAGACGTTCATCCACAAGACGTGTGGAGGTAGTGATAGTATCCGGTAAAGGTGACGACTGCCATAGATGTGCCCGAAGATCACAATAGGGTGCTAGAGTGCTGAAGATGCACATCACCCAAGGATAAGGTGCGGAAAGTGCGCAACGGGTAGAAAGTATGTGCTGAAATTGCATCGTTGGAACGTCCGAGTATCAGTTAGGTCATAGGAGGATCATGGATGGCGGTGGGGCAATGTTGTGCAGTTTAGGGCGACGCATAGGAAGGGGTGATCACACAATGAGGGGTGTGGGGTTGGAGGGTGTGTCGCACAGAGAGGGGCGACGGGAGGGTTGATCGCAAGTAGAGGGGTGCTGGTCTGGGTCCTGCGCCGTATAGAGAGGGGCGGCGAGTTGTTGTGTCGCACAGAGAGGGACGACGAGTATGGGTGGTGACGCGTAGGTAGAGGCCGACGCATAGGGGTTCGTCGCGCAGGAGGCATCGGACGTGGTCGGGGCGGAAGGTGGGGTGGGGTGGTGGGAATCGGACGGGATCCGTCGCACGGGGAGCCAGCGGGAGTGGATGGGGTGGACGAGTGGGGGGGGGGGGGGCGTTGGACGGGATTCGTCGCACGGGGAGCCAGCGGGAGTGGACGGGGCAGAAGGGTGGGGGGGCGTTGGACGAGATTCGTCGCGCGGGGAGCCAGCGAGAGTGGACAGGGCGGAAGGGTGGGGGGGGCGTTGCACAGGTGGCACGGGCGGGAAGGGAGGAACGTCTCGAAGGGAGGGGCTAAACCCACGGGAAGGGAGGGAATCCCTCTGATACCATGTTGGAATAAAACCGTATCTCTCAATAAAGTAGGAAGCTTTATTTATAGATGAGAATAGGAGTACAAAAGACAACCCAACCTGATGTGGGATAAGAGTATAAAAAATATCTAAAAATATCTAATATTCTCTAACAATGGGGAATTAGGAACCAAAAATATGGAAGATTCGATAAAAGAAACATCAGCAGAGATGACATAACGACGCAAGTTTGGGGAAACGCAGTGGTAGCCGCGCTGAGTTCGTAAATAACCAAGAAAGATTCATTTGAGTGCGCGTGCATCAAATTTGGAAAGGGAGGGATGAGTATCCCGTACATAGAAGACACAACCAAAGATGCGAAGAGACAATGAATGTGGTGATGAGGTTGAAATTAAAGAATGGAAAAGAGTGTCTCCCTCAAGAATGGATGAGGGCGCACAGTAAGTCTGCATCGCTACAGTGAAACATGGCCACCTAAGTCCAAAGAGCTATAGTGGCTGTCGGTTGGAAGTCCAAAGAGCTACAGTGAATGACGATTGGAAGTCCGCGTCGTTGCAGTGCAGAGCTGACCGACCAACACCGACAAGGCGCTGTAGCAGTGCGGACTCGGAGTCAATAGTACTGTAGCTCCTTGGACTTACAGTCGACTGCCACTGTAGCACTTTTGACTTGGGTGGCCGCCTTTCACTGTAGCGCCGCGGACTTCCTGCCGCCTTTCACTGTAGCACAACGAACTTTCCAACGGTTAGTGAAATAGTGCTTCGTTCTCTACATTAGCCCATTTTGGGGTTAGGGTTTCTGAGTGTGTGTGAGAACTCGGAAAAACTCTGTAAATTGTGCTCCCGAATTATAGTGATTTTCTGCCTCTCCGTGGACGTAGGGATTATTTTCGAACCACGTAAATTCTTGTAAACTTGTTCTTTTTTTCCCTTTTACTCTTTTCAGAATTGTTGCTTTGTCGTTGCGACTGCTGACGTTTCTGCATCAAGGACAAGACGCTAAAAATGCGCATTGGGTAGAAAATTAGGTGCGGAAGGTGCACAACCGGAACATCGGGTATGGATTAGGTCATAGAAGAAAGATTCTCAATGAAGGCGACACATAGAGGCTTTGTTGGATGGGGCATCGCATAGGGAGGGGGGTGAGCGGCTGTATGGAGGGGCGACATGCAGAGGGATGGGGTGAGCGGCTGTAAGGAGGGGCGACTTGCAGAGGGTAGGGGTGAGCGGTTGGAGAGAGGCGATCGGTGGGGAGCGGTGACTTGCAAGGATCCGTCGCGAAGGGAGAGATCGCGCAGGGTAGCGTAGGCAGGCAACATGCAAGGGCTGGTCGAGGAAGGAGAGTGGGGGGGGGGGACTGTCGCTACGGGAGGTGTGTCGCGCAGGCAAGGGGCCGACATAAGGAGGGGCGTCGCAAAGGGGTCGCGCATGCTAGTGGCGGGCAAGGGGCCGGCAGGAGGAGCTTCGCGAATCTGGCAGGCGGCGGGAATAGGCGATGAGAGGGGGGCTTACGGGAATGGGCGACGACATTGTTGTCGAAGGCGCGCGGCGCATCAAGGTGCAAAGGTCGCTTGGGGATGCGGCGCGAGACACAAATAAGGCGCATGCACGGACAATTAATTATATACAGTTTTAAACAATATTTTAAATATAAAAAAACGTAAATTCAATAAAAAAATACAAATTAATATATTCAATCAACTGCAATGGTGGTGAGGTGTCGGTGAGTGATGTTTTTATAGTATGTTATGTTTTTTTATTAATATATTAAATTTTCTATTTAATTGAACTTACCCTGATTTTTAGTGGTGTACCATGGTTTTCGCCGATCGACCTCTCCCACCCTCGATCTTCATCGTCTTGCCCTGATCTCCGCCGCCACCTTGGATTTTGTCGCCCCCGATCTCCGCCTCCCCTGTCTGTACCCCAATTTCCACCTGTACCCTTGATTTCTATCCTACCTCGATTTCCGCCGCCACCCTCAATATTGTCGCCCCCGATCTCCTCCACCCCTATCTGCTATATCTGTACCCACGATTTTCACCCTTGTCGCTGCTGTTTTTTAGAAAGGAGGTTTGTTTTTTTTTTTCAAGGGGCGCAACATTACAACGCCTTGCGCCTTAGCGCCTCCTAAGATGGCGTGCGAGGCGCGCGCCTTTAACAATACTGGGCGACGTGAGAGGGGCTTACAGGAATGGGTGACGGGAGGGGGCTTACGGGAATGGGTAGGGTTGAAATCCTTATGATACCATGTTAAATAAAAACCTTACCTCGTAACGAGGTAAAATACTTTATTTATAGATAAGCAAAGAAGTACAATGGAGGCGTGAAACTGATGTGGGACAGGATATTAAAAATATCTAAAAAACATCTAATACTCTTAACACGTTCCATGCAAGTTACTCTTAAGTTTTTCTCTTTGTTGCAAAACCGCGAGGGGAGTCCTTCAGAAGAAAGACTCTTCCGTTTTCTAGAGTTACCCCTACAAAAGTCCTTAGAGTTTACGTTTTCCAAAGTTTCCTCTAAAAAAGTTTTCCACATTGCTTCCATCTGACTGAGTTAACGGGTAACATCCAGTCGATATCTTCTGACTGCACCTTCTGATCAGCATCATCCGGTTTGTATAATTTTCGGACTTTGCACCTGTCGCTCCACCATTGCCATCAGAGTTCCATAAATCAGTCTTCTGAAAATTTTACTTCTGCTGGTCTAAGTTTTGTAGCTTGAAAAAATGATTTTCACACATGGCTGAAACCTAACTAGACCCAAGAATATTGGTGAATTGCGAAGTGTCCATGGGCTTGCTACCTTTTATTGAAGATTCATCCAGGATTTCAGCTCGATTGTGGCATTGCTTACAAATTGCTTGAAAATGGGAAATTTCCATTTTGGTGACGCAGCTGAGAAGAGCTTTGCCACTATTAAGGAGAAGCTTTCCACCACCACCTTTGGCATTGCCCGACTTCAGCAAGCCATTCGAGCTAGAAACAAACACATTGATTGTTGGGATTGGCGTTGTCCTTTCCCAATTTGGATGACTGGTTGCATTTATGAGTGAGAAACTCAGTGACCCACATCGCAGGTTGGCTACGTATGTGATTGAACTATACGTCGTGGTATGAGCTGTGAAGCATTGGGAGCAATACCTTTTCCAGTGAGAGTTTGTCCTCCATACCGACCACGAAACCCTTAAATATATACAATCTTAGAAGAATCTCAACAGGATGCATGCTCGATGGGTCACATTTTTGCATCAATTCACTTTTGTGATTAAGCACAAGTGTTATTGGAAAAATTAAGTGACAGATGCATTAAGTGTGTTCATACCCTCATCATCACGTAGAATGATGTTATGGGATTCAAATATTTGAAAGTCCAATACTTGGAAGTCGTGGATTTTGCTGATCATTGTTTATCTGTCTGCATTGCTGGTTTTTTTGATATTCTAGTTGTCACTTTCATTCTTGATACTCTCCCCGAAGTGGAAGCTCACCTTGGTTGGCTACGGGCGATGCATGCGGACTTGCAGGCCCTTAATGACAATCATGTCTGCGATCTCACCTCTTTTCCTTTGGGTAAGCTGAGGGTTGGTTGTATGTGGATTTATACTATTTGTGTCAATGTAAATGGTTCCCTTAATTGATCGAAGACCCATCTTTTTACCAACGGTCATGCTCATATATATGACATTGATTACATGGACACCTTCACTTTCATTCTTGGTACTCTCGCTAAAGCGAAATCTCACCTTAGTTGGCTACAAGTGATGCGTGTGGACTTGCAGGCCCTTAATGACAATCATGCTTGCGAGCTTGTCTCTCTTCCTTCAGGTAATGCAGATGGTTCCCTTAATCGACCGAAGACTTGTCTTTTTTCCATTGGGTATGCTGGTATATATGATATTGATTACTTTGACACCTTCTCTTTAGTTTCCAAAATGCCATTGTGTGCCTCTTATCTCTCTGGTTGTTTCTCATCGATGACCTTTCAGTTAGATATCAAAAATGTTTTTTTTTGTATAGTTATCTAGATGAAAAGTTTTATATGGAGCGACCTCCTAGGTTCTTTTAGGGACAGTCCAAGGTTTGTTGCCTTCAACAATTTTTATATGGACTCGGTGATCTTAGAGGTCTTGGTTTTGTCAATTTTATACCGCGGTGATCAGCTTTGATTTTCAGAGCTTGAAGGATTCATCAGTGTTTTATCAGCAGTTGGTCATTGGGAGTATTTAGTTGGTTGTTTATGTGGATGACATTGATCACAGAGAGTATTTATTTAGGAACTTAAGTCCTTATTCATCAATATTTACGCACTAAGGACTTAAGGACTTGGATCCTTTGAAATATTTTCTAGGCATTGAGGTCTCTTGAAGCGTGAGTGGTAGCTTTTTATTTTAATGGTCGTATGTTCTTGATTTTCTACAGGAGAAAAAATGTTCAATGCTGGCCCTTTTGATACACTTATTGAGCCTGGAAAGTGGTCTCCTCATGTTGCGAGTGAGACATTCCCTTCACTTGATAGGATATCACAGATTGGTTGGGCAACTGGATTATTTGACTACAATTAGACTTGATATTGGGCTTTTATGATTTGATTAAGGGCATACTGACATTGAGACATTTTATGACGTTGATTATGCATGATGTTTATCCTCTAGAAGATCCACATCTTTGTGCGCTTTTTTTGTTGGAGGTAATTTGATTTTACTGGTGAAACAAGAAGCAGACTTTTGTATTCGTTCGAGTAGTGTTGAGTCAAGGTATTGAGTCACGATTTATATGATCGCAGAGATTTTATGGGCACAACAACTTCTGTAGGACATTGACTACTCAATTAAGAAGTCCCCACATGTTTGGTGTGACCATTAGACAACAATTAAGATTGCGACCAATCCAGTTTTTCATGAGTGGATGAAACACATTGAGGTCAACTGACATTTCTTTAATAAAAACTATGAGAAGAAGAAAAAGTATTGCATTTAATTTCATTTTACCGCAAAATGACCTTCATTAATTTTGAGAAAGAATTTGTTGTAAATGTGAATCAAAGGTATTTTTGAAAATATATTATAATTTGTGATGAATTCAATGTGTCCAGTCACTTTTAACTGATTTTCTTAATTACTGACGGTTATTTCTCATATATTGTGAACTGGAGATAGCACACCGCTTCTACTGCATGGGTTATGTGTTCTTACCCATACTCAGCATGTACAAACCTTAGAATTGGAATTGTGCATTGAACTTTATAACTGTGGATTGGATCATGCTTGTTTCTAGAAGTTTGATTATTAAAATGCAATTCTAGTCGGTCTATGAGCACTGTTACCTTGCTTTCCAACAGGGGAAACATGATTGGTTCACTGATTCAAATAAATTCAAGAATTTCTGCACGGGTTATTTTTGCTGTGAACGCTGTGTTTATGGACAATTCCATGGTTTCAAATAAATTCAAGAATTTCTTTTTAATTTTTTCCAGTGAACTAAATGATGTGGTTGCTGAAGCTCAACTAAGGATAGAGTGTGAACCTCCGGATCTCCCGGTTCATGTTTCCAAAGAGCGTTATTTACGGTCAAACAACCGATTGCTCATTCTGGTACACTTTGAAAACTCATGAATGCCATTGCTGACTAGCACAAAATCCTAGTTTTTATTGATGATTACTCTGTTAAATAATTTTGGTTCATGTATGAAGGACATGACATGCATGGATTTCTGATTTGTTCATATGGGATATTAAGGATATCCAAGTTGCATTTGCTTAGGTTCATCAGTCATTTGATTTAATTACTGCTTTGATGTGTGTTTTAATTTTATTAATTAAAAAGTTGTATTATGTTGGTTTAATTTTTTTGAATAAAAATTAATATTTTAACAAAACATTACAAGGCTAGCGTTGATCAATTTTTACGTAGTTTCAAATAGATAAGTTGCACTGTGGATTGTCAATGTAGGACTCTTACCACGCCTCTTGAATAAACATCATATAGATTTTGCTCATGTCAAATATAATAGAAACCGCTTTTTGAGTCTAATATAACTTGAACTTTGATTTTATATCAAGATTCACGACAAAAACAATTTGCAATGCTATAAGTGATCCAACACGACACATTGTACTCATATTTTTTCAATGCAGGGCTCTAACAACTCTTAAGCTCCGTTTGATAACACTTGTTGAAAACTGTTTATAGCACTATTGTTGGATTGGTGTAGTCTGATCCGGTTGGGTCGAATGCTTGTGGCCCACAACTGTAGCAGAGTTGACCGACCGACACCGACAGACACTGTAGCAGTGCGGACTTCGGAGTCAACTTACTGTTGCACTTTTGACTTCCAGTCGGCAGCCACTGTAACACTTTTGACAAAGGTGGCCGCCGTTCACTGTAGCGACGCGGACTTCCTGTTCGGAACAGTGGACCGTCTTCTCCATATGTAGCCCATTTCGGGCTAGGGTTTCTAACCTGGAAAAACTCTGTAATTTGTGCTCCTGTTTTTTAGTGAGAATTCTGCCTCTCCGTGGACGTAGGGATTTTTCCCGAACCACGTAAATTTGTGTGTTCTGTGTGCTTTCTTTTGTCCTGCATTTTCTTTCGTTTCTCGTTTCTGTCATTGCGACTCCCGACGATTCCGCAACAACTATCACTTGTGATAAACAGTTTGAAAAGATTAATGGTGTTTGTTCTGTTTCTGAAAGAACACCTCCACTTAAATTTCAGAAGATAACTTGTTAAATATGTGGTAGAAAAGCATGTTTTCAAAGTAATTTAGAAGCACTTATACAGAAACACTTGATAAGTGATAAGTTTTATAAGCAGGGAGCCTTACCAATTAAGCACATGCCCAAAGGCTTATTTATGTTGTTTTTTGAATCATACTGGTGGTCCTTAAACCTCAAAGGAAAATATACTCCAAAGATGTTCATTTGTGGGATTACAAAAAGTGGTCAGTGTTTCCTTGTGTAGATGGCGAATTCCCCTTACCTCAATGTGAGACAAAGATATTCTTTTATAGATAAGTAAAAATAATTATAAGGCGGGATATTCCGATGTGGGACTCGGAAATACCCATTATATTAAAATGGGGTCCAACACTCCTTCTAAAGCTGGACATGCCCAGCTTGGACCGCGAGTTCCACAAAAAGAAAAAAGACGACATCGAACAAGTCCATACATACTCCCCCTCAAGCTGGGCCGTGGAGGCTGTGAATACCCAGCTTGGTAGTGAGAGAGTCCAAGCGAGCTCCTGGGAGGCCTTTTGTGAAGATGTCGGCAAGCTGATCCGTCGTCGGAATATGGCCAACACTGATATGGTTCTGCTTCAGATGGTGGCGAAGAAAGTGGCAGTCCACCTCGATATGCTTCATCCGTTCATGGAAGACGGGATTCGATGCAATCTTCGTGGCTGCCTGATTGTCACACCAGATATGAGCAGATGTTTGTGCTGGGAAACTAAGCTCATGGAGAAGATGACGAAGCCAGAGGATCTCAGTGGTGACCGTGACCATGGCACGGTATTCTGCCTCTGCACTAGATCTAGAGACGACAATTTGATTCTTGTTGTGCCATGAGATGAGGTTACCGGCCAAGAACACAACAAATCCAGAAGTAGACTTGCGGGTAGCAAAGCAACCTGCATAGTCCGCATCACAGAAGACCTCAACATCCAAATGAGCATGATGTGAGTACCAAATGCCGCATGCAGGGTCTTTCTTTATGTATTTGGCAATGCGGAAGACAAAATCTCACTGAGATCTGGTTGGATGCTTCATGAACTGGCTCACTTTGCCAACAACGCAGGCAATGTCGGGTCGTGTCATGGTGAGCTAGTTTAGTTTGCCCACTAGATGACGATAGCTCTCTGGGTGAGGGAAGGATGCCGAGTCGGCATGGAGAGAGCGTTCCCCAGGTTCCAGAGGAGTGTTCACTGCAGTCGCCTAGCTCAACTCTGCATCCTGTAAGATATCAAGAACATATTTTCGTTGGAAGAGAGAGATAGTGTCCTCAGAACGGAAGACCTCGATGCCAAGGAAGTAGGTGAGAGATCCAAGACCTTTGGCGTGGAAGTGGTGGTGAAGGTGCGTCTTGAGTTGGGCGATTCCAGTGGAGTCGCTCCCTGTGATGATGATATCATCAACATATACCACCAGTAAAATACAACCGTTTGACGTCGTACGGAAGAAGACGATGTGATCTTTCATACTGCGAGAGAGGCCAAAGGTTGTGACGACAGTGCTGAAGTGGCCAAACCAAGCACGAGGAGACTGCTTGAGGCCATATTGAGATCGACGGAGGCGACATACATGGGAGTCGGCTCCAAAGGCACGAAATTCAGGGGGCTGCTGCTGGTAGATTTTTTGTCAAGAAAGCCATGGAGAAAGGCATTCTTGACATCCAGCTGATAAAGCGGCCAGTGATGATGAGCGGCCAAAGATATGGATAGACGGACAAAGGCCATCTTGGCAACCGGAGAGAACGTCTCAAAGTAGTCGATGTCATATGTCTGAATAAATCCCTTTGCCATAAGGTGGACTTTGAGGCGATGGAGAGTGCCATCGACATTGAAACGGATCGTATAAATCAATTTGCAGCCGACCGCCTGTTTGCCTACAGGGAGGAGGACCAGATCCCATATATGGTTGTCATCCAGAGCCTGCAGTTCATCCCGCATCGCCTGTAGCCACCCCGGGTGGGATTTGGCATCACCAACCGTGCGGGGGATAAATATCATCTCCAGTGCTGACAAACCTTTGTATGAAGAAGTAAAAAGAGGAGTATTCTGACAAGAGCGAGTACCTTTCCGTAGTGCAATGGGCAAGTCGTCTGGTGTTGTGGCAGGAGCATCGAACGAAGTGGGAACGATGGTGTCCTCGGCCTGGACGGGGGGGGGGCAGTCGATGGGCGACGTGAGTAGACTGTCCCAAAGCGATGACCAGTAGGGGGAGACACCAGAGGAGGGTGAATGATGAGAGGAAAACACTCATCGATGGTAGTTTCTGGATGAGGAGAGGGAGGAGTGAAAGGAGAGCTCTCAATAAACGACACATCGACAGATATGATATAGCGCCGTAAGTCTGGAGAGAAGCACCGATGTCCACGCTGAGTGCGGGAATATCCGAGAAAAATACACCGGAGGGATTTGGGAGAAAGTTTAGAGAGGTTGGGGCGAGTGTCCCGAACATAACACAGACACCCAAACACCCGAAGAGGAAGTGAGTGAGGAGGGAGAGAGGAGAAGAGAGTCCGAAAGGGAGTCTCCCCCTGAAGGATAGAAGAAGGGAGACAGTTTTGGAGGTAGGTAGCAGTTAGAATGCCATCGGACCAAAAAAGGAGAGGCACCTTCATGTGGAAGAGGAGGGCACAAACAGTCTCTAGAATATGACGATGTTTCCGCTCGGCCACTCCATTCGCTGCACGTGGTTCCGGTCGAGGAACATACGTCGCCCGATGATGTTTGGCAAACTTGCAGGATTCACAATAGAAGGATAAGTGGGAACTGAATTGGGGGTAAAGTTTATATAGGATGGAAGTCGGTGGATGACCAATGCGATAATGTAGGTCAAGAGCATGGGCTGAGGTGGATGAGCAAACAAGAGATGGTGGGGTATCAAACATGTAAACCCCATTCCGAAGATAACCTCGACCAAGTTCCCGATTCGTCTTCCGCTCCTGAAAAACAAAACCAGATGAGGTAAAAGTAGCAACACCTGCCTGAATGGCCCGAAAGCCTTTTTTTTATTGATTTTTGATAACCCCCCTTTCAAGGGATGATGGGGAACCCTTACCAGGCCCGTAGGCTCAGAGATTACAAGGCTCCTAGGCTTAGGAGATTACATAACCCGAAGGTCTTAGGGAATTCAACCATACTATCTACAAGGAACTGCCCCTCCCCAGCATCTGTATCGTGATAGTAGCTCTCTACTTTCGCATGACCGTCTGGCTAGGCTTCCCGTGCAAGCACAGGCTGGTCCCGATGGCATAGCCATACCCTCTCATTCTAACAATCCATTTGGCTCTACTCTGGTGAGTGCACCTGCTCTGAATCCTCATCTGGGGCTACTCCTTTTTTGTAGAGTCTGTCTGGGGCAACTGCATGTGGCCCGAAAGCCTTGAGGTGGCCCGAAGGCCTTAAAGGTGGCTCGAAGACCTTAAAGGTGGCCCGAAAGCCCTACTGATCCAAAGGTCTGGGTGGCCCGAAAGCCTTAAGGTTTCCAAGCCCAAACCGATGACCCAAGTTGAATAGTTCCAACAGCTACAGTACCGAACAGTAACTGCTACAGTAGATGCTACAGTACCTGCACAATGTTCAATTCTGCTACAGTGTCTGCTACAGTGCTCCCAGAAATATGCCTCTACCTGGTTTTGAACCTGGGTCTCGTGGATGCACTTAAGAATACCTCACCAACTGGTGAGTTTGCTGACGGAGATAAGATTAAATGGACTTTGAGGAACATGAGCGACCGACGTCAGGTGAATAAACAGGGTCAAGGGACATGTGCCAAATCAAGTAATAGGGATTTTTGAGCCATTAGCAACAGTAATTGTAGAGGCACCTGTGTACGGATTATAGGTAGTGAATATACTGAAGTCCCCTGTGAGATGTTTTGACGCACCGGGGTCAAACATCCAGGTTGTCTGTTGATGAGAAACACAGGCGGTAGAGCTGTGAGTCTGAGCAATGGGGGTTGAAAAAGAGGATGGTGACACAGTTGCCCGATAAGAGTGTATCAAAGCAATCTCCTCCGGCGAGAGCGTCGTTCTGTAACGGTCACTGGATGAAGGGGGACCGTCTTGCGGTAGAGCCGATGACGGAGGATGGGACAACTGCTCGGGCGGTCGTACAAACGCACGGGAAGGCCGACCATGGAAGTGAGGGTGCGCCCTTGCAGGAAAGCTGGCGACCGGAGGTGGTGCCGGAGGGCCGCGGGTGGACAACCCAGCCATTGAAGTGTCGGTGGCCCGGGTATTTTCTGCCTAGAGGGCGGTGCCTCGTGGCTGCTTCTGAAGCAGGCCGGGACGTGCCGCGAGAGCGCCGAGAAGGAGCCGTCGGGATAGGCGGGCCGTGCAGCGTCTGAAGAGAGCCGCGTCGGGATCGGGAGGTGCCGGGAGGGCGGGCCAATCTTCGCGAGGGAGGAGGTGCGATGGAGGCGGTGTGTTGCATTGGGCGGGAGCCAAAAGGAGCGCCAGAAGGGGAGCCGGGAGGGACGCAGGGGGCTTGGCCGGCGCACGCAGAGGAGGCCGACTGGAGGTGCGGGAAGGAGGGAAACGCCGGGAGGGATGGGGGGCGTTGCGAGAAGATCGGATAGCGGGATGCGCGCCAGGTGGTGCAGGGTTGACGGGAGAACAACAGACAGCAGGAGGTGCGTCGGGAGCCGCGAGAAGAAGCGGGCTAGGAGTAGCGGCTGGATCCCTTCGGGATCTGGAAGCGCAACGGGATGCGTGATTGGATCGGGAGGGCGGGAATTGGCGCGCGTAGCGGGGTGGGGATGCCTGGAAAGGAGGGGATGCCGGGGAAGAAGGGGACGCGACGTCGGGGAGGCGCACCGGGGCGGAGCGCAGCCGCTGGGAGGGAGGGTGGTACGCTGTCGGGAGGGATGGGGACGCCGGGCTGTTTGTGACGGAGGGGCGCAGGGAGTGTTGCCGGGAGGAGAACGACGGAAGGTTGGGGCGCGTCGCGCCTAGGTCGGGAGGGCCAGTGGCGTCGGGAGTAGGAGCCGGCGTCGGGTGGTGTCACCTGGAGCGGGGGCGGAGCGCAACCACTAGGAGGCCTGACAATGCCGAGGAAGAAGGCGGTTGCAAGATCTCGCCGGACAGAACCAGGAGAGTGAGGGCAAAGGCGGGGCCAGACAGAACCGGGAATCCGCAGGGGATTTTCTCGCAACCCTAGACGGGAGAGAAAAAAAAGAGAGGGAGGGTTTGGGTTAGAAAGTACCCTCTGATACCATGTAGATGGCAAATTCCTCTTACCTCAATGTGAGGCAGAGATATTCTTTTATAGATGAGTAAAAATAATTACAAGGTGGGATATTCCGATGTTGGACTCGGAAATACCTATTATACTAAAATGGGGTCCAACACCTTGAAATACCCTTATTTCTTTTGATGCTGCAGCGGGTGTTGATCCTCGATTCTTCAATTTCATAACTATGTTTAGTTAAAATATGGTGAAGAACTTGAAAAAAGCTTGCTGAAGTTTGTGTTGAATCCAAACATGCCTTTTATGTTAAACTTACATCGTTTTTTTTAATATGTTGTTGTCTTCCTATGCAAAGGGTTTCAATGGAACTTTAACTAAACCGATGGATATTCCTGGAAGAAGAGGAGGAGAGCAAATTAAAGAATTGGAACTGAAATTGCATCCAGAGTTAAAAGAGCCTCTAACAGCACTGTGCAGTGATCCAAAGACGACAATCATTGTTCTCAGCGGGAGTGACCAGAATGTCTTAGATGATGTGCTTTTCTTGGTTTTTTTTCGCATTTCTTCTGTTTAACCTAGATTAATGTACCATATTGAGCACTGAATAATAAACCATGCAGAATTTTGGGGAGTTCAAAATGTGGCTGGCCGCAGAGAATGGGATGTTTTTGCGCTCTACGGAGGGAAAATGGATGACAACGATGCCAGAGCTTTTAAATCTGGACTGGGTTGACTGTGTAAAGGTGTTTGCTTTTTAAGAAGCTTTCGGCTATGTTTGGGAGTTTTCATGGCATGGGATAAGATGGTAATTAATGGAACGTGATGGAATGAAATGAAATTGAACGTTCTATTATTTGGGAGCTTCACGATGGAATGAAATGGTTTTATCCTGCCATTATTTAAAATTATTATAAAGTGATTGAAATAAGCCATGTTTTTCTTCATAATTTCCCAAATTACCCTTATTATTTTTATCAATTTCCCTGTAATATTTATTATGATCACTTTTATGATAATAATTTATTTTTCATACTGTTCCAGCGCTGACCTTCCTAGAAAAAAGAAGGCATGAAAGGGTGAAGGGTGACTTGAGAAGCTGTTACTTGTCATCCCATTCCCTTATAATATTTTTCACAAACAATGACTTTACACTAGAAGTCATCTCATGTCATCCCATGCCACTGAAAAAAAAAACTCCCAAACCTATTAGGCCTATTTGCACCCTGCCCTATGATATTTGATGTTTTTGAAACTTCTGCAGCATGTTTTTGACTATTTTACTGAAAGAACTCCCCGTTCACATCGTGAATTCCGCGAAACCTCACTTGTGTGGAACTACAAGTATGCAGGTACTTAAAAATGACCCCAAAAATTTGAGGTTTTTTCCAGGCAATTCATTTTGTTCCTACTTTTTTTGTGTTCAAATGACAGATGTTGAATTCGGAAGATTTCAAGCGAGGGAAATGTTGCAGCATCTTTGGAAAATGCCTTTTTCTAATGCTTTGGTTGATGTTGTCCATGGCAATAGATGTATCGAGGTGCGATCCGTTGATGTCACAAAGGTAGCTTGATTCATTTATAATGTTTGGCATTAGCTTAATAGGTTAGAGCTTGATGTGATTTGTTGGGCTTCAACCTCATATGTTAATGTTCTATTTGAATCACTTCAATAAAATGACTGGGAATGAAATATTTTACCTTGATAGGCATAATTACACACTAAATAATGGCACTGTTACCTATAGAAGGAGAATTTCAAGAATTCGTACCTCTAAGTGAGGTCGGTAACTTTATTTATAGGGAAACCAATACAAAAGATAAGAGGTATATTTGAATTTTAAAATACATGCGATAAGACTGACCCTGTTAAACATAACTTAAATATCTAAATATCTAAATGCTCTAACACCCCCCCCTCAAGTTAGGTTTACCTAGCTTAATACATAATAAATGAAAACAAAGTAAATACTCCTAATATTCCCCCTCAAGCTGGATGATTCTCGCTCAAATTTACCCAAGAGATGAAGGTAGAACGGTCCTTGTAGTTTAGCTTGGGTTATCGAATCCTCAGAAACCTAAGAAGAAACCTATAGACACGTACATTCTATGGACTGTTTTTGGCTATGAAGTGGCCAACTTGGGTTGATTTTATATGGTTTTAAAGTATAACTAACAGATTTAAGTGAATTTAATTTAAAAGAATGAGTTGATCCTAGGTTATCGCTCGGGGTGGATTGGACGTATTTTCTTTTTAATGATTTCAATTTCTTAAATTTGAGATGGGTTCATTTAAGGAGATAAAACAACATCATCACTTACTGGTTTAATGCCTACACCCTTTAATACTAATCACCTATACACTTGAAAGATCAAAGTTTTGAGTACTTCAAGGTAAAGGTTCGTATTAGCACTTGAAGTGTATGGCCTTAAATTCAACAAGGACGATGGAGTTTAAAAATCATCAAATAAAAATCTCAATTAAAGAAGTGATTATACATTAATGAGGTGATAAATAACATCCAATCCAGCCCCTTGCTACTCCCTTGGATCAACCCATAAGTGGGTTAGCCCTCCATTGATTCTATGGTTTCAATGGAAGCGGAAAGTAGACTAATGAGGGAGGAAATGAAGAAGTAAAAAAACGCAATAAAATAACAATCACTCCACCGTTGTGTGATAATCTCACAAGGTTTGGTATGAACAAGTTCACACCTTGAACCAACGGTATCAAAGTGATAAGGAGAAGAACAGAATAATAAGAGAAGGAGAACTTTTATTAAGAAACAATGATGAATTAAAACAACTTACATGTGAAGGAAGAACATTACAAAGAGAAATTGACAGCAGAACATTAAGATGAAAACAAGCTCCAAGATTCCTAAATCCTCCAACACCACTGCCTTAAATAGGCATTTTTGAGCCTTTGGGTCGAGCCTCCAACAGTACAAAGCATCTCAATTAATTTTGGTAGGCCATAGGTGGTGGAAAGCTTGTGGAATTTGGACTTTTCCACATTTGACCCGAGGTGGCAGCCAGCTTTCATCCACCGAACAGACGCGTTTGGATGACCTTCTAGATGGCCGAATCAGAGTGGGCCATAGAAGAAGAAAATGGAGCTCCGGATGTCTTCTAACCTCCTGTAAAATTTGGGCCCATTTGGAGTTGTGGATTCCGAGATATGATCAAATTAGTGGTCTGTTTTTCTGGGCCGCAGAATCTGGCCCAGAATTGTATCTCTAACTTGGGGCGCCTTAATGACCACCATAGAAGCCGAATTAGCATTATCTCCTGAAAAGTGATTTGTTCCTCAACATTTCTTCTATCATCCCACAAAATTTGGGATTCATTGGGCCTGTATGTTGGGCCCCACAGTCTCATAAGTGGGCTGATGTCCAATCTGCCTTCTCTAGAATTGCTTCCATTCATCTCCAAATATCTCTATCATCGTTTATGAATCATCCATTGATCCCTGAATAAAAAATGTTCACATTTAAGTGTAGATATAGTTCCAAAAATATCAAATTAAAATATTGATAATTACATTCCTTAGAATCAGATGACTCATTGGGCCTAAATTGGTGTATATTAGGCATGATGTGCACAAATGATGAGAATGGACGTTCATAATGAAAATGCACTAACTCAGGCCCATAAGATCAAAAATGAACATTTAATACCATTAAAATGTAATTAAAATAAATGTTTTTATTGGATAATCACTGGACATACTCAGCTTGCTACATAAAAAAAAACTGGAATACAATAAATAAGAACATCCGACACTAGCTGCTGGTTGATTTTGCTCGCTTGTGTGTCGTCGTCCTTTTTTAAAGGAGTTAGCTCCCCGTCACAACAAAAAAGATTAAACTAAAGTAAAAATAATGGCCATTAGTGTCACGGAATATGTGGCAACCGATGAACTCTCATGCTGCCGACGACTAGTACTTGAATATGCTGGATGAAACGACGACTGACGAGCGACCTCAAAAAGGCCCCAAAAGGTCGAGTGAAATGACGCCTGTTTGGCGGACCCAAAAAGGTTGGGTAGAATCGTAGTTATTGATCGCGTGCCATGGCGCAAGGCGCAGTGCCATGGAGGTTTATTCCACGCCATGGCCTTGGCATGACACATATGAGATGGCGTGTGGCGATGGTGAGCGCCATTGCGTGCCATCTGTTTGTTTTTGTTTTGCTCGTTTTTTTGCCTTTTAGCTTTACCTGACCCAACGACCCCCCCTGCCCCCGATATGCCCTTTCACACCCACGCATGCTTGCTCCTCTCCCTCCCCGAGATGTGCAACGTCATCTTCTTACCCTTAGCTAGCTTGGACGAGAGCTATCAGCAATAGACCCTAGCAGAGCAAAAACTCGGTCTCTCAATTCAAGTTCTCTTCTCAACTTCTTTGGCCATGAACCTTAGTCTACTTCCCTCTTTCTTTGGCCCGTTGGGCTGCCACCCTGCCCCCTTCCGCTGTACTTTGCTTCTAATGATGTCGAAGGAGTTTGAATCAGTTCCTGGCAGCTACGACCCACCCCTCCCCTTTGTTTTCTATTTTGTTTTATTTGTGTTTTTATTTGTTTGTATTATTCTAGTTGACCCAAATGTTTGAGTGGGATAGTGCCCACTTTGTGGACCCACATGGCCGGGTGCGGCAACGCCTGTTTCGTGGACCCAAAAAAATTGGGTGAAACGGCACTTTGTAGACCCAAAAGGTCAGGTGATACGACTCCCGTCTTGCAAACCCAAGAAGCCCGAGTGGAATAGTGCCCGCTTTGCAGACCCAAACGACTATGTAGAACGACGCTCACTGTGTGGACCCAAAAAGATTCTGGTCTCAATATCATGTAGAGATGTGCTTGCAGGTCTTGGGTAGCAACAGGGAGGCATGATCTCATTGGAAGGCAGCGACTTGGGAGGCATACAAAAGATGCGTAGAGAGTGCACTCTGTGGTGGGCATCACAAGTGGCATGGTTATCGCAGAGAGCTAGGGGATGATTGACGCAGGGGGTAGTGTCTGAAGCAGAGAGAAGGGCGCGCCTAGGATGCGCTAGATATCGGGAGAGGGTTGAGTGGGGGCTTTAGCGATACCGACTTCAAGAAAGGGGATTGATGTGCCTAGAGGAGAGGGAGGGGGTGGGCGACAGTGAAGATGACCTTTGGCCATGGAGGCGGCCGTCCCTCTAGGGGGATCACATAGAGTTAACCTAGCAGAGGAGAGAAAAGAGAAAAGGGTGGACTTTAGGGTTGGAAAACAATCATATAGAAGGATAATACCTAGGTTTTGTACCTTTAAGTTAGGTTGGTGACCTTTTTATAGGGAAACCAATACAAAAAATAAGAGACAAATTTGAAATTTAAAGTATATGGGATAAGGCTAACCAGTCAAGCCTAACCTACAACAACAATGAAAAAAAAAGCCTTAAATCCAATTAAATGGGGTTGGCTACATGGGCCAAACGTTGCCAATTAACTCTATTAAAGACCATATTTTCATTAAATCCATTTCAGATAAGATTATCTTGAATGATTTTGTTAGAATGAAGGAGAGTGGACCCAATATCCAAGATGCCTCCTAAGAGAGGTCTTGGTGTTTATTTATAATGAATAATAAAGATGACATAATATCCCAACTTCAATGTGGGACTCACATCCTTTAACACCCCCCTCAAGCTAGGTGTACCTTGCTTGAATACATAAGAAAGAAAGAAAGAAACAAAGCAAATAAAAAATACTGCCAACACTCCCCCTCAAGCTGATCATACTCAGCTTGATTACAGAACAAGAAAAAAAAACATCCGCGATCACAACTCCCCTCAAGATGAAAATGATGGATGATGCCGCTGAAAAACATGTGTCAACCGAGGAACAACATCCATCATGCGGAATTAGCAGGAATAAATGGAAATATAATACACAGGCAAGAATAGATGGATAATGCCGCGAAATGAATAGTCGGGTCAAGAGCATCTAGACATGCATGAACAACATGCGATGGGGCCATGATCGGATGTTCGGCAGGAATAATCGGATTGCATCAATGGGCGGAGGAGAGGGTCGGACACCGCCAAAGCTTTCGAAGAAACCTGCGCAACAAGGGTCATACCGCGGAAGTCGTGTGTAGGGGTGCACCAGATTCGTCCAGCAGGGGGCAGAGGTGGAGGTGCGTCTGGAGGATCCCCACTTGGGTGATGCATCCTGGCTGGATGCGCATGCTACCTAGGTGGAAGCATAGTCTATGCACGCATGAGCAGGGGATGAGGAAAAACACCGCTAGGAACCGATAGATCATGCCTTAGGCCGTTCGGATTTGGAACGAAAATCGAGGAAGAATGCCAACATTAGGAGGTGCGACGTGGAAGCGAAGGGGCGCATCAGGGAAGGGGGCACGTGGTAGGAGATGGAGACGGCGAAAGGGAGGGACACACATGCACGCATTAAAGGGATCATGGCTGGGGCATGTGATGAGTGGTGAGTGTCGTCAAGCTAGGCGGGTGGCGGCGCGCTATCGAGGGTTGTCGCGGCTGCTTGGAAGGCAGCTAGAATAGTCGGGCTAATGACGGAGGGAACACACAACGCGACGGGGGAGGGATGCGCGACTGACAGAGGATGACAACTGGAGGGATGCGCGACGGAGGGAGGATGATACCCAGAGTCTTCGACAGGGGGCGGACGACTGTGAATTTGTCATTAAGTTTACCTTATTAACAAATGTATCCTTGGGTCTTTTTCTAACATGTTCAATCCATCTTAATATATTCTTAGTCCTCTTCTCGTCAATCAGAGCCACCCCAATATTTTTTCGAACACATTAATTTCTAATCTTATCCATCTTAGTATGTCCATATCACCATTTTAACATTTTCATTTTTGTCATCCTTATTTTTTGTTCAAGATGTCCCATTAGAGGCTAACACTCACTACCATATAGAATAGTTGGTTTAATAATAGTCCTATAAAATTTACCCTTCAATTTCAAATGAATTTTACGATAACAAAACATTCTAAAACTTTCTCAATTTTATCCATCTAGTTTGAATCTTATGAGTGACATATGCATATCTCTATTACATTGCAGAAATGAACCTAAATATCGAAAACGATCAACTTTTAAAATAAAGCGGTCTCTTAATCTCACCTCTATACCACTACTAGACAATATTTTTTATGGCTCCCTCCCCATAAAGGCACCCCTCCTAGGCCGATAATGAGGGAAGAAAGATAATGACGCCCATAGCCCGCCTCCAATAGGCCACAAATTAGCGACTAACACCGAAGGTATATCATATACACAAATAAGAGACATGACCCTCTGAGAAGAACACAAGGAACTAGAGACATGATGAGAACACCAACAACTCCTGCTCATAATAAATAAAAGATCCCAAAACATGCATGCAATGTCATATAACTGGAACAACTGCAAAGTAAACTACAAGTACCAAAAGAAAATCTTCGACAGCGACCACGAAGCCCAAACAACTTCTGAACAACCCCACGAGCCGGTAATGTCCAGTTCGATTACCAACCAATTCTTGCGGACCTGAAAAACAGTTTATATATACGTAGGGTGGGCATAACAGGTATACTCAGTAGGATCCTCCTCGGAGCCTTTCGTGCAAAAGATAAAGAAAACATACTAAATCCTAGTGAATTAACAAGTGAAACTAACTCCTCACCTAATCAGGTATGCCAAGTTTCCAGTCTCACCATGACTCTCTCACCAAGTATTGCATACAAGAATATAATATCCAACATAATATCAACAGAGAAGGTACCCCACCCACTGTCACTTCCTTACTGGTTTGTCGTTTTTCCCCAACATCGCACTTCCTGAGTTATCTCTCTCCAATAAATAAGTCTACCCGAAAACACCCGAGCAATTGTAGCATACCATGCACCCTATGCATCACATCATCTCGTCATCAATATCCACATCTCCAGATAGTGACCAAGTAGTTTTCGGGAGCCACCACAGCCCACACACCATGTATTATAACTCAAACCATCACAACTCATACATAACATACTTATAATAATCCTTAAGATACTATATTTGGAAATATGTGTATGAAATAACCACAAACCATTACAACCCTCTACACACATATATGAGGAAAGATGGCCATCGTGCATACCAGCACATAACATAAGGAATATATATATAGCTCACAACCACACTATGGACAACTACCCTAACCTTAACCTCAACTGCCAACGCTAAGGACTGGATATTTTATAAGCAAAGAAGCATTTCAAGAGACTTCATTTTAAAAAAAGGTGAGTTTTATTCACACACGCATGCTACAAAGAATGCCTGGGGACTCGACCCCACGACCTGCGCCCATACCCCAACCCCCCAGCAAAAAGGTGGGTTTTATTCAAGAGACTTCATTTAATCAATTCTTAAGATGAACATTTCATATTTACATAATTATCAATTGAATTTCATGCCCTCTAAGCATAATCCAACCTCTTCCAAGGTTCCTCAAGATTTATCACCATTAAACATTCCATTAAGCCTCCAACCCCATGGGTTAAATTATTGAACATTCATTATCATTCTATAATTTAAGATACTCTAGGACTCGTCCTAAGCTACCATAAAAGATGTATAGACGAAGCACAACCAGCTGCGTCATGCAGTGGAGAAAAGAATGCAGAAACAAGCAACCTGACCATCCGGCCTTCAAAATAAATTCATAAGCAAGCAAACATCCCAACTTTCAGCACAACAATGGGAAAACCTAGCTTCAACACGCTCCATCAGTCCCGATGTTATCCCTGACACCACCATGCATATATCATCATCCATCCCGCCATTACAGGCGTCAACTGGTGCCACAAACCCGGGGATCCTCGCCCATCTCTCGTCAAACCATCAACCATCTCAGACTCACATCACGTCGCATAGCAAGGCTCCTCATCCCGAGCAATCACACAAGGCAACAAACAAACAACAAACAGTTAACAGAGCATCTAGGCCCAAGAACCAAGGCATCCAACTTTCATCAGTAAACGGGTTCGCTCGACCCCAAACAATTATCTTTATCAAACAACCAATTGTTTACCGTCTTGAATTAACCGATTCATTTATCACATGTTACAACCACAGGCAACCTAAGACATCAGCTATAAACAACTATGGATTCTTTAAACACGCTTCAAGCATAACTTCCAGTTTCATCAATTACAAGAACGATAATGATTAAACCTGCCTTTTTATTATTTAACTGACAACCATTACCAACTTTACGGTCTTTATCAGATTTCCAAACATAACAAACATGTTAAACCATAGCATAAACAATAGATAACACACTATCCAGCAAATTAAGAGTCAAACTGTTAACACGACATAAACACGTGCAATCGCTACAACCCAAAAACGATTCTCTCCTTAATTTCGGTTTAATCTTCATTAAGGTTAATTCCACCATTATCCAATGAGATAAAACATGATAAATTTACGATTACATTTAAAAACAATGAGAAACAATGAATCCCCTACCTTAAGACTTTCAACGTTCTTCGAATGAGAATGGAATGAGCGTAGATCTCCAATCACCTCTTCCGCAAAGAATAGACAGTCCCTATGGACGCCGCACCACGAACGCGCCACCAAACATCCAAAGAACTCTATGAGAACAAAGAAGATCAACCGCCATAGCATGACAAGGTAGCACAGGAGAATATGAAACCGAACGAAGACGAAACCACAAGAGAGGGAAAACTCACCTCGGATCACCACTGATCGAACTTGGGAAGCCTGGAATCGATCCCAATCGAAAGGGCTTCGAAGCACCTTGAAAGAGCACCTTCTGTCGCATAGGGTTTGGGAGAAAAGTTGGGAGAAAGACAGGTTTGAAGGGGGTTCGAAAATTTATAGGCAAACTGAAATTTAGAAGACCATGACGCAACACCCTGCACCACGGTGCAAAACCGCTGACTTGGGACAAAACTACGGCGTAAGATAAGAGACCACGCCGCAGCACGCCTGGTCAAAGTTGTGTCTGAGAAACATGACACGGTCTAAGCCGCAAATCCTATAATTCATGAAGAGGACCACGGCGCAAGGTAAAACACCACGTCGCAGAATTTCATTCCCGAAGAAGGCTACACTGCAACTCAACCCTATGGTGTAGCGACCCCAAAAAAGGTAGAACCACTGAAACTTACCTTCCCGGATTCTACGCCGCAGCCTAACCCCCACGCCGCAGTGGTATCGAAGTTGGCAGAACCACACAAACCTCCCCTCTCGAGACTTTTTGTCGCAACTCTTAATCCACGCCGCAACTTCATGGACTCTACAGTGGAGTACAAGCCTCCACACCGTAGTCCTGCTCTATAGCTGAAATTTCAGCGTAACTCCCTCCTCCGAGCCTCCTCATGGCACCCCAACACCCAAAACACAAAGGAACAAGTTACAAGGATCCAGACTCTTACAATCTTTTGCTAAAACGACACTCCATATATCATGTCTTATCCCTATTAATATGAAAACCTTTTGATTCTAAAGTCTTTCTTTAAAGCTCTAACTTTAAATTGATGGTCTTTTTGGATTCTGCAGCTGGAACTATATCATCCGCAAAAAAGAATGCAATTAGGTATCTTATCCTGAATATGCTTTGTAAGTTCATCTAATACCAAAGCAAAAAATGTATGAGATTAAAACCGAACTTTGATGCAGTCGTATCGAGATAGGTAAGTTTGTAGGGTCACCTACCAGAGTTCTAACTCGAGTCAAACTCCCTTCATACATGTCTTGAGTGAGTTTGATATATGTCACTTGCACCCCTTCTCTTTCAAGAGATTTCCATAAGACTTTATCACATGCCTTTTCTAAATCAATGAAAATCATATGCAAATCTTGGGCTTTTTGTTGATAATACTTCATCATATCCCTAATCAAATCTATTCTAAATATCTAAATATCTGAATGCTCTAACATTACCTTTCTGAACTTTGCAAAATGATGTATGAGAATAAAACATTTCATATTTTCATGTTCTTAAAAATCAAGAGATGTATGTAGGTTTTCTATGAGCATTGAATGTGGAGAGTGAAAAGAACTCAAGAAAGCATGTGGGTTTTTTCTTGAGCGTTTTACCATTTTCATAAAAAAACGAAAATGAATTTTGTTTTGTTTTTGAAAAATCTCTTATTTTCATTTCCATAATCAAATACATTTTTGAAAAATGAAAATGAAAATTATTTTCATAAGCCAAGCACAAATTAAAATATATATTTTCAAATTTTCACATCCACAATTCAAATAGGGCCGTTAAATCCTTGGCATTTACTATATGAACTGCAGTCCACCCATCCCATGTCATTTGCTGCAACTTATTAGTGAGGTGCCTTGGTATGGGAGTTACTAAGAGCTCTCAAGAAATTCTACCATGAATTGCTGTGGGCCGAGTACTGGGTGCAATTGGTTTTGGAAAACATTTTCTGTTTTTATTTTCCAAAAATAATGTTGAGAAATGTGTAATAAATGCATTTTCCAAAAAACACGAATACAATATTTAAAAAAAATCTCATTTTTCTAAAAAAATATTTTTCAGTAACATTTTCCAATGCCTTTTTTTGAAAATAAAAATAGAAAATGTTTTCCAAAACTGAAAATATTTTGGATATTAGGAGAAAACGAAAAGCATGGGGTTCACCTCTTGCATTGCAATTTTCCAAAAAACATGAATACAATATCTATTTTTTTACACCACTTTTTCAATTTCTAAAAAATGCTTTACATATGTGGTCCCTTGTTAGGCACTTAAACAAGTGACTTTAGAGTTTTTTGCTTGGTTTGTTTGCTACTTTACTACTAATTGATGTTCAGTGTCTTCATGCATTTTATGTCTAACAGGGTGCTGCGATTGATCGCATTTTGGGAGAAATAGTTCACAGCAAGTCCATGAGTTCGCCAATTGACTATGTTTTGTGTGCCGGCCATTTTTTGGGGAAGGTACCGTTTTCCTTCATTCTTGTTTTAGTTATAGCTTTGTGCTCTGTTTGGCAAGTGTTGGAGTCTGCATCCCACATCAGACTTGAGGTCCGATGTGGTCTTTACTATTTGTTATAAAAGCACCCCAAGGGCTCCCATAGAGGACACACCTTGGGGGGTTGGGTTCCTCTTATTTTATCCTTCTACAGCAAGTTTAGGAACTCTGGATTTGTCGTTCAAAGAACATTTTTATTTAATTTTTTATAATTTAGTTAATAAATTGTATATAATTATCAACAATTCATTTAAATTTAGAGAAAATTATATCAATATGAAGTAGTAAGATTCTTACTACATTAAAAATTTTACATTCTTTGTATGATGATAAGTTTAAAAATTATACGAAGAAAGCATCAGATAAATATTATTGATTAATTAGACATTTTAAAGGGGCAAGACAAGAACCAAACATGAATGTTATCTTTCTTTCTTTTCTTTATTATTATTTTTTGCATTGCTTTTTTATGATGAGTGCTTAATGGGCTGCAGGGCTGGGGGCCTGTGGGCCAGTCTGTATTGTTAAAAAAATAGAGTCCACTTTTAAAAAAAGCTTAAATGGACTATCCACAAAAAGCTCCCGGGCTAAGCAGGCCAAACCTACGAGTTGTGGGCTGGGCCATTAAAAAAAATAAAAATAAAAGATCAATTCCTGGCCACCAGCTGCTAGGTGTGTGTGTATGCAGACTGGCCCACTGGCCCCCAGTCCGTTGAGCACCCCTTTGCCATCTTTTTCAAGCCAACATTTTGACGAGACAAAATTTGTTCCCTAGGATGAAGATGTGTACTCGTTTTTAGATCCAGAGCTTCCCTCCGATGCCAGCATAGCATCCACAAGACCCAAGGGAACCGATTCCCTGAAGCTGCCTGGGGACCCAAGATCCTTGCAGGCTCCGGTTGGGAGGAACGGCCCGAACCCATCTTCCGGTAGGTCACCACACCGAACTTCACCAAAGGCGGAAAAGAGTGCGACTTGGCATGTGAATGGGAGCCGGCACGGGCTGTCCCCGGAAAATGTTTCGTTTAACGTCCTTGATCTTGAAGTGGATAATTACTTCTCCTGTGCTGTTGGACGCAGCCAAACCAATGCTCGTTACCTCCTCAGATCATCAGATGATGTGGTGCGGCTTCTAAAGGAACTCCCCGGATGCTCGTGAATGCATCATTAGGGGTGTGTTTGGTAGGAGGAATTGGGAGGGGAAATGATTTTCTGATGTTTGGTTGGTGATATTGTAATGTTTAGGTAGCATCCCTTTCATTTTCTTTTTCATTCTTTCCTCGTATTTTCCTTTCTAATCTCATGCCAAACAGGGCCTAAGTTGAGAATGAAAGGGGACAATCATCCTTCCTATGGTGGTTTTTTGTGACCATAGAAACAGTAGTCCAAATCTAGTTTGCAGATTATATGTCCAAAAATTCACTAATAATTATTGTTGTTTGTGGTCAAATAATATTAACATTATTACAACGGTTGGTGAAAGGGGAGAAATACAAGGAAATCCCACACAATAATAACATTACTGTATTAAGAACCAATTTTTGTTCATAAAAGATAAATAGAAAGTTCCAGGTTTATTTAGATTGTATCAAGAACTAATACTTACTGGTTATAGATAAATAAAGTGCAATGATCACGCACTACCTATCTGCTATGTTGGGTGCTTCTCTTAAATTTTCGTTATGAAAATAATTCAAATCTATATAAACTAATTAACTAAGCATTAAACTGCTCTTATCCAAAACCCGAAAATTGAGGGAAACCATCATGGTTAAAGGGAAAGTAGAGTAATAAAACATTAAAAAAAAAAACTCATAACCTTAAACGAATCAATGATAGATCCTTTATCGATATCACTTTGTCCCTATTGAGATATCTCAAATCCACTTTAGAATCCCCTCACGCATACTTTGACTCCTAAATGGGTTATTAAGGTGCCTCACTTGACTTCAAGCAAATAAGAAGCTTTTAATAGGCATTATGAGTTGATTTCTCGTTTTTTTTAAGAACAAGTGGCACGTGATGTCAATGTATGGCGTGATTGTGCCCAATATCGTATATCTAGGAATTTATTGCATGTATATCATCAACATGACATGTTGGTAATCAACTATTTCATATGGCGATAATGACTTTTATATCCTAGCAAGGCTAAGTGGAAAATAATTTTCCTTGAGAGTCAGAGATGCCCACAAATGTAATGTGTTGCCCCATGGACCACCAATCGATGTTCGGACCAGCAGTCGCCATGTAACCTTAGGTGAGCCTCCTCGCACGTCAGAGACTTCCGACAAGCAGCACAAGTCTATGATGGTACGGTGAGAAGATTATACCGCATATCAAAGTGAAACAATAACGAAAATAATAAATCAATCAAATACAAAATCCAGATAAATAAAGCAATAAATAAACACCGAGGCAAGTGCTGATAAATAATCAAAACCCATGCTATATCAAAATGAAGTGCACAATACATGTTAGGCTATATCAAAATGGTCCCAAGTCCTAACCTGGTCCCAAACTCCCATGTTCCTTCCTAGCAGCCCAAACACACATCATCCACAGGGTGCTTGCCCTATCTTGAAACCATGAAGATTTGCTAAGGTATTAAACGATAGCCCGGGTAGGATGTGAGTACGACTCGGTAGACCATTACCAACGACATCTATAAGTATGAGCAATAAAGTGCATGCTAATGTGCGTAATAAATAAAGGCACAATATAAATAAATAAAACCACCATCAATCCTCGGATTCCAAGTGACACATGGGATCAACCATACTTGCTTTAGTATAGGTCGGATGTCTCTGTCCCTAATATGTCATAAAAGCACAACCGGAACCACGAAACAAGTCCTAAGCATCCCAAACCAGTAGTCAACAGGAATCCAAGAGGGACTACCCCAAGGCATTCCAAACCGCTATCATCACGAATCCACAAGGGATTTCCCCAAGGCATTCCCAAATAGTATCATAATGAATCCAAGGGGGATTGCCCTATGACATTCCAAATTAGAATTATAATGAATCCAAGGGGGATTTCCCCAAGGCATTCATGCCAATCATCATCACGAATCCAAGGGGGATTTCCCCTTGGCATTCCAAACCAGAATCATCATGAATCCAAGGGGGATTGTTCCTTGGCATTCCAAGCCAAGAAACCATCATGAATCCAAGGGGGATTTTCCTAAGGCTTTCCAAACCAGTAATCATAACAAATTTGAGGGGGATTGCCCCTCGACATTCCAAACCAGAATCATAATTAAAGTGCACAAGCAATTCATCAATTAATTTATTTAATTAAATTACATCTGGTATCGTATAATAGGCATGTCCACTGGATCCTAGAGCACGTCCTAGGCATCCTTGGTCACACACACACTGTCAATTTCTCAAGTCACAACACCCCTAGGGCATCCCCTTTAATTAAGTCAAGTCTCACAAAATAAACAGACACTGGATCCTAGAGCACATCATAGGCATCCTCAATCACTCACCCACAGTCATATCTCAAGTCCTAAGCACCCCTAGGGTCGCCTCTTTAACTTACTAGGTCACTTTCCAAGGTCAGGCGCACCCCATGGGTGGTTAAAAGTCACAATCTACTCGCCAACCGGCTGTTCATGGCCTATTGAGAGGTTTCATTTCATGATTTAGGGCTAACAATATTTAATTTATTAAATCAGGTTAAACACGTGACAATGTTAGTGTGATCGCACAACGCATACATCAATAAAATAGTGCAAGACTTGCAATATAGCTTATAAACCACATACTTTATACTCATTGATGTCTACCCATCGATTATCAGCCTTTGATTCAAGCTAAACTGGTAGAAATCAGAAAAGTAGACAAAAGCCCTGAAAAAAGGGCATATCAATATGAGCTTACTAGATAGGGAAATAAACGAATAATGGAAGGGAACAAACTTTTAGATTTTCCTTTATCTTGCCAACACGACAAACGATGATCAAAATGGACTAGAAATAGAAGATAAACTCAAGATTAAGGGAAGGGAATGAGGGGTCGCGCCCCTGGGAGGAGTCCTGACCAAATGGGAGGAGAAAAAGAGGGTTCTGGGTTATAAAATTGTAAGGGAAAAACTGAAATTCTCCACTTTTTAAGAGGCCCGTACGGTTTGACCACACGATTGGTCAAACTGTGTGCAAACTGTGTGACTTCCACTGCTTAAGGAATCCCACCTTACATGGTTAACTCACATGGTTAGTCAAACCATGCACTAACCGTGTAGATCCCACTATCTAGGACATTCCGCTTCGCATGGGTAGGCCAAATGGTTTGACAAACCGTGAAATGACTCTATATTTTTTGTAGGTTTTGTACAATTTTCTGGAACCTTATTTATGGTTTTAAAAAACCATGCTCCTGCCTCTTCCCCTTCACACGGTTGACCACATGGTTAGCACTAACCGTACACCTAGCCTGCAACTTCAAAGTTTCCATACCTTCAGGCCTCTGACCCTGAAAATGCTCTAAGAGCCTCCTCGACTCCCCATAAACATGTTTAAGATCAAATAGCCAATGAAAGAAACAACTTTGGGATGAAGTTCAAAGAGGAACACTGTAACATCACATTACGTTTCCATGTATCTTTTGATGTTTCTAAGTACCTCTGTTTTGAAGTAAAGACTTGGGGTATGTTTGGGTGAACTTGTAAGGAAAACTAAGGGACTTTGGGTTGTGCACGGGCGGCGCACGGTTTGTCAAACCGTGCAGCCAAACCGTGCGAGAAGGGAGGTTGAGGCAGTAGCTTCCGCACGGGCGGTGCACGGTTTGTCTAACAGTGTGGCCAAACCGTGCGTGAAGGGTGGCCGAGGCAGAAGCTGATGCACGACTAGCGCACGGTTTTTCAAACCGTGCGAACTAATCGTGCGACCACTTAAATGAGATCCTTAAATTGTGGATCTTACTCGGTTTTGCCTCTAACTGCCTCGTTTTCCCTCCTAAGCGGCCCTAACTCGGGATTTATCTTCTCCTAAGGTCAGAGAAGGTTCTCCCATCATTCCAAAGGCGATCCAAAGGCTCCTCTTGGTGAATCGAAGCCGGATTCTTGAGGTATGCGATCGTTCTTCATCGTTCTTGATTGGTTTCTTAGATCTACTTAGATATACTTCTCTTCTTCTCTCAGTTTCTTGGATCCATGCCCGTTTTGGGTAGATCTAAGTGTGTGGTACCAGTTTTGATGAGTTTTGGTCTTGATCTTTCTAGGAGAAGAGATCTAAGGCGAGTTCTTGAAAAAGAAATCTAGTTTTTCTTGAACGTTCTCGACCGTTGTGGTTTTGGTCAAAGCCTTCGAGGTAGGTGGTTCCGTTCTAACTTACCAAATTGATTATCATTGTATTTGCTTGATTTATTTCAATTGTTGATTTAAATTCAATTGCTCAAGTCGCTTTCAATTAAATTGATAAAAAATCGATTCCATTGAATTGAGATATTTGAAATGGTTTTGGCATAGAAATTTGGAAAAACCCCAATTCCATTGAATTGGGTGTGTTTATGGAAAATTGGTCGATTTAAATTGTTTAATTTAAATTGTGGATTTGATGGAAATGTTATCAATTAAAATGTTGAATTTAATTGTGGAAATGAAATATGTAATGATGGAATTGGTTTTGAATGGATTTCAAACTTATGAAAATGGATTAAAATGATTTGATAGAAACCCATTGGTTTTATCTTGCAAAAAAGGCATGTTTTTGAATAAAACCTATTATGGTTTTAAATGGAATGAAGTTGGCACTTTTGAAATGGAAGAATGGGATTGATCGTATTTTAAGCATTCTTAAAATAGTTCGCCCATCATGTAAGAGTGCATGCAAGCCTTATATAGTTAGTGAGTTATTTGGATACACTCTACGTTACGACAACGTTCTAAAACATACTTGCAGCAAGTCACATCCCCGACGGGTTGGTGACGAGTCTCCTTTGGACAGTGTCATAGGGACATGTGTATACACATTTTGCTGAGTTCACATAGAGAGTGAGGAATCCTATAACTGGTTAATACTATCGTACCTTTTGGCAGATGACCATGTTGCTCGCTTGTTTGTTTATATTTGGGATATAAATGTATGCCAATGCTTTTGAAATACCTTACATGCCTGCTGAATTTATGTAAACTATTTTATATAAATGTTTTACTTAAGCCATTGTTTTTAGAAATATTCCATCATTTGTAAAGCCTTTGCTTAAAATATTTATTTCCATTCTTTGAAAATATATAGCATATTTTGTTAGAATATGCTTTTGAATTTCCAAACCTGTTTATTTGAAAGTTGAAAGTTTTTCTTTGGATAATCTATATTTGGAATCTGTTACAGAATCTTTGGTGGTATCCTACTGGGCTTAGGCTCACACCCTACTTTTGCCTTAGGGTGTTTGTAGACTTCCTTCTTCCAGGTTCAAGCAAAGGGAAGGAATCTCTTGGAGGTGGATCCAGTTGTTGATCTTCTCTTGGTGAGTTGTGTCCTTAGGGACCTTGGGGCTGTTTTCCCATTTTTAGTACTTGGGTTGTAGTACTTTGGGGATTTTATGCCAAGTTGTATTCTGGTACATCACTCCCAGTGGAGTTTCCTTTTTGTTATGCATACTGTCTTGTTTCTTTTGCTTCCGCATTTTTTTTGGCAAAATCATTCCCACTTGTATGTTGTGCGATGCTAGGTGCTAGTCGCCGACCCGTGGGGATCGGGAACGCCCTTCAGGCTATGTCAGGGCCGGCTCGGTTATCAGGTTACCAGGGTACCCAGGCTGGTTCGTGACAAAATGGTATCAAAGGGCGGTTAAACATCTTTGCTTGATGACAGTATGCATTTGAGTATTCTTGTCGAGACTTAGGAGGTAGTTGTGATTGAGTGCCTGACCAACTCTCACCACAATGAACCATAAGTCACCAGGGTTGGTTAGGGAAATACGGCTTGTGGATTAGTTTTAGTATTTTCCCTGTTTTGATTTGGATAGAATGGAATCCAAATCTTGTTTATTCCTTATATTAAGAATAGTTTTCCTTGTTACTCTGTTTGAGTGTTAATCAAATGTCTTTTTATGTTGTGTAGCAACATGCCTCTGAGAAGATGTGAGAATAGGATCCAAAAAGCGGCTGTTGCTGAATCTCAGCAAGAGAGTCCTATTGTGGATCCGAGTTTGGTTGAGGTGATTGTTCGCACTGTTCAAGCTCTGGGACATGCACCACCTCCAGTTCCTGTTCAGACTCCAGCTATAGATCCTCACAGTGATATTCTCTGAAGTCGTTCTCAAGAGTTCCTATGCCAGAAGCCACCAGTTTTCAAAGGCTCCACTGACCCTCAACATGCTGAGGAATGGTTGAGTGAGATTGAACATCTGTTTGGGTTCTTGGAGACACCTGATGTGATCAAGGTGAAGTGTTCCACCTTCGTACTGGAAGGACCAAGTAGAAGATGGTGGGACACAATGGTGACAGTTGGGAAACATGAGGGTTTGGAGTGGAAAGACTTTAGGGTCCTTTTCACTAACCAGTTCTATCCAGAATCAATGGTGTTGGCCAAGGTTGTGGAGTTTTTCAAGCTTGAGCAGGCCAATAAAACCGTGACTGAGTACTCAAATCATTTTTCTGAGTTGGTACAGTTTTCTCCTGAGATTGTATCTAGTGAGGGGATGAAGGCTCTATGATTCGAGTTGGGACTTCAATCAGATATCCGTTCTCAGGTTTTCTTACTAAAGATACCCACTTATGCTGATGTGCTGGATAGGGACATGATGGTTGAGATGGACCTAGCAAGAAAGTCAGGGTTGAAGGAGGTTCTTTTCCCTCCTAGTGGCAGTGTTGGTTCCTTTAAAGGAAAATAGAATCGTGAAGTTTCTCATGGCAGTTCTCGACAACAGAGTCATTCTAGACCTCTGGTAGCACCAGGAGGGGATTCTTTGATTTGTTATCAGTGTGGAAAACCAGGACATTCTAAGAGGGTTTGCACTAAGGTACCCAAGAACTGTAGCTCTTGCGGACGTTTAGGGAACTTACAGAGATTCTGTCATCACTTCTCTACTCCACGTAGTGGAACAGGATCCTCAGCACCTCCAAATACTGTGGGGCAATCAAATGCTTCACGTACAAAAGGGTTCCAACCACAGGCATCCGGAACGAAGCTTCTTCACACAGTGGATGAGTCGCCAGAGGTAGCTGATGCAGGTCCTGCAACTGAGAGAGGTACCATTATTATAGCTTCATCTTTAGTGACCGCTCTTTTTGATACTGGTGCATCTAACTCATTTATTTCAACCCATATTGTTAATCTGCTTAATCTACCTGTGGAGCTTTTATCTTTTGCGATGGATATTACTACACCCCTTGGTACAATGAGAGAGAAGGGTCTCCGTAGTCCTTCTTGTGTCTTCTCTCTATCAGATGTCGAGCTTTCTTGGAGTTTCTTGGTTCTCGACATGAAATATTTTGACGTCATATTTGGGATGGATTGGCTCATTTCCAATAAATCCTGGATTGATTGTTATCTACAACGAGTCTACCTTACTACACCCAGTGGTGTGACTCTCATTTTTCAAGGAGAATGGGACCCAAGGTCAAGCAGAGCCAGACCCTTTTTCCCAGAGTTGGGGAAAGTTATATCAGTGTTTGCTTTTGATCTAGAGAGAGATTCATTGTGTGGTGATCTCCCTCCAATCGTCGCTAAGTTTCCCGACGTGTTTCCTTCTGACTTCTCTGGTTTACCACTAATAAGAGAGGTTGATTTTACTATTGACTTAATTCCTGGTACTCAACCAATTTCTATTCCCTCTTACCGAATGGCTTCAGCTAAACTAAAGGAATTGAAGTCTCAGTTAGACGATCTTCTTGAGAAAGGATTTATACGCCCGAGTGTGTCACCTTGAGCAGCACCAGTTCTCTTCGCCAAGAAGGCTGATGGTTCTCTTCGCTTATGTGTTGATTATCGAAAGCTCAATCGAGTTACAATAAAGAACAAATATCTGCTACCACGAATTGATGATTTGTTTGATCAATTGAAAGGGGAAAAGTGGTTTTCAAAAATTGATCTTCGATCTGGTTACCATCAGTTGAGGATAAAAGAATCTGACATTCATAAGATAGCTTTTCGGAGTAGGTATGGCCATTATGAGTACCTTGTTATGCCCTTCGGCTTAACAAATGCTCCTGCAGTTTTCATGGCTTTGATGAACAAGGTTTTCCATGAGTATCTTGATAATTTTGTGGTTGTGTTTGTGGATGACATTCTTGTCTACTCCAAGTCTGAGGAGGATCATGTGCATTATCTGAGAACAGTTCTGAGTCTTCTAAGGAATCACTGACTTTATGCTAAGCTTTCAAAGTGCGATTTCTGGATTCGGGAAGTGAAATTGTTGGTACATGTGGTGTCAGAACAAGGAATATCAATTGATCCTGAGAAGGTGAGGGCTGTTATGAATTGGGAACAACTACGAAATGTTTTCAAGATTCGGAGCTTCTTGGGATTACACTACTACAAATACGGCCTTTATCAGCGCTAAAAATGGCCTTTATCAGCACTAGAAAAAGTGCTGATAAAGCCAGCGAAGATAAAGGGGGGGGGGGTCCCCTTTATCAGCGCTTCGAAAAGCGCTGATATAGGACCCCTTTATCAGCGCTAAAAAAAGCGCTGATAAAAGTTAAAAAAAATAAAAAAATTTAAAAAAATTTAAAAAAAAATTAAAAAAAAATAAAAAATACTGCAAATCGGGTGGGCTTTTATAACGCTTGAGCCCCCCATTTTACAATGCTTTTCTGCCCCTGTACCACGCACCCCACGCACCCCCTTCACCCTTTAACAGCGCTTGCTGCTATATTCCCCCATGCGCGCGCGCCTCTGCCTCCCACAGGATTTGAACTCGAGACCTCCCCCCTGCGCGCCTAAGCCATTACCACTACTCTATTTTGATTTGTCTTCCAATTCATGATATCTCTCTCTATATATATATTTAGTTATATTTATTCGTATACTAATATATATTTATATTAATATATATATAGTTATATTATAATATATATATATAGTTATATTATAATATATATATATAGTTATATTATAATATATATATATAGTTATATTATAATATATATATATTTATATTAATATATATATAGTAATATTAATATATATATAGTGATATTAATATATATCTATATATATATATTTAGTTATATTTATTCGTATAGTAATATATATTTATATTAATATATATATATATAGTTATATTAACATATATATAGTTATATGAATATATATATATATAGTTATATTAATATATATATAGTGATATTAATATATATATTTATAGTAATACTAATATATATATGTAGTTATATTAATATATATATATAGTTATTAGATTAATATATATATATATAGTTAGATTACTATATATATATAGTTAGATTAATATATATATATAGTTAGATTAATATATAGGTATATAAATATTCATATATTGGTATTTTAAATAAAATGGATGTTAGTTATTATTTAGATAAAGCTAATATATTTTATATGTAAATATATTTTATTATTTATATTTATAATTAAATTTTTAGGTGTGAATATATAAAAAATATGAATATATTGTTATATTTTTTTATTATAAATAGCAGTGCATTATAAAAAAGGATGAAATTTCAAAGACATAATATCAATATGAATGTAATACCTTGGAATAAATTCAGACCCCGCCAAAAAAATCCAATAATACCCCTTAAACGAGGGTGAAAATCCACAAAATGTTAAAAAATCGGGGTACCCCGACTAAAAAATCAGTTTTGGAGGCCTTCTAGGCCTCTTTTGACCTCAAAAATCCCTTGACCGGGGTACCCCGAGGTCACAGCTACGTAGAGCTCATCGTAGGCTTCGATTTGATATGTGGTAGAGCTCAAACGGACACCCGGATCAAAAGTTATGGCCGTTTGAAGTTTGAGTTGCGTTTTCAACATATTTTGGATCTTTTTTAAATTTTTTAAAATTTTTTAGTCTTCAAATTGTTATTAAATGACTATTACTCCATAATGATTATCAAATTATTAATTAAAAATATTTTTTTTAATTTTTTAAGAAGCCATTTTCATTAAATATCTTATATATTAAGTATAATAAGTGTAAATGTACATTTATACTTATCTAAAATATATTTAAAAATTATATATTATATTTATATAACAATATAACTATATTTATATATTAATATATTAATATATATATATATATTTTTGAAGCCGACCCTTTATCAGCGCTACTAAACAAGCGCTGATAAAGGCACCCTTTATCAGCGCTTTTTTGAGCGCTGATAAAAGCACCCGCCTTTATTAGCGCTTTTTCGTTAGCGCTGATAAAGGGGGGGCGCTGCGAAAAACTGTTTTTGTGGTAGTGTTAGTAGGATATTATCGCTGGTTTGTTAAAGACTTCTCAAAGTTAGCTTCTCCGATGGCTGCTCTGACTCGAAAGGGTGTGAAGTTTTCCTGGAATGATAAATGTCAGAGTTCTTTTGTTGAGCTAAAGCGTCTTTTGACTACTGCACCGGTGTTAACTCTTCCTGAGGCTGGGATAGGTTATGTGGTCTTCTGTGATGCATCGGGTTCAGGTTTGGGATGTGTTCTCATGCAGGGTAATCATGTTATTGCCTATGGGTCTCGTCAGCTTAAGCCTCATGAGAAGAACTATCCTACCCATGACCTTGAACTTGCAGCTATAATGCACACACTTAAGTGTTGGAGACATTAACTTTATGGGGAAAGTTTTACTGTGTATTCAGACCACATGATCTTGAGTTATATCTTCTCTCAGAAAGATTTGAATCTCCGCCAAAGGCATTGGGTGGAGTACCTGTAATCTTTCGACTTTTACATTGACTATACCCCGTGAAAAGGGAATGTAGTTGCAGATGCGTTAAGCAGGAAACTCCCATCACAGGTTGTGAAGGAATCTTCAGAAGAGTGGAGTTTGATGGCTCCTTTTTCTCAGTTTCATATTGGAGTTCAGTGGATGGGGAAGGAAGTTTCTTTAGCCAGTGTCCAGTTGACATCTGCTCTCCTCGAGTTAATTCTTCAGGAACAACAACTGGATGATGAATTCCATAGCATTAGGGACTCTCTTTATGGTGGGGAGACCGACACTTAGTGGTCGTTCTCCAAAGAGGGTGTTCTGTGTTATCAGAACCATTACGTTGTACCGTTAGCGGCAAGGAAGGATGTGATGGGGGGTTGCCATAACTCTCAGTGGGTTGTACACCCAGGAACCACGAAGAAGTTCTATGACATGTGGCGGCAGTTCTGGTGGCCAGGTATGAGATGAGACATTGTTGAGTTTGTGTCTCGTTGCTATACATGCTAGCAGGTGAAAGCCGAGCACTAAAAACCTTCAGGTTTGCTTCAACCACTTCCAGTCCCTACATGGAAGTGGGATGAAATCTATATGGACTTTGTGGTTGGGTTACCACAAACCCAGAGAAAGAAGAATGCAATATGTGTTGTGATCGACAGACTGACCAAGTCGGCACACTTTATACCTATTCGAGATACAAACAAAGTTGAGGAGTTGGGAAATATCTATGTGAAAGAAGTTGTTCATTTTCACGGAGTTCCATCTGTTATAGTCTCTGATAAGGATCCTCGGTTTACTTCTCACTTTTGGAGAGGCCTTTAGGAGGAACTAGTATCTCAGGTTCGTTTGAGCACGGCCTACCATCCACAGTCAGATGACCAGACAGAGAGAGCTATTCAGATCCTTGAGGATATGCTCCGCGCATGTGTTCTCGACTTTGGTGGGTCTTGGGATGATCATCTGGGGCTAGTTGAGTTTTCTTATAACAACAGCTATCATTATGAGATCAAAATGGCTCCTTTTGAGGCTTTGTATGTCCATCCTTTTAAATCTCCTTTATATTGGTTGGAGATTGGTGAAAGTTCTTTGGTAGGACCGAGTTTGGTCCAAGAGACAACAGCTAAGATCCAGTTGGTTCGTCAGAGAATATTGACAGCACAGAGTCGGTACAAGTCTTATGCTGATCGTCGCTGTAAACCTTTAGAGTTCTCAGTTGGTGACCAGGTGTTCTTGAAAGTTTCGCCCCGTTTAGGTCATCGACGGCTTGGGAGGTAAGGGAAGCTTGCTCCCCGTTTTGTGGGGCCTTTTGAGGTTGTTGGTCTTGTAGGGAAAGTTGCTTACTGTCTAGCTCTACCACCACAACTAACGTCGATACATAACGTGTTCCATGTATTGCAGCTGTGAAAGTATCTTTCCGATCCATCTCATGTTGTGAGTTGGAGTGATCTTGAGATTGAATCGGATTTATCTGTTACTGAACGACCAATCAAGGTTGTTGATTCTGAGACCAAGGTACTTTGTGGGAAAAAGATACCCCTGGTCTGTGTACTTTGGCAGCATGGTTCTAATTCTTATGATACGTGGGAAAGGGAGGCACTTATGAAAGAGCAGTGGCCTCATCTTTTTGGCTTGGAGGCTTCTTTATAGGCTTTCTGAGGACAGAAAGATCTTATGGTGGGGAGGTTGTAACATCACATTATGTTTTCAGGTATCTTTTGATGTTTCTAAGTACCTCTGTTTTGAAGTAAAGACTTGGGGTACGTTTGGGTGAACTTTTAAAGAAAACTACGGGACTTTGGGTTGTGCACGGGCGGCACACGGTTTGTCAAACTGTGCAGCCAAACCGTGCGAGAAGGGAGGTTGAGGCAGTAGATTCCGCATGGGAGGCGCACAATTTTTCTAACCGTGCGGCCAAACCGTGCGTGAAGGGTGGCCAAGGAAGAAGCTAACACATGGTTAGCGCACATTTTGTCAAACCGTGCGAACTAACCGTGCGGCCACTTAAATGAGATCCTTAAATTGTGGGTCTCACTCGGTTTTGCCTCTAACTGCCTCATTTTTCCTCCTAAGCGGCCCTAACTCAGGATTTGTCTTCTCCTAAGGTCACAGAAGGTTCTCACATCATTGCGGAGGTGATCCAAAGGTTCCTCTTGGTGAATCGAAGCCGGATTCTTGAGGTATGTGATCGTTCTTCATCGTTCTTGATTGGTTTCTTAGATCTACTTAGATCCACTTCTCTTCTTCTATCGGTTTCTTGGATCCATGCCCGTTGTGGGTAGATCTAGGTGTTTGGTACTAGTTTTGATGAGTTTTGGTCTTGATCTTTCTAGGAGAAGAGATCTAAGGTGGGTTCTTGAAAAAGAAACCCAGTTTTTCTTGAGCGTTCTCGACCGTTGTGGTTTTGGTCAAAACCTTCGAGGTAGGTGGTTCCGTTCCGACTTACCAAATTGATTATCATTGTATTTGCTTGATTTATTTCAATTATTGATTTAAATTCAATTGCTCAAGTCGCTTTCAATTAAATTGATAAAAACTCTATTCCATTGAATTGAGATATTTGAAATGGTTTTGGTATAGAAATTTGGAAAAACCCCAATTCCATTGAATTGGGTGTGTTTATGAAAAATTGGTTGATTTAAATTGTTTAATTTAAATTGTGGATTTGATAGAAATGTTTTCAATTAAATTGTTGAATTTAATTGTGGAAATGAAATGTGTAATGATGGAATTGGTTTTGAATGGATTTCAAACTTATGAAAATGGCTTAAAATGATTTGATAGAAACCCATTGGTTTTTTCTTTTAAAAAAGGCATGTTTTTGAATAAAACCTGTTATGGTTTTAAATGGAATGAAGTTGGAATTTTTTAAATGGAAGAATGAGATTGATCGTATTTTAAGAATTCTTAAAATAGTTCGCCCATCATGTAAGAGCGCATGCAAGCCTTAGGTAGTTTGTGAGTTACTTGGATAAACTTTACGCTACGACAACATTCTAAAAAATACTTGTGGCGGGTCACATCCCTGACGGGTTGGTGACGAGTCTCCTTCGGCCAGTGTCATAGGGATGTGTGTATACACATTTTTCTGAGCTCACATAGAGAGTGTGGAATCCTATAACTGGTTAATACTATTGTTCCTTTTGGTAGATGACCATGTTGCTCGCTTGTTTGTTTATATTTGGGATATAAATGTATGCCAATGATTTTGAACTGCCTTACATGCTTGCAAAATTTATGTAAACTATTTTATATAAATGTTTTACTTAAGCCATTGTTTTTAGAAATATTTTGTCATTTGTAAAGCCTTTGCTTAAAATATTTATTTCCATCCTTTGAAAATATATAACATATTTTGTTAGAATATGATTTTGGATTGCCAAACCTGTTTATTTTAAAGTTGAAAGTTTTTCTTTGGATAATCTATATTTGACATCTGTTACGGAATCTTTGGTGGTATCCTACTGGGCTTAGGCTCACACCCTACTTTTTCCTTCAGGTGTTTGTAGACTTCTTTCTTCCAGGTTCGAGCAAAGGGAAGGAATCTCTTGGAGGTGGATCCAGTTGTTGATCTTATCTTGGTGAGTTGTGTCCTTAGGGACCTTGGGGATGTTTTCCCATTTTTAGTACTTGGGTTGTTGTACTTTGGGGCTTTTATGCCAAGTTTTATTCTGGTAAATTACTCCCAGTGGAGTTTCCTTTTTGTTATGCATACTATCTTGTTTCTTTTGATTCCGCATTTTTTTTGGAAAAATCATTCCCACTTGTATGTTATACGATGACAGGTGCTAGTCACCAACCTATGGGGATCAGGAACGCCCTTCAGGCTATGTCAGGGACGGATCAGTTATCGGGTTACCAGGGTACCCGGGCTGGTTCGTGACAAACACACCTAAAGAAAGGTCATAGTTTTATAACCTCCCCAACATATAACAATTTGTCCTCGAGCTGTGTTCCCAAACATCACCAGGTATCATCGACAAATAACTATGGCCACTGATCCCATATAATCGAATCCCACTTCCATGTCTCTTCCTAAATACATTCACACTACCACTATACATACACCATAGGAAATATTTTATTGTGGGGAGCCTGTTTATTATGGTCAACAATATGAACTGGATGATCTTGAAAGGACACATCAACCTCTAACCCAACATCCTTGGTTCCAATCACATGAGATGGATTAGGGAAATATCACCTCAATTGCGACACATGGAATACATAGTGCGTAACACTATAGAAGAACCAACCAGTATGCCACTAGATCGATCCTATCCATTATCTCAAACGACCCAACATACTTGGGTGCCAATTTTCCCTACCTCTATACATAATGTTGTCCCAATCTAGGCGACACCTACAAAAACTCTCAGTCACCAACCTCAAATTTGAGATATCAGTGTCATCAGTTCACATAAGAACTCTGCTTACTCTGGGTAGTCATTATATGCTTCCGAATCAACTGAATATGCTCCAATGACTCATGCATGAGACTTAAACCAATCATCACCGAGTCACCATCCTCAAACCAACACAAAGGCAAATGACACTAAATCTAATTGGTTCTCCCAAGAACTACTAAAACCCAGGATGGATGCTCTCAGCATGTCCTCTAATATCTGAAATGTCTGTTTGTACTATCCATCGATCTATGGATAATAGGTTATGCTCAGAAGTACCCATTTACCAATTATCTTTTGAAACTATCACCAAAAGTCTCCTCATGCATATTTCATGAACCATCGTGATCACCATGCCCCGATGCATGAATTAGATTGCACACCTCCTACTAGCAACAATCGTGCCAAAACTGTACCCAAACCAACTCCACCACTCTGAACCTCACCAGACCATGAATCATGATGATGATTATTTCAACCAACTACACCATAATGCCCCACGTTTAGCGGAATTTATGAATTTCCAACTTACCAATATCACACCTCATTAGTTGATGATACTGGTCTACACCTGTCCATTTCTCACCCGATAAATCTTATCAGAACTCACAGTCTCACTTCTAAGACTAGTTATAACACAAATCCATTCTCATTATTCATGTTGGTAGGTTATCCTAGAGAACCAGAGTCTCACAGACTCAGTATCTATACCAACCTGCTTCTTGATATTCACACCTGTTTATACCACCTAATTTTTATCCCAAAACTAGTGGTCATCAATAATTTATCACACTAACTCCACTCGATTTCATCAACCAACACATGTACTTGGGCCAATTCTATTTCCCAAATATAACTTGACCACTTACACCAAAGAGACTAAAAAACTACAACCACCTCCAAGTTGGGTTAATCGATACGCCACCTCCAAAGTTTATTGAAAATTGCTCTGAACGAGCATCATGTTCCAAACCTATCCATGGTGTGCTCCCCACTATAGGAATTCCTTATCACTAATATATGAGCACAATCTTACCTGATATCTACCACCAACCAAACATTTCCATTTTTGATCCCTTTTTGTGCCTTTATTAATACCATGGTGCCTCATGAAACCACTTCCCAAAATGAACCACCACTATACACCCAGTTCTAACTCTAACTCAAGGTCCATGACCTTGCCCATCATCACATGACTCCCACATTACATACCACTATAGTTTCTACCCAAAACTACTAAAAACTCACATTCATGCTGACACTCAACTCTCCATAGCTAAGGCACTCTTTGATCCCGTTGACATCACATTGAGTTACTCAAGCCCTTAGTGTTTCACAAGAGTCAATGGTCATCACACCGCATCTCGCTTTTCACAATAGGGGTCAAAACCCATATCTAATATGAGATAACTGTCTTGACATCACAAAATTCCTTATGACCCCATGATCTATTCATCATTAATAATATAGACCTCATCTCACACTCAGTAATACCTTGATGCATCCAATTACCAAGATAAATTACACTTATTCATAACCCAAAGTAGCTCTTTCTCTAATCGGCATACATCATAACACCAAAGGTCTACACCCTCTTCCTATTATTTCTCAAATAAGGAATCTCATACCTTTCCATCATCTTTTCATAATACATCATCCACTTATCCCATCGAAAACCCACAACCTCACTTCTTGTAGTCCGAAAAACTAAGGAATCCTAGAACCCACCATAATATACAAGCACCTCATAAGGTCTTAACCCCAATGAATCTCTAGGGACCGAACACATACATCAAAAATGGTCTAACTACACACCAGAATATCTACCATATAGTTTAAAAAACTCCACTCAATCAATACAGGCTAAAAGTGTATCTTTTTCAACCTTTCACAACAGTGCTCAACATCTCAAGATACCAACCAAGAAAACCCAACAAGCATACATCTCGGTGTTGCTCTATGGTATGATCTGACTCAACTATCTAGAGTTATATCCCATCAATCCTAGGATCATGTGACTAATAACCTATCTAACCATGATATTTTCATGTCAACTCATCTAGATAAAAGCATCTCACTCATTTCTTTATTCCAATAATCTTAGGGCACCTCACTTGTGCAAAGTCCAACTACGTGATCACCAGCCATATCGACATCACCACAAAACTAGAAGCATATACCCATACTTTACCAATTCCAAATCTAACCATCTAGGATCACCTAACCAACTGGTTTAGGCATTCAACTAATATCTCTGTAAAAAAAAACAGAAAACCCACATCACCAATGTTGGGAATATACACCCACAATGAACAAGGAATCTATACACCTGTTCCAAGCATTTGTTAGCACAATCGTGCATCAATATCAATGCAAATCATCTATCATGATTCTAATATCTTAGGTGTCCAAAAGCCTAGGATAAAACCTCTCTTGGGTTACACTCATATATCACATATATCTCCACAACAACAAGAAAACACCTCGCTACTCAATCACAATGTTCAGATCATCGGTATCCTGAGCCACATCTCGATATTAGAAGGAAACTCACAGAACAACACACCTGATAATGGGTTCTCATGCACAAGTATACCAAGAATCCCATAGTAAAGACAACTACCCACTCTAGGGTTATCCTCAACTCATTTTCTTACTCACACTAGTACAAAAAGTATTTATCGCTTCAGATTTTCCACACTGGTTATAAATAACCAATGTGAAAAATCCATGTAAATTGTTTTTTTACATCAATTATATAATAACCTACATGAAAATATACTTTATCACATCGATTATTATATAGAAGACTCTATATACCATTTAAAATTTTATGAATCGTCAGTTTGAATCATTTTGGTGTTATTCAATCTCGCAAAAGAAGACTTGTTTTTCTCACATGGAATCCCTAACCCTCATTTCATCGATCCAGTGGACTCAAATCTCATATTTCCATCTTCAAACATCCTCAAGTTTCATTAGCCTCATTTTTGTACATTAGATGTACTCTTCTCTCAAGTAATCCTCACACATCGATCCTCTCTTTTAGTCATTCAATGGCGCAGACGCTCTAACTCTCATTTTTTCCCGATTTCATGGACTCAAATATTGCATTACCATCTTCATAAACCCTCATGTTTCATCGGCCTCATCGTTTTATGTTCAAATATAGATCTAATCATCTCAAATCTCAGATTACTATCTTCATATACCTTAGTTATCCATTGATTTAAGTGAAAAGGTGTGTCAATTTTATTATATCTTATTATTCTATGTTAGATCATAAATTTCCACATTATATCTTAATGTTCTAGTGTTTCTACTATATGGAAAGGCGTTTTCATTGAATTTTTTCACAGATGTTTATACTGCATTACATCTTAAATTTTAGTATTGAATCTCTAAATGTTATTTATTTAGATGATGTTTGTGAATAATTCATTGTTCATGCATACACTTCCATGTATATAGATAAATTTCAATTAGTGTTATGCATTCATTAGTGAATTATTAATCTTAAAATGTAATATATACATACATTTCAATTTTCATACAATTCAATATATGATATCATATAAGTAGTGTATATGTATATCAACACTTTTCTTGTGATGTGAGAATAGTATTATCTTGAAAAATCATATATTAAATATGTAGTCTACATATTACAAGTTACTATCAATATAGTGCTGAAATTATTGGTGAATACACATTTGGAACTATCAATTGGTTCCTTTAAACATCTTTGTTATATTCTGATAGATATATGTTAGGTTTTGACTCTATTTGGAATAATTAACTCATTTGGTACAAATGGTAATAAAGATTGATGCAATTCCTATCCCCAGTCACAGTTTAGGTTACATTAATTTTTAAATTTAGAGGATTATCCCACTTCATAGATAGAGTTTTTCTATGCATTGGGCAAAAATCCCTCAAGGTAATATTGAACCTTTTTTGTGGTGTTTATGTTTGTTGACAAAGCTGGTTTGTTTGTTGACAAAGAGGGTTTCCATGGTGAGTTTTTGAGTTCCAAAGATATTATTGAAAACCTATGTTGACAAAGAACAATGAAAAATTAACGAACGATCTGGAGGTGGTACAAAAAGAATAGATATAAGGTGACGCCATTTTTGGAAAAGGAAGTTGTGTGCAAGATCTAAGGTGTTTTGGAAACTTGCACACAAGGCATGTTTTAGGATCAGAATGTCAAAAAATGGAAAAGGCATGAAGTGTGTGAAAGATTCAGAGTTGCGAGAAAGATGAGGTTGCATGAAAGAAACCTTCACGCCCAATGCGACGTCAAATGGGGTTTTGCGTGCTCGAAGAGAATCTTGCGTGGCATAGTGAACCTTCTGTGCAGGGGTCGGTAATGCCTATAAATAAGAGGTGACCCCCCTCATTCCAAAAAGCTCAACACTTAGAAAGAATTTGAGCGCCGGATCACGTAAGAATTTTAAGTAAAGGGATTTGCGTGAAAGATTTTGAGTTGCACGCAAGCTAAGGAAATTGTGTTTATGATTTGATTTGCACATAAGATTGAAGTTACACACAAGGGGTGTTTTACGACAAAAGTGGAATCTTGCATGAAAGGCATTAAAGTTGTGCACAAGACTCAATAAGTTTTGCACGAAAGATTTGGAGTTTCCCAGTAGTACTGTGGTAAAGAGGTATTCATCAGTAGATGAAAGTGGAACATTAATAGAGCATCTACATACAGTGGAGGATGCTTTCATTAAAGATAATGAAGGGAACTACAAGTCTATAAACTGTGAGCGGATCTTCTGAAGAAGCAGTGAGCACACTTCAATTGAGAGAGAAATAAGCTTTCAAATTATGAATGGTTGTAATCCAGGAGGTACAATGAATTTGCTTCGAACTTGTAAACAACAGTGCACTTATAGTGGATTTGATACATCGGAACATCGCCAGTGTATGCTCCTTGGATGTAGCCCAATGAGGGTGAACCAAGTAAAATTGATGTGTCATGTGCATGTTTTAATATTCATTCATACTCTGCAATGGGAATGAGATAGAGAAGAGAGTTTTTTTTAACAACAAAAAAATATCAAAAGGGGCATTTGTTTTAATTTTTCATACCCTGATTCACCCCCCTCTCAAGGTATCTAGCCTAGTGGACCTAACACTATGTTATATTTTCATGGAATTACACATGCATCACATGGTATTCACACTGAAAGCATTTTTCTCCCCATAAATTTGGATTTTTATTGTATCAAATGAAGTAGATCGAAATATTTAAAATGTGGGTTATTAGTGTGCCACATTCAAATAAAACATGACATCATTGAATATATAGTACATAATATGCTTTTGACAATTTTCACAATACACTAGGAATAAATAATATATAAGATTAATTATATATATATACGTAGTGCATTAAAAATTCATCATTGTGTTTTTTAAACTCTACTATACAATTATGTTATAGTATGAAATAACGATTCTTCTAATAATTGCTGGTTTTTTCATGAAATAAAATCTATTAAAAAATTTGATGATAATCATTCAAATCAAAATGGAAAATGCAAACTTGATTTGGATTTTGGTCAATAATATTCAATTTCAAGTTTCATCTAATTTCATTCAGAAGAAAATGAAAAATGGGAGAATGATCTAACTATATTTTATTTTGTAAATTAATTACATTAATTTATTTTTTATGATTTATCAATTATATTGAAAATTATATTCCATTATTTTCTAGAATTTCTAATTATAATTTTCAAATATGCATATAATTCCAAAATTTTGTTACTTTCAAAATATGATTTATACTCTAGTTATATAAATTTACTTTATTTTATATTTTATTGTTGTATAATAATTCCAATTAACATTCAATTTCATCTCCAATGTTATTAAATTTTTAAGCATTATATTCCCTATTATTGAAAATCATATAAACATCTTACTGATGAATTATATGAAAAGTGTATCTTCTTGATTATCATTGAAATAATCTATTATCTCCCCATCTTACTTTATTTTATCATCACTATATTATTTTGAAAAGATATTTATTTTTGATATTTCTTATAGATAATAATGAGTCAAAATTGGATTATGACACTTCGAATAAGTGATGAATATAAAGAAGGTGTTGATGCTTTTTTGGAATTTGCTAAATGAAATGTTCCAAACAATGACACGTTTTTATGTCCATGACTGAAATGTTTAAATATTAATAATTTGAAAAAAATAAAGATTAAAGGTCATTTAATTTTTCATGGTTTTAATCCGAGTTATAGACCTTGGATTTGGCATGGTGATACTGGTTAGAATTTCAGATCTATTGATGATGATGCTTTGCAAGATGATAACTTTGATCACATTGAAGAAATGATTCATGATATTTAATTAGAGGAATTTGAGAAAGAACTAAAAACTAAGCATCTATATGGTGATGCTGAAAAACTATTGTATTTGTGTTTTATGGAATTTATGGTTTTATCAATAGTGTTAACTTAAAGGTGAAAATGGATAGAGTGACAAGAGTTTTATGGAGTTGCTACAATTGTTGAAATATATTCTTCCTAAAGACAATGATCTTCCAGATTCACATTATAAAGCGAATAAAATACTATGCCCAATGGGATTAGGGTACAAAAAAATGCATTCCTACCCGAATGCCTATGTGGTATATAGGAAGGAATACAAATTCTTGTCAGGGTGTCCTAAATGTGGGATGTCATGATATAAGTTGAAAAAAAAACTAGACTAATTTAGTAGTTATAGAGACCCCTGCCAATGCATTTTGGTATCTTCCTATAATTCCTCATTTGAAACATTTATTTGAAAATTCACATGATGAAAAAAGGTTAAAAAGGCATGCAGATGAGTGAATATGTGATGGAAAATTACAGCTTCCAATTGATTGTCAACATTGGAAGAATTTGACCGGGAGTTTCTTACATTCATAAATGAAGTTAAAAATTTCATACTTGGACTATGTATGGATGGAATGAATCCATATTGAAGACTTAGTAGCACACATAATTTAGGGCCTATTTAATTGTAATTTACAACTTATCTTCTGATTTTTTTATGAAGTGAAAAATATGTCATGTTGAGTTTAAGGATCTCTGGACCAAAACAACTTGAAAATGATATCGATATTTTATTTTCACCATTAATTGATGATTCAAAACTTTTATGGGAGGAAGATATTAGGGTGTATGATTCTTATAAAATGGGATATTTTAAACTCTATGCAATTATTATGTTCACTATAAATGATTTCCTAGTATATGAAAATTTGTTCAGATACAATGTTAAGGGGTATAAATATTGTTCAATTTATGAACAATAGACTTCATATTATCAATTGAATCATGGGAGAAAAATAGTGTACATGTGTCATTAAAATTTCTTGTCTATGGATCACTATTATAGAAGAATAAAAAAGGTATTCAATGGCTCATAAGAATTTAATATTTCTCTAAACCCTTTATCCACTGATCAATATTTTGAGAGGGTGAAAAATATTGATGTGACATTCAGAAAGACACATAAATCTGGTAATGATAGAAATATTTGGAAAAAACAGTCAATATTTTTCGAGCTACTATATTGAAGATATCATGAGGTCAAACACAACATTGATGTCATGAATATGGAGAAGAATATCTATGATAGCTTGATTGGAATATTGTTAGATATTAAAGGAAAGACTAAACATGTGTTGAATGCAATATTAGACTTACTCTCAATAGGAATACATTTAGAGTTAGATCTCACTCCTGATGGAAGGTGAACATTCCTTTCCCTGGATTTTCATACATTATCCAAGAGGGATAAAATTAGCTTTTATTAGTGTCTTCATGATATCAAAGTTCCACAGGGTTATTCTTCAAATATAAATAATTTTGTGTCTTTAAAGGATTTAAAGTTGATGGGTATGAAATATCATGATTGTCACATCATAATGAAATAGCTCATACCAATTTCATTATGTGGAATATTTCTTATCCATGTCAAAATGACTATCATGAAGGTGTGTTATTTTTTCAATTCAATTTGTAATAAGGTGATTGATCTGAATGCTTTGAAAAATTTGGAGAATGAAGTGGTTTCTATACTTTTTCAATTGGAAATGTATTTTCCTTCATCTTTTTTATATAATGGTTCATTTAATGGTTTATTTGGTGTGAGTAATAAAGTTTTGTGGACCTTTATATCTATGTTGGATGCATCCTTTTGAAAGGTATATGAAGACATTAAAGGAGTATTTTAAGAATCCATATCAACCCAAAGCCTCTATTGTTGAGAAGTATATTTCTAAGGAGGTTGTGTATTTTTTTACAAGCTACTTTTCAATAGTATAACACATCGGTCTGCCTACATCTCACCATGAATAAGTTAATTATGGAGAAAATGGTATTTTTGTCTTGAAAGTAAAATTGTTGAAAGGTGAACAAATAAAGTAGGTAAATTTATATATATTGAATAACATAGATGATGTTCAACCATATATAACATTTCATATTAATGTGCTGAAATAATTTTATACAAAGAAGAGAAATATGTGGATTTTGAATGAGCATAATAAAACTTTTTTTCCATGGTTTAAAGAGACTATGTTTGGTAGATCAGATGCATCAGAAACATTGAGATGGTTAGTGGCTGGTCCAAGTTTAAATTTGATAACATGGTTTGGGTATAACATTAATGGATATAAATTTCATACAAAAGACTAGGACAATAGAAGTGCAATTTAGAATAGTAGTGTATTGGTGTTCACAGAAGTAATGCATTTTTCAAGTTCCAAAGACAAAAACCCAATCTCCAAATCAAGTGTATATTATGGAGTCATTGAAGAAATATGGGAGATGGATTACATTAAGTTTTAAGTTCCAGTGTTTAAGTAAAAATGGTATATCTATAACAATAGTTTCAGACATGATGAATTTGGAATGACACTTGTTAATATGAATAGATTAGAATACACAACCGATCCTTTTATCATGGAAACACATGAATTTTTTTTCTATGTTCTTGTTCAATCTGATATGTAGTGGTATATTGTTTTATAAGGGAAAAACAATATATTGGTGATAATAAACCTTAATAAGATGTTGATTTATATGAGATCCTTACTTCTATTGAAATATTAGTAGATAATATTGATGAGAACTTTGTAGACATGGTTTTTTCCATTCATAACGATCATGATAAAGGAATTTGGGAAAACAATCCTTTAGTACATTACTAATATTATAAGTAATATATGTTTATTTCTCATTTAATTTTTTAAACTTCATAAAATTTTAGATATTTTAATTTCATTTTATTTATTAAAACATATATTATAACTAATAAGTTAAATTGTTTATTTATATTAGTTTTGTTTTGTTTAGTTTACTATGTTTACCCTTACGTAACTTATCTATTAATTGATTTTGTTAAAAAAAATTATTTTAAATCTAATATGTTAAATAAAAACAAAAATATTTTATAAGAGTATATTAAAAAAATATTCTTTTTAGTGTAAAAACGATTTATTAGGTTAGAGCATTTTTACTATTCACACACCATTTTTGGATTTGTTTTAATTAGTTTATATATCATTTCATCTTTCATTAATGTTGTTATCATTTTAATAACTATAAAAAATATGAATAAAAATGAATTAATTTTAGTTTATTTTACTTTTTTGATTGATAATTTTTCATTTTTTTATTTACATTTGTATTTAATAGTTGGATTTGTATATTTGTGCACTAATTGTTTGTTGATTTGATTTGTAGGATAATGACATATCAATCATCTGATCCACCACATACTTCTGAAGATGATCATACTCATACCTCTAGGGAGTAATGTACACATTATCCTATTGATGAGACTCATCCTTCTTTACAAGTTACATTTACTTCCATGGGGCTAAAGAAGATTTCAAGGGTTGGTAAATATGGTATTACAAGTTTAACAAATTTATTAGTTGCCCGTAGCCAGGACCAGAGGATACTGATAAACTTTGATGATAATGATATTCAAATAGGTCCCAATTCAAAACAATTCAATACTTTTATAGCAGTGTGGGATAAAACAAAAGTTAGTATCTTGATTGATGATTAGAGAAGTGTTGAAAAATTGAAAATATATCACTTATGAGAAACATTTTTAGTAAGCTTGTTTTTTATTATTTTACTTATCCTGAAACATTTATAGTAATATATGTTTTCCACCTTCTTATCAAATGACATATGATATACCTAATACTGGAGGAGTTAGGAGGAAATATTTATCATTGGTTGCAAGAAGATAGAGGGATTTTAAATCAACCCTCACATCAAATTTCATTTTTTGGCATACACAACATCATAATCCATGTGATATATATCCATTTATAGATAAAGATACATGGAAGAATTTTTTTTAAAGTAGAGGATAAGAAGTGTTTTTAATAAGTGAAATGTTACATTTTATATTTTTTTATTAATGATATTACTAATGATTTCTTTATTATTAATTTACAAAAATTAAGTAGATCTCATCTAGAGATCCAATCTAGAAACATATACCCTCATAATTTATCTTGGGGAGGGTATACATTATTGGAAGAACAAATGATATCTTAATATTTTCAAAAATTGTGACTTGAGACTTCATCCCCTGCAGAGGTTGACCCCCTCCCCACTAGACAAGAAAAATAGAAGAGGCCTTAGATGAGAAAAAAAGGACAATATCTTATGGAAGAGTCATGGGTTGTAGCTAAGAGAATTATAAGATGTTTACAATTTTATTTATTTAAGTTAAATTAATTATTTACATATTTTGATTCATTATATATTTTTTCAAATATTCCATACATTATTCTCTTGAGTATCAGAGAACACAGGGAGTCTTTATAGCTAATGGTAGGAAGGATATTTTAGATATAACATTAGGAAAGCTCAAACACCTAGGTCATGTACGAGGATACTCAGTAGTTGTATCGGTAAAAAAACCATTTTCACATTCTGAAGCTTCTTCAATGGAGGATATTTATAAAAATATATCAACTTTGGAATTTGAAGTTCATGATACTCATCTGATGATAGAGGATAGGATCAGAGCTTCAGTATAATCAATGTTTTCAGACATGCAAAGATATTTTCAGACTACTGATCCCACTCCTCCACCTCCTCTAGTAGATCCCACTCTTCTAACTCCTCTAGAAGATATTAATCCTACTTATTCTACTCATACACCTCCACCTACAAACCCCACTCCTTCTAACCCTACTCATACACCCCCTCCTCCATAATTTCTCGGTTATTGTGAGTTATATGTTGATGATCCCCAATATCATATTATTACATATGGGATGATATTTTATATTGGCAACACCATTCATAATCAATAGATAGAGAAATACCATCATAGGGTAACTATACATAATATTATAGATAGATCAACAAGAATACCATTACCTGTAGATGATGTGAGTACAGTTAGAAAAAGTATCAACCACTTTTTAGTTTGTTCATCTAGACTTGTTCGACATATTAGCATAAAGGTATGCGTATATTTTATCTTTTATTTTATTTTGATATTAATTTTTTTAACATTTTAATGTTTATATATTTATCTATTTTTTACAAGATCACCTTAAAGGTAAACAAATACTTTTTTTTCAAAAATAAATACAAAGTACTATGACTTTATATACAAATTCTTATAGTCTTGATAGAT